>JAVTVJ010000653.1:0-600000 GCA_034509425.1 Eopsaltria australis
CTGGAGAAATGCATGCACTCCACATTGCTTCAGCCAAAGGAAAATCATTGGAAACCCCCACCCTGTCATGGCTTTTTGAAAAACCTTGCCAGACTTCTCCCAGAAAGAACAGCCCTACAAAGACCCTCTTTAAAGAAGGCGTTCAAGTGTTCTTTTTATTTTAATTTATCCACACTCAGGAATATACCAGTTCACAGTTATCATTTCTAACTTCAGCACAACACAGCGTGGGGCTTTCTGAACAATTTGTGCATCACAGACATCATTTAAATAATGAGTTATTAATCACAGGGTGACAGTCCTTCTTAAGGAGAATGGGAAGGCAAATGCTACTACAAATTTCAGAGAGTAAATATGGAGAGGACAAAAAGGAGAATACAAATGCTTTAACACAGGAAATCATGTGGAGTCAGCTTTCCAATCCCATCAAGAAACAACTAAATGAAGACTAAATATTGAGACCAAATTCAATGTCCTTTTTATAACTTTGTCTTGATTCTACCTTCAGAAAACTGTTTTTGAAGGATGTGTGCTATTCATGCAATTCACCAAAGATATTGAATGTGCCTTCACAACTCAATACAGCTACAGTCTAACCCAACACCGTTTGTATTACTGCATTACCAAGGCAATCCCAAGGAGACAGAACATAAAACTTTATGGCTAAAAGAGGATCTTGTGCATTCTGCTGCTCTGCCCTAGAAACGATAAGTCTGATGTGCTCAAAGGATCAAAACACCCTTCTTGCCTGCAGAGCTGGAATCCCCTGCATTGAAAAACCTGAATGGTACCACTGCTGCAGTCTTTACACAGAAAATGCAATGTCTATATAGAAAAGACACAGTGGCCAGAAATCCAAACACACAGAGGCCACGTATCTCAGAGAGAGACAACCAGAACCCAGAAAAGAAAGAGCCCTGTGCTTGCAGCACAATTGTACTCATGAATCCCTTGCTTTCCTGATCCAAAGTGAGGTCCATGATCATTTCAGCAAGGATATGATTTGGCTACCCAACTGTGACATAGTGTAACAGCAGAACATAAGAGATCCATGGTTTTCCCTGGTAGCCAAGAGACAAGAGCATAGCTAGGAGCCCTGGACCTAACATCATTTGTAAAACATATCAGAAATGGCCACTGAAAAGCTGAAACATAATTAACCGAGCAAGGGAATCGTAGCTCCTTTTGTTTCCTTGTTAGTTTATGGGGTGGAAGAATTTGCAGGGAATTGGCTATGCCAACTGCAAATACAGATTACTACGAAGGAGCCAGTGCCACATGCTGCAGCCTGAATCAAATCCTCTCGTGAGCCATGAAGGCTCTGGCTGTGCAGACCCCACTCTAGTTAAAGGAAAGAGAGTTGAACTGTCCTGCAGAGAGAGTGGCAGCATTGTCTGGGGCCATGTCCTCCGTGCTGACAGGGACACAGGGGAAATCGTGTTGCTCATCAGGGCCCTGGCCCATGGCACAGGGCTGTGGTGGCAGGCTGGGGAGGATGGGCTTGAGGAATTTGAACTCGCTGTTGCCCGAGCCCGTCGTGAGGCTGATCTCGTAGCAATAGGCGCGGGGCAGGGTCCCTGCAGCGGCTGCATCGGCCACGCCGCTCTGCAAGTTGTCGGCACCGCAAAGCACATGGGCAGCCTTCAGCTCCTTCCTCTTGCACACCTTGCGAGCCACAAAGACTGCGGTGGAGATGAGGAAGAGGAGCGACACGAAGACCAAGGAAATGATTAAATAGGTTGTCAGGGAGCCGTCGTCGTCCTCTGTGGCCGGGCTGCTGTGTGGGAGGCGCACATCGGAGAAGTCCTTGAGCAGGAGCGCGCTCAGAGCTGCGGTGGCTGAGAGTGGGGGCTTGCCGTTGTCTCTGACGAGGACAACGAGCTTGTGCTTGACGCTGTCTCTGTCTGTCAGCGGCCTCCTCAGACGCACCTCCCCGCTTTGCACCCCCACGGTAAAGAGCCCTGGGTCGGTGGCTCTCAGCAGGTGGTAGGAGAGCCACGAGTTCTGTCCCGAGTCGGCATCGACGGCCACCACTTTGGTGATGAGGTAGCCCGCCTCGGCCGACACGGGCACCAGCTCGCTGGAGGCTGGGCTGCTGTCCTGGGCTGGGTACAGCACGACGGGTGCATTGTCATTCTCGTCCAGCACGAGCAGGCGCACGGTGACGTTGGCTCTGAGGGGAGGAGAGCCCGCGTCAGAGGCGCTGACCGTGACCTCGGTGTGCCTCAAGTGCTCGTAGTCCAGGGGCCGCAGCACAAACACGTGTCCGTTCTCAGAGTTCACCGAGATGCAGGAGCACGAAGGCCGCTCTGCCGCTGCCACCGGTGCCAGGGAATAGGTGACCTTGGCATTGAGCCCCACGTCAGCATCTGCAGCACTGACGGCTCCGACAAACACTGTGGGCGCGTTGTTCTCACGCACATACATGGTGTACGAGGTCTGGTTGAAGACGGGGGCGTTGTCATTGACATCCGAGATGTCCACGGTGAAGGTGTGGGTGGTTGTGAGAGGAGGTGAGCCCGCATCTGCTGCTGTGACACTGAGCATGTACTGAGGCGTCTCCTCGCGGTCCAGCGCGCTCACTGTCACCAGCTCATAGTAATTCTTATAGGCTGGCCGCAGGGAGAAGAAGAGCTGATGATCCTCGAGGGCACACGAGATCTTCCCGTTGGCACCGGAATCGCGGTCCCTGACCGAAAACAGGGCCACCACGGTGCCGGGCACTGTGTTCTCGGGGAGGGGACTGCTGAAGGAGCTGACCACCACCTCTGGGGCATTGTCATTCACATCCACCACCTCCACCAACACTTTGCAGATTGCTGAAAGGCCCCCACCATCAGTGGCTCTTACATTGAGCTCGTGAGTGTTTGCTGCCTCAAAGTCCAGAGGTTTTGTGAGTTTAATTTCACCAGTGATGGGATCAATCACAAATGCTGAGTCGCTCTGCTGCACAACTTCGCTGAGTTGATAGGAGATGTCCCCATTAACTCCTGCATCCTGATCAGTTGCCAGCACAGTCAGAACCACAGAGCCTTCTGGCTTGTTTTCTAAAACCTTTGCAATGTACACCTCCTGTGTGAATACGGGAGCATTGTCATTTGCATCTAGAATGACAATTTTCACTTGGGTGGTGCCACTCCTGGGAGGAGAGCCCCCATCTTGAGCAATGAGACTGAAACTCATCTCTGCCTGCTCCTCTCTGTCTAGTGGCTTTTCCAACACCAGTTCTACATATTTGTCATTCTCACTCCGACTTCCGTAGGTGACACTAAAGTGCTCGTTCGCGGGAGAGATGCTGTACTCCTGGACTGTGTTGCGACCAATATCAAGGTCCAGAGCCACCTCCAGCGGAAAACGAGAGCCTGGCTCGCTCGTTTCCGGGATCCTAAAAGTGACTCGCTCTTCCCGGAAAACGGGTGAATTGTCATTGATGTCCTCCAGAGACACCTCGACCCGAAAGAACTGCAGAGGATTGGAGAGCAGCAGCTCGAAAGGGAGCATGCAGGTGGCGGACTGGGCGCACAGCTCCTCGCGGTCCAGCCTGGCGGCCACGACGAGGCGGCCGGAGGCGCGCTCTAAGCGAAAATGCTGCCGGCCGTCCTCCGACACCAGGCGGGCGCGGCGAGCCGAGAGCTGCGCCGGCGTGAGCCCCGCGTCCTCGGCCAGCTTGCCCACCAGGGAGCCGCTTTCCGCCTCCTCGGCTACGGAGTCGCGGATGGGCTGGGAGCGAGCGAGCGGCAGCGAGAGGAAAGCACAGAGACAAAGCACTTGCCTTGCGATCGCCATGGCGCGGCGGCGGCGCCGGCCGCTCTCGGTCTCGGTGTCGCGGGTGCCCCGGGCGATTGTCTGCAGAAAGCGGCGGAGTGGGGGGTGGTCGCCTTCTCTTCTTGTGTCCGATTCCGCCGGCAGCTGGGAATGCCGGCGGGGTGTCCCGGCAGCGGGTGACCCGGGGCAGCGCTCGCCGCCGCAGTCTCTGCCACCTGTGTCCGGCTGCTCTGCACTGTTCTGGGCTAGTCTTGGCAGCACTCGGCTGGACAGAGCTGGGCTGGTCTGCTCCGAGCTGCGCTGCGCTTGCCTGATGCGAGCTGGGCTCGGCTGGTGTGCTCCGAGCTGGGCTGGGCTGTGCTGATCCGAGCTGGGCTGGGCTGGTCCGAGCTGGGCTGGGCTGGTCCGGGCTCGGTCGCCTCCGCTGCCGCGGCCGCTCGGCGTCGCCTTGGCCGAGGGCACCACCCAGCGGTGCTCGCTGGGACTGCAGCCGGCGCCGCCCGCAGCCCGCGCTGCCGCTCGCCCCGGCCCGCGATTCCGAGCCTTTTCGCACACTCGGTGGCCGGAGAAGACCGGCGCGCACACGCGGGGGCTGCTGCGGCAGGACGCTCGCATCTCGCACCGGGGCGGGAAGTGCTGGAGAGTATCGGCAGCCGCTCTGAGTACAGTCCGAGCTCACGGGCAATTTCGGCAGCTGCTCCCGTTCCTTCCTTGTTCCCTCTCTCTACCGTCCGTGGGAGCCCTGGTGTACGCGGCGATTCCGCACCCTTCAAAAAACGCGGCTGCAAGAGCGGCACGACGCATTTCCTAGGGCAGCGGGAGGCAGAGGCTGCGTCCGAAAGGACTGAGCCACATTTTCTGGTCCCAGAAACCGGCCCGCAGTCTCCGCAGGGGCGTCAAACCGCCAACAGCACGGAACGACACCACAGCTACTTGGGAATCTCCGGCTGTGGACGAGGAAGAGATGAAGGTCTCAGGCATGGGCTCGCCCACAGCTCTGGCGGTCCCGCGACTGAAAAGGGGGAGCCGCTGTACTCGCCGCGTGGGTTTCCCTCTCGCCCGGGAGCTGCGAGTGGTGTAGCGGCTCTTCTCTCATGTCGGATGCGACATCAGCGCTGCTTTTCCGGCTAAGCCAGGCGGGCTTCAGAAACTGGAATTTGCGCCGAGCCCTGGTCAGGCACACCTCGTAGCGATAAGCCGGCGACAGAGTGCCCATCCCGCCAACGCCCCCGCCGTCGCTGGAAAAGTTCCCATCAGCGTTGCAGCGGGCAGAGGGTGGCGATACTTGTGCCTGGAGGAGAGCCTTGCAGAACTAGACTGTCAGCAAGGCGAGGACCGACAGGATGAAGAGTGATGAGATGGAGCCCACGCACGTGATGGAGGTGGGTGGTGAGCATTTCCTCCCCTCCCACCTGCGGCTGCTGCCCTCCCACAGGAGTGGGGTCGAGCTGGTGGAAGGTGTTGGAGAAGCTGTGCAGCAGGGCAATGAAAGGGCTGCTGGTGGCAGAGTGCAGTGGCTGCCTCTTTGCTCATACAAACACGATGAGCTTCTGCCAGGATGTGTTTCCCATGATCCACTGCCACCAGCTTGGCCAACAACGGCAACTCTCTATACCTGTTTTTATAGGAGAGGTACTCCAGCCCTTGAAACATCTTCATAGCCTCCCCTAGATCTGTTCCAACAGGTCCACTTCTTTCTTTTACTAGCAGCGTACACACTCCTTGGCCTTTCTTTTCTGACCCATGTTACTTATAGAATATCTTCTGGTTATTCTTAACATCCCTTGCCATTTTGTTCCTTTCCCCTTATCATCCCTACACAAGCAAAATGTATGTCTGTACTTATGCCCAGTCACATATCTGTGCTTCTACTGTCCATCTGTTTCCTTCTTACTCCTCAGTTTGAGGAGCAGGTTCTCCCTCAGCAATGCCGGTTTCTTTCCTGCTTAATTCCTTCAGGATGAAGAGCTCTTGGAATTGTCCTTAGTGTTGCCAGCTCAGATCAGTTCCTCTGCTCTAAGGACAATTTCCCAGGGCCTCTCACCAACTATATTTTATCATGCTGTAAGCTCACTCTTCCAAGAAATGCAGATTTCTTGCATACAGGTGGCAAGTGGGAGCTGGCTGCAGGTTCCTTGGTTACAGTGAGCTGAATTTGACATTTCCGCAAAGGATTTGTGCATCACAACACAGCAGAGCAGAGGCCTGTGCCTTCCCAGATCAATTGAGACAAGGATGACTGAATCCTTAGTGTGCAGTAGGTTCCACTGGTCAGCATCAGTGCGCCAGTCTTTCCTCAGGAGTTACCTGATCTATCTGGCCCTTGTGAAAGGAATGACTGGAGAGGTTCTGTAGTAATTTCTCCAGAGCAAGGCTCCCCAGTAGCTTTGTTTTGCTTACCAAATTCCCATCTCCAGTAGTTTTCCCAAATACTTCTATAAGGAAAATGCTCGCTGTCTTTGTGCCATCCATCTTCTAAAACACCTACAGCCTGAGTGTTAAAAACACTTTGTGCTGCAACACCTCACTGTTGCCATTTGCAGAAGCAGCTGTCAGGAGAGTTGAAAGGTCACTTCCCCGTATTCACAGCTTTGCAGAGGCCTTTTCACACCCAGGACCCCTGCTAGGACTGGGGCCAGTTTCTCCTGATCTGCCTATTCCTGCACTCCATCTCAACCCGAAGGTCAGTGTTCAGAAGAACCTGAGATGCCTGCCAGAAATTCTCTCTTCCCTACAGTTTTCCTGAATGCTGCATATGAAAACTGGAGAAATGCATGCACTCCACATTGCTTCAGCCAAAGGAAAATCATTGGAAACCCCCACCCTGTCATGGCTTTTTGAAAAACCTTGGCAGACTTCTCCCAGAAAGAACAGCCCTACAAAGACCCTCTTTAAACAAGGCGTTCAAGTGTTCTTTTTATTTTAATTTATCCATACTCAGAAATATACCAGTTCACAGTTATCATTTCTAACTTCAGCACAACACAGCGTGGGGCTTTCTGAACAATTTGTGCATCACAGACATCATTCAAATAATGAGTTATTAATCACAGGGTGACAGTCCTTCCTAAGGAGAATGGGAAGGGAAATGCTAATACAAATTTCAGAGAGTAGATGTGGAGAGGACAAAAAGGAGAATGCAAATGCTTTAACACAGGAAATCATGTGGAATCAGCTTTCCAATCCCATCAAGAAACAACTAAATGAAGACTAAATATTGAGACCAAATTCAATGTCATTTTTATAACTTTGTCTTGATTCTACCTTCAGAAAACTGTTTTTGAAGGACGTGTGCTATTCATGCAATTCACCAAAGATATTGAATGTGCTTTCACAACTCAATACAGCTACAGTCTAACCCAACACCGTTTGTATTACTGCATTACCAAGGCAATCCCAAGGGGACAGAACAGAAAACTTCATGGCTAAAAGAGGATCTTGTGCATTCTGCTGCTCTGCCCTAGAAAAGATAAGACTGATGTGCTCACAGGATCAAAACACCCTTCTTGCCTGCAGAGCTGGATTCCCCTGCATTGAAACACCTGAATAGTACTACTTCTGCAATCTTTACACAGAAAATGCAATGTCTATATAGAAAAGACACAGTGGCCAGAAATCCAAACACACAGAGGCCACGTATCTCAGAGAGAGACAACAGAATCCGGAAAAGAAACACCCCTCTGCTTGCAGCACAATTGTACTCATGAATCCCTTGCTTTCCTGATCCAAAGTGAGGTCCACGTTCATTTCAGCAAGGATAACATCTGTCTACACAACTGTGCCACAGAGTAACAGCAGAACATAAGACAGCAATGGTTTTCCCTGGGAGCCAAGAGACAAGAGCATAGCTAGGAGCCCTGGACCTAACATCATTTGTAAAACATATCAAAAATGGCCATTGAAAAGCTGAAACATAATTAACTGAGCAAGGGAATCTTAGCTCCTTTTGTTTCCTTGTTAGTTTATGGGGTGGAAGAATTTGCAGGGAATTGGCTATGCCAACTGCAAATACAGATTTACTACGAAGGAGCCATTGCCACATGCTTCAGCCTGAATCAAATCCTCCCATGATCCATGAAGCCTCTGGCTGTGCAGACTACATGCTAGTTAAAGGAAAGAGAGTTGAACTGTCCTGCAGAGAGAGTGGCAGCATTGTCTGGGGCCATGTCCTCCGTGCTGACAGGGACACGGGGGAAATCGTGTTGCTCATCAGGGCCCTGGCCCATGGCACAGGGCTGTGGTGGCAGGCTGGGGAGGATGGGCTTGAGGAATTTGAACTCGCTGTTGCCCGAGCCCGTCGTGAGGCTGATCTCGTAGCAATAGGCGCGGGGCAGGGTCCCTGCAGCGGCTGCATCGGCCTCGCCGCTCTGCAAGTTGTCGGCACCGTAAAGCACATGGGCAGCCTTCAGCTCCTTCCTCTTGCACACCTTGCGAGCCACGAAGACCGCGGTGGAGATGAGGAAGAGGAGGGACACGAAGACCAAGGAAATAGGTTGTCAGGGAGCCGTCGTCGTCCTCTGTGGCCGGGCTGCTGTGCGGGAGGCGCACGTCGGAGAAGTCCTTGAGCAGGAGCGCGCTCAGAGCTGCGGTGGCTGAGAGTGGGGGCTTGCCGTTGTCTCTGACGAGGACAACGAGCTTGTGCTTGACGCTGTCTCTGTCTGTCAGCGGCCTCCTCAGACGCACCTCCCCGCTTTGCACCCCCACGGTAAAGAGCCCTGGGTCGGTGGCTCTCAGCAGGTGGTAGGAGAGCCACGAGTTCTGTCCCGAGTCGGCATCGACGGCCACCACTTTGGTGATGAGGTAGCCCGCCTCGGCCGACACGGGCACCAGCTCGCTGGAGGCCGGGCTGCTGTCCTGGGCTGGGTACAGCACGACGGGTGCATTGTCATTCTCGTCCAGCACGAGCAGGCGCACGGTGACGTTGGCTCTGAGGGGAGGAGAGCCCGCGTCAGAGGCGCTGACCGTGACCTCGGTGTGCCTCAAGTGCTCGTAGTCCAGGGGCCGCAGCACAAACACGTGTCCGTTCTCAGAGTTCACCGAGATGCAGGAGCACGAAGGCCGCTCTGCCGCTGCCACCGGTGCCAGGGAATAGGTGACCTTGGCATTGAGCCCCACGTCAGCATCTGCAGCACTGACGGCTCCGACAAACACTGTGGGCGCGTTGTTCTCACGCACATACATGGTGTACGAGGTCTGGTTGAAGACGGGGGCGTTGTCATTGACATCCGAGATGTCCACGGTGAAGGTGTGGGTGGTTGTGAGAGGAGGTGAGCCCGCATCTGCTGCTGTGACGCTGAGCATGTACTGAGGCGTCTCCTCGCGGTCCAGCGCGCTCACTGTCACCAGCTCATAGTAATTCTTATAGGCTGGCCGCAGAGAGAAGAAGAGCTGATGATCCTCGAGGGCACACGAGATCTTCCCGTTGGCACCGGAATCGCGGTCCCTGACCGAAAACAGGGCAACCACGGTGCCGGGCACTGTGTTCTCGGGGAGGGGACTGCTGAAGGAGCTGACCACCAGCTCTGGGGCATTGTCATTCACATCCACCACCTCCACCAACACTTTGCAGATTGCTGAGAGTCCCCCTCCGTCTGTGGCTGTCACACTGAACTCGTGAGTGTCTGCTGCCTCAAAGTCCAGAGGTTCTGTGAGTTTAATTTCACCAGTGATGGGATCAATCACAAATGCTGAGTTGCTCTGTCTCCCTGCTTGGTTGAGTTGATAGGAGATGTCCCCATTAACTCCTGCATCCTGATCAGTTGCCAGCACTGTCAGAACCACAGAACCTGCCGGCATGTTCTCTAAAACCTTTACAATGTACTCCTCCTGTGTGAATACGGGAGCATTGTCATTTGCATCTAGAATGACAATTTTCACTTGGGTTGTGCCACTCCTGGGAGGAGAGCCCCCATCTTCAGCAATGAGGCTGAAACTCATCTCTGCCTGCTGCTCTCTGTCTAGTGGCTTTTCCAAAACAAGTTCGATATACTTCTTACCTGTCATCCGACTTGCAGAGGAGACAGTAAAGAACTCGTTTTCGGGAGAGATGCTGTACTCCTGAACTGTGTTGCTGCCAATATCGAGGTCCCGAGCCACCTCCAGGGGAAAACGGGAACCCGGGTTGCTCGTTTCCGGGATCTTAAAAGTGACCTTTTCCTCGGGGAAGACGGGTGAATGGTCATTGATGTCCTCCAGAGACACCTCGACCCGAAAGAACTGCAGCGGATTGGAGAGCAGCAGCTCGAAGGGGAGCATGCAGGTGGCGGACTGGGCGCACAGCTCCTCGCGGTCCAGCCTGGCGGCCACGACGAGGCGGCCGGAGGCGCGCTCTAAGCGAAAATGCTGCCGGCCGTCCTCCGACACCAGGCGGGCGCGGCGAGCCGAGAGCTGCGCCGGCGTGAGCCCCGCGTCCTCGGCCAGCTTGCCCACCAGGGAGCCGCTTTCCGCCTCCTCGGCTACGGAGTAGCGGATGGGCTGGGAGCGAGCGAGCGGCAGCGAGAGGAAAGCACAGAGACAAAGCACTTGCCTTGCGATCGCCATGGCGCGGCGGCGGCGGCGGCCGCTCTCGGTGTCGGGGATCTCCGGGGCGATTGTCTGCAGAAAGCGGCGAAGAGGGGGGTGGTCGGCTTCTCTCGCTGTGTCCGATTCTGCCGGCAGCTCGGAAGGCAGGCGGGGTGTCTCGGCAGAGGGTGACCCGGGGCAGCGCTCGCCGCCACAGCCTCTGCCACCGGATTCTCCGGGCTGGGCTCGACTGGGCTGGGCTAAATTGGTCCGAGCTGGGCAGAACTGGGCTTGTCTGATGCGAGCTGGGCTGGTCTGATCCGAGCTGGGCTGGGCTGGTCCGGGCTCGGTCGCCTCCGCTGCCGCAGCCGCTCGGCGTCGCCTTGGCCGAGGGCACCACCCAGCGGTGCTCGCTGGGACTGCAGCCGGCGCCGCCCGCAGCCCGCGCTGCCGCTCGCCCCGGCCCGCGGTCCAGCGCGCACACGCGGGGGCTCCTGCAGCGGGACGCGCGCATCTCGCACCGGGGCGGAAAGTGCTGGAGAGGACCGACAGCAGTCTTTATGGCAGTCCGAGCTCACGGTCAAATTCGGCAGCTGCTCCACTTCTGTTCTATTTTCCCGGTCTCCATAGCTCGCTGGAGTCCTTGCGCTTGCGGCGTGCCCGGCGGCAAGGGCGGCACATCGCATTTTCCAGGGCAGCGTGTGGCGGAAGCGGAACTTAGAGGGACTGTGCCGCCTTCCCCGGTAGGAGGAATGGGCCTGGAGCCTGCTCAGGGACAGTACACCTGTAACAGCAGGGAACGACACTACAACTACAGGAGAATCTCAGGCTGAGGACGGGGAAGGGAAGTGCATCCCAGCACGGCTCAGGCATGGACGCGCACGCCTACTGGCGAGTCTGGTGGCTAAAAGGCAGTAGTGGCTGTGGTCGCCGCCTGGGCTTCCCTGTTACAGGCGGGCTGCACGTGGTGTAGTGGCTCCTCGTCCTTGTCCAGCCCCGCCTCAGCATTGCCATGCGGGCTGGGCAGGACGGGTCTCAGGAACTGGAATTCGCTCCTCCCCGAGCCGCTGGTCAGACACATTTCGTAGCGGTAAGCCGCTGACAGAGTGCCCCTGCCGCCCATGCCCACGCCGTCGCTGCCGAAGTCTCCGTCCTCGTAGCAGGTGGGAGAGGGAGCAGGAAGTTCTGCACGGACGCGAGCTTTGCAGAGCGTGCTCGCCGCCAAGATGAGGACGGACAAGAGGAAAAGGGACGAGACGCAGCACAGGGAAGCGATGAGATAAGTGGTGAGCATTTCCTCCTCGGCCACCTGCGGCTGCTGTCCGCTTGCAGGGTCATGGCCAAGCTGGTGGAAGGCCTCGGAGAAATCGTCCACCAGTGCCACAGCGAGGGTGGCGGTGACGGAGCGCGGCGGCTGCCCGCGGTCCCGCACCAGCACGATGAGCCTCTGCCGGGCCGCGTCTCTCTCTGTCACGGCCCGCGCCGTGCGCACCTCGCCGCTGTGCAGCCCCACGCGGAACAGCGCCGGCTCCGTGGCCTTGGCCAGCTCGTAGGACAGCCAGGCGTTCTGGCCCGCGTCCGCGTCCACCGCCACCACCTTGGCCACCAGGTAGCCGGGGGGCGCCCAGCGCGGCACCAGCTCTCCGGCGGCGCTGCTGTCGGGGGCCGGGTGCAGCAGCACGGGCGCGTTATCGTTCTCGTCCCGCACGACCACGCGTAGCACGGCCTGGGCGCTGAGCGGGGGGGAGCCGCCGTCGGCTGCGCGCACTGTCACCTCGAACGCAGGGACCTTCTCATAGTCCAGCGGGCGCAAAGTCCTGACAGTTCCAGTCTCCGTGTCCACTGACACAAACGATGTCGCGGCGAGGGTGCTTGCCGATGGCAGCACTAGCGCGTATCTCACGCGGGCGTTTTCTCCCGCGTCAGGGTCCGTGGCACTGAGGCGGCCCAGGCTCCTCCCCGCGGGCTCGTTTTCTCTCATCGCCATGGTATAAACGGCCTGGGTGAAGATGGGTGCATTGTCGTTCACATCCAAGAGCCGCACTAACAGGGTCTTGGACGCCGAGAGGGCGGGGGAGCCCTCGTCTCGGGCTCGCACTGTCACATTGTATTCCTCCACCTGCTCCCGGTCCAGTGTCTCTGATGTCACCAGCGCGTACGCGTCTGCTGCCAGCAGCGTGATCCTGAAGGGTTGCTCTCCTGTCAGCTCACAGGAGGTCCTGCCGTTGTCCCCCGAGTCCCGGTCCCGCACGTTGAAGAGGGCCACTACGGTATTGGGCGGGGCGGCTTCGGAGAGGGTGCTGGTGAGCGAGGTGATGATCACCTGGGGGGCATTATCGTTCACGTCCTTCACCTGCACCTCCACCTTGCAATGAGCGGAGAGACCCCCTCCATCTGAGGCCTGGACATCTATCTCGTAGGTCTTTGTTTCTTCATAATCCAAAGGCCTTTTGAGTAGAATCTGACCTGTCTGTGGGTTTATTTTAAACGTCTCGAAATTTTCCTTTGAATTTTGTACTATGGAGTAGACTATTTCCCCGTTTGTACCTGAGTCTAAATCACTAGCAGACACTACCACCACTAAGGTACCCTGGGAGCTGTTTTCCATTACGGAGACTTTATACACACTCCGAGTAAATACTGGGATGTTGTCGTTTATATCCAGGACTACCACGCGGATTAAGGCTGTACCAGAGCGTGGTGGAGTCCCACCATCCACAGCCGTGATGCTGAAAGCAACTTCTGCCTGCTGCTCTCGGTCCAGAGCTCGATCCAGCACCAGCTCGGCGTACCTCCTGCCGTCACTCCGCTGCCGGGTGTAGACGAGGAAATACTCGTTCGAGCTGATACTGTAATGCTGAAGACTATTGTTCCCCACGTCCGGATCGTGAGCGCTTTCCAACAAAAACCGAGTCCCCGGCATTGTCGATTCCGGGATCTTTAAAACTATCTCTTTATTTAGGAACACAGGAGCATGATCATTGATGTCGGTGAGTCTTACCTCAGTTCGGAAGGACTGCAGTGGGCTCTCCAGCAGCACCTCGAAACGCACTAAGCAGGGCTCGCTCTGTCCACACAGCTCTTCCCGGTTCATCTGCTCTCTCACCACCAAATCCCCGGTGTGCTGGTTCAGCTGGAAATACGGCTTTTCTCCTTCAGGAACGAGCCGAGCCTGACGAGCCAACAATTCCTCACCGGTTAGTCCCAAGTCCTTAGCGATATTCGCCACAAAAGAACCTCTCTCCGCCTCTTCGGGCACAGAGTACCGAGCGGTTTCTGCTCTCATTCCCGAGACGCAGAGGAGAAGAACCAGAACCACCGCTCGCCCCGGTAGAGGTTCCTTTTTCTTCCTCAGCTTCATTCCCTTCCAGAGACCCGATCTCCTCTCCTGTGAGCTGGAGGGAGCTGCCAATACAGCCTGCAGACCCCCGAACGGAGCTGCCCCAGATGGTGCAGCCCCGCCCGTCCGAATCTCTGGGCGGCGGAACCGGGAGATACGCGGAGCTTCCGCGGTCAGTAGCGGCACCAGGCGGCCGATCTGTAGAAGGAATAGAAGATTTCCCAGCACAAAGTCTGGAAAGCAGAGATTATCGGCTCGATTTCTCTCTTCTGAGGTCAAAGCATAGAGATTTAACCGTCCATACAACCGCATGTATGGCAGTGGCTGAACGAGCAATGCCTCTGTTTGCCTTCTACTTCAAAACGGAATTTATTTAAAGCTGGATTGTTCCTTTTGTTTTGATTCCTTCTCCCTTGCCTCCAGTGTGAACCCTTTGAATAAATTACTTTTCGGCTGTTAAGCCAAAACAGCTGTATGTTGTTACAGGGGTCCAGCCACCAGGTGAGCTGGTCCCTTAACCACGGCAGCTGTCGCCAGAGTCATTCTCGGAATGGACCGATATTGTTCCCCCAGTTCACGACCTCTCCTGCTGGGAGCCTTTGGGAATGGGCTGAAGGCAGCATCTCTTAGACCTCAGCTCTACTCAGAAATAAAACCCCCTCTGCCTTGCTCCGGTTTGTGAGACCGTCCTATTTCCCAGGTCGTTCTGATTTCCCCTGCAGAAAATCCACTCCAGATGCTCGGATGGAGATGCTCACTCCACCCGAAATCCTGCTCTTGGTTTGGCTACCTCCTCGGCGATGACTTGGCAAATGATCTCGAGACAGCACACTCACCCAAGGGAGTTCCAAGTAGATTTTATTGTTCCCTGTCATCACTCTTTTGACTCTTTAAAGTGTTTCACCGACAGGAAATATCACATTACTTTATAGATTAATACCGACAGATGAAAGAAAGAGAAAACAGCAGGCTTCTTGGCACCCTATATTCTACAGTGCCCTAAGTTAATTGTTAACCATTTTGTCTATTTTTTTCTGTAAACCCACAAACAGTACTTTAAATTATCTTCATTTTTAAAAATCGCGAAATGGTAACTTCAACTTTATGAAAAGAAATAAAAAAGGAAGAAAGAATACATTGCTCAAAGCCCACTCTTTACAGTAAGGAGAACCTGTAAACGCCTGGTCAAATAAGCCAAGTGTGCCAATGTCAGCAGTTCAAAACGTAAAGAGCTTCTGCTTATTATGTAAGAAATTCCTTTGCAAGCACCACTTAAATTTCCTTAATATCTGTTTAGCTTTGTGTTGAACACACGGCAGAAAATCAAGATATTATTACAAAGCCTTCTTCATAAAAAGAAACAACGAAACACGAAAAAGGAAACCACAGAAAAGGCAGTGTACGAAAAAGTTACAGATCTGCTGCCAGTTTTTAGTATTTCCCATAGTATGTGGAAGCAGTAGCACTCTCACAATCATACATTATTATGTAATCAACATGCAACACCGTTCTCCTCCTCCATCCACATCACAATTACAAAATACCTACATGAATAAACTACTACTCAAGGGGAAAGTACTCTCACAGAGAAGCCTTCATCTCCCTGGTACCTTTTAGGTAAGTGTTTGTTCTCTTTGTTCCCTTTTCCCAGTGAGGACAGACGAACTTGTCTTTCTCTTCAGTTATTGATGGGCGAGCCAAGGGTTTTGATCAGAATTGACATCTAACTCCCTGTTTGTAGGGCAAACTGGATCTGCATCTCTGGGTCCTGTATCTTCAGAGAGGGGAGCACTGCCCTGCAGAGAACAGAGAGAGCAGTTGTCATTTGGGTGTTGAGGAATCAACATCACTGAGAAGCTTAGAGAATGTGTCTGACACCACTGCCTTTATCACACCACTCTGCTCTACCGAGAGCCTAAGCTTAGAAGGTAAGATTTGGTGGGTCTCTGACCTGAATGGAGGACACCTAAAGTCAGAAACCATCCTCCACAAAGGTACTATTGCAGAACTTTTATGAGCCTGAAGGAGTAATTCAAAATGGTAAGAGCCCCAAACAGAAACTGCTTTCTCACAAACTGTAATGTTGATATATCAAGAAGGATCCTTGTCTTCCCTGAGGCTACTGTGGTTCTGACAACCTGCAGTAAAGTGAGTCCAAGTGATCAGTGGTTATGAAATGTGAAAATATTAACTGATCTGGATGGTGTGTGTGTCTTCAACCTCATTAATGTTCATCATCCAGTCTACTGTGAAGTGCTAGATGGATCCTTGGAAACTCTCCATGGAGTCCCCACAGAATCCTATATTAAGAAGTGGCTGACTCCAATAACCACACTTTTCTGGCCAATACTATTCACGCATGTCACAAAAATATAAGGGAATTTAATGGCAGAGGTCCCCACCTCAATAGCCTCCAGCAGCTTGTAAAACACCTTGAGTTTTGTGCTGCCACCACCCTGGTGAATGGCACACGGCAGCACCAAGCGCCAGCTCCCAATAGCAGTGTAGGGGACATCGTCGGTGACACCTGTTTGTGCAGTTGTCCCCGCAGTCCCATCTGACGGTGGACAAGCCACTACATTCCCATTACTGCCACCTCCTGGAGGATGTATTCCTAGGAATGGTGTCAGTCCTGCTCCAGATCCCCGCGGGGTCTATACAGTGCGTGGGCAGGACCCACATCTCTGCCTGTACTTTTCGCCTTCTCATGGCCCAACTCCTCCACTTTGAAGTGACACCAAAGATTTGATCTAACACGAATACTCATCACAGATATGGGTGTAGCTGGCCGGAGAGATGATAGGTGCCCCATCCTTGGAAATATCCAAGGTCAGGTTGGATGGGACTCTGAGCAACCTGCTCTAGCTGAAGGTATTCCTGCTCATTGCATGAGGGTTTGGACTTAATGGCTTTTAAAGGTCCATTCCAACCCAAATTGTTCTATCCTTCTATGATGCAGAGAGGCGTGGTTAGGCAGCATTTGGGGAGCAGTTGAGCCTTGCTGGATCCTCCTGGGAGGCCTCTCCAGCGGCTCTGAGACTCCCTCTATCATCTCCTTCCACCCCACGGACTCCTCCACGCGCAGTTCTGCAACCTCAGTAGCCCTTGCTTCCAGGGCGTGACACACCTCCCTCCCGCCTGCCTGACCGCCTCAGCCCTGTCAGTCCCTCACCTGTGCAGTCCAGTCGCCTTCGCCCCCGAGGTTGGCCGCATCCTGCGAGCACACCGAGATGCGCTGTTCGCCCGGCGCGGGGGGCAGCCCGGCGGGGAAGCAGGGGAATAGGGGCCTGAGGAAACGGAACTCGCTGTTGACGGTCCCGGCGGCGAAGCAGACGTCGTACAGGTAGCTGCGGGGCAGGGAGCCCGCGGTGCTCTCCGGTGCAGTCGTCGGGAACGTGGGCAAGGTCTCGGTCTCGCTCCGCCTGGCCCGCCGCACCTTCACTACCAAGGCGGCCACCGCGGTGGCGAGGAACAGCGCCGACACGCAGACGAGGGAGGCGATGAGGTAAAGAGTAAGCGGCTCGTCGGGTTCGGCGGCCGGTACCTCCTCACTCACCCGTAAATGGGCTTCGGAGAAGCCATCCACCAGCGCCACGGCGAGGGTGGCGGTGACGGAGCGCGGCGGCTGCCCGCGGTCCCGCACCAGCACGATGAGCCTCTGCCGGGCCGCGTCCCTCTCTGTCACGGCCCGCGCCGTGCGCACCTCGCCGCTGTGCAGCCCCACGCGGAACAGCCCCGGCTCCGTGGCCTTGGCCAGCTCGTAGGACAGCCAGGCGTTCTGGCCCGCGTCCGCGTCCACCGCCACCACCTTGGCCACCAGGTAGCCGGGGGGCGCCCAGCGCGGCACCAGCTCTCCGGCGGCGGTGCTGTCGGGGGCCGGGTGCAGCAGCACGGGCGCGTTGTCGTTCTCGTCCCGCACGACCACGCGTAGCACGGCCTGGGCGCTGAGCGGGGGAGAGCCGCCGTCGGCTGCGCGCACTGTCACCTCGATGGCTCGCACCTTCTCATAGTCCAGTGGGCGGAGGATATAAACATCCCCATTTTCGGCGTTGACTGACACTTCGGGCTGCTCTTTGCCCTCCTGCCGCACCAGCGCGTAGTTCACACGGGCGTTTTTTCCTGCGTCGGAGTCCGTAGCCTTCATGCTGCCGATCCGGAGCATGGGGCTGTTGTTCTCCGTGACCCACATGGTGTAAACGTCCTGCGTGAACTCTGGGGGGTTGTCGTTCACATCCGATATCTGCACGAAGATGCTTTTCTGAGAGCTGAGCCTCTTCGTGCCCCAGTCCATGGCTGTGATGGTGATGTTATACTCCGCCGTCCTCTCCCTGTCCAGAGCCGCGCTTGTTCTCAGCTCGTAGTAATTATCAAAAGTGGGGGTGAGGCTGAATGGCAAGTCCTCGTCGATGGAACACTCCATCCTGCCGTTGTCCCCTGAGTCGCGGTCCCGCACACTGAACAGAGCCACCACAGTGCGTGGCGGGGCGTCCTCGGGAATGGAGGCGGTGAGGGAGGTGAGCGCTATCTCTGGGGCGTTGTCGTTCACGTCGAGGATCTCCACCTGCACTTTACAATGCCCAGACAGTTCTCCGCCATCCGTGGCTTTCACCACCATCTTGTGGGTTTTCGCTTCCTCAAAATCCAGGTTGCCCGCGACTCGGATCTCCCCAGTGGCCGGGTTCAGCTGGAAGAGCTGCCGGGATCGCTCCGATGTCTGGGTAAAGGCATAACGCACTTTCCCGTTGGACCCTTCGTCGGGATCCGCGGCAGCGACTCTGACCACCAGCTGCTCAAGGGGGCTGTTCTCAGCCAGGCGCACCTCGTAGACCTCCCGTTCAAAGGCAGGGATGTTGTCATTGGCATCCACTACCACGATCCGGACCTGAGCCGTGCCCGACCTGGGTGGTGACCCCCCGTCTGTGGCGGTGAGAAGTAAATTCAGCTCTGCCTGCTCTTCACGATCTAGCTGGCGCTGTAGGACGAGCTCGACAAATTTTACTCTATTTTTTCCCTTTCCCAGAGAGAGGGAGAAATGAGGATTGGGCCCGAGGCTGTAGTTCTGTAAACCGTTAATGCCCACGTCCTTGTCCTGGGCGTTTTCCAGGGGAAAGCGGGAGCCCAGAGATGTCGTTTCCAAAACCTCTAAAACCATCTCCTTCTCCGGGAACACGGGCGAGTTGTCGTTTATGTCACGAACTTCCACCTCCCCTCGGATAAGCTGCAATGGATTTTCAAAGAATATCTTAAAGAACAGCGTGCAGGTATCGCTCTGCGGACAGATCTCCTCTCGGTCTAGCGATTCCTTTACCGTCAGGACTCCGGTGTTTTGATTGAGTCGGAAAAGCTGCTCGTTCCCCTCGGACACAACGCGGGCCTTGCGAGCCGCAAGCTGGCTCAGAGGAACCCCCAGGTCCTTGGCGATATTGGCGACAAAGGAGTCTCTCTCCATTTCCTCCGGCAGAGAGTAGCGGAGGGTTTCAGCCCCGCTCTGACACACGGAAACGCACAGAATAAACAAGATCACTTGCCTCTTGCTGCCTCCGCTCCGTCTCCCACACACCATCCCTCTCCAAAAAAGCCATCCACCGTCCTCCGCGGCTCCCAGCATTTTTTAATAGCGTCCGAGGAAGAGCGGTGTGGGCCAGCAATCCTGGGATGAGGGAATCTTGAAGCCCCCGTATTCCCCGACTCAATTCCGAGCAGCCCCGCTCACTCGGTTTTTTTGTCTCCCTGTCTCTGCAAAGCCGGGGCGGACCGAGGAAGGCGCCGGTCCGCGGCCAACATCCCCACCCAGCGTCGGAAGGGGGAATATTTCCTCTCATTCGGGGCAGCGCTGCTGGTTCGGGGTTTGCTGCTCGAATTTGTGCCAAAGAGGAGGAAAAAAGTGCGGTGTAAATGCTCTCCTCTCTCGGAAGTGGAATCCCTGCCCGCAAACAGAGCGCTGCTCTGGGTATCACAACTCACAACCACGAACTCTTCACACACAGCTTTTGGTTTGCGTTGTGTAGGCACGGCAACATCCATTGCCATAGAAGAGTTTTCCTTCTCTTCTCCACTTGTTAATCAGCACAGGACGATTAGCAAGTGTGGCGAGTCAGAGAAGCTGTTGAAAATGAGAGCTGGTGCCAGACAGGTGACAAGGAAATGTCCCTCAGTAAACGCTTTGCCAACACCGTAGCTCGCTGCCACAGCAAGATGATAACGCAGTTCTAGGACACATCATCCTAATGCTGTTTTTTTTTTTTTTTCTTACTGGGTATCACACCTCGCCCGACTTTTACTCTTTTCTACGTGAAAAAGAGTTTAAACTTGAAATCCTGTGTCTGCCTAAGAGTCTGTGGCCAACAGCCTGTTAATGCAAAAGGCAAGGAAACAAACAATAGACTCCTAAGTTAAACTCCTCGATACACAAACGCTAAAGAGGAGCTAACGAAGACAATAGCAAAGATAAGGCTCTTGTCACACTAATTGACGGGCCATTAAAGGAATAATTGAAGCGTAAAGCCCAGTGGTTCAACAAGAAACTCTGTAAATGAGAAAGAAAAAAAGTTCTAAAGAGTCTCACGGATTATCAGAGAACAAATTGAGCTCGAGGTGTTTGAGGGGGGGTCCAGGAGTTTGCAAGGCTTATTTTGAGATGATTAGAGGAAGACTCAAACTCACTAAGAGGGAGATGTCAAGAGCAGACCTGTTAGGAACAACCGTGGGAAAACAGAGATGGAAGGGGATACCGAGGGGTTCTGAGCACAGTCCGGTACTGTGATGCAGGATCCGTGCCGGAAATCGGATAAAAACATCAGGGTCAGGCAGGCATGGCTGGCCCTGAAGACAGATTTGCACCTGGAGTGCTTCTGCGATGAATGCACACACTGTCCTTAATCTTTGCATAGCTGCCTGCGAGCCCAGCCCAACCTTCCTCTTAAAAATTAAAAAATTAAGGAGAAAACAAAATAGTGCTTGCACTGTTTACCTGTGGTTCGGGAATTTTTAATTCAGGTTTTGCTATAAAAATAACTACTCTTAAAAAAAAATTAGTAGAAGGTATCATAACACCTTTGGTTTTGGCATCTTTTCTTTAATTTCCTACATGTTTCCCACCCCCCCCCCCTTTTTTTTTTTCTAAAGGTGTGACGCTGTCAAACAATACTCAAGAGGTCAAGTCCTAGAAATTCTCTGATGTCTTCATTTGTTTAAAAAAAAAAAAAAACAACAAACCTTCGTGGCTGTATTCGTAGGAGAAAGTAACAACTAGGGTTGACTTAGGGTTCCCCAATAGCTATTAAAAGGTCTTGCACGAACGAAGTAATTTTCGGCGACTTTCTCTTACCGCCCCTTGACTTGGAAGTGTGACAAGATCTAAACCATGAACTTACATCAAAGGACAGCTCCTCCATTTTTCCCTTCCAGGGACGTGTCCATCTCTCGAGCTGCGATCATTATCACCAACAGAGAAGCCAAACCAAAGGCCGAGCACAGCAGTAGATTTGCTGGGAAAATGGCTTCTCTTTTTTTTCTTTGCCATGCAAAAATAACTTTGACACCTGTAATCCACTTGCTTTGTTCCCCTTTGTTCAGCTCTCGGCACCCCCGAGAGGGAAATGTGTATTTCCTTCTATTTATCCTGATCTTTGCCACCACTGCACAGCAGGGACAGAGACACAGGGAGAGAGGAGCTTCCGCAGACACTTCCTGCCTTAAGTGCAGGAGCCCAATTATTGTTGCTCCCATCATTTCAGAAAGAAAACAGTGTCCTTCGGCTTCAGGTGTAGCAGGGTGTGAGAAGAACAGTGATCCTCAACAGAGCTCTCGGCTGTAACAATATCTTTGCTCATCAGAAGATGCTGCTCTTCGCCCGATGTTTACATTCTTTCAGATTTTAGAGAAATGATAAATAAAGAGGGTCACCATGCAGCACTGGGGAGGTAATGCTGGTGTTTTCCTTTGGGTCACAACAGTAAAATGGATGTGTATTCATTTAAAAAAAAAAGAAGTTTGAATACTGCCAGACGAAGGCACACTGTATTTTAGGGCAAATTAAGGAACTTTACCCATAATAAGAAAGATTTTCAGAAGTGTGCCAGAGAAATTCACTTATCTCCTTGAGCATACAGTGATATTGTAGGCTTCCTTGTCTTTTGCTTTAGTGATGACATCTTTATCCTAAGAACCAAAAACCCAGTTCTCTTCAGTGTCATTTACAACTTAATGCTAGAAAAACGTTACAGCAGCACATCCTGCTCTGTTCCTGGTATGGCTCCGTGTTTCAGAGCCCAGCGTTGCTGAAAGGAAATTCTGCCCACACTTCTGAAGCCTGAGCAATTTTAATTTCCAAAATATTTCTTCGTCTTTCAGCTGGGAATTTTGATCTGTCGAATAAAATCTCAGAGGCCCCATGCTCGGTTTTGTGGTCCCGCTGGATAAAGGCGTCTTCTCCATCCCTGGAGCCGCTGCCCACTATCCTCCAACACACCCTGAGAACAGAATGGCTTGGGAGGAGACTGCAGATCAGAACAGATACTTCCACAGTCACAGCGTTTTCCAAGCCTGAGTAGAAAAACGGACCGACATTCCCGACCTTTCATTCCCAGACAGCTCCCAGGATGGATTTCTTCTTTCGTTTCCATAACAATGAGGCAGCGCCCTGAATTCCCAGTTATCTCGCGGACCTGGTGCCCGCAGCTCTCAGCTGGATGTAAACGTGAGGAAAGGTGAGGGAATAATTCCTAACCTTCTGTCTCTCGGTTATATCGTAAATACCACAGGTAGCTATTCTGAAGCTCATTTTCCGAGAGACAAACCGGCCTCCTCCCTCTGCATTCCGCACAGTGAGCACTTTCCCCATCACTCTGTTAAAGGCAAACATTTATTTCTCCCGGCAGTAACTCGGTGCTTACCAACCAACCGACTCTGAGCCACCCCAGATCTTGGTGAAATCCTCCCAAATCCCGCAGGGATGGCCCTGGAGGCCGTCTCAGTCCTTCACACTCCCTGTTTCGCCTTGTGCTCTTGGCTTTTTCAGGCACGTCTCGGTGCGGCGTTTCCCAGCACATCCTTTGGAAAGGCTTTAAAGCAGGGCGTATCCCGGTGCAACCGGGGCGTTTCTGCGGGGCTCACAGCCGGTGTCAGCCGCGCAGCATCCCGCGGGTGCTCACTGGTGACCCCCGGCCCCGCCCAGCAGCAGCGATGCTCGCCCAGCACTGGCCAAGAGCGCCACCGAGCGACCAGCGCAGGAGCTGCACAGGGGCGTCTGCCCCGAGCCTCGGCAGGAATCTCCTTCTTCACCTTCTGGCCATTGCAAGGACAAATTCTGAAATACATTTCCCACCCAGAGTCTTTGGTGCATAAACGAGGTCCCTTAGTATTTATTGAGACATTCGGTTTGGCGTTAATAATCCAGGCAAACGTGAAACTTCCTACACAAACCTTCCGTCGAATGTGCTGAACAGAGGCATGGGCAAACGCAGCAAACATTGCTCATGTGCTGTGCAGTACATTTTCCAGAAGTCAGGCAATAAAGGCGTTTTCATCACAGGCTGTTTGTGGGAGGCTGAGTTTTGAATACTTTCTATTTCAGAAGGATTTCTCCAACTGTTTTATGTCCCCTCCTAAATTATTCCCCAGTTAAGAACCAATTCAGTATTAATACCAGCATGAACCTCTGCTGCTCCTTGGATCAGCTGCAGTAAATTTCCTAAGAATATCTTAAAGATGAGCCTGCAGGTATTGCTGTGTGGACAGATCTCCCCTCGGACCAGTGACTCCTTTTACAGACAGGACTTCAGTGTTTTGATTGAGGCAGAAACGCTGCTGCTGCTCCTCAGACACGATGGAAAACACACTTCTTCCTAGGCAGCAGTATTTCCTTTTGGATGACATAGTTCATGAGGCCACCTACTCTAAAATCTCCCTGTATACCTTCCAGCTTCCAAGAATAAAGGAAAATTCCCCGCTGCAAAAGTCTGAGTTCATATATATTTTCAGAGACATTCTGCTGTCTCCAGTCTCCAAAGATAATGCTGGAGAGAAGATACCTGCCAGACTGACAGAGAGCAGGTTTGGATTAGACATTAACAAGAAATTCCTTACTGTGAGGGTGGTGAGGCCCTGAGGTTGCCCAGAGAAGCTGTGGCTGCCTCTGGATCCTGAAAGTGTCCAAAGCCAGGTTGGGCAGGGCTTGGAGCAACCCGGAATAATGGAAGGTGTTCCTGCCCTTGTCAGGAGGTTGGAATAAGATGATCTTGAAGGTCCTTTCCAATCCAAACCAGTCTGTAACTCCATGTTTTCTTAGATCTTTTCTATCCTTCAAAGGCAACAAATTCTCTCTCTCCCCTCTAGCCATGACAATCTCAGTACTTCTCGTTTGGAAATAAATCCTCTCAGCTGCAACACTTTGCTACCACGAACGCCTTTTGAAGGCGAGTAAGTATTTTCATCTTTGTAAACTTTGTGCTTGGTGGGATCCAACTTTTCCATCTTCAACCTCACTCTTAGGCCAAATATGCAGAAATTTTCTTCAGAAATCCCTAAAACCATGCGGGTTTTTTGTGTTCTGACGTCTCAACAAATATTATTTTTAATTTGTAGCTGCAAGTTGATGTGTTTTGTGGGGGAAGTATCATCTACTGAGATTTTTTTCATGTTGTGTTCTATTTCTTTATGACTCCTCCCACAGTTTCCTGCAGTGGCTGTTTCGGTAGACTCAGAGGAGACAGATTCAAATGGAAACTCACATGTTCAACAGTCAAGCAGCACAAGGTTGTCAGGTAATTCTAGTTCCCTGGATAAATAGCCTTGGCTTTCTCTGTGCTTTTCACGAAGCAACAGAAAACAATATGGTTTTCTCAGCGACATTTGGAAAGCCTTGGAAAAGATATTTCAGGGACAGAAGTGCCACACAGGCATTTCATTAAAAAGAACAAGAATCTTCAGGCTTGTGAAGAAATATTTCTATGATGGCTACCCGATGATAGGAATTAGAAGTATTTGAAATTAAATAATTGAGCATTATAATAAGAAAGTGAGACCTAGGCAGATTGTGTTCTGTCCTGAGTAGAGAAATAGCACGTTTCGTCTTAAAAGGACATGTCAGGAAGGAATGGAAATGGGAAGAGGTTGACCTTGGACAGGCTAATTTTGAAAATCTGTCTGGTCATCTGAGCAAGAAAACAGGGATTCAGCAGAGAAGCAGATTTGAAAGTGAAGGAGAGAAGGGGAGAGCAGAAGAAGGGGGCAGCAGTGGTTGGAGGAGGCAAAGATGCTACACAAGAGGGACCAAGAGAGGACAAGCATGAAGCTGTTTGGTTGACAAGGCTGACCTAGCAGGGTGAGGACAAAGAAACACAGGTAGGATCCATCCTGAGAGCAGCTTAGGAAGCGGTTGTTGATGTGGCACCTGTAAGAGGAGAATCACAATGGCCATTAAAGGGAACGTGGGGTCCAGTCAACCAGAGTAAAAAGGGTATAAGGAATTCTGTGGAGGAGCAGGAAGGGCAGTAGATGCAGTTTGAAACCAAAGCAGGTCCATGGATCAAAAAGGAGTCAAAATGGATGCAAAGAAGGAAGAAACAAAACAGTTAGTCAGGAGGAATGAAGTGTATGTATGATTAAGACTTGCACCAGCTTTCTCCAGTTCTCAGTGTCTGGATATGCAGATTTCCTAGATTTCCTCATTTCCACCTTTCTTCCTCAAAATGCCTTTCCTACCAACTAGGGAGCAAAAAAAATATCAGAAGCTAGCAGCAAACCAAAAGGAACCCTTCTGTCTCAGCCAGTGTAACAGGATTGAGTGCCCAGTACCCAACTTTCTGACTCCTGATTTCAGGTTTGGCCCTTCTGCAAGCCAAGTTCTGAATCCTGTAACCCTTGGATGGCATGAACATGATGAGATCAGTTCTGGAAACACCTGGCCCAGTGCTACCTAAAGAGAAGGCCAGTGGAGAAGGGATATGAACACAGCTTCTTGGACAGGAAAATAGAGGTTCCTGGAAGGAAAGCAGAGGTTCTGAACTCAGGTTTTCAAAGTAAACCAAGACAAAGAGAGTTATGATATTTACTCATGTCACAGGTGAACGGAGATGCATCAACATGAGGGGATCACCCCTCAGTTCATGTGTAGGGTTTCTGAGGACACGACGACCAGTTCAGCAGATAAATAAGTGGCCAGCACTATTTGTAAACCAAATCCAGCTAAAAGGTAAGAGATGTGAAACCCCACCATAAGAGAAACCTGGCTTATGTTTTACTGAAACAGCAGAGATGTCCTTTTTTTGGGAGGATACTCGGGAAAGCAAAGGGGTTTGGGGTCCTCTGTTTAATTTCCTTTGTCCTCAGCTGCAGGTCACTTTCTCCCACATGATTCCAGTAACAACTGCAAACCAGGCACCCTCTGGTATCTCAGGATGGCCCTTGGAGCTCTGACACAACGAAAGCATTCCCCAGAATGCAGAGTGACCAGCAAACTACCTGGGATGTTGTTTACACAAAGCAGTGACGTTTAGACTCTTGTTATCCCACATACCTTGTATCTTTTATTTTATTTAAAAATATTTTTTGTATCTTGACAAAACTGAGTTGTGTAAAGCCATCTTTCCGTTGTGAGACCCTTGGACATGGTCAGTGCTTTTGACCCAACACCCTGTAGATGTTCTGAAAGAAAAGAGTCTTATAGAAAAGAAAACATCCATTCTGTAGGGAGAAATCCAGAAAGAGTTTATTCACTGTTTAGGCAACAGACAGGTACTCACATCTGTATCACATTTTCTAAAGGAGGGGACACACTGGTAAAGACAAACTGAAAACCAATTTCATGACAGATGCACAAACACAGTTCCTGGCGAAAAAATTATAAAACCAACAAATACAAACCCAACACATTTAGCAGGTACCACTGAAAGTGCATCGCAGCTAATTTATTTTCCGAAGAGTTTGTATCTGGATAGATGCAGCACAGCTCTGATGTCATGATGCTTCTACCTCCAGGTTATAAAATTGGAAGGGAAAAAAAGTATTTTTGTATTTAAACCCCTGGATTGCATCAATAGTGGGGAGGGCTAATAGAAAACAGCCTGTAGTTTCTGTATATATGGCATATATTAAATTATTATCACCTTCTTTTTGTCAGGCATGACCAGATGAGACTTGGACGCTCCTTGGGATCACTTAAATGCAGTTTATTGACCACCAGCAAGCCGGTCCTTGCCCTGAACTCTGCCCTGGGAGCGACAGAGGCGGCGGGGTCGAATCCGGCTGCTGCAATTCCCACATTCTCCCACCAGATAGCAGCCGCCACAAAGGAAAAAACGAGCGGAGAATATGCAAGTCACGGAAAGGAGAGGCGGGGCTGGACCGGGAACACCCGGGCTCGACAGCATCCCGGGGCTGGCCAGGGAAGGGACAACCCCCCGGAAAGAGGCAGAGAGGCAGGTGTCTTTATTATCTATCTGTCTATCTATCTATCTATCTATCTATCTATCTATCTATCTATCTATCATCTAATCTATCTATCTATCTATCATCTCTATTCATTTATAGGTCTCCCTATCAATCCATCCATTCATTCATTTAGTTATCTACCTACCCATCCATTCATCTGTTATCCATTATCCATCCATCCATCCATCCATCCATCCATCCATCCGCATCCCTGCCCACAGGACCTGGGCTGTGCTGTGCTGCTCGCTGCCCTGGGGGAAGGAGCACACTCAGATCCAGGGAAACCATTTCAGATCGAAGGACTCAGAGCAAGAGGCTGGGGAGAAGGGGGAGATGTGAGGTCATTAGTGAAGTGAGATTGTGACGGGGGATTCAGGATGCTGGACTGGGGTTTGAGGGGGATATAGGTCATGGAGCATCACAGGGATCAGTTTATCCCTTGGGGTCCCCAACGCTGCCTTTCTGCTCTTGCCACTGAACAGAAATTGTAGCAGTATTGAGCAGTGTGCTGGTTCCTCCCAGCACTGGGGCTACAGGGCAAGTGAGGACAGCAGCCAGCTTAAACCCTGGGAATCTGGGATTGGTGTAGGAGACACCAGCAGCTAAATAATCTCCTAACTTGTTTCCCTGTCAAGCCAGAGTCTCTAATGCAGGAAGTACTTGTACCATTTAAAACATGCTTAAAGAATTGTGTCCACATTCATTACTACATGCTTGACTTCTGTTTAATCTTCACAGAAGGCAAAAAAAGGGTCAGAGGCACCTCTTAAGAGAGGCAGTTTTCAGGAATACATATATATAATATTTCTCATAACATGCCTTAGTTTAAAGTAAAATTCCCAGGTTTGCCAATGACTGATTTAGTGATTTTAAAAAAATGTTCAAGAAGAAAGCATATCCTACACTACTCTAACTCTCCCATTTCAATTCCTAAAGTATAAGCAAAATAGTTTGTCTCCTTTTTTCTTCTTCTAAAAGTGATACCTAAAGAAGGTATCACCTCTGGATATCTGATGATAGGAATTTCAGTGCAGGACTGGAGTGATTCTTAGCCTTTCACTCAAAACATGCATTACAGTCATTAGCAAGTGGCAGTTAACAACTGAATAAGTGTCCCTTTTCTTCCTCATTGTTTCCTTTCATCTACCTCATTCTATTTCTTGATGTATTAATCAAGGTAGCTAAAGGAGGAAATACTAAAAAAAAAAAGGCCCCAAACCCAGTGCAATCACAGGTGACTCTGAGAGAGGTTAAGAATTACTATGAATAATTGTAATGCCTGATTGAATAAGTCCCTTAAAATGAACTTTTTAATCACAAACTCAAGTGAGTATTCTTTGGAACATATGGGGGAAAAAAGCTCTGTGCCCAACACACAAACATCTGCCATTCTGAGGGGAAAATGTTATTGAACACAGGAACAAGAACAAATAAATGTGCACTACATTGCTGCTCAGTAGATGGAGTATGAGTTACTTACATCACAATGCTAAACCAGGTGACTCCCACTTCCTCCTAAATGCACATAAAAAGGCATCAGAGAATCTGTTTGGCAAAACCTTTAAGATGAACAGAATAAACCTGTGTTCTTGTACAGAATCCTTACTTATTTATGCACGTGCTTCACAAGTAAAACATCAGAAACATCAAGGCAGCTGTTGAACTGCACAAATAATTGAGGTCCAGCATCACCAAACACAGCAAAAATTTTCTTAGAAGCAGGCTTGCCTAAAGGTGAACTAAAACAGCAGCAACAACAAAAGCAAATATGAGAATACTGTTTTAATTTAGTATTATTCAAAGTGATGGCTCAGATGTTCAGCAGCTTTGGAACAGTGAGACACAGCTGACTGGAAACACAGCTTCCACAAGGAAATATCCAAATTGGTGCAGGGTGTTGCAAAGGAGAAAACCAGGGAGGCCTGGTACCAACAATAAGAGGTGGATTAGAGCTATGTGATGAGACTTATTAAATTTCAAACCACCACCAACAAAAAATAGGCTTGTTTGTTGTTGATAGGAGAAGAAATCCTGAGAGATAATCACACAAATCTAGTAATACTGACAGCTTCTGTTCAACAGCTTCTAATTTACACTGCCTTTAAGAATAGATAAATATTTTAGGAAAGAGACACCATCTTCTGAAACACGCTCCTGCTTTCTGCTCTTACACAGAAGCCATCCATCTGTTGTCAACTCAGTAATTTAAAATCTAGTTGTAACATTACCACCATGCACATGCTGTGTGTGGCACATGGGAGCAGCAACCACCATGCTGGACATAAATTTTTGTCAGAGATCCATGACCCCATCACAGAGGCCAACAGCAGTAAGTACAATCCACTTAAAGAATTCCTGAATGGAAGATGCATCACGTAATGCAGTCTCCTGCATATGTTGCAGGACATATAAAGCTTCTAAAGCTTTGCAGAGAGCTTTTTTTTGTTCTAAGATAATGATTAAAAGGTGTAATGAAGTGTTGTCCAGCAGAGAGAGCACATTATCAATGCCAGGCAGATAACAAGCAAGGGGTCCTCAAGACAAATAAGCCGGAAATGCAAGTTATTGTCAGAACTGTTTTTTCAAAGGTGAATCAACCCAACCCCTAAAGCTTCCCCTGGGAATAAACTGCTCTGAGCTGATGGTAAAATCCATTACCAGCAAATGGTCAAATCAGAAAATCTTCCCCTGACTGCCCCAAAACAACACCTAACAAAAGCAACCCCCAAGCTGGCGTAACTACCAATCCACCTGAATACCCAAATTAAAAAGACTCAGTAAGAATGGTCAAATGGATTTCTTTCAAAAGCCAAAGCACTGCTCTAACAAAAAGTCTTCATGCATCATTTGAAGTTTCACATCAAATTAGAGGGAGAGATGAGAAGAAATTCTTCCTATTGGACAGACATTTGCACTTGCCTCTGAAATAAAAATGTGAGATTACACATAGTAAAATCAAGCTTGGAAAGGGCTTTTCCTGTCAGTTAGTGAAATGGTGAGAGACACTGAGGACATTTCAGTGGGCTGCAGGTGCTGCTTTCTTGGCCCATGGGAACAAATTCCTAAGTCTATTCTGAAGCTTTATAAATAAACATTGCCAATTACCCTATATGTACATATATACTCTAATTACATATTCTCTAATCATAGCAGAATATACACAAACATGTTTGCACAAGATTTTTCTTACATACTTGTTCAGAGAAACTGGAAATGGCTCTTTTTTTCAATGAGGTGTAAATTTCCTAAATTTTTAGGACCCTTTAGCTTCTTAGGACTTAGAAACAAAAAGTAGATAAACTTTCTTGTTACTTGTGCTATCTGAATGAGTGAAAAAGTCAAGAGAGTGATCAATTATTTTTTAAAAAGTTATAGAAGCTTGTCAGTTTAAACATGATACTTTGGTGTTTGGGCCCAAAATGGTCATCATTCTTTTGAAAAATATGCATGAAAGTGGTGAGAAAGCCATGCTGGCAAAGGCTGCATATTTCACAGGAAAAGCACCTCATATTGTGGGTTCTTTCCCTTCCTCCTCCATGGAATGTTTATCTATAATTTTTAATTATTCAAGAGGTGGCTGCATCAATGCTGAGATCACCCTGACCTTGCCTCAGCTGCTCTTGTCCTGCCAGTGCCTCAGCGATTTCCTGGCTCTTGTCACGGATCCCCCTAATCCCTACTCAGAGATCCAGCAACAAATTTGCAATTACCCTGCTCTCCTGCCTTCCTACCAGTGCTGGAAGGTCCCCTGTTCCAAGTATTTTGGAATTGCATCATCACAATCAGCTTTCTGAAGTAGATTCTGCATGGAAAACTTCCAGTCCTCTGTGGATGTTCCAGTTACTGTTGTGTGTGGTACAGACTGTCAGCCAGGAGATAAATAATAATAATTAAACAGATCAGGTTCATTTATCTGTTTATTTATTTATTATTTAGCTGTTTGATTAGTTATTATCTGGATGCCGCATCTGAAAGTGTTTAAGGCCAGGTTGGATGGAGCTCTGAGCAACCTGGTCTGGTGGAAGGTGTCCCTGTTCAAGGCAGAGGGGTTGGAATGAGATGATCTTTGAGGTCCCTTCAAACCCAGGCCATTCTGTGAGTTCCAAAACACAAGTATTGGACTTGGACACAAAGGCAAACATCACAAGCAAGGGGGAAGAAGTGCTTCCAGCCATGAGGAAGCAGAAGCAAACAGGCCAACCCCCCAGCTCCTGCTGTATCATATTTATTACTTTGTTTTAGATATTCCTCTCATTGTGTGGCAACAGCTTAAGCTCATCACAAGCCTAATGAGGAGAGTGCAGCTTAATGGAAAGCAGATTATGTCAAAGAGATTTGATATCTTTCTCTGACAAGATTACCAACAGGAATCATAATGGAGACTGTATTGCTGATATAATATAATCAGACTTTTTTAGACTTCTGGCTTTGTGCCTCTAACATTCAGATAAGAAAACTAAAAACAAGAGCACCATGAAAAATCAGAATGGCACATTCTAAACCAAATTGAATTGTCATGTTGATAGTCTCACTGCAATTAACGTGAATGCATCAAATAATTGCAATGAGACTTGTCCTATAAATACTGTTCTGTTCTATACATATAATCTTATTTTACAATGATACAGAGACATAATAACAGTGTAAACATACATTTGCTCCTGGAAAGTTTTCAGATTACATAAACATTGAGATGAGATAAACAAGAAAGCCCATTGTTGCCTTTTCCCCCAGCCTGGAAATGAAACTCGAGATCATTTTAGCAAGGAGGGGATATAAAAGGGGATCTTTATTTTGAAGGTCTTCGGGAGCAGTTATGGAAAGGTGTCCATAAAAGCCCAGCCCCTCCAGGGGTGAGGACATATTTATAGCTTTTAGGAAATTAGCATAATTAATTAAAAGCACCAATAATGAGAACAAGTGGTGATTCAATTCCCCCCAGGTCCAGTCCCTCTTCTGGAGCCCCTCTCAGCACTGGCTGTGCTTTGTTTATGAAAATGCACCTCAGAGTTGTTGTGGGCCTTGGTTCCCAGGAAGAACCGAGATAGGACAGGGCCTTGCACCCCCTGGGGCTTGGAGCTCTGGGATTTGTTTTGTCTTTCTGCTTAGGGAAAGGCCATGAAAAAGTACTGGAAAAGCTAGCCATTAATACAGTAGGCTACAGAGCTACAAATATATGTGCAAAGAGTACAGAGGACATAGAAAAGAAAAAAGGCAGAAGCCAAACGGCATCACCATGAGCAGATGACAGGCCTGTGAAATGCTTGGCATGGCACACTGAGGCATTTTTAATACAATAAATCCCAACGTTGTTCCTACAAGAACAAAGAATCATGTGCAGAGACCTGGCTCTGGACAGAGCTCCAGGGACCAGTGGCTCTGGACAGACTGGAAATTTCTGTAGGCAACCTCTTGAGCACCACTGGGATGGATGACAGAATACTTGGTAACAGTAGAGCACTGAAGAGAAAAGCAGCATTTCTTTGTAGCTACTGTGACTCAGCCTCCACCAGTGCCCTTCAAAACTGCCACTGGTTCACAGGAACAGTGAGGGTGAAAACTGGTCTGGGGAACAGGACAGAGACATAAGGAACTACAGTCTCCAGCTTTCTGTTGGGAACTTAGAGGTGGTTTGGTCAGAGTCTGATGAACAGAAATCTGTTAGATGGCTCTTTAACCCAGCAAAGACATTTGACACATCCTTGTTATTATCCAGCAGTTCAAAGAAATTAAAACAGGGAATAAAACACAGTTTATAAAACCTAAAGGACATGGCCAAGGCATATGCTGTGTTAACTCTCATCTGACACCTTCGAATCAATAGGTGGGGTCTTTCTAAAGGTGGTTCACATTCTGCCATGAGTCAGTGGCCTTGTTGCAGGGAGAAGTGCATGTGAATATGCACAGAGCAGATGAGATGGTTGCAAAATACATCCTGTGTCTGTGAAATATAAACATTGGCTCTAACATGCTCCAGGTCAAATATGGCTTCAGTATTTACTCTCTCCACATTTGATTCCCAAATTCCACGTAACTGTTAGATTTCAGAAATCATCTAATTTATTAATTAATGCTCAGAGTCCCTAGAAAATACATTTTTAATCAATAGAATGAATCAAATTCAGCTTTTACTCTGCTTTGTGCCCCTAGCAGTGATAGAGAACTGGAGATTCTCTCACAAGCTACTGGAACAGAAAAGATAAAACAAAGTTCAGTTTTCACACCTTTGGAAACACACAGCAGTACCTTTCCTTCTGCTCAAGACATATATCAACATCAGATGCTGCTTCCTGTGAGCTCAATTTCCACAGGAGTCTTTCAAATGACAGTCTGATCTCTGCTACCCCTCAGGAACTGCACACACCTGTGTTAAGCAGAATAAGCTGGGGTGGTTTTCTTTTTATTGTCATTTTGGAAATACCACTTATCAATCCCAGTTGTCTTCAGAGAAGTCGATATAAATACAGCTGATTCTCTGGTTACTGGTTCTGCTGTTTATTTTCTCCTTTGAGATCAGAAGAGCCAGCTCTGCTCTGCCTTTTCAGTACCACAAATATGAACTGAAGTGTTAATGTAGATGCATCTGCAGTGCCAGATGTTGGCCTCAGCAATGGCTGAACCCAGCTCCTTGCCTCTCTGCCGTTGTATATTCTGAAATGAACATCTTCAAGAAGTTGAAAATTGATGGGATGTGTTATATATTATCTTCCTCTGGTACCTGTCCATCAGAGAGTGCAAACAGTCTGACTTTAACCAGAAATGGTGTTTCCTGATAAAAGAAAACATACTTCTTGTTATATTAGAAACATGCTTGATCTGTGTTCAGACAGTAAACAGGAGATCCTTAAATCTTGTGTTTACAGCCTGGAAGAATCCATCTTCCAAACCCTGTACTGTAAAAGTTCCTCTGTTTCTGAAAAGGCAAGAGTACAACAGAGTGACTGCTTCACTGTTCCAGCATGGCCTGACAGAATCTAATAACATAAATTAATTATATTTGCAGAAGAAACGTTCCAGAAGGTGTGAGAAAGCAGACAATGAAGGTAGCAGACCTTTGGATACGAAGCTGGAAAAGAGAATGTCTCAGGCAGAAACCCTGTTTGAGAAATCCCCAGAGTGGGTCACAAGGAGAATGTCAGGCAAAACCAGCATCCCTTGGGAAACACTTCCTTGCCCAAAGCTTTTGAAGTCACATTGATTGAGCTAAAAGGCACTCTGAGACGTGATAGCTCAGAATGGGGGAAATAGATCACTACAGACAGACACACTTCAAATGTTGTTAGTTACTATTTGGAATTTCAGCTGTTTGTCCAAATTCTGTGTTTGTACCCACGTAGGTCTACAAGGTGCTTCAGAATAGGATTTTTGGCTAAATTCCTCTACCATAACGTAACTACCTCTGCAAATAATTACTATTTTTTCCAGTCCAAAGAAAATGCAAATTACTGAACCATTTTTTCAGTGTAATATAAAACCAATATAATTGTTATTTCTAGTTAAGGCAGCACAATTTTTTATTGTGCCAGCTCTGTAAATATTGATTTTGGGAAGCATTTTTTATTATCTCTGAAATAATATATTAACATTACATAATATATTAAATTAATATATTATCTGCTTATCTCTGAAATAGCCTGAAAAGCAGCATCTCATCTGGGCTCTCACCATGGTTTTAGCTGGTGTAATCTAAGGTAAAAGGCAATGCACTGTGCAAGTCACTTGTGTATTTTGGCAATGTTTTTACATCACTGCTTGCTGCTTTGTTTGTGTATTTCTTTAAGCCATCTACTCTAAATTAAAAACACAAGGAGTTCAGATACACTCCTGCATCTCTGTACTCTGCTTGGTACAATGATTTTCCAGAAAGCTTCCTATTTTCCAAGCAACAGTCATGAAGCTTTTGTTATACTTTTAATTAACTCCAGCTCCTAGGTCCATGTGTAATTCCAACTGATTTGTATTCTCTCTGTTTCTATAATATCCGGATGGCCACATCACACAGGAGAGCTCAAATGCAACATGTTCATAAACTAAGCCAGACCAAAGAAATATTATCAACTGATGAAAGCCTTGAAGGAAATTAAATGTGAGGCAACAGTGTTTAAAATGTATAGCTCAGGGAGAAAGAGATGAGAAAATGAGATATAAGTCCACAAAAATCAAAAGTGTGCCAACACTGAGGCAAGAAGCAGCAGAGGCACGGGGGTGCAGAACTTAGCATGAGCACAAAGTGACTTAGAGGAAGATGTAAACTGAGTGCTGAGGAGCTGCTGGGGTTTATTTATATATAGATCCCTGCAAGTCCAAACACAATCTCCATATAAAAGCACATTCTAAAACTGATTATAGCATTTTTTTGGGTGAACATTCTGGAGTGAAATGGAGAACACGAAAGAAAACAATTGATCTTCTTGACCTACTTGATCATTTGCCTTCTAATACCTTTTCTCCAGCTACGTGTTATATTAGAAAAAATTAAAATTTACAGGGAAGCACCTAAAATCTAAGAGGAATTGCTGTCATTACTGAAACAAACAAGAATACCTAATATTAAAATTCTTGGTTTAAATTTATCCAGCTGTACAAAGAGAAGGAAAGGCATGAGTAAAAATGATGAAATCTTATCTCTGCCATATAGCTGTACCTTGTATATGCGTATTTTGTGAAATGGACATCATCATGCAAAGGAAGTTTATGTGCCCACATTGGTTTTATCACCAGCAAGCCAGTAATAGTTTTGAAGAAGTTTTTGACCAGGGTGCACATGATTTTGACAAAGAGCACACGGCCTGTGACTCTCAGAAGTAATCAAGATATCTGCAGAGCTGGCAACGACATTTCAGCCACGTGAGAAACAAGAACACCCATGGGAATCACTGAAAAACATTGAATCATTAAAGAGAGCCACTTTTCCCAGGAACAGCTGTTATTATTTTAGAAAACAAAACTTGCTGAAGGGAACTGGAATTTTGCCAGATCTGGTACTTAAAAAGGAAGAAAAAAAAGAAGATAATAAAAGGAAAAATTAGAGCGTTTGAAGATTAAGCAACTGTGCAAAATGAGAAAACCTCCTTTGCAGCATCCCGAGGCAAGTACCAAAAAATGGGCCAATATTAGCATATGTATTCAGCACACTTCTGGAAGCAAGGACGTGTTTAGAAAGATTCATGTGTAATACCTGTCTTTTGTACTAAGGAAAACACAAGACTAAAAAAATGCAGAAAGGGTAACAGAGGACAGCGTTAAGGCGAGATGGAGCAGGCCAGCTGGACTGTTATGATTTAATTAAGGAGAGTTTGACTCAGTGGGATTCACACATGGGAGATTATTCCTATCAAATCTGACAGAATTTTTCACAGTGGTAACATATCACAGAGGGAAGCTGTGGACATAAAACCAATTTGACACTGTACTGCACACTGTTAAATTAGAAAGTTAATGATTAGGATATATACAGCATGAAAAGCTTGCAAAAGGAAGGAGCTGACTTTGAAATCTAATACATGAACTAGAAAGATACAGTGTAGACCACATTTTAATTCATTCAGCTTCATCAAATTACATGTATCAGCCTACTTCTAATATCTTTTGGTCAACTAACCATAGAGGCATAATACACCACTTCCAGCAAAACATGAATTCCCATCTTCTACCCAGAAGTGCATAAATTGTGTATTATCTAAATGTGACCAATTCTTTCTTTGATTCCAATCTTGTCTATTTGTCCTAGGAGCTCTCTGTCAAGCACCTTTATCAAGAGCCAGTTTTCCTGTGATTCACAGAGCCAAAGAATTATTGAGGTTAGAAGAGACCCTCTGGAGAGCGTCACCACATCACACCCACTCCCTCCACCTCCCAAATCCTGGAGAAGTTAGAGCAGGTTGCTCAGGTTCTCAGCCAGGTGGGTTTTGACTTTATCCAGGAATGGAGACCCTGCAAAGTCTCTGGGTGACGACTGGTCAACCACCATTAAGAGCATGAAAGTTTTTCCTTATGTTTAGACCTGAATTTAATGCATTTCCATTCCTGCCTATTGTCCTGTTGAACAGTCTGTCTGTTTGCTTTACTCCCTCTTTTCTACCCTTCCAGCTATTTGACTGATTTTTAATTCCCCCCTGATTCTTCTCTTCTCTTCTCTAGAGTAAGCTCTATCAGCACTCTGAGCATCTCCTTTTGATGTCAGCTGGTCTCCAGTAGAACTTCCTGCTGTTGCTTTTTCCCCAACCTGGAAAAGAAACTCGAGATAATTTTAGGAAGGAGGTAATATAAAAGGGGATCTTTATTTTCAAAGCCTTCAGGGGCTTTTGTGGACATCTTTCACAATCTAGTCACAATCCTTTAAGTCTGGCAGTTTACCTGGTTCTCAGTTCACTTCAGTATCCACTTACCCAGTCCAAAATCCATCCATTTGTCTGTAGGAGTGTTACAGGAGTAAGCACCAAAAGCCTTACTCAAATCAGAGTAAACAAAATCCACCTTTCTTCCCTCATCCAGTGATCTGGTTGTGTGATTGTAGAAAGACAGCAGGTTGACCAAACATGATTTCCCCTTCACAAAACCATGCTTGCTACTCACAGTCACTTTCTTGTCCTTCATATGGTTCAAAATGATTTGTAGGGTTATTTACTCTGCATCCTCCCAGGGACTGAGGTGAATTTGATGAGCTCTGGTTCTGTGGATCCTCCTTCCTACCACCTTTGTCAACATCTCCCCAGTGTCATTCAGCAGTGGGCCCTCAGATTACTCATCTTCCTCCTGCTGCCAGTACATTGCCTTTCCCACCCCTCATTACATTCAACTCCATTTGAGCTTTGGCTTTCTAATCCTGTAATTGCATGCATGTTGAACAGATTCTCTGTATTCCTGTGGGATCACTTGTCCCTTCTTTCACCTTCTGGATACTTATTTCTGATATTAGAGTTGAGCCAGGAGCTCTTTGATCATCCATGAAGGCTTTCTGCCACTCTCATCTGATTTACTGCACATTCTGGAGCTTGGAGAAGGTAAAACACTGAAATCTGCTGAACTCCTCTCCAGAACAATCTTCTACATGGTTCTTATTGGTTCCCAGCAGTTTCTGAAAGCCCACTCTGCTGAAACCTGGGAACCTACTCTGGGGTTCAGAGGCTGTTTCTGCCCAGTTCCCTCCTCCCAGAATCCTTACCTCCATTGTATGATCCCCAAATCCAATGCTGACACCATCTTCACACTCCAGAGCAGTTTTTCTTGTCTATAAGCATCAGGCCCAGCAAAGAACTTCCTCTCCTTGATTCCTCAATCCCCTGTATCAGGGAGTCACCATTAGTGCACTCCAGAAACTTCCTGGCTTGCTTGATTCCCGCTCTGATGCTCTTTCAGCAAACATCACAGAATGGTTTGGTTTGGAAGGGACTGTGGGACACCTTCCACTAGGCCAGGTTACTCAGAGATCTATTCAATCTGGATCAGAACTTCTGAACATCTCCAGGGATGAGGAGTCCACAGCCTCTCTGGACCCAGAAAATAATTTTAGAGGAACTCAAACTCATAGCTTGTTGAAAAAAAATCAGTGAATGCTCCTAAGCTCCCTACTTGGCTAAGAATGAAAAGTTTGGTCATTTTGGCCCTGAAATTGTACTTAGCTAACACTGAAGTTATTTGTGCAAGCCCACAATGTTTCTGGATAAAAGTTTAGGGTTGAAGGCAGTCACTTTAGATAGTATCACAAAATAACAAAGAATGGTAAAGTTTAAGAATGACTCATTTATTTTACCCAGTAATGTTTACAGCAATGTAATCTGTTACAAAGATCACTCTAAAACAGCCTAATATTTGGAAGGAAATTAAATACAGGCTGTGACAGTTATCTGTTCTGAAGATCAGAGCTGGGGCCACACATATTGATTCTCGGTAATAACATTCTGAGTTCAGTTTGCAGACTCTCAGAACTCTCAGTTTGGCAGCAAGAAAGCAACACATTTATCACTGTCAGGCTGATATTGTGGTATATTTCATAGACAAAAAAAATAGAAGATCATAAGCTTCTTGCCAATAAAATCTAATAACATATCTAAGCAATGTCTGGAAAGTTGAGTTCTGTGTTTTCATACACATTGTAATACATTTTATACCCACACTCTGGTGTGGCATTTAGTTACGCCCTTTGCAGGACACCAGTGTGAAAGCTGCATCACATCCCTGCATCCTGGAATCTCCTGAGTTGGAAGGGCTACACAAGAATCATCAAAATCCAGCTCCTGGCTCTGGACAGACACCCCAACAATCCCATCCTGTGCCTGAGAGCGTTGTCCAAATGCTCCTGGAGCTCTGGCAGCCTTGGGGCTGTGCCCATTCCCTGGGGAGCCTCTTCAGTGCTGACCACTCTGTGGGGGAAGAACCTTTTCCTGATATCCAATCTAACCGTGCCCTGACACAGCTCCAGCCATTCCCTTGAGTCCTGCCCCTGGTCACAAAGAGCAGAGATGAGAGCTGCCCCTCATGAGAAAGTTGCAGACCCTGGTGAGGCCTGATCTCGGTCTCTTCTCAGCTGAACAAGCCAAGTCCCCTGAGCTGCAGCTCCTATGGCTTCCCCTTCAGGCCCTTCACCATGTTTGTACCCCACCAAACAGTTTCAAAGGTCTCTAATTACTTTAGATCTCTCCTCTACAGTGGCACCCAAAACTGCCCCCAGGACTCGAGGTATAACCTGCACAAAGTGTAAGTGCAACTCCTGAAACCCTGTGTCACTGTTATCCCTCAGGGAAGAAGATGTGTAAATTAACTTTTTGGGATGCTTTGCAAACAGAGGGAGAAAATCAGAGGAAGAATTCTTCCATGCACCGTATTGTGAGGCACCTTTATACCACAAACAGAGGGGGATATATTGCACATAGGCTGTGAGTGTAAGGCAATTAGATTTAGAAATTCTTTTTCTTATTAATTATTATTTTTTTTTTGCAGGCCTAATCCCTGAGGAAAACTTTGCCTTGTATGTGGATATTTTAGTACCTCTCTGTTCTGCTGGTACATCACCACCTATGAGCACTGTGTAAACTGTGTAAATCTGCTTCTCACAATATCTCACTGTAGCATTTATTGTTTTCCCAAATTCCTGGAGCATGGACTCTGGAGTAGTTTTGTTAAGCCAGGCCAAGTCTCCCAGGGACCTACCTGAGGCTTGTTTTTAGGAATGTCAAGAGTCAGCACTGCCCCATCCCAAAGTTGTACTGCTCATTCTCTACTCAGACTTAAACAGCTCCTTAAAACCTTGCTGTTTCTGGGTCCTCCCCATCGTTGATCTTCACAGCATCTGCATTGTGACATACACCATGGAGCCAAAAGGCTGCAAAAAACTGCATTTTGGACTGGCCACACCCTTTCTCCTTGATAAACCCCTCTTTTTCCTCAAATCTCATTTACCTGATACCCCCATAGTGGTCTCTACCACAGCCAGTGCCCAGAATAATATCAGGAAAAACTTCCCAATTCTCCAAAATGTCTTGATGTCTCAATTGTAACATTTATATAACCACTTCCTTATTTCTCTCTACTTAAAGAAGCTTGTGTGCCCTTGTGTCTGAAGATCACCAGCCTTTCTTACAGCGTTATTTATGCACAAAGACCAAGTTTGTGGTGACTGGTGCCCCAGGAAGCAGACAAGGACAACCTAAAGGTAGGCTTCAGTGAGCTGAAATTCAGATTCAGCTCTTACAGCTCCTAAACATAACTGAGCTACAGTAAAGCATCAAAAGGAAGGAGGATGTAGATTTCTTTAAGTAAGAACAAAACGCCCTTGAGCATCAAAACGATGCAGAGTGAAGGAAGCACGAGCAGAACAGAATGATTCACACATGAGAGACACTGGGAAAAGCAAAAGGTGCTTTTTGTGCACAGGAGCATCCAATTACATGGGCACCGGTGGGCTTGGCTCTCCCCACTGTGCTGCCACCCTGGATTACACAGAATTTAAGTGACAGGAAATGTAGAGGGAAATCCCAGACTGCTCCAACGCAAAGATGACACACAAAGGAAGGGCTGGCATCATGAGAAGTGGTTACCCAATAAGTTTCTGGTTCTTTACACAGACAAATACCTCTGCTAATTGGGCTTTTGACAAAGTGGTGAATCAAATACAGCTTCTTCAAGGGTTAAACTCTTTAAAATCTCCATGGTTTAGCAAGACAGCTTTGAAAAATCCTATGTGAGTTAAGCTTGCACTGTGCATAATCCATCTCAATTCCCATGCTTCCTATAGTGAGCAACATCTATTTTTGGAGAAGATAAACAAGTATCTGTTATCTCTTACTGCTCTTTTCCTCCATTTGGTTGCTTGCCTATCATCCACATTTTCAGTCTTAGAACCCCTTCCTGCAATATCACTGAGGTTACTGCCCTGTTTTCCCTGTTCCCCTCCCATCCAAAAGGGAGTTCTTTCCACAAGCAACAGCTGGGAACTACATCCCAAACACACTTCTTCTCTAGCTCATGATGTTTAGCAATTCTGCAAGAGTTTGTATTTTGGTGACATGATCTTTCTGCTTTCCAGATTAATTCTGTTCTTCAAATCTGGTCTACTCCTGACTAAAGAAAAATGCATTGTTTTTCACATTTACTTCTCAACCTACAGTCTGTTACCTGTCTGCTGATATTCCTCTGTTCCTCTTCTTCCAGAAAACCTTTGTGAATCCTTGTGCCTGGCCGCATCTTCCTTTTCTCCAGAACACTTCATTTTCTTCTCTTTTGTTGACCATGTAGGCTAACAGTCCTTTTAAAAACCTTTCCCCCTCCAACTCTGACTTCTTCCTTCTCCTCTCTTCAACCTGAAACTTAAATTTTATGTACTTGAATTTGCAGATAGATTTCAAGAAGCAGCCTGGTTGTATTCAAGAAATAGTGCAGATTAAGTCACCACAATGCTGATAAACAATTTGCTCTGAAAAAAACCCCAAAATATCAAACCCAGCATTTAAACTATAGTTTCTGTCAATCTGGGATGACATTTCATGCATACTCCTCAGGGAATCTATCATGCATCCAACTCTACAAAATTCTTTTACTAGCACCTTATATGCTACTGCCATACACACAAAACCTTGGGTGATGCCAAAATAGGACATGGAAATAGGGAAACTTTCCAGAGTTCAAAAGAACCTCATCAATTTGAGAGGGAGAGTTTGAAATAAGATGAAATTTCATAATGACACATTCAAAAAGGTACAGTAAGGAAGGTCAGAATAAATAGAGCAAAATGAGGAATTAAATGAGTGAGCAGCACTGCAGAAAATATCTGGGGTTATAGCGGTTCACAGGCCATGAGATGACACTTCCAAAAAACCAGAAAATCTCATTCTGGACTATATTATCAGAAGTGTTGTGTGTAAGACAAGGGAGGTAATTATTCTGCTCTACTTGTTACTAGTGAGAGCTGGGTTCCTGCTGTGAGTACTGCCTTTAAAGAAGCAAGAACATGAAGAATATCCAACAGAGAGCAAGAAATATAAGTTTTTTTCCCCAAATCATGGTCCTGGTGATTTGTTTAGATGATAAATAGGGAGGTTGGGGAAAGGTGAGAAGAGTCTTCCAGTTTATCAAAGATTATTACAACAAAAATAGTGATCAATTGTTCTGTGCAAGAAGTAATCTGCTTAATTTGCATCAAAGAGGATTTACATTACACACCAGAAACACTTGCCACTGCAAGGATGGTTAAACTCTGGAAGAGGCTCACTGGAGAGTTAGTAGCATCCCTTAAGGACAATATTGACTGGTGTGTCAGGGATAGGACCTGCATGGATTTAAAAGTTCCAAGTGAGATATAAAACCACTGATCATCTCCTGCATCTTAACTGTCATTTTACACTGCATCTACACATACTCTCTATGTTGTGCTACTGGACCAGGCTGTGCCTCTGACTTCACACTGATCAGCATTTTCCTTGCAGAGTTGGCAGGAATTCCTCTGGGAGGCTTGCTGAAGTGTTCCCTAAATTATATCAAGATGTATTTCAGCCATATTTAATACCATTTGTTATTTACACACATGCTGACAAGGTTCAGCAGCAGCACCATTTGATGACAGCCTTTCATGATGAACCAGAACAGAATATGAAAGTCAATTATCACAGGACAGATCCTGCCAGAGCAGCCTGTGACTGTCAGCAGGTTGCTACAGGATTTTTGACACTGGATTTCACTAATTTCCAAAATTCTTTTGTTAAGTAATACTCACAGAGCACATAATTGTATTTTGAAGTGCAGTATTTTCCCATTTGAAAATTCCAATATATTGCATTTTATCTATAAAACTCAGTTTGTGTTTTTTCCTTGGAAATCCTCTTTCTCCCCATATGACACTCAGTGAATTCCTGGTTCCTGAGCTGCTTTGACACACAACAACCTTTTCAAATGGCAGAAACCCATTAGCCTGATATTTTCTTTTGGTGACCTGCATGTTGAATTCACCTCCTTCCTAGATATGACAAGACACAACATTAGTCTCTCAACATATAATGTGGTTTGTGGGTTTAATTTCACTGACCTTAGGAGCTTTAGATTTACAGAGGGATAAGGTATTTTTAAGGACAGAAAGTTTGCTGGAATTTTACATTTAACAAACTTATAAAACTGCCCAGTGGTCCAAGGTAAGTGCTTTGAGCATATTAAATTTAAATAAACAGATAAACAATCTTATACTGAGCTGTGATCATCACTTTGTATTTTTAAATTTTCATAATTATTCACTTGCCTATTTCTGTTTGTACTGTTTCATGCCAGTAAGAACCAGAGTTGTTAGAATTTCAAAATATTTTACATGTTTTCTCTCTGAAGGATCAATAATTGCCTGAACAACTCCTTTCAAAACCCCAGTTCTCACTTTGGTGCATTATTTTAGCAGGCAAGCAGAGATGCACACTGCAAGGTGAGAGATCTCTACTTCCAATGAACACACGATCCAGCAACCATAGACAAAAGTGGGAGATAATAGGCAAGAAATAACATCCACCAAATATTATTACACCAGGGTAGAGACGCAAGAAAATATTGTTAATGTTGACTTAAGACAGCTACTCATCATAAAACTGATCTATCAGGAAAAAAACCCAGCGAAAACCCAACAAAACCCAAATCCCAAGAATTACGAAGTGAAGCAACCTGAACCAAAGGTGCATAAAACATTCAGAACAACAGGCTGGCCCCAAAAAAAGCCAGTTAAATTGCTGCAGCAGATGATGACTGAGGAGCTCAGAATTTTATCCATCTCCATTGTTTAAAGCTTGTGAGAAGTTTATGCCTTCAGATGCTCTTGAAGGCCTCAGTAGGAGCAAAGTAAATGAAAACGCTTCTCCCCTTCTACTGTAACAAAACAAAAATAAAACAACAGCAAAAAACTCCCCAAAACAACAACAAAAACCCCCAAACCCAACAACAACAACAACAGGAAAAAAACAAGGAATCCCCTTAAAGAGTTTTGTGCTTTCCTCTGGGCCTAGGTAAGAAAGGATCCTTTTAAATGCTGGACTAGCCAGGTAGCCCAGAGCCAGTCTCTTTATTACATCAAGGAACTGCCACTCGGTTCCAACTCAAAAGTTTTTCACTTTCACCTAGCATTTAAAACTATTAATTCAGGGAAAACCAGCAGCATCTCAGGAGTAAGAGTGGGAGAGGTTGGGATGTGCTCTCTTCACTCTCACATAATAACAGAACCAAGTTCCAGGGTGTTTGCATGGTAAGAGCAGAAATCCACACCAAGATCTGCACAGAACACAGTGGATCTACCTCAGGAGTCCTGGGAAAGGCAGGCTGGAACACTCTGCTCCAGGAGCTGGAATTGCTCAGGGAATCCAAAGACACACTAAAAGCCTGGTGACAGAGAAGAAAACAGAAGGGGGCAGAAAATGTTCTATAGGATTTTTTTTTGTCTTTCACTACCTGTACCTTCATGTCATGCTTGCCCTAATTTAGATTTAAACCCACCTTGAACCACATTCCAAATCTGTCCAACAGGTTGGGGAGATGGAGGTGGTGCTGGAATAGGTGCAAAAGGAACACAACTTTTTTTTTTCCCATTGAGTCAGCAACACGCAGCCAGTGTAAACCACTTGTGTTTGTACCATGCCTTTAATCTGTCTGCAGTCTGTAGGAGAATACATCCCCAGAGTCTTTACTAGACCTTGAATTCAAACAGCTGTCACTTTAAATTTATTTCTTCCTCTGTCTGGGAGCTATTTTAGTGCAAATGCAAGCACACGTGTTCTGAGCAAAGCTCCCAAGAGCAGCCACCATGACAGGTACACTCCTACATGGCTGTGTTATCTCTTCCAACAGGCTTGAAGTTGGTGGCAAATATTTTTCCTTTTTGTGTATTTTTTTTTGTCTTTCGTGTATTTTTTGGCCACTTGTGGTCCTTTTCCCCACTGCTTCCCAAATCATCTTCTATGGCATGAAGCCTTGGGTACAGCAGCTTAGTAGAGCTGAGGGTGATGTTGGGCTCACAGCAGCCAGAGTCCTGGGCAAGGAGAGGCACAGGGAGCTGTTCTGGGGATCAGACCTATCACAGGTCTTCTCCACTGCCATCTTTCGTGTCTGCATCTCTGGAGGCCCAGCCTGTTCAGTCAGCAATTGCTTTTCAATCATGAAAAAGGGAAATCTCAGACTCAGGGGTCACACTGCTTCATTTCTTGATTTTTCATTGTTTCCTGAATCCCTACAACCAATATTCCAGCTCTGCCTCTTTCTGTGCTCATTTGTCCTACATAATGAGATGGTGACCTCTAGAAAAGCTAGAATTTCATTCCATTAGTCATCCTCTCCCTTTACCCTGAATAAATCGTGTTATCACCCCTTGCTCCCCAGAATAATTCTAGTTTTAGGATTAGGAAGCCAAAGAAACAAGGGAAGCTTTAAACTCTAAAAATCAACCCCACCTGATTTGTCTGATATTAACAATAACCTGTTAATCTTTTCATCAACCTAGAAACCTGCATTCCTTCTACACTCAAACAACATTCTGATGGGGTTCAAACTGGGGAGCAGAGCAGAGTGTGGCAGGGTTTAGGGAGAAGGGAGACTGGGAATAATTTAGTCAAGGGAAAAAACCATAAATCACTTAATTTATTCACTCAGAACTTATTAATGACTAATCAATATCTACTTGACTCCAAAACCTGAACTGATTGAAGGAGATTAGAAACAACAAAAAAGTAATTTTGCTGGGCTTTCTTGCCCTGTCTAAATCAATATTTTAGTAGCTTTCCCCTGTGAAGAGACAGAAGAGGAACCTCTGGCTAGACGAGCTCCCAGGAGCAGACATCCCTAATAGCCAAAGGGTGAGGTTCCCCTGTCAAAGTGGAGATGTTCGTGGTGCAGGCTGTCACCTTGGAGCTCAATGTCTGGGCTCTCCTGACAAAGAGACAGAAATAGGCCTTTCAAGGGTCACCTCATCTCACTCAGAGATAGGACAAATGACTTGAATTTCAGAAGAGTTTATTTCCCTCCACTGGATATGAAAGGCGACGTGAAGATTAGATCAGATGCAGATATCTGTGATGCAGACTTCTCAGATTAGGTGAGATGAGTCCCACTAGACTTTGTAAATCTTGCCCACACACCCCCCATTTCTCCCATGTAACATGAAATACATAAACACTAGATATAATATTAAATATTAGATACTTTATTCCTTCACTACTGAGAATAAAATTCCTTAGGAGATCCTTTTCCATCTTGCAACTGACTACAACTGTACAAATTAGGGAAAAGGAGACTTCTGGCATAGGAACATTTAGAAGCCAGATAAACAAAGGCAGCTTTAAACTCTAAAAATCAACCCCACTTGACTTGTTAGATACTAACAATACACACAATGAATGCTTGTTGGTACTTACTACTAAAAACCACCACCACATAGTCACAGAAGTTATTTTAACAACTTTATTCCAATTTAGCTGTAAGTGGTCAATGCCATGGAGAGGGTGTCATATATGCAGGGCCAAGAGCCCCAGTCCTTGAGGTGAAGGTGATTTTGAGAAATCATTTCTCCTGTCTTTACACCCGCAAATGCAATGTTTTCTACTTTTATAAGTGTTTCATTTTCTGGACAGTTTTGAGTCATTCACTTGTTCACTGCAGTTGTGGGGGTGTTACTTCCCCAGGCTACTAAATGTGTCTTGGCCTGTGACTTGTGTATTGGTTTTTGCTTGTGTTTATGTGGTTTTTTTCTTTTTTAATCTCTTTATAAGCTGCTGCACTTGCTGCCCCCCTCACCACCTCCCAGCAAAAGCAGTTCTTTCCCAGTTTTTCAGGGTGTGTTTGATCACCAGTGTCTTATCAGCAATGATCAGTTTATTGCTGAGGGCTCTGCTTCAAAATGTGCCCATGTTTTCAAGGCCTTCACTCCTCTCCTATATTTTAATTGTGTATATAGCTAAAGACCATGGTTCAAGTCCACACAAGGTTCTTGCAGGAAGGACTGGCACAATTCATATAAAACCTGTGACCTGTTCCTAGCTATGCCATTATTACTTTTACTGGGACACCAGGTACAAAAATGCTTATCCACTGTTTGATAGTTGTGCAATATGAATGTCCTTGTGTTTGAATTCAAAACAAAGTGGCATAAATTATATCCTACCTATGGAGTTCCTTCTTCCAGGCGTGCAGCAGGTTTCCAATTTGGCTACAGAATTTTTTGAAAGCCTCATCTTCTCTAGAAAGATCTACCATTCTCAAGTGCCTTGTCCAAAAATACAAGTACTCATTATACTAATGAAGAAATTTAAAGAACTTCAGTCTTCAAGCTGCTCTGTTTGAATTAGTGGCTTACTCCACTTGTTTTTCAGTGAGACTTCTATGTTTGCTTTAAAAATGAGCGTAAAAAAGTTCAGTGGTGGTTAAACAAGACTGTCACAGAAAAGAATAAAGAGCCTCATCTGGAAAGTCTGCTAAGTCTCCAACAGCATAATTTCATATTTATGATTTGGAGTAAAACTATTGTTGACAGTTTGCAACACTGGGGACTAAGAAAACAAGGATAACATTTCACATCTTGGAAAACAAGGGATTTTCTTTTAGACTGAGTATTCAAAAACAGCTAAGATTTTCTTACCTGTTCAGGAAAAAAGAGCTGAAAAGCCAGCATTTAGACCAACATCCAGCTATGTGAGGTCCCATCTTAGAAACACCCTCCAAAAAATTTTCACAGGGAAAGAAAATAACTGATTTCTCGAAGGAAATAACTTCTGCTTAATAAGGATCATAACTAACACCAAATACTAATTGGATTTTTTTCTGCATTAGAGAGCTGGTGATTTATTGGTAACAATTCCCTGAGTCATCACTGGGCAAAAGCGAAATAGAATAAAAAGGCATAAAGGAAAAGACCAGCTCTTCTAACAAGAGCATCTCCTCCAGTGCAACAGGGAAATTCTGAAGACTTTTGCAGCTGTTAGGATATGGTTTCATCAGGCTCCACTCACTCTTCTGGATTTCTTAAGCAGACAACTACCAAAAATTGCCAGTTCTGGACAATTTCTCTAACAATAGTTACATAATTTCTTGTAGGATCTGGTGTGGCCACTGCCCACAGCAGGCACATATGAAAAACAGATGCTTTGTTATTAAGGTTGCTCGGGTAGAGAAGGAATTGTGCCTGCTGATGCCTTCAGTCCACATGAGCCTTTTCTTACCCATATTCACAGTAAGCCACGATAATCTTATATTAGCAGGGGAAAAGAGCTATCACAGTGACCTTGCTGGATGTATCTGGGGAAGAATCCCAGCTATGAGGCTGCAGCAGAAAATGTCTTGTGCTGACAGAGAAAAGAAGTGTGTGTAATAATGCACTTTTTCCAAAATATACCAGCAAAGACAAACTTGCCCCCCAGCTTTTATCGTGGCATGTTACATTTCATTACTGTTAAAAACTAGAGGCTGATGAAAGACCTTGTGCCATTTGCCCACTGCAGGATCAAATTCCTCTTTTATTTCTGTTATTTCATGCTTGTCCTTGTCACACAGAAGATGAACTTGACAGTGCGTCTCCATTTTGAGGGAGTTGTCCTAAGTTGCCAGCCAGCCTGAGAAATGTGAACTGCCACATCTCAAAGAGCTGAAAATGGTGAAATGAAACATTCATAGCTCAAAAATCAATACCTTTAACTCTTTAATTTTTACAGAAAAACTCCTTTATCTACAACTCTCTCCCACATTTTTTCATGTACCAAAAGCTCCAGTTCTTTCCTAATAATTTTTGACAATTTCTCTGAGACTATTTTCTGAGAAAAGGGCAATCAGGGCTCTAGAGAAAAAAAGAGAAAGTGTGTCATATATGCAGTTTCATATTAAAGGAAACAGTTCAGAAGAACTGTACTGATTATGTGAGCAATTGAAAATGAAACCACTGCAAAATTTCTAGTCTTTTGCACCAGGGAACTGAGGAATGAGATACTTGAAAGTAGGATTTAGGACTCTGTTTGCTGCAGCATGTACATGGCCTTGACAATTAGATTGGTGACATTTCCCTATCCTACACTAAACTGAAGTTGGCAGTGGCATTATTTTGATTATTACACTTCACTGTGGCCCGAGTAAAAGATTTCACTAAAGTCCAAGTGCAGTACACCCCACTGTTAATATAAGGGTGGCTGTGTATGAGATAAGGAACAGGCCCTGAGAAGCTGAGAGGACATTGAAGGGAATGAGAAATTGCTAGATAAGTATCTGCCAGAAATGACTGCAAGAAATGAGAACATTTCTAGACAGGTTTCTTATGTGCTGTTCATGGATTTTCAGTAGTGGTCGTTGTTTTATCAAAGTATTGGCCTGTAGGCTTCACCTGAAATGGTTGCTCTTCTTTGTTAAGTATAAAATAGACCTTTCCAGTGATGACAGGCTGAGGAAGTTGGGGCAGTTCAGGACCTGACGAGAAATAATGGGTTCAAACAGAAAATGGGAAATTTAGGTTAGATATATGGAAGAAATTCCTCCCTGTGGGGGTGGGAAGGCCCTGGCACAGGGTGCCCAGGGAAGCTGTGGCTGCCCCATCCCTGGAAGTGTCCAAGGCCAGATTGGATGGGGCTTGGAGCAACCTGGGATAGTGGAAGGTGTCCCTGCCCATGGCAGGAGTTTGGAACTGGATGGTCTTTAAGGTCCGTTCCAGCCCAAACCATTCTGTGATTCTGTTACATGATTCTTTATCTTCATTCAAGAACACTGCAAGAATTGGCTCAGGTCCCTTCAGTGACTGAGTATTTTAACACCTCTTGGAACTCTGAAGAGAGACCTGTGAAACAGGCTGAGCCACTCTGCTAAATTAATGGGCAAAGAGCCTGAAATTTGTGTCAGGAAAAGAAACGAGAAAAGATTGGCATGGCAAGTAAACAGTGAAAAGCAAAACCATGGTTTTATGAAAAATGGGTCTTGTCAAATAAGTGCAATACACTTTTTAATTACTCAGTGGCCTGATTTATATAGAAAGGTGTGTTAACAAAAACCCCAATCATTTTCTGTGCCTTAGTTTTCCACAACAGTGATGATAGGTAAGAACGCTGTAATCAAAGAACCATTGAATATCCTGAGTTGGATGGTACCTACAAGGGTCATTGAAAGATTCAGGCTACAAAATACCTTACAACAGATAGAATGTGGCCAGTGTGAATCTTTGGGATCTTCTGTATATCCTCAGGGATTTCTTCTTCTCCAAACGCTGCTAAATGAATAATGTATGATGAGATACAAAATTATTTAAGGAAAAACATGCAGGTGGCACGTACTATCAGAAATGAGACACTTAGGTCAATGACACAGACTAAGCTCAAGTGGTTTGGAAGGTGAAGAGCAACTGAGACACATCTACTGTATGACATCCAAAGGCATTATCTTATGTGATCAAGAATGTAGGTCATGGGTCTGACTGGAGCAATCATATCCATAACAGCCATGGATTGAAAAAGGCTTTGGACCAGTCACTGGAAGAGTCCATGGGAGCTTATGCTGGGAGTGTCAGCTGGGACTGTCCTGGATGTGTAAGTGCTGCTAGGGAAGGGTTGGGACACTGATTGGTGGAGTCTGGGGATGTTTGACTTCTTGTTTTGTGTCAGGCATTGGTCACTCAAATTTATAAATGGCTATGAAACCATGAGCTATCTGTTGCCAGGAAGGAGGGACATGGCATTGCATTTTCACTCATTTTCTGAAACAGAACTTGGGATAGGTGGGTGGGTAGGAGAGCTGTCATGATGGGCCTAGACAGGAAGTGTTTGGACAGTTTTATAATTTTGAATGTGTGTCTAGACATGGGCAGGAATACAGTCTTGCCGAATATGCCCAGTCCTGCCCTTTAGGGGAGCTGGAGCAGGGGAGGAGAAGGAAGTGTACAGAAAATACAGAAAGATGTAATTTCCTCTGATAATTTAAAGAAGGCCACAGGACCTGTGGTTGAGCTAACTCACCAGAGCAGAGGAAATCACCTCACCCAGCTGCACAGGCAGGAAGAAACTTGGGAGCTTTCAGGGTGGGCTGAACCAAATCATTACTTGCCCTGTGGGTGAGTGAGCATCAGGACATCTATCCCATTTGTCACCATAACGCCACCATTGATTAACTGCATGTATGGACTTCAGAGCCAGCCCTGTGCCCTTACACAGAGCAGGTACCAGCAGCCCAAAGCCCACTGGCACCTACAGCCAGCAATTCAGACATTTATGGTGCAGTGTACACGTGTCCTTACACACTGAGGTCAGGGAGCATGGACAAGTGCCCCTGGGGTTAAAGAGATTTTAGTCCTTCCTCTTGTAGGGGAAGGACAAAACTTTGCACAACATAAATCACCCTTTGGGAGGTGCAGCCCTCCTGTAAGTGCTCATTGCACAGTGAAACATCTGGGCTGCACACACACCTGCAGTTTGCCTGTGACCTATTTCTTTTTTCACACAGCTGCACAGCTCTGGCAGACACGGTGGCAGCAGAGCCTCAGCACAGAGCTCACTCGCTATAGGGGCTTTGCTCTGGAAGGTGATCAATGCAGAACTAACTGCACCATCAATATTGATCAGCCTCTGAAGGCTTTGGCATCACAGCACTGCAATATCCTGTTACCCCCAGGATTTGCTTTGCAGCAGCCTCTGTGCCTATTAATGAGTGAACCTACATGGCTTGACAGGTTCACAGAGGAGCCCAGCAGGGCACAATAAGGGCCTAAGCTGAGATGCTTCTTGGGAATTTTAATTTTTTCTTAGATACTAAAAAAACGGAGCAATGAAACTCACAGGTCAGCAGTTTCTGCCATGAGCCCAACAGCATATTTGACAGCTTTAAAGATGATATGGGCTGTGCATTTGTGAAAGCCTGCTTGACCCAGGGGGCCATTAGTGAGCTCTGTAAGCAGAGCAGCCACTCCCTATGACTGAAAGTAAGTGCATTTAGTGACCTGGGCTGACCTGTCACACTTTGAATCTCTGGTACTTTGTAATGTTGTGAAAGAATTCAGTCACATAACGCTTTTATCACTTTTTAGCTAATAAATGTCACTTTGCTTGTGCTGCTGGTCAGAACCTGACTCAATGTGGCCAGTTGAGACCTACCCTTGTGTGATTGAAAGGAGCCTGAGGATAAAATAAAACTGGTTTCACCTTTTGTGTCATTTGTTCCTTGAGAACAGAAGGAGACATTGTGCCTGCCATTTTCAGTGCAATCACCCTTCAGGGTAAAATGCAGTTCATCTTCAGGATTATATTTATATTGTGACTGCACTGAAGTAGATTAACAAGAGATTGCTACATGTAGCTTTGGAAAGATTAAGGTAGCTTTTGTGATGCTTGGTGGCTGCTTATATTTGTACAAAGAACTTCCTGAGCCTACAAGTAGCTGGACTAACACAATTTACACACCCTTGGGGTTAGGCAGATCCTCTTTATTGTGTAAAAACCCATCAGGAGCTTTGTGGATCATTTTCTCGAATGTCAGTACCTAAGTGTTGCATAATCCCCTTTTAAGCATGTAAGAAGACAGGCAGATTTTAGGCCAGATTTTTCATTATTTTAGGCTTGTTCCTTATCTAGAATACACCTCAGGGAACTTCCACACTGAAGGTGAAAGGTGAGAGCAAGTTCAGCAAAGTTAAGACCCTTATCCTGTCACCATGTGGCCCCGGAGCTGGATGAAACTGCTCACGGTTGGGGTTCAGAGCATCTGGGGAGAGCCAGGTTGAAAAAACTGCTCTGGGCAGGTCCTGAGCCTCTTCTGCCAGCCCACAGAATGAAGTTTTGAGTCCTCATTGAGCCTAAGGCTGTTTGCAGCATAAGTGATGATGAAGAAGTTGGACATCAGTCAGTAAAGGCTTTAACAGTGCAGATAATTTGGGGGTAGGAGTGGGAATGGAAGGCCTTAAGTCCTCGTGTGCAGAGTTGATTTGATTTGTAATTGCTTAGCACACCACCCCACACCTGAGAGACTTCAGGTAGGATTCTTTAAACTCCTACAGAAGGAAAGTCTTCAAGGTAGGGAGTGATTCATGCCTCCCTCGATGGAGGCTAAGACACACTGGGGGCTTAGTTAGGATATTTTCAGTCCAGTTTCCCCCAGAACCACGCCCATTGCTCCCACTGAGCTGCACTAAGTAGAATTTGAGCCACAGAAAAGCTGAAGGATTTATCTAACAGGAAAACTATTGCAGGATTAGAAGTCTAGGGTGGCTGTGATTGATGTGCTTTAACAATTACTAAGTCTTGTCAGGCTTGTTGTGCAGAGCCGTTCCTGAAATTAATGGGCAAGGGCTTTCTAATTCTCCTCAGTGGAGCTCAAGTGGTGCCAAGGCACTCGAAGTGTCCATAAAATATTGCCAAAGGAGCTGGAACGGGGCTGCCAGGGTCAAATCTAATGTTATCCCATCTCAATGCTGAAGCCTGAAATTGTGTGTAATGCCCCAGCACTGAGGGACTGCCCACTACCGAGCTCCCAGGGAGCCCCTCATGGTCTCACATTCGGTGGGAGGTTCAGGTGTGACTCCTGCTGGGCTGGCACATCAGTGACATGGTCACTCTTCTCCTAGTACTGTGCCCCACACCCCATTTTTGTGCCTGTTGCCGTGGTGTGCCTGAAGGATTTCCCATCTGGCAGCATAAATGGGGTCATCTCTTCAGGACATGTCCTGCTTCCCACGGGTCCCCCCACCAAAATGAAGGAGCAAGGGAGTTGGGGAGTGGGAGTGACAGACTCAGGGCTGCTCTATTTGGTGTGAAGACCAGCTTAGCACCTCAGACTCTCAGTCAAGGTCTTAAAATCTAGTTTCCAAGCCTAGCTTGTCTGTTTTGCAATAGATTCAGACGTCAGTTCTTAAATGTGGATGAGTCACTTGCTGTCCTTTAGCAGACAGCAGTGACACAGCTCTGGGCACCACTGGCAGGCAAACATTTTCAGCATTTTCAAGCTGTGTAGCATTCTGAGAGATGTTTACTTCACTACATCTCTGTCATCTTTTGATGTTAATACCTGTGTCAGAGTGATTTCATGGAGGCAGTCCTGGGATATGAAAGGGGATCCATGGTGCAGTGTAAGATATGCTCTGCTCACCATGTGGCAGAGATAATTCTGTGGTACTTCATGCTGGAGGATTTCATTCACAGGCTCTCTAAGCCAGCCTAAGGCACCTGGACTACAGATATCCTAGAAGCAGGTGCCAATGTCACCATAGCAGAATCACTTTGAAAAATCAGATTTTTGTGATACCTAAGCAGTATTATCACTGACAGCGGGTATTGAAGTATTCTGTACAACAACATAACCATGTCCCAGATTTTTATGTACAGAATCATAGAATGGTTTGGGTTGGAAGGGACCTTAAATATGATTTAGTTCCACCCCACTGTTATGAGCAGGGACACTTTTCACTGTCCCAGGTTGCTCCAAGCCCCGTCCAACCTGGTCTTGGACGCTTCCAGGCGTCCAGGGACAGCCACAGCTTCTCTGGGCACCCTGTGCCAGGGCCTCCCCATCCTCACAGGGAAAGATTTTTTTCTAACATATAATCTAAACTGACAATTTCTTATTTTGAAGCTATTTCCTTTGTCCTGTCACTCCAGGCCTTTGTAAATTGTTTCTCCCCATCTTTCTTGTCAGCTCCCTTCAGGTACTGAGAGGCCACAGTGAGGTCACCCCAAAGCTTCTCCAGGTGAACAATCCCAGCCCTGCCAGCCTTTCCTCTCAGCAGAGCTGCTCCATCCTCTGCTCATCCTGGAGCCTCCTCTGGCCTGGCTCCAGCAGCTCCAGATCCTTCCTGTGCTGGGATCCCAGGGCTGGGGCAGCTCTGCAGGTGGGGTCTCACCTGAGCAGGGCAAAGGGGCAAAATCCTGTCCCTTGATGGTCACGCTGTGGGATGAGCCCAGGATATCATTGGCTTTATCTGTAAATGCTTGGATACCCACACTGCCCACCCTGCAAATGCAGAGCAGTGACACTGGATCCTCCAGGGATCCCTCTGGGGATCCAGAGAGGAGAACGGACCCAGGAGAGCAGAGAGTGCAGCATCCTCATACCCGGAGCTAATGGAAAATTAATGTATATGCTATCAATATTGATTCCATAGCATGCTGGTTGAGGCTGCACAAGGTCAGTACAAAGTGATAAAGCATTTAATCTGTTTGAGCTGTGCTGTGCATTCTCTGTCTGTTCAGTTTTGGTGCAGCCAAGCCAGCAACTCAGGCATGTGTGAGTCTGATACAGCTTCTGATCTGATTCCAGCCACCACATGAAGCCCTTCACATCCAGGATTTATTATTGCCATGCTTGGAGCCCTCAGCTCTGCTTTACAGGACATCTATTTGCTTCATGCAGATTCAGCTTTGTGCGATACCAAAACATTGCTGAGCTGTTCACTCTTTTCTCCTTCAGAGACTTGTAAAGGAAGAAACCAAAGGACTTCAGGGTGCACTCACTTACCAAAGGCAAACTTTTGATTAAAGTGATATTTCTGTGTGTTACAGAAGCCTTGGCACTCTGTTAAAAAGGTGTCTGTGTCGAGGAACAGTCAGTAGCTTCTAAGCAATCAAATAACAGCAAAACTGAGGAACCTGCTCATTCTTTAGGACTCAAATGAGGAAAATGGCTCAGCTCAGCTCCATCCTTAATACTTGTCTTACACAAGATCCACAGAATTGCTGCTAGGGGAGAACTGGATGGAAAGGAAATTGTGCCTGGTTTATTTTACCTGGTTGTTGACACAAGCAGGTCTTGAATGAGTGAAGAAGAAGCTGAAATGAGAGAAGATTCTAAAAGGTATCAACACTACCTGCAATTAATTCCATGACTGATCTTCATATCTGAAATTTGGGAAATGCATTTTGGGTCCTGTGTTCTTCCCTTTATGTGAGATGATTGGAAAACTTTTAACGAGATCCCCTCGTATGATGTGCAATGACCCAAGCACTGAGCAGAAAGAAACTGCACAAGACTAAGTCTGAGAAGCCTAATGTAAAATGAGATACTTTTTTAATGACAATGTAATTAATATACAACATAACTCAGGTTTATTGTTATAAAAGCCCAATAGTTTTGATCACTGATCGTGTATGCATAGAAACCAGACTTCCAAAGACAATATGCTCACAGAAGGTTTATATGGATTCTGAAGGACATAAATTGTTGAGTGGTAAAAAGCCCCAAAACTGTAATTTCCTTGTTAGCAAACTCTGCAGTGTATTTTGTTGTGCTCATTTCACTGGCAGCAGGAGGATTAAAGAAATTTTTGTTTCTTAATTTGTGCTGTTACTGGCCACCTCTGGTTCTCAATTTCCATTGCTGTGTGGTGTTAAAACAGCAACCCCTAAACTGTGGTGGAACGTGGAGATTCCACCCCCAGCCTACCCCCGGTCCTCCAAACATAAATCTTGCCAAGGGTTTCCCCTCCTCCTGGATGCCCAAAATCAGGTATGTCAATGGTATAATTTGTATATTAGTTATGAAACAGCCAAATTTCACTGTAGACATCTCAGCATTCCAGTTATCCTAGAGGGATCAAATACATAAAAACCTTTATAAAATCTGGTGAGGTGCCTGATTCAGTCTTTTGAGAACACAGTGAGTGTGCGGAATGTAAATCCTCCCAGTGCAATCCAGCATCTTTTCCAACAATTCCAGCAAGAGCTCCCCCTCTCTGACAGTTTTTTCTCTGTTCTATCAGCTCTCCATGCTGGAATGATTGTCATCATTGGTAATCATCCTGGAATGATTTTATCTTCAGATTATGTTTTGTCTCCCAAGGCACGCAAGCCTGCAGTAAGCACCTGCAACAAAGGCAGCATTGGTAAATGTAATTTGGTGTTAAAATCAGCAAACTGGAGACATACTGCAGCTCTTGGTTCATTCTCATAGATGCAAGCCTTGGAAAACCAGCTGTGTATGGCCACTAATGAAAAATGAATGGATCAGACTGGCTTGCATGGGGGAAAATGCAAGCACTCAAAAGAAAAACAAATATTCAATTAAAATCTAAAAATAATCAAATGTAGAAGATTCCTGTAAGAATGAAATCTTTGTACTGAATTTTTGCCAGAAGCAGTGAGGGAGCTACTTTATGGTGAATACAGAACAACAGTGTTCTTCTGTGTGTTTAAGCTACCTCTGTAACTACAGATGATGAACGTTTTGGGAGCTGTTGGATTAGTCACCAAATAAAAAAAAAATACATCTAAATGTACTTGCATAGCACATTTGCATAAAAGAACAGTTCCCTCCCCAAAGCTTAAGTTTTTTCTTCTTGTCTAGCCTTTAAAAGTGAATCAAGGATTCTCTTTCTCGAGTAGCACCTTTTTATTGCCAGTAAAACAAGACTGGTAACAAAAGAAAACTCTAAATAGACCACATGAGGCCATTGGTGGTTCATGCTTTGAGATATGAATGCTTTTATTGGAGCTTTTCTGTGATGTTTTAAGACTTGCTGCAGGTTCTTAAAAATGAATAGGAATTGTTCTGTTCTGAACTGTCAGCAGTTTGGAAACTTAAAACATCCAGGACATGTCTCAAGAAATCCAGTTGTTCTCTTTGATCCTAGATTAAAGGGCCTTTAGAAAATTCAGAGCTATGTAGTTTCTTACACAGTTCCAATTAACATGACACTTGAGCTTTATTCTGTGAATGTACAATAATGTAGAAAACTCCTTGGAATTCCCTCATCAGCTATATTCTATTTAAAAATACATGTATTGGTTTTATATCAACATCCTCAACCACATTCAATACTCCATTTATACCCTTAGGTTTAGTAATTCACAGAACTTCAGCTTCACAGATTTCTTACCAATAAATCCCAAAATGCATGCATGGCTTGGTTTAAGAAAGATATTTTACTTGTGTTTCATACACAAAAAAACTGATAATCAACAGTGGCTTAAAAAATTAACACTACTCCACTTTTTCCACAAGTGTACAAAAAAGAAATAATGAATTTACATTCAACGGTAAAGCTTAAAGTCCACTCTAATAATAGTTGCATTAACATTCACATACACAAGCACAGAATAAATATTTCAGGATTCTTATAAGAGCATACAGCATACATACAGTACTTGAATTTTACATAAGGAGTGTTAGTAGGGTCGGAAATTCATAATCTCATAGAAAAGTAGAACTAAAATCAGAAAAGGTCGTGTGGGAGGTAACACCAAGGTACTGCACAGAGCTAGCAGGTTAGTAAATCCATTTGTGTGAGGAGTTTGCTTCTGCTTCTCCATATTAGGACAGTTTGTTCGCAAAGGTGTATTCAAAGTGCAGAATAATGCAAAAAAAGAAAAAAAAAAAAAGAGAAGATATTCTTGTATTTATTAACACATGCAAGAGGCAGCCCCCAAGTCACCCGACAGAATAAAGCTGTTACTGGCAAGTGGCCGATATAATACAGATGTTTCAGGCATTTTTTTCTAAAGCACTTTAATAGCAGCAATTGTAATTTATAATGGCTCTAGACTGACTTCTGTTTGGGTTAAAGGGCATCATATTTCTTTAACATTTACAGCTATATTTCTTTATAAATAAATATCTCAGATAACAAATAGCATAGTTAATGTTACTTTTTTCTCTCTTTTGCATAAGTGTCGTGGAAAAACTCTGACCTTTTCAGAGACATAATGTGCAAAATTATGTGGAAATAGGGACACAGAGCATCACAGTTACATTCCTGGGATGTCAGCTGAGCCCTTCTCACTCTCTGAGGGCTAGCCTTACCAGGGTAATGCAGGGCTTTAAGGGACAATTTTTCCAATGGCTTGCTTGGTAAAGAGATATAATTTATGGTTTCTTAAAGAGCTGTAAATGTGAGGTTTCATTTGAAGCAGTGTGTACAATACGTCATGTATAGGAGTCAGTATTTCCACACAGCGACTTCTCAAGATTTGACAAGTCTGCTCATCTCCTTTCAGATATTTTCTCCCCAGCCTGAACATCTTTGAATATTTGTGTTCATGAGGTGTTTTTTCTCTGTTGCATATTTACCAGCTCTTCTTGCATTTTATAATCTGATCTCATATCACCTAGCTGACATCTGCACACAAATATTTCCAATCAGATAGAGGGTGCACAACATTAAAACTTTTAAACCTGTCCTGTAAGTGTCATCAAGACAGGAGCACAGGAACCACAGTGCAGAGTCCAACCTCTCACTGGCTGTACTGTGAAGATTCTCCTTTTCGGCGTAGGAGAAAGGAAACTTGTGTCTGCTTTTTAGATTCTGAAAACAAGCCAGAGTGGAGAAAAAGAGTTAACACCAGACTTAATAAAGCTTTTAAGACAAAACCTGTTAAGCAATTTAGACAGACACTGAATTTCCTGCTGATTTTCTCAAGTCTGTACATACAGGAAATTTGTTAACAGTAGGAAGAAGTTGGGATTTGCTACATAGGAGAAATCTGCCATTATTACAAAAACTGGCTAAGAGGGTTTTTTTTTCAGTATAACTCCCTCACTGGTCACTGTTCTCAGTGGTGCTGTTGCCCTTTTCTTTTTTCTCCTGAGTCTTGTTTCCCTTCTTCTTTTTCTTCTTTTTCTTGGTCTCTTCTTTCTTGCCAAAGGTTATGAAGTCACTTTTGTCAATTTGGCTGTTTGGTGGCTCCTGCCGGATGGAGATGATTGCAGGAGATCCTGGGATAATGAATTTGTCTGGCAACTCACCAGGACCACCTTGTTTGGAATTGCCCGGTCCAAATTTAAAGGTCCAGCTGTTGCTGTTCACACCAGCTCCCACTGGGGGGGACACCTCTCCCGCCTCAGGTTCTGAAAAAGTCAAAACAGCAAGAAAAGCTTAAAGCATCTTTAAACACAAGCACTCAGTGAGCAGCAGTTCTCTGTTGGAAAGCTCTGGCTTCAGCCTGCAGTGACTCTTGTTTGCCTGGCTGCTCATCTGGGGGTTATCCTCTGGTTCCTCTCCAGCCTCCTCAGTGTTAGCATGCACTGACTCACTCCACATCTGCTGGGCCCAACAAGCTCTGGATCCCATTTTGTTCTTTTGGATTTGAAGTGTTTGGAGCAGGAGACAACTGTGATGCAGCCCATTGTATTGTTTTATAGCAGGAAACACAGGCACGTGCATGGCCAAAGGGTGTGTTTGAGGGTATTGAGCTCTTTAGGACAGGCTGAGCGACCAGGGCAGGGGCTGACAGCCTTGGCTGCATGTACAGTGGGTATTTTAGCAAACCATCCTGTGGTGGATGTGTCCAGGAATCCTCATGCAGGGAAAGAAGGGAGGGTGTCAAGAGCGTGGAATGGAGCCAGGCTCTGCTTGGTGGTGCTGAGCAACAGGACAAGGGGTAACAGGAGCTGATGCCCAGTAAGTTCCACCTGAACACGAGGAAGAACTTCTTTCCTGTGCAGTGACCAAGCACTGAACACATGGCCCAGAGAGGTTGTGGGGTTTCCCTCACTGGAGATATTCCAGAACCATCTGGATGCAATCCTGTGCCCCATGCTCTGCTTGAACAGGGAGGTTGGACCAGATGAGCCACTGTGGTCCCTCCAAGCTGACCCATTGTGTGATTCTGAGCTGGTGCATGCCAGAGAGGAACCTGAGGCCACCCAGCATGTGTGTTTGTGTGTAGGGATGGATGCAATGAGGCTGAGCAGCAGACACAGCCTAGAGCCGAACCAGGAGAGAACTGAATTGCCTGGGCAAAGATACTGCAGGACTGCACAATCTGGTCTCAGAAATATTCATGGTCTTCACAGAATCATGGAATATCCTGATGTTCTCACTAGATCACAGTATTTTATACAGGAAAATATAAAGTGAGGTTCTATCCCCAGTTTTAGGATTGCAGTATTAAGCAAGTTTTAATTTTATTTCCATTATTTTGATTAGATTGAGTTAATCAGATTGAAATGTTTGCATATGTTGCTCTGACAAGGACAATTTTCTAGCAGAATAAAACGCAACAGAATTAGGTTTTCCTGTGAGAGAAAGCCTTAAGACTTGGTTGTTCTCTTTCCTTTTATACTTTGAACATTTGTTGTAAATTACACAACTCCCAATTTTGAATAGCAACAGCATGTCTTTTAATGTATCATGTTAAGTGCATAAACAACTGTGATCAGGGGAAAGCTCAATGTTTATGCACTGATGCTAAAGCCCTCAAATCAGATGAAAACTTTCTTATCCACAACCTAAAAGTGCAGTAACAAGACATGGGACTCTCACCCTTGTAACACTCCCAGCCACACACAAATCCTTGCAATTCCACACGAACAATTCCAATACCACTGATCTGATTAAAACTCAGCATCGTGTATCAGAGCTGTTCAGCTGAAGAGGTAAAGGTATTTGGGGTAAAGAAGGAGGGGGGAACTGTGTTAGAAAACCATATCAGAGGGACTTCAGGACCCTTGGAAGAGGAGACAAGGACACTGGATGGGGGAGAAGAAACTGAGAAGTCCTTGGTCTCCTGCTGCTTAAAGAGGGCAGGAAGAGAAAGCAAAGCAGACAATTTAGAGAGAGATCCCTGATGTTTTGGCAGCAAACATCTGGTACTGGCTGCTCTGTACCCCTGCAGCCATAATGAGGAATGCTGTATTAACTTCAGTTCCTGTATTTCTTTTTCTTTAATGATTCTTCATCTTCTGTTACGTTGTTCGTACAATTTCCTGTTTTATGAAATAAATGGTGTGTGGTGCATGCAGACATAAGGCTGTCCTTTTATGTTATATTGCTGTGCTCTCCTTTTAGATATAAAAGCTGAAAAAACAGATTTTGCTGATTGACAACCTCTCTCCTGCCTGTCAGCAAAACAAACAAGGCTGGGAAGAATTATTCCTTTTTTAACCTTTTCTGTAGTGATGCAGCACATCCAGAGAAATGGAGCCAGAGAGAGCCAGAGAAATGCGTATAAAAACACACCAGAACCATCTCTGAGCCCATCTATGTAAGAGGCTTGGCACGTGGAATATTTGGCATCTTTGAACCTCCACAGCACGTGGACAACACAGCTTTTAAAACCCAACGTTTAATCAAGAACTGGAAGAGACTGTACACTTTTTTCCCCCCTTAAGACTGGATTTAATGATGAAGAAGCTTTGGTTTTATGTTCTTTCCAGGAACTGCTGACGTTGTTTTAGTGACCTTAACCTCTCTAGTCTCAAATAGCTTTTTTGAAGTTATTATTAATGTAAAAGTTCCTCTATTTTATCAGTTGTAGCTTTTCTGTAAATTTCCTATGGTCTTAACTATCAGCTTCAGATTTTTCACATGTTTCCTGTAAGTAATAACAATGTCCTAGAAAGTCCTTTCATAATAAATGCATTAATATGAACCAGCTTTCATTTCTGCTTAATAAATTGTTTTGTTCAGGTACCTTTTATATCACTTTTGTTTCTCTGAGATGATAAATTACAAAGGTGGAAATTGTGTGTCTTGGCCTTTTCCCAAATTATTAACCAATTGTCTTTCTACTGCAATACAAAAATGTGAGCTTTCATATTGCACATAATAAATTAAGCCCTATTTGACAAATAAATCCTCTCTTTTTCCCAGCACACAATATGCATTCCAAACATTGGCCCAGACCCAGTGCTCTTTTTCTGTTCCTGGCAGGAAAAAGACAGCTGAAGGTGACCTCAAATCATGTTTGACCCATCCTTGCTCTGGCTGGGGGGAACCCTGAAGCAGTGAATAGCAGAAATACTACTTCAAAGAGCACAGGGTGACAACACTTCATGGGCTGCAGGGCCACCACAGCACAGCTGAAACAGCAGGGCATGGCTGTGCCATTCTGGTGTGAGCATAGAAATATAAACTGATAGAATGGACTGTGTTGGAAGGGACCCCAAATATCATCCCTGCTATGGGCAGGGACATCTTCCACCATCCCAGGTGGCTCCAAGTCCCATCCAACCTGGCTTTAAATACTTCCAGGGATGGGGCAGCCACAGCTTCTCCGGACAACCTGTGCCAGGGCCTCACCACACTTACCTTATATTCTTCCTAATACCTAATTTAAACCTGCTCTCTGTTGGTTTGAAACCATTCCCCTTGTCCTGTCACTCCAGGCCTTTGTAAATAGTGTCTTTCCATCTTTCTTGTGCATTTCTTTCACATACTGGAAGAGGCAATGAGGTCACCCTGAGGCTTCCCTTCTCCAGGCTGAGCAATCCCAATTCTCTCAGTCTTTCCTTCAGAGGTGCTTCAACCCTCTGATCAGCTGGACACAGGACATGGGACAATGACAGTGACTTCATATTATCCATTTTACCACACAAATGCAAGAATCCAGGGTATCCCTGAGGTGAAGAATCTTCTCCATTAAACCTCTTGCCAGACTAATGGGGTGCACATACTCATCTGCACGACTGAAATCTAATTCAGAGCAGGAAACCGACCCTTTAATCTGGTTCTGCACAGAAAAATCAGCTCACCAGATGAAGTCAGTAATATTTGCCACGAAAACATCTGCCTTCATGCTTTCAAACACAACAAACCCATCACACCTACCCTGGAATCAGGAATCTGTCAGACTATGGGGCTTTGCTTGCACTTAGGTGTGGTTTTGTCCCAGCCCCTCAATATGTTTGTTGTCCATACAAATAAAGCATTTTAATACTCCTTAATACTCACTAAGCCAAAGGAAACTAATTAGCCTTACTGCTGTGTGGAGAGCTTGCACACAAAAAGACGGAGACATGCAGAATCTAATGAGTTAATAGCCATCATTTCCTACAAGTGGGGCTTCACCAGTCCTCAGGAAATTTCTCTTCTGCGTGATTTACCTGCTAACATGTGTGTTTATCTGTATTGGCAGGCTGGAAGGTCACAGATCAGCTGTACTAACAATGTTGTATGTTTAGGCATTTCACATAAAGGATAAATGTCATTTACTATCTAGTTTCCAAGGCTTCCTTAAACATCTCTTCTGTTTCTTATCAGCAGGAATTCAAAAACAAAAGTTTTCTACTTACGTGTCATTTTACATTTAATGGGATTAATTGTACTTGAATATTTTCTGCGTCTTTAATTGAATGCTTCAAGTTTGTTTATTAAACTTAAAAGAAAATCTAAATAAAACAAACCCTCTGGTTATATTTATAACACTTAATTTAAAACATTACAGATCTTTTCTTCCTACAGCTACAGAGGGGGGTTGCCAGAGTTCATACATAAAAACTCAGAGTCTTGGTTGTTTCCTGAGGTAATTTATAGGATTACTTTGGACCTCTTCTTTTATTCTCAAGGAATACTTCTGGCTTCATGTTCAATGACCAAATAATTAAATTTTTAAATGCTTGCATGCAGCAGAACCCAAAATCTAGGCTGCACCTGCAGGTCCTGATGCTTCTTTGCCTGTGTGTCTGCAAGCTAAAACGGGAAATGAACTTTTCACCCCATCCCTTTCCTACTCTCACTGAAATACAAATGTCTCAGTAGACTTTAAATGGAACCCAGAGCAGCAGAGACTCTGCAGTTGAGTAGGTCACATATTTAACTGGCATGAAAGGACTTCTAGGCCGTCTTTGAAAATACTTCCTTTTCCATCCCATGACTGCTGCCTGAAATGCACAGGCAGACTTACATAGAAAAAACCTCCATATCCTCAAATCACCTGTCTGAAAGCTTCAGGGAATAGGGTATGCTGCATAGTTAATTTTTTTTCCTCTTCCAGAGGCATTTAATGGTCATGTACTGCAGCCCTCTGCCTCTCACAGGAGTTGAAAAACATAAAAATCCCGGTCAGTAGGCACTTGTTCAACAAGCCCTAATTGCTCTGAAGCACCTGATTTCCTACACAATGTCAGATACAGAGGGTCATGTCTGCCCAGAGAAGCTGGGGCTGCCCCTGGATCTCTGGAAGTGTCCAAGACCTGGTTGGATGGGGCTTGGAGCAGCCTGGGATAGTGAAAGGTGTCCCCATCAATGGCAGGGGGTTGGAACTGGATGAACTTTGAGTTCCCTTCCAACCCAAACCATTCCATGATTCTATGTTGTAATGTCATAATCCCCAAGATTCCAGAAATGGAGCAGGCTGCAGGTGAACTCACTCATCCTCTCCTCCATGCTCCAGGCAGTCCTGCTCTCAGCACAGAGGCTTTTCAGAGGTACCCATGCTCTGTGCAGGAAGCCCAGACACCCGCAAGGAACCAGGTCCCCAAAATTTAATCTGTACTAACTGTAGGTACCTATATTTCTTTTTCTTGGAGTCAGACACCCCTTTTCTAAATCCAGCCACCAGAAATGTAGGCATCCAACCTACCACATCTAATTTAATTCATGCTATGGTCTGTAAAGAGACAGGTACCCTCAAAAGGCAGTTCAAGCCACCTGGTTTAATTGCTTGGTTTTAGAGGTATTGATTTGGAGACCATTTCACTCTCTTTGGAGACTTTCTTGCTTTCTACAGCTCCCTGACAGGAGGTCATAGCCAGGTGGGGATCGGCCTCTTCTTCTTGGCAACCAGTGACAGGAGAAAAGGACATGGCCTCAAACTGCAGCAGAAGAGGCTCAGGTTGGACATCAGAAAGAATTCTTCACAGAAAGGATTGTCAAGCGTTGGGAGGAGCTGCTCAGAGAGGTAGAAGAGTCACCATTCCTGGTGGTGTTCAAGAAATGACTGGACATGGCACTCAGTACTCTGCTCTGGTTGTCAGGGTGGTGACCAGTCAAAGTTTGGACTTGATGATCTTTGAGGTCTTTTCCAACCTAAATGATTCTGTAAAAAATTCTGAATTTTCTTTGTTCCTCTCCTCTCTCTGCTGGAGACAGCTAAATTTTGGGTAGGTAGTGAAAAAGGAGCTGAGCAGCACCATGGCTCAGCAGGTGTACTAATGACCCCACCAGAGCATTTTGGGAAAAAGAAGTTTGAAACTAATCTCTTTAATGGTGATAGCCACAGAAAAATCCTGTGCAACTGTTTGCAACTTCCTCAGCCCTAATCCTTTCACGGGATTTTCACTTAGGTAGGCATTGGCATCTTCTGTCCAAAAATGCCTGAGAGAGCACAGCCATGTTCTTAAGGTTACACAATTTCCACATCTAAAAGGCCACATTTTAGTTTTGACAGCAGTGACACCAGGGCAGCCCAGAACCTCTGGTGCAGAGCTCTCAAGCACAGGTCTGTCACTGAGATTTAAGGTGCTGACTTTTCACGTGTGGGATTTGCAAATTCACTCAATTGAAGGGCAGGCTTTCATCAGGTTGTAAACCCATCCAAGCTGAAAGGTAATGCTGAGCGATGGGTACAAACAGCCTGAAATTGAGATGTCTCATAAATTTGGGACAAAATGTCTGCTCACAGAACATATCATCACTCAGCCTGGGAATCAATATCCCATCAGGTCTGGGCTGTCCCATCAGGCCTGCAGTTTCTATCTCACTGACATTTTCCTTGCTTTTGGGGAGGCCACATGTTATTTTCCTGACCCTGCATAGCCCCACAGCTCCAATCTGGTGTTTACTGAGAACAGGTGGTGCTCACTTCCCATAATGCGAGCTGCCCATAGATTCTGAGTGTCATCGACATCGTCCCTGCCTCCTCTGCCTCTGCTGCTTTCTTAAAGAACCTTTGTCAGGAGAGGGCTAACTCATGTTGGAACAGATGTGCCCCTGCTCAAGGGGGAGACGAGGAAAGCATTTCTGTGCAGCTCTGTCTCCCTGCAGAGACGTGTCTGACTCTGTGACATGCTCAGCCAAGACAGCAGCGTGGTCTTCACTCTGTTCCACCCCTCTCCACTCGCCGCCTTGTCCCTGTCATTAAAAATCTGGTAGCTTGTGGAATCAGAAAATAATTTAGATAAAAGGCTTTCAATCAAAATGTCTATTAATATTCAATTTAAAGGAAATATTTTTAAAGTTCTTTTTCCAGACAGCAGAACATGAGGGCTAAAGCCACTGTAAGACTCAAAATACCCCAACATTAATCACAGCCCCTTCTGTCTGCAGGTCAAAGTAGCAAAACACATTAATTAAACAAATTTATTTAAAACTGAGATCAGGCAATAAGCAGGAAGCAAATTGCAGGGAAAGCTAGTCATTAACCTGATTTCTCTCTTCCCTGCCTCCTCCGCTGATGCTGTACTGACTGCAGCTTCTGCCTCTGGCAGGCTTAATGAATATTCACCATGATAAAGAGTCTGAAACAGCACATCCAGTGCAAACAGCGTGCACTGAAAAACCCTCTCTGTGTCATTTGCAGCATCTCTGCGGACATTCTGGCTTCACTGATCATCTCTAAGCCTTTTTGGGATTAAAAAGCCCATTTAATCTTTCTTTTTTTTTTTTTTTTTCCTGATAAACAAAACAAATCAAAAACTCAACCCACAAAAAAAAAAGAAAGCAAACAAAAATCCATCATCAGCATGATAAAATGACAGATATAGGACTGAGGGACAGAAAAATTATTCAGTCAGAACAAAACTGAACCAGTTTAACTATCACTTGGTCAAACAACCCCAACGACTTTGTCAAATTGGAATATTAAACAAAAACCCAAATAATTCCCACTCTCTGCCCACCCATCTCCTTGACCTGTTCTGCAGTAATGAACCAGGAGGTGGAAACAAAATGGACATGAACAAAATGGAAACTTCTCTCCAGACATGAACAAAATGGAAACTTGTCCCCACCAAGGAGCCTGTAGCTTTAATCCAGTGCTTGGGTTTAAAGTCAGTACCATTAAACAGGGTAATTATAGCACACATGTTGTGGGAGATTTGTAACCCCCCACTGCTCCGACATCCAGACACAAAGCAAGGGGAGGTCATTTCCAGCTCACTCTCAGGTTACTGTCCATGCTGACACCGACAATTAATTTAAATGGAGATTATTTACCTCGTTATAAAAAACCAATTTTACATGGCTGTGTATTAAAGTAATTGTCTCAGATATCAAATAGCCCTGCCAGCATATTCTGAGATAGAGGAAAGCATAATTTGATTTGCTTGCTAGCACAGCCTGCTGGGGCCAGAGCACAGCCCGGGGTAAATGGCTTCTCGCAGCTGCTGAAGGAGCAAACAGAGCATGGGGTCTGCAGCTCCTCTCTCTCCCCTTTGGCTAAAAGAGGCCTTTCCTCCCATGAAAACATCGATTTTTCCAGGTAATATCCTTCTACTGCTGTACTTGTGCCCAGTCCTGCTCCCACAGGTAGAATTTTAACCCCTTCCTCCCCAAACTGAGGGTTAATCTGCTGCATCACTGGAACTGCCTGTGCACACATCCAGGATGCTCTCTATCATCTTTTTAGCTCTAATCAAATGTTGGACTGGGGGATGCAGAACTGAACGTTTGTGTCACATGCAGAGGTGATTAGAGAGACATTACTCCTGCAATCTAAGAAAAAATATTTTGGGGGGGTATTTCCCTAGGTCTGCAGGCTCACAGTGACTGTTTTAAAGAGTTCATAGTTGAAAACAGACCCTCCCCAAAAAAATAAACCCAAACCCAAACCAACCGACCAAAAAACCCCAAATTATTTTCATCTTATAAATGTGTTTTTAAGACAGTGTGGGCAGTTACAGCACCAGCCACCCTGCCCTTGTAAGGGAAAGAGCAGTGAGTAGTGCAGGAAAATTGAAATTGGAGCTGGGGGGAGTGCTCTGCCCCTCAGGACCTGGGGAGGCTGTGGGTTGTGCCTGAGGACAATGTCCCCCTGAAGATCTGTGGTGGGTTGGTCTCGCTGCCACAGAGGAAAGGCTTTTCTTTGCTTTCAGATCAAACCAGGTGCTATGCAGCCTAAATGCCCTAATTAAATGTCCTTAAATTCCCTAAACTGAATTACTGGAGCAGCAAGCAGCTACCCAGATCCCTGCTGAAAGCTGATTTTAAGAGTGCTTGGTAACACATCCCAAAAAAGTGGTCTTTGAGTCAGATCTTTAAAAAGTTTTGAGCTTTGTGGCTCACATCTTTTGTATGAGACCAGGAGTGGTGATGGCACTCTAACCACTTTCAGGAAGCTGTTGCTGTGGGTGGGGTTTGCCTCTGTTATATAAAGACATTAAATATTGTAAAGAGAGCAAAAGCCACTGCAGAAGACAAAGCCCTGAATGTCAGGAGGACAGAACATGTCTGTGCACTGCCTAATCCATATTATGGAAAGCCAATTCTGGTTACTGGCTTCTGTCAGATTGAAATAAAAAATAATTTTATTCCAACATACAAGCCCTTTCATGTGAGAGACAACAGCTCCAGCGAGCATCATAAATCCTGCTGTGAAGGTGAAAAGAAGGAGCATTTCCTGGCTGCTGCTGGAGCCTGTAACCGTGCCCTGCAGCCAGCCAGCCCCCTCCTCCCCTTGCTCCCTGCTGGATGAGCTGTTGAACTGGAGCCAAAGCACAGACCTGCTTTCTTTCCAAGCATCTCCTGCCACTGGAGGCCACTCTTCATCTATGGGGTGATACAGGATCCTCTTGGACTCCTGTCTGCAGCAACCACAGCCACCTTCTGCCTCAGCCCCCATCTCAAAGGCTGCCTGTGATTGATCCCCGAAGCAGGAAAATTTCAGGTTACTCAAAGGAAAGGCAGGATTAAATGTTCTAGTGTTGGATTTCTATTTACAAGGACCTGGAGTGACAGGACAAGGGGAATGGCTTCAGACAGAGGACAGGTTTAGAGTAGATATTAGAAAAAAAATCCTTCCCTGTGAGGGTGGTGAGGCCCTGGCACAGGGTGCCCAGAGAAGCTGTGGCTGCTCCTGGATCCCTGGCAGTGCCCAAGGTCGGGTTGAATGGAGCTCTGAACAGCCTGGGATAGTGGAAGATGTCCCTGCCCATGGCAGGGCGTGGAACAGGATCTTTGAGGTCCTTTTCAACCCAGGCCATTCCATGATTCTGTGATTCCATGTTTTCTTGGACAGGCTTAGATTGGTTTCATTTGTGTCCATCTTTTAGAGTGAACACTGCTGAGAGAATTGATTTCAATTCAGTCCCTGCCTCCTGCTTGCCCACAACAAAACTTTATCAAGTACCAGTCCCTACAGCTCTGAAAACCTTCCACAGGTACCCTCACCTGAGCACAGCCCAAATTACTGCTGGTGCACAAACAGCAGAGAGTCCAGCACAGCTCCCAAAACCAAGTGCTGGCAGGCAAGAGAGAATCCCCTCTGTTTCAATGAGCACAATTTAAAGAAAGACAGTAACTATGGAAACTCGAAGCATCAATTTTAGCCTTTCAAGGCAGAATCTAATTTTAACCAACTAATTGGGTGCTTGAAGTGGTAGTGAAAGGAAAAGGGGCACATTTTTGTCAGTGCTCTTGGAGGCGTCTATTTTAAACATGAATGAATGTGTGAGATCCACAATTTAGAGAGGATAGGATAGTAATGGAGCAGGGACATGTGAGAAATGGTCTTAGAGATAATTCTTTCTTTCTTACAGACTTCAACCATTCCTCTTGTATTTGGTTCTCACCCCAGCAGCCCAAACCACTGCAATCTCCAGGCCAGATGATTTCAGAGTAAAGCTTTCTGCTTGGATATTCTTTAAAAAAACCTCAAACACACAAAGCTTCAGACAGTGGGAAATGCAGTTCCTTGTCTCTCAGAGGCTGAAGGTGGCTCTGAACATCAGAGCTGACACCTGTTCCCTGGCTCCCTGTGGCTCTGATCTCAAATAAAGGGATAATTTTACCAGTATTTTATAGATGAAACCTGAAACTGGCCTTTTCTCTATCTATGAAGGGGAAGAAAGGGCACTATTAATGTTTAATTTAGTTTGATTTTGTAACTGATTTCACAATATTAAAAGTAAACTATACCATACAGGTCCATAAAATCAATTTAGGCCTACAAAATCCTTCAGCTGACCTACTTTGACTAGTTTACCACAAAACCTCTGCAAACTTTTTGCCTCTGAAAGCCAATTAACCAAATACTAACCAATGTCTATTTTGATTCTCTCCAACGTGGCTGTTAGCCAGCAACCTGCCCTGAAAGACATCTGTCACTGTAATACCTTCCTCAAAATGGGGCTGTAAAGCTGAAGACATCAAAGGCCTCAAAACAGACTCTGGCAGTCACAGCACTCTTTCCCTTCCACAATATATATGTCACATTAGCAGCTTCCCATCATCTCCTGTTAGGATCACATCCCATTATTATTCCTTGCTTACTGATATGGGGTGAATGGAGCTAACAATATTCCACATCAGTTAAAAAGGAATCTTAATTAAATGTGATGAGGAAGTGCTAATACAATATGATAAGCCCCCTGGATAAGCACGCTCCATAATTTCTCTCATTTTCAGAATCCTTTAAACATTCTTGGAAAGAAAATGGAGGTGACTTTGAAAAGACTCCTCACATCCCTTCTCCAGCTGCAGAAATAGTTTTGCTCTTTCCAGTGCTTGCAAGGCCCACATTTGGAGGATTTTTTCTCAGGTTGTAGGTAAATCCAGATGTTATGATTATTGAGAGTCATCTGGGCCTTTAACCCTTTAAAGCAGATGTTTTGGTGCTGCCTGGCTGCTCTGGAAGCCTGGACCTAATGGATCATGGAGCCAAACCTTCCGTCTATCCACTGCTGCAGCTATAGGTGTCTTCTCAAAACTGAGCCATGTGATGAATTAGGATTTTCAAGGGGTTTTTATAGGTGTAATTCTGCATGCAGATCTATCAAATATCAAACCCCAGCTCTGGATAGTTGTTAAAATCCCATTTAAGTGGGTTTATGAACCTCCTAACTTGTGCAGTGCTTTATTCTACTCGATCACACAAATTGAGATCCCAAACTGCTGAGTGATGTTCTGCAAAGGCCACACAATACTGAAACAAAATCAACTTAACAAAAAGATAACTTGAGGGGGGATAATACACAATTAAGGAATATCAAGGTGTGGTTACCTAAGTAAAGCTGAGATCAAATTTAAAAGTTGCTCAAAATGGATGGCAGCACATTGCAAATTCACTTCAACAGTTACAGCTGCCTTTGTGTCTTGTCCCTCAGACTTCACTTTCTTAAATATTAATCAGATAGTGAGTATTTAGTCTGGGAGGCTCTTTGAAGCCTAACACACAAAAAGTGGGTAGAGCTATCTCACTTGATCACTGTAACCATTTCAGAATAGACCCCTCATAATCCCAGTGTAAGAGTTTGTAAATTATATGCTTTGTATTTCAATATTTTTATTTTAATTTTATAGCCCCAGTCATTCTTTAAGCCAAGAATTGTTCCCTCAATGGAACAGTTGGAGAAATGGCTCAGACCTGTCTTTCCACGTAAAATGATGCTTTACATCATTCTCAGGAAATGCTCATTTGCTGATGAACTCTCTTTCAAGAAAGGCTCGAATAGTTGTAGTAAAATATTCAAAACTTATTTATTTAATATTCCTGCCATTTTACTTCTCTGAATGAAATATTAAAAATGGAAGACCTGGCTCAAAATGAGCAGGAAGATCAAATCTGGGGAATTAATTATTACAGATAGATTGTAATGGATGTAAAATGGGTATCTGGGAGCAAAGGGGAAATTAACTTTGTTTCCACATTATTGCTTAATGGAGGCTGACTTAGGGAAAAATCCTACCCTGGTTAAATTGAAGAAAATTTCTTTTAGTTGTGATTCCTTTAAATGAACAGGCAGGGAAAAAATCAAGGACAGACTGTATCTGGATTGATAGCATAGTTACTTTCCTTCCAGGAAATGTGTCATATGCTCAGGTAACTAGGACAAGCTGTCAAAGAATAGAAACATTTAAAAGATCTAAGTATTCATAAAGGCTAAAAGGTGATATTATTGCTTCTTGAATCCTTCAAAAGGAATTTTAATTTACCATCTGGTGGAATTTACATGTAGAATATTTTAAAACTATTTTAGCACTGAATTAAACTTTACACTTTCATTTTCCTGTTGTAATTGTGCGTTTTAAACGTGTCTGTGTTAACATAAAACTGGCTCATGGGTTTTGAGTTTCTGCAATTCTTGAGGTGGTGACTGAATTCTGAATTTTACACATCAGAGTTACTTTCCCAGCATCTTTTTCAGTCCCACCACTACCAGGTGAGGTCATGGAGGAAAGGACTTCTTACATCATCAGCTCTGTATCTGGAAGAAGCTGAGTGGGTGCTATCACAGAATTTTTAGGATTGGAAGGGACTTCTGGAGATCATTCACTTCTACCCCCTTGCCAAGGCAGGGGCACCTGCAGCAGGTGACACAGGAATGTGTCCAGGTGGGTTTGGAATGTCTCCAGAGAGGGAGATGTCTTGACCTCCATGAGCAGCCTGTTCCAGTGTTCTGCCATCTTAAAGTGATGAAATTCCTCCTCCTGTTGAGCTGTGTTTTAGTTTATGGCCATTACTCCTTGAAAAGAGTCTGGCACCATCCTCTGACAGCCTTTGGAGATATTTATATGCGTTAATGAGATCCCCTCTCAGTCTTCTCTTCTCCAGACTAAACAGGCCCAGTTCCTGCAGTCTTTACTTATAAAAGTGATGCTCCTGACTCCTCATCATCTTTGTGGCCCCCACTGGACCCTCTCCAGTGGCTCCTTGTCTTTCTTGGACTGTAGAGTTCTGTCTCAGCTTTGGTGCATGAGTTGGCAACTCTTTGTTGCAAAGGTGTGAGACCAGCATGTGACAGAACCACGAAATCACAGAATCACTGGGTTGGAAGAGACCTCTAAGATCATCGAGTCCAACCCAAGAAGGGGAGCACAAAGTCAAAAATGCTTCATCCTCAGACTGTGCAACCTGGCAATTCCATAAAAGGGGATTTTTTCCAGCTATTTCAATAGATTCCCTCACTGGAAAGGGGAAAAAAACCCCAAAAAACCAACTTCTGCAGAAAAATGCCAATTGCCTGGGCAGCAGCAAAAGCTGCCATTCATTAATCTTGTTATGCCTTGCCCCACTAAGCACCAGGTGTAAATGGCTGCAGTCCTTAAATTGCTCCATATGCTCTCTATGACCCACAACTGCAGCACCAAACATCACTTAAATGTATTCCCCTTATACCAGACTCGAAGAAGAAAGAGCTTGGGGTAGCCAGCAGAAACACAGAGCACGACAACAAGGAGAAAAAAGCTCTATTTATATCTCTTCCTGCTGACACATGGAATAGCACACACTTCATTCAAGCATACACGCAGCTGCTCAGTGGCTGGAATTTCTGCAGTGGCTTCGAGGCTCGAGGAAGTGCAGGCAAAGCAGATATTCTCTGTGCAGAGGAGGAAAGGCAGCAAAAGTGTGCTTTGAAATGCTCTGGTTGATCTAGTTCATTCTGCTCACCAGGGAGACATACAATTCGGTATTCAGAAACATGTGTGCATATTTCCTGAAACTAGCACGAATATTTAATAGCTCTTCTTGCAAAAAAACAAGATAATCATGCCTGCAGATCTTGCACAAGCAGCTCTGGACCATTTTTGCCTCAGCAATCATCCAATTTGCATCTCTAGTGAAACAACTCAGTGAGCAGGCAAACAGATTTTTGTCTCTGTGCTTGAGCAGATCTGCCAATTGCTTAAAGTGTCAGTCTTCAGGCAGGGACAATACCTGGAGACAGGACAAATATTTAGGCTCAATGGCAAATACCAGAGAGAGACTCCTCATCAGGACCTGCAGTGATAGGAACACTGTCACTATAGCTGGGGGAACGGATTCAAACTGAAATAGGGGAAATTCAGGTTACAGGAGAAATTCTTCCCTGTGAGGGTGGGGAGGCCCTGGCACAGGGTGCCCAGGGAAGCTGTGGCTGCCCCATCCCTGGAAGTGCCCAAGGCCAGGTTGGATGGGGCTTGGAGCAACCTGGGATAGTGGGAGGTGTCCTTGCCCAGGGCAGGGGGGTGAAACAGGATTATCTTTAAGGTCCCTTCCAACCCAAATAATTCTGTGATTCTATGATTCTAACAGTATTAGCCATACAGCCTTTAGCATCTGAGAGAATCAATTAACAAAAATTAATAATGACGGCATTATTTTTTTTTGAAGGGGCCAGAGCTTTTCCTTGGCTTTTTCTTGTATCTTTTTAGAGATACAAACACAACTTAAAAAAAGAAGTGAGAGGGAAAGCCAACAAAATGACAACAAAACAACTGTTTGCAACTACTGAAAATATTGCATTAATTGCTCAGCTGCTCTCTTCAGGGCCTCAGACTTTCACCAAATTATACCAAGTGGTGCTAAGTGGGGAGGCTTCATCCTGACTGAGGAAGCTCAGATAAACTCATTTATCCATGACACAGTAGGAATCTTCTGTTTCTCCTTCCACCCAAAGTCTCCTGTTTGCACAAATATGTCTGCAACTGCACCCAAACCTGCAGAGCTTTCTTAAGGCAAAACCCACTCTTCCCCCTCTATAAATAACTCAGGAATCAGTTCATCCTCCTCCCAAATATCCTTCCCACTCCTGCCGGCAGCTTTGATTTCATGCCTGTCTTCAGAAGCCAGAGTGAATCACCCATTTCCTGCCTCCTAATCCTCACTCCATCTCAAGCCTCTCTGCAGGTTTTCTGCAGCTCCTTCAGGTAATTCTGCTTTGGGCTCAGTAAGAAAAGCTGCATTAAGATAGGAAAATGCTGAGCAGGTGGCAGTACCATAGTCTAACACACAGAGAAAGGAATCAAGCTTGTTCCCTCGTGGCTGTTGTATTTTAAACACAATTAAATAATGAAAGAGCATAAATTACAGTCTGGATTTTCTTGTGTCGTTTTTCCTACCCATGTGGGGCAGAAAACTCCACGTGGGATTTTAGTGTCTCCAGTCTTTGCAATGTGGAATCATGTCATACCCACTCATCCTGCCAGGTTACTTTATTTAAGTATCAGTAGTTTTGTGAGAATCTCAGGTTTCACATGGGAATAAAAACCCCCAAACCTTAAAAAAGTGAATTTTGGCTGTTAACGCACCAGAAAGCAAACAAAAGGAAATCACTTGAGGCTCAAGTTTTGAGTGTTTGGGATTTTCAGCATAGGACTGACCCAGTGCAATTTCATGGTCTGTTTATCCATTCTGTTCTCTACACCATCATGCATTTAACATCAGGTGCTTTCCCTTCCCCAGGCATCTGTGACAAACAGAACATGCTGCAGAGAAAGCAACTGCCTCCATAAATCTAATTCAGAGTTTGTGGCTGAGAATCACAGAACTGCGTTAATCAATAAATCATGGTCTGCAAGACAGAAAAATATCTTCTGATGGCTTCCTTCAAAGCTGTGCACTGGATTCTCCACCCTTTTTCAGTATTTCAGGATTATGCAGCTTCCCTAAAGGCTGTGTGGACCAGCACTGTTATCCTGCATAACTGTATCTGGCACTTGACCTGAATATGTTTCTCCCGATTAGGCAGTGACATTCTCATCTGGAAACTCTGTTTGTACATTCAAATTGTTGTCTCAGCATAAAGGTGTGCTGGAGTTATTCTGAAAACCCAGATGTGTGACACTGTCTGTATTTCAAAAACTTTAGTTACTAGCATGATTTGGAAGCTGTCACCTCCAGGTCCCAGAATCTGCTGCACCTTATTCCTCCCAGCACACGTGCTGTCAAGTGATGAGTCTCTATCAAGCTGTGGTGCCAACAAAGAAAAACTTATTAACAGCTAAATAAGAACTACCCAGTGGTAGCCTGGATTCTTCCAGGTCACAGATGAAGCAGGTCTGCAAAGGAGGCAGAATTCCTGCCCAGCACCTTTTCTCTGCAGCAAACAGGCGACCTCACTGCCAGGTGCAACAACTTGTTCCCTTTCACAAATACTAAACTGACCTTAACACCCAAATATTCCACTTAACTTAATTCATGTTGTATATTTGTCGTATTTGCCATGAGAATTGCTCAGTCTCAGATCACGTCTTCTGTATGAAAAAAAACCCCCTGCAACAGCTGCCACTTTGCAGATCAAATAAAGGCCATTCAAACCAAAATCATCTCTTGTCTCCTCAGTTCCCCTGGGAAAGGAGGACTTTGTATACAGACCAGAAAGCCAGAAACTCAGCATATGGCAGAGCAGAAAGCAAGCTCTGCTCCACAAGAACAATTATTTGCCAGTTCCAAAGGTAATACACTGAATATCTGAGCTGACCTTAACTATTAATCCAACACAGGATGTGAGTAGCTGTGCCTCCAAAAGTCACAAAATGTTCACAGAAATTAATACCACAGAATTAACACAGCTCCACTTTTTACCAATAATTACTCTGAAGTGCAAAATGCCCAGTTCTCTCATTTTGTGCATTCTACATGGGGGCTGCTAGAGTTTTTGAAGCTGCTCCAGAATTACATAATCACAGAATTAAACAAAATCAAATCTATAATCTCTCTGGTTTTAGAAAAAGCTGGCCAAGGGGGGGAAGGAAAAAAAACATAATCACAACTCTAATGATGTAGAAAAAACAAATAAGAAGTTTTATTTTTAAAAAATTAAATTATATTTACCTACAGAGCTCTGTGCATGGGGTTGGTAGGAATTACTTTTCAAGGCTCTTCTCAAGTAAAATGCTCTGCACAGCTCAAAGGAAAGGTTATTGCCATGAACTCAAAATGGCACAGCAAATATTTAATTACTGCTTTCTCCAACTCCTAAGCTGTACCTCCAATGTAATCTTGCCCACTTTTGCCAGAATCTATCAGCATGTTACCTAAATCAAGCAGCAGTATCAAAGACTGATGAAAGGTTTGGAAAAAAAATAAATTCCCTGGCTTTCTGGGCACTGTGCATCATCTGGGAAAGACATCAGCTAGGTTGGGTGATTGAGCTAAAAATAAAATTTAGAAAGATGCAGATAATTGGGGTCTCCAATTAAAAGTCTCCTCACTACAACTTCAGCATTTTAAACAGGAGCAGGTGCAGGTAAGAGGATGACTGGCCAGCCCATGTAAGGAGAGAACAATCACTTGCTTGAGCAGCCTCATTTTCCATGGAAAGCACTGGATAAACATTCATGGAAGATTTTCACTCCTTTTCAGGACTCCAGTTGGCTACACCCCCCCTACACCCATTTCTAGGGTATGAAATGAGGATTTCTCTCTAGACTTGCAATCTTTCCCAATAAAATAATTCAGTGACATTGGGTGCTATTTAGATTTCTAGCTCCACTATTTTCTGCATATATCAATAGTTTTTTTCATGCCCTAATGCCCTGAAGCACTTCCTCCCAGAAATGCCTCCCAAAAGCTGAGGCAAAGACAGACAGACAGCTCTGTCTGACAGACCAGAGCCTTGGCACCACAATCAGGAAATTCTGCCTTGGACAGGTCACTTTGTCCTCATATGGTGGAAAGAGCTGACATTTTTAGCAATGGGTTGCCAATGATGATTCTCATCTTACCCACAAGTTTTAAAATAATTAATTAGTTGTGGATTTGCTTTTCTAGTTGTAATAAAGATAATTTCCTTTCTTCACACACTCTGTTCTTTCTACAGTGGTACTACTGCATCTGATGGCCATTGTCTTTCAGTAGTTTCATGAACAGTGGACTCTGCTTTCACTTCAGTTTGGTCTTAGAAACATTCTTAGAGGGTGTGGGAAGAGCAGGAAGAACAAAACTGAGTTCTCCCTTCTCTCAGGCAGCACTGCAGCCACATGCAATGGTGACCCTGCTTACTGTGATAAATTCCAAATAGCAGTCTCATGGTTAGTGGGTTTCTTCCCCACCGCCTGCAATTGCCCACCAGCCATTAAACATTAATACAACATCAGGTCACGTTCTCCAATCTGATATTGCTGCTTATCAGCATTGCTGATTGTATTGCAGCTGGCAGCACAATCCATCTGAACTGGAATTGGTCATTGATCAGGCTGCCCAGATGGCAGCTGAATGCCTGGCAGCTCTTTGTGGTGAGGATATCTACTGAGGCTGGCTGGGTCTGCAAAATCATGCCAGAGGTGTCATCTTCGTCCAGCATTTCCACATTACCAGGTGGATTCTTGCACCTGGTTTGTTTAAGACTGCATGGCTGCTGTATCCAGACTTGGAGTAAATCTTTTTCCATGTTCAGTATCACTGCTGGTCTTTCCCAGCAAAGGAGAAGGGTTTTAGTTTTAATTGAGCAGCCCTGGGTCTGGTTATTTTCACTTCCAGATGCAAAACAGCATTTCCAGTAGTGATGATAACACTACTCGAATAATAGTGAAAAAGGAACTTGGTGAACATACTTCAGCTGATCTCTTTAATTACCTGCTCAAGGAAATGGCAAATTAAATGTAACACATCACTTCTCTCCACCAGAATTTGCCTGAGCTCACAACTTCATGTGACCAACTGGGATGCTATCATTGACACCACAGGAGATTAAAGTTCAACCAAAACCTCATCTTCTGGTTTTTTTCCCCTGATTTTTACTTTCTTACTAAAGCATAGCTGTAACTCGTCTGCATCTCATCTGTAATTTCTAAATTTGATGTATTGAGTGCTGGAGTTCTATATTCTTCAAGTAGATTTCTATTCAACATTCTAGTTCACAAATACACTTCAGACCCAACCTATATTAGAAGAAACAATATTTTCAGGGGGTCACTAAACTTCTCAAACCCCTTATCAAATGCTTTATTATTCTTATACACAGCATCTCTTTCATTGTTTGTGTTTTATTTACTCAGATAATGAAAGCCCTCATCTTTCTTTGCTTTTCATTATCTGTTCTGATCAACTCTACAGCAAGATCAGTTCTTGTTTCCTCTTTTTTTGTTTTCACAAGTCTGATTCTCTACAAGCACAACAGTCCTTTGTTCTGGACATGTAGCTCCACACATTCAGTCTGTGGTATCCCCAATCCCTTTTGTGGCAGTCTGAGTTCTCAGCAGCAGAATTGAGTTGAAAATCAAACCTACACAAGCCTCTTCAGGCAGAGCGGTTCCCTGAACCAGCTAATTCTATAGTCAGAGGAGAAACAATGCTGATTTGATGGAGGACTGGAATATACAGCAAGAACTAAAAGAAAAAGCAAAACAAAAAATCCCAAGATTTCATGCAATAGCCTGGATTAGAAGGGACCTAAAATCTCATTTAATTTCAAAACCATGCCATGGGCAGGGACACCTCCACTACCCCAGGTTGCTTCAAGCCCCATCCAGCCTGGCCTTGAACACTTCAAGGAAAGACCTAAACAGGTAAAAGCTGATAGGGAACTACATAAAGCCATTCATTTAGTCCACATAACCTCCCTGAAATGCATGCAAGCTCTTCCTAAAGTTGAAACACAGGTCTTTCTAAAAATTCTAATTACTTGCAGGTAGGACTCCAGACATCAGGACAGAAATCAGCTTCCTAATGTTTCCTTCAAACTGGTTTGTGCAGCTTCTCTCCATCCTCCACCGAGGGAGGGAAAAAAAAAGAGGAATAGCAGCAAAAATCTGTCATGCTCATGATATCTGCGCGTTACAGACTGGGGATTTTTATTTTGGTTTCCTAGCAACTCTGAAGGCCAATTCGGCAGTGATTTTATACTGAGCACCAGTTTGGGGTTTGCTTCAGCTCTTCTCAGAGAGAGACTTCAGAATCTTGAACTGCCTCCTTCTCTCCTTTAATGCAGTCTTAGGCTGGCTGGTGGATTAGTAACACCTACATTTTACTTTTATGTACATTCCATCCTTCAATGATTTTTTTATTCCACATGAAAAAAATGATGAAGAGCTCTTAAACTAGTACTTAATCAAATTTGTCAGGGGAAGTGAACAAATGGAAAGGAGAATCTGCAGATTACAACGAAGCTATCGTCAAAGTAGATCAAAGCCAGAGCTGACCTCACATCATAGCTATGAAGGACCCAAATGCAGTTTCTGCAATGTCTGTTACAAAAACTCACTTTCTGTGAATGACAAAAGGAGAAAAACCAGGCAAGAATAACGAGGTTAATTCTAGACCCTGATGAGCACTGAGCTTTTAAAATCACATCTGACATATAATTCCAAGATTCATAAAAATGCATCAAGAAATAAACACCCGGAGCATCAGTATTTATGGCTGGGAATATATTTTCCACTGAGAACAGCTCCAAAGCTGGCAGAAATGCCCAGAGCTTTCCATCATGCTGTCTAGCCAACATGCCTCAGAGAAGATCAGAAGTTGACCTGCATGGATTTAGTCTGCACGACCCCCTGGCCTCCCTGCCAGGGCTGCCAATTAGTTTCAGTTGCGATAGTGTTCTCTCCGATGTGGCAATTCGCCAGCGGGGAACTGGATTAAGATCACCAAATTACTTTGCCTGTCAGCCCAGAAGGAAAGCAGTTCTCTTTCCCATTTACAGGTCTTCTGGATAGGTTCAGCTGCAGTTTGAAAGCCTGTGCAGCAGAATGGATGTGCTGATTTACAGTGTGGAACAACAGGGACGTGCTCTGTTCTGTCTCCAGACTTGGCTGCTGAAAATAGTTTTACTGTCTAGCAGCACCTGCACTCTTCAGAGGGGAAAAGGCAGGGACCCAGAGCAGCCACCAGCATGTGTGGTCCTTGAGAAACTCTGTCACCTTTCTTGCCCCACAGAAAATCAGTTCAATTAAAAGCAAAAGGTGATGTTCCTCATGGTGCTTTATTTCTCCTAACTGAAGCCTGGGAATAAACAAAGCAGATAATAGGACACTAATGTTATTAATTTATTTTAATTCTTTGCTTTCCAGCTGCACATGTGGGAGACTCTGCTACCTACTTAGCATAAATTTGCAGCAAGATAATAATCTACTGAGAGCAGGTAATTTTCACCGTGCAGAGATGACATTATACATGGTAGCTAGAGAGAACAAATCACCTGGAAACCAAATCAGCAGGGTGGTGCTGGCCCACTCCCCGTGCTGATAGTCTATGCACGCTGCAGTCACAGGGCTTCTGAGAGAATTTATCCTCTATGTGTGACTGAAGATGTTTGAATCCAGGAATTTGGAGAGGACATGACAGTCTGTCTGTTCTATTGTAAGGGAGGACAACAGGAGCAGTTCAAAATGGTGCAGTGTGGACAATTCAGCTGCTGTGGTTATTAATTATGACCACTTAACACCACTACAGGTGTGCAAGTTGATTTACCACTAAAATGACAGCCTGGGAGCACCCTGGATCCCAAATGCAGCACAAGGTAATGAAAAGCAGAGAGCAGGAGGGAAGGGAATGTACTTTGCCACCACTAATCCCAAGATGTGTTTAATGTGTTATGTTCCTTGGTAAAGAAAATTCCAGTTTGAATTTTGCTTCTCAAAAGCAAAGTTATAACATCTACAGACAGGGTTTGAAGGAAAGTTGGGGGAGGAATTGTTCATTCTCCATTTTGCAGTATTATGGTCATATTTTTAATATTTATTTTGCCATTTTTCACTCACTGCCTTTGGTCAAAACTTCTTTCATTTTATTCTGTCTTGCAGCATTCTTCCTTTAAACTCGGCTACCACATTCAAGGGATTGTGTGGAACAAAAATATCAGGAAGTTTAATCAAAGGAACTAAAGAAGGCTCATGGCTTTCCTGGTTCTTTATAAGCATAGTCTGTGTTATGGAATCTCAAGTGCCTCTCAATGCATTAAAAATCTGCATATGAAAAAGCTGCTGAAACGACTTGAAGATCAGAGCTCGCATCTTGGAAACTGTTTCTTTTTCAAGGTTTGAATAATTTAGCTAGGATAAGCTATCCAAAGGCCCAGGCACTAGGCCAGGGAGGTGTGGTTACAGGATAAGAAGGCATAACCTGAGGCAAAATCCCTTGGCCAGCTCTAATAACCACAGGGACAAATGCAGAGAGGGAAGGGCAGAGGACCTCTCTTGCCCTTAATTGTCTAAGTGAGCCTAAGGAGATTAGTTGCACAATTAGGGATCTAATTAGTGCCACTCCCAGCTAGGACAGCAGCCTGTTTTCCATGTGCTTCAGTATTATACACCTGGGGTCTGACCTATAAATGGAGTTTGAACTCCCTTTGCAGCCCCTCAAATCCCACCTCACTCCATGCTACAGGATAGCACACACACCATGAGAGAGTCTGTGAATCCATCAGCACAGAATTTGCTTGTCAGGAAACAAATCTTGCTTTTTCAAAAACTTCTTTTCAGAGCAGCCCAGAAAGAAGTCAGGTGAGGCAGGCATGAGGCAGAAGTGGGACACAGCAAATCACAGAATAGCTTGGGGTGAAAGGGACCTAAAAGTTCACAGAGTTACAACCCCCTGCCATGGGCAGGGACTCCTTCCATTATCCCAGGTTGCTCCAAGCCCCCTCCAACCTGGCCTTGAACACTTTCAGGGATGAGGCAGCCACAGCTTCTCTGGGCAACCTGTGCCAGTACCTCACTACCCACTCAAGGAAGAACTTAACATCCAACCTAAACCTACTCTCTTTAAGTTTGAAGCCAAACCCCCTTGTCCTGTCACTCCACACCCTCATTCTCCTTTCTTGTCCTGTTCCTAGTAACCAACTCAATAAAAATATAAGCAATTTAATTTCATCATATTCAAACCACTTGCAGTCAGTTCTGTTCTAGCTCCAGTCCCCACAGCTTTGTTGTGGGATGACCTGCAGCTGTTAACTGGTTTGTTCTGGTCACCTCTTGGTGTCTGACCCCAGCATGGTATGCTGAGTGTGGACATTCAGGCTGCACCAAATCTTCTTTGTGTTCTCTGAACCTGTTTTTAAACAGAAGCAGCACACTCTTTTTCTCAGCATAAACACATAGGAACAATTTCCACAAGACCACAAAGGGTTTCTCTGGTGTGGTTTTTTCTTGCTTCCTAATCAACCCATTTATTTTGCTAGTTGTGTGTGCAAGCTAAGAGGGGATGCTTTTAGGGATGGCTGACTGTAATTACATAAGACAAGAGCAGAGAAGCTGCATTCGGACTCATTTCCTCCACAGCCAGAGCCTTGATTTTCTGAGAATTAAATCCCCATAATGAAGGGGAAGCCTTTGCGTGCTGCTATTGCTGTTTTACATCTCTCATTACACCCTCCAAGTGCACACAAGTAATGACCCAATGATTCCAGGGTTTAGCTCTTGAAGTAAAATCAGCATCTCTAGGTCAATGTTACATAAACAGCCAGAATGTCTGCTGGAAAAACATGCACAAATTGCTTTCTCTGCCTGGTGCAGCCCTCTTCTGATCTGGAGTCTACAAAACCAGGGTGTGGCCAAGAGATCAGAGAGGTTCAATAGAGAGAAATGTCATTACAGAATCAGAATGGTTTATGTTGGAAGGGGCTTTAAAGACCATCCCATTCTAAGCCCCCGCCAGCAGCAGGGACACCTTCCACTATCCCACGTTACTCCAAGCCCCATCCAACCCGGCCTTGAACACTTCCAAGGATGGGGATTCTCAATTTCCCTGGGCAACCTGTGCCAGGGCCTCACCACCCTCAAAAGAAATAATTTCTTCCTAATATCTAATCTAAACCTACTCTGGCATTGTGAAGCAATTCTCCCCTGTCCTGTCACTCCATGCTCTTGTAAAAAGTCTCTCTCCAACGGCCCAGAGGAACAGGGAGCAGCCTCTGCCTTCCTCCTTAAAAGCAGGGCTTGGGAGCTGCTAAAGGTCAGACTTCAGGAGCAAAGGGTCTGTAAGCACTGCAGTGAAACAGGAGGGCTGGAGCAATAACTGCACATTGCTCAGGAAATCCTGACCTGATGGACTCTGCATGGCTCAGCAGGCTGCAAAGGAGCAGGGAAGGAGAGCCCCAAACCAGTCTCACAGTGCTGTTATTCTTCATTCACTCGTGCTGCACTGAGAGCATTTTGGGCCAGGTGGATGCTGATCAACATCCCCACAGAGCATGCTGTGATAAGAGTAATTTTAATTTTCCTGTTTTTCCTCTTTTTAAGCCAGGATAATGAACACATCCTTTCCCTTGTGTTCCCAGACTTTGTCTGCCCTGCTCATGTCAGTGGCAAGTTCCTTAAGGCAAGGCTTGTCTTTTGCTATTTGTGTGGGCTTTGTGCAGCACCATCTGACCCGAGAGGCACTGCCACACTCCAACGTTAACAACAGACGCTGAAGCAATGCCTGGTTACAAAAATAAACACATGAAAAATACATTTATGACCCTTGTGTACAGCAAAGTGCTGCTGTAGCAGCATGGGCAGACATCCATTAAGAGAAAATTCAATATCACAGAGTGGTCTGGACTCCCTCAGCCTCTTTTCTTCCATCACTTGCAATAGAAATACATTCCAGATCAGAATTTCTTAAGGTTACTTAGAAATATCCTAATTTTACCCATCTATTTTCTATCAGACAGTGAATTGTTTACTGCAAGAGATAACAGGGTTAAACTTCATCTGTGATCATAAATATCATAGCTTGTTTTAGCATTTACTTGAGTATATTTTCTTAAAAAAAAAAAATCATCTAAATAGAATAAAATTAAGCCCACAGTAGCAGAGAAAGAGACAAAAAACAAGCCCCAAACCATGCACACAAAAGCGAGGCACAACAGGGAAAAAATAAAGCAGCTGTAACCTCAAGTGGAAACAATTTGATTACCATCAATTCCCTGAAGTACTGACCAGATAAACACTTGTTTAGTTTATAAGTTCTGACAAGATCACAACCCAAGGTAGTGCAGCAGCAAGGGAGTGATTTTTCTGTTTATTTATTGAAACTGCTGAGAAAATAATAAAGACAGGAATCAAAATCCATGTCCTCTGTGTAGCTACAAAATATTACCAGTAGGCAGACAAGGCAAACTCACTGCTATTGTTACCAAAATCACAAAGAACCACATGCCTAAAGCAATGGACAGTGAAAAAGTTGCTTAGATCTGAAAATCTGACTTTATTATATTTATAAAATAATTTCCTACCAGATGTCTAAGAACTAATCACATCATCTGGCAGACGTTGTATTTGTCCCCCCCCCCTTTTATTTTTTTGCTCAGTTACGAGAAATATTTCTATTTTTTAAGTGCAAATTTAACCTTCATTTTGAGGAAGCAGAAAGATTATTACAGGATAGGATGAATTAAGTAGACAATGAGTTATTGCTATTAAACTTTCTCCTAGTGCCTAAATATAGAAATTATAGCCAGATAAACTGCTTACGTAAAATCTCTTTATCACTTCTTAAAATGATGAAGTCTGGAGCTGCAGCAGCTTTTGTCCACAGTTTCAGAGACTTCTTTCATGTTATTCAGTCACAGAAAATCTCCAGTCTTTTGCCCCCTGTACTCTTATTCCATTCCTGGTTTCAGAAATTTTGCAGATCCCCAGGATTATTAACATCTCAGCTGGAGCTATCAGTCCTACCTTTGAGAAACCTGCATTGAAACAACCACGCCACGTGGGGATCAGAAATTGGACCTGATCTCCAGTTGGGAAAATTCAACAACTGGCTCCAGTCAGGGACAAATGTGGGCCTAATCCAAATGGAAGGATGGACAAACACAGGGACTGGACTGAATGATGAGATGCACAAATGCATTCTGGGCCTAATGAGAAAGGTGAATTCTTCTCACCAATATTTGTGAGGTGAAATAAAGAATTTGTGAGGTGAAATCAAGAATTTGCCATAGTACACGATGACATAAACTCTTCCAACACCATTCTCTTTGACAGCCAAAATTAACACAAAGTCTTATTCAAATATGTTAAGTCAAAGGGAACACACAATTTAGAAGTTTCCAGTGTTAGGTTTTTCCAAATTCTGATGAGTCCTATCTTTTTTTTTTTCCTTACACTGAGCCTTCAAGGACTAAGATATTACACGCCATTAAATCTCTCATCCATGTCATCTCATTTACTTGGTACACCCTGCTGAAAAATAATGGACCCCTTGATAAGGATCACAAACACTATTTCAGGTCAGTCATGAGGGGTTTGCAGCTAAGAGGAAAATAAATTAACAGAAAGTAAATTTAACTTTGGCCAAGTCATGACTGCAGTTTCTGTAAAATATCATCTATCATGCCCTCCTCTCTTTGCTCACTCAGCTGAACAGAAATCTAAACTAACCTATTCATTTACCCAGTCCTGGCTTCAAATATTGAAGGCCCAAAGTGCTGGTTCAACCACAGTTTGAATGGGGTGAAGCAGATGAGTTCCTCATCATAACAGCCATCAGCTTTTAAAAAATAATGATCAGAATGTCAAGCTGCATCTGTCATAAAAATATGTATTTTTGACACGTTCTTTTGAAAAAGTCATTTTGATTTCAAAATGCTTTTCTACAGTCCAACCAGCATTTGAAATTCTCAGTCCTCTCCATCTTCCATCAGGCTGTCAAAATGAGAAGCATTTACCCCTGAAAATTCTTAGTTCAGTATGAAATATTGAAAAGGTGATGTGGGGCCAAGCTGGTGACCTACATTTCAACATTCCTGAAATAACAATACAGAAGGGAGACAGTGGACAGACCAGCAGGAAGAGACCAAAACCCTTAGATGAAAGGAATAAACATGAAAAATTAGAAAGAGAGAGGCACATACTTGGCAAACCAGATGGGTAACAAGAAAGGAGTGAAAATGGAGTAAACAGAAATGGAAAGCCAAAAAGCAGGAATTATGCAGGGAATGTCCTGGGAATAAAGTGTTCTGAGAGTAGGGGCAAAACTGAGGACAGCACATCATGTTGAAGACCTCAGAAACTGGCTGGAATTGATTTGGAAATGTAATGATCAAAATCTAAACATAATATGAAAGAAAGAGATTTATCCTTATATAGCCTTTGCAGATTATTTCTATTTCAGTTTATGTCATTGCACTGCATCTCCCCAAGTAAGCTGGCACCATTTCCTTGCCCAGACTCCACTGAGCTGATAGATTCTGCAGCTTCAAATAATTACTTTTGTGTGCTTTATGGGGATGATTTTTTCCATGATTCAAGAGGCTGTGAACCAAATATCTGTGATGTTTTCCTATGCAGTCTTAGGAGCTGCTTAGGACCTTCATTTTGGGAATTGATTAAATGACTGATTAGAAGACTAATTTTCATGAGAAACATAATTAACTAGGCTGTTCTGTATTTCCCCTATACTGCTCTTTGAAAGATTACACACATTACCACAGTGTTTCTTAGACCACTAAAGATATGAATTTTAGGGCTGATATTTGGCTTTCTACATATTTATGGTTTTTGAAGGTTGGAATTACAAAATTCCATAGAAAACCGGTTATTTATTTAAAAATTAGAAAATGGCTATAGATATGCACAGCTGTATTTTCTAGCTCCTTCCATTTTAAACAACTGCAGTGTTCTGCAACAAACCAGGAGCCCAGTTTTGTATTCTGGATTGCTCATTAGTTATTATCTTTTATAGCTAAAGCTAAGGCAGAGCAGTGTCCTCTGCTGCTGTTTGCAAATTAACCTTTAAAAGTCTCAAAAAAACAGCACTTTCAGCCCCTGCACATTCTTTGCAGTGGCTCCTTGATGAGTCTTAATCACACCCTTTTTCTGTAGGTGAGGAAGGTCATTTGAAGAAGGAGAATAGAAACTCACTGACATTTAGGAAGAAATTGCCCTCCACTTGCAGCCACAGCGTAAAGCTGTATCATATGAAATGTGTTACAACTTAGGTCTCATCACTGTCTGTGTTATTTTATTAGGCTTTTCTCTTTAAACTGGATTTTTAGAAGATTAATTCAGTGGCCAAGGGTTTTGTGATTGTGGGACCCTGTGAGCTTCTACTGCAATGCCTGCTGATTTCAGAACCAGTGTCTGTTCTAGCAGTGAGAGCCAATCCCCCTCCAAGAATCCTGTCAAATCCAACATCAAATGGTTATTCTGTGAAAAGAACAACTGCAGGGCAGCTTTGTGTCCCACTCATCACAATCCATTACCCAGCCCCAGTGTGCCAATCTTCTTTCCAGTGACCTGTGCTCAGCAGTCACTTAAAAATCGACACTATGCCATTCCCAAGGCTCTCTGCTTCCTTCTGGCATCTCTTCCAATTGTTTCTCTCTACCTGTGCTCACCTTTCAATTACAGGATTTTTACTGGTGACCCCTCTCACACCCTCACGTTTCTCTGCTCAGATCTCTTCTCCTTACACCATCATCCTGTATCTAATCTGAGACCCCATCATAGTTTCACTGGAATTAAGTATCTCTTTCAGATATAACGTTCTTATTCAGGTTCAACTTACTTGCTAGACATCCAAATTAGTCTGTGAAACAGATTTGGGAATGCCACAGCTAACAGTGGATAATCATAGTGATTTCTTTCCCTATCAAGGCATTCTTGGGCATTTTTTCTTAAAATCCACACAAGAACCTCCATCCTTTTATTCACAGTTTTCCCACAGCCATTCACACCTTACTCCAAAACTAGCAAGACCGACTTTACCTTTCAGGCAATTTTGCTTATTTGACATATTTACAGTTGCTTCACATTTAATTTCCAGAATTCATCACTTATTCTGCATCTCATGCCCCATCAATGAACCTTGTCTGAATTCCAGGTGATTGCACCAGGAATCACTCTCTGAGAGCAATACAAATTTATTCCAGAGAAATTGTGGTTCCCAGCAGAAACCCAGGGCAGTCTAGGAGTATATGGGCAAGGAATATCCCCATCTAGCATGGCACCTGTGAGAAGGTCACAGGCAGGAAGTAAGGAACAGCAGGAAAAACTGAATAAAACCAGGGAAGCTGTGAGACACACAAATTTCAGAGGGCAAAGGCTGAAAGAGTCAAATTTGGGGTGGTGGGATGTATAAAGGAACCTTAAAGATCATCTTCTTCCACCCCCCTGCCATGGGACACCTTCCACTATCCCAGGTTGCTCCAAGCCCTGTCCAACATGGCCTTGGACACTTCCAGGGACGGGGCAGCCACAGCTTCTCTGGGCACCCTCTGCCAGGGCCTCATCACCCTCACAGAGAAAAATTTCTTCCTGCAATGCTCCCAACCAGTCCATGATGGTTTTTCTGCTGTCCTCCCATCCTTGGGAGAGCTCAGGTAGTGCAGGCAGGATCTGTTAAAATAATTGCTCTGCATCCAGCCCTGGGGCTCCCAGCACAGGAAGGACATTGACCTGCTGGAGCTTTAAAAAACAGGGTTAGCACCTCTCCTCCCCAGCTAATTCCCTGAGAAAAGGAAAAGAAATAGTGGATATATTTAAAAGAATGTTACCACTGCAAAACCAGTACAAAATTAGTGTCATTTAGGGTGTCATTTGCCTAGGCAATCTTAATTCAGTCCCTTGTGCATATTTGTAAGGGTAGACACTGAAATCCTAATTTCCTGAAAGTCCATGGGCTATTTGACATGGTGATCAGGATGCCAGTACGTCACCCACAACTTCACCTACACACTTACAAATTCCAGATGCAGATTTTATCCTGAGATCCTTTCATCTTTCACAGAGCTGTCTGAATGGAAGGATTTCATTTTCCCCTCCCTAAATAAGGTGGGTGGCCCAGTGCCTTATTTACTGCACACACAGAAAGTCTACATTGAATACAGGATTTGAAATTTCTCATGACTGTTTTTCATCACAAATCCTTATTGTTCTCCTGAGTCCTGCATGTGCTATGAAAGCATCTTTAGACTGTTTTTGTGAAGCATTTGCATTACCCCAGTTCTGTTTTGTAGATCAGAACCAGCAGCACAGAGAAATACACGCAGATTTGTCTAATGCCTACTACTCTAAGCTCTGAATTATTCATAGGTCTGATTTATTCAGAAATCTTCAGTGTTTTATGTCCAGAGCAGAATTTCTGTTCATCTTAGTTTCTGCTATGAACTCTCACCATTTTTGGGAATCAAGCTCCATTTACTCTGAGTTAGTTACCAAAAAATCAGACTTCACTCAGATTAGTGGTCACCTAAAGTCTGATAGAATTGTCTTCATTCCCTGAATTCACTCTATAGCATGTGGAGGACTAACAAGATGCCCCAGAGAGCTGAACTCAAAACCAGAGGAAGTTTGAACCTTCTTGTCCTACCTCACCTGGAAGTTTCCTGACTGCAAACCAAAAATTGGTTGGATTAGAGCCTCAGAAGAGGCAAACACAATTAAAAATATCATATCCAGATTCACTGTCCCTCGCATGGATGAAATATGCAATAAAGACAACAGGAATGCTGTCAGTCAAATAAGGACCAGGTTTTGCTTGGGAAACGTGATGAAGTTCAGGTTCAGCTGTGTATTAGGAATTAAGGATTTACTGATTTAACACTTGACTTGTTATTACAGGCCTTGAACCTAAATCAAAAAGAGAAAGAAGCACTGTAAGAGAGATCTGAGGGAAACTATAGGCAGAATTCTAAAGCAGAGGTAGTAATTTGCTAAATATGTGGTGTACTGAGGCTACAAAAGCTAATACAGCCATTAATCCTGAGATTTCTCCATGAAACCCCTGTTTGCTGTTCAGGATCAGGGATATCTACAGCTTTTGGTTACCAAGAGAGGAGAAGAATATTATCTGAAACCCACCCCCAAAAAACCCAGCAAAAAAGGTCTAATTAATGTGATATCAGGGTCACTAATCCCTTGGGAGTGGACAAAGACAAAACAAAACAATCCTTGTGCTGGGATGCATTCATTGCACAGGTGCCTCACAAGTCATGGAGGGAAGCAGCAATGAGAGCTGAGGGTTACTGCTGCTCAACCAAAGACATGTTCAGGTTCCCAAAGCAAGCCTGAAACGATAAAACCCCAAAAAGAATAGCAAGCAGGACTTCAGCTTCCAAATGGGAGCTGGGACCCAGATGCCACTGGACCTCCTCAGATGACAGAACCATCCTCCCTTTGCAGTTACATTCTGGTGCTTGGAAATTGGCAGCACCAGCAAGAAAACATCTGGGAGAATGTTTGTATCCATATTGAACCTGGTTAAGGCAATACACTGAGTGCTCAGCCAAGGATGATGAGTGCAGCCAAAAGCCTGAGGGAGCCCCTTGCAAAGGTTAGAGTGTTCTTGTGGTGACATTTTCAAATGCAAGCTCGACAGTCACACACCCTTCATATTCTGCAAAAGCTGTGTCTTCCTGCAAAGCCTGCAGCACAAGGAAGGGCACACAAACCCCAGCTGATCATAGCCTAGGGCCCCATTATATACATTAAATTAATTTCCAAATCTGTTTCTGCAAACAATCCTTCTGCAACACCAGTGCAGGTTTTGCTGGGCACCATTAATCTGTGGGTGTTGTAATTGTGATTGCAAATCCTCAGGTTGTTCCTCAGCCCTTTACCCAGATGAAATTCCCATTTAAATGGAAAGAAAGGTTTGCACCAAAAAGATTAAATAAAGCAATTATCATATTTTCTGCTGGAGATCCCACTTCTCAGCATTTGAGCTGCTTCTGTGATATGAGCATCACTCCTCACTTGAATTCCTGACTGACAGAGCTTTCAGAGCTCCTCATCACCCTACTCAGGGCATCCACTGTGTTTACAGTTTAGTTTGGACCTGGCTGAAAACAGTGACTGACTACTCCTCTATGTATCTATGTTATTTCTGCTCCAAAATCAAAAGTGAGATTTTTTCTTTTGTCTGCACTGCAAAACATCCAGGTGATATTTTTTCCTAAACTCCATGAGAACCTTCTGCCAATTCTTATTGACTGCTGTAAAGTCATCACTCAGTGACAGAGTAATTGAAGCTACATTCTAAACCATTCTTTTTGTCATTTATTTTGACAAATAAATAACATTTCAGTTTCCATCATCATGTATTAGTGAATGAAAACAGCTAGCAAAAAAATTAGGTCTGATTTCACTACAGAAAAGTAAAATGAGAAGAGACATTCAAAGAGACTTAATGGCTTTGTAAAAATAACAAAGGGAAAACTGATAAGCTCCTAGCCCAGTTTTACTGTTCTTTTGAAAAGGAGGGCAAATCAGCTCTGGAATACACACACCTGAATACACACATCAGAATTGAACCATTATTCCATTATTCCATTACACAAACCAGTAACCTCCAAAAGCAGGGTTAAAGCTGGGATAAGGGACTCTTATCTCCAGTGCTCATCTGAGACTGAGTAAAGAAAAAGATGTATTTTATGCTTTATTGTTCCACTCTATTTATATTCCACTGATTAATTTACAAGAACTTTAAATCCAGATCACAGAATATTCTGAATTTGAAGGGATCATCAAGTCCAACTCTTAAGTGAATGGTTCATATCTCACACAGGGGATTAAACCCACAACCTTGGGGTTATCAGCATCATGCTCTGACCAGCTGAGCTCATCTGAGGGTCTTCACTCAGAGATACAAAACAGAGGAAAAATTAAGTAGAAGCATTAGGATATTAACTGCAGTTCACACCAGTTCTTCACAAATACTCTGGATTTTCACATCCTTACCTGCTGTAGCACTGGAGACCGTTGGCCACTGCTGATCAGGCCCTGCTGGTCCTCCCCGCAGGACTCCTGCCTCCTCCACATGCACAGCACTGGATAAGCAAATATCACAGTTGGATTATACAGCTCCCTTCTGCCCTGGACTGCACTGCATTTCCCTTTCCTGCTACTCTTCAAAGTTCATCATTATTTATCACTGTGCAGCTACTCCTGGAGTACTGCATGATGTCAGCAGCATGGGAAGCAGCTGTTTTGACTTGCAAAAATCCCTTTGATTATTTACTAAAACCCAGTTGTGGAATAACTTAGAAAACAAACACACCTGCAGGACACTTTACTCTCATTGACTGGGAGTCACGAATAAGGAAGTGACACATCTTTGCTATTAGGATGCAGCAACACTGGGCAAATGATTTAAAAGTTGGTGGAGATAGTTCTGAGCTTCTGTCATTATGCCATTTTAACAGATCCCACCTTCCTGGGTTACTGCACACTTATTGTGAGCAATTCAGGAAGAGAAATGCATTTTCTCAAATGCAAAAACTAATACAGTAAATTTTACAGTGTCACATCACGAGCACTGGGCATCAAAACCACCAATTTGCACCTTACATGGAAGGAAAAGAAAAAAATCTGCTAGTTTAATTACAAAACTAAGCATGATATTTATATGCAGTTCCTTAAGAGAAACAGGATTCCGTGTCTGTGTCCTTGTCTCTGCTCATTGGGTTCGCCCTCCCTTTCACAATTCCAGCTGAACTTAGGGGGCAGCTCCATCCAAATGTGGCAGACATCAAGGGTACCAAATTTCTACAAGTTTCATGAAAAATCAGCATTTTATGAAAATCATCAGCTGGGCAGGGCACACAGGCTCAGAATCTGGGATTTCAGGTAAGGACAGATGTGAGAGAGTAGAGGAACATGGGGCCTTTCTTGGGAAATTGTACCTTGGCCTCGTGGGATGAATTGTTTTAAATAAACTCTTACTTTTCATTAATTGTTCAAGTAGCTTCAGACAAGGTCTTGAGCTTTGTATAGAAAGGAATGTGGATCCACCAGAGCATGCCTGACTCAGGACCAGCAGATAAGATGCTCAGGTAGGCAGAATTCCTTCTTCAGGATCCTGCTCCCCAGACTGTTCATTGATTTTGCAGTTATGGATCACAAAAAAAATTGAAAGTCACAGCAGGAATATAAAAGAAAGAAAACAGCTTGCCCAACAGGCCACAAAGTCAAGCTTGCTCTGTCTTCCTTTGCTTTGGTCCTTGATGTTTAGATTCCTTTTCACACAGCATCTCAAAGTCACTGGGGAGTCACTCTGTGTCCTCACCCACATGGAGCACAGTGTGACTCTGAATTTAGGACTTCAATCTCATAAAGACTCCTCAGCCTTGTGGATAATGGACAAAGGTACAGCAGCACTGCACCAACAGTTTTGAGGAACCCATCCAATCCTGCACTTTGTGATGTATGGAATTGACTGCAGCCTCATAACTGCATCTACCTCTGTTGGGGAAACTTATTAATCACATCAGATTACACCTGAACACGGAACCAGTTTTCTAGTCTGCTCAGGGAGAGCAAAAATACTGTTTGATTCAGGCTCTACAGAAATAATTTTACTATAATTCTCTTTTTCCAAGTGCACTGAGTAGAAAATTACAGCAGAGGCTGCTTGGGGTATTAGGCAGTGGATTTTCAAAGATGTCTAAAGAGACTTGGACAAAAGCCTCACTTTTCTCTCTTTGAAAATGCATCTCATATCTTCAAAAAGTCCTTTCAACTGCATTAATCTTCTTGATTGCACCATGTGGTTAATAAACCTGCTGCAGGAGCAGCTACTTCTATGGTAATGAAGAAAAAGAAGATGGAAATGCAGACAGACTATTGAAACATCAGCACTGATGATTACAGGGAGCTTTAAAATAAACAAAAAGTATATAATGACAATTAAATGATTCAATAATTGGAACAATTATGCCTTGACAGTCAATGGATACAAAAGTAGAAGGTAAAAAGAAAGAACAGCACAGCTCTACAGCAGTGCAATAACAGCGTTAAGACACAAGTCAGACTGAATCTGTAGCACGTGGAGATTGGAAGTGACAGCAGCAGAACCCAGGTGCTTTCCATCTCAGCACAGATATCATCAGTCTAGGGAATCAGAAGAAATTTTGTCCTTTTCACGGAGAAAAAGGACAGAATTCCCCTTCTCTGGAGAAACTCCACACATACCTTTGCATTCCTGCCCTCAGGGATGCAGAGTAGCGCCAGTCCGGATTGGGGTGTTTTGGCTGTAGAAACAAAAGCCCAGGACAATGCTGTTAGAGTCAGTAAAACATGCTAAGAAGCATCTGCATCTGGCTAATTTTGTCAGAAAAGCCTATATGCATAGATTCAAGTTTTGTGAATTGCCAAATCTTCCTACAAATCGAAAGAAATTTTCAAATGGGCACAAAGGGAGTGTCTCTGTAATAAATTTGTCTGCACTCCAAGGCCTTTGGCTACAGATGATCTCTGTGGAACGACATTTAATGCTGCAAACTGGTGCAAAGTTATTTCATACATTCATCAACACTTTTGGGTGTAGGATAAAAAGCCAACATCAGAAATCCAGAAAATGCATTTTTAGTTTACCTGATAAGGTGAGGAAACTCAAACTCCTGCACTGAATTATCTGCCTGAGGGTGTGTAAATGCAGCTCCCTGTGAGGGGCACGTGTGGGGCAGTGAGGTTGCTGCTGGAATTCAGTACTGCAGAGGACTGCAATGGATGGTATCAGATTTGCAGACTGCAGCAAGTCTTTTATTAAGGACAGACATGTCCATAATACCAAAACCTATTGGATTCTCCATATTCATGAGAGGGCATAAGAGGTAGAAGGAGAAAATAGCCAGCAATACCCTTTGACCAACAAACCTCAGCATATGCTGATGTGCTGCAGCATGACTTGCTAAATAAGGAGATAATGAAGAAATCCTCCGTTGATCAAAAATTGCTTCAGAAAATAGTTTTTGCATTGTCAGGGGACCATCACTATAATTTTCAACTACAGCCAGTTAGTGCAAGCTCAAGTCCCTTAAAATTAGGCCCTGAGGACATACCAAGGTTATTTGTCAGGATACTGAAAACATTATTCTGTAGGTGGCAGAGTAGTGAGTGCTTAAGTTCAGGCACTGGAATTCAAAGACAGAACTTAGGTCCAAAAACATAATGGACTACATTCATTCCTGATGTGTCTTGCACGGTGCCAAACACACAAATAATAAATGACAGTAATGGTTTAATTCTCTTCAAATTATTGGAGGCAGATCAGAAATTAATTTGACCCCATTACTTGAAAGAGAAAAAGAAAGTGTTGAATGTTCTGAATTATTTAAAGCCAACTCCGTCTTTCCTCTTGAGGTTTGGCATATGCTTTTCCCTGGATCAATAGGTTTTATTCAAACAAAAATGGAGCAATTACAACTTACAGTATTGCTCTATCACCACACTTCCCAGGCCCAGCATCACTCAAGACTGAGATGCTCTTGGATGATGCACATACGAGTATTCTTTATGGTCTGAGTTACCCAAAAGGGAGGAGGCTGCTGTTTGCAACCACACATTAAACATCTGTGCTAGCAATTTCCTTCCCATTTAGCCCCCTGTTCTCTGTCATGCTCAGGTTCTGCTGAGTTTAGCAGAAAGTGGTCTGACAAGAAGCCCATTATGCATGGTTCTAGTCTTTTCTGATTAATTCTATTTTGGCCCCAGTCCCAGCGATGTCAAAGCAACTCCAAAGTCAACCATGAAGTAACAGTCAATGAAAGAGGATAGAGAACAACAGACACTGGTCAGATCCTCTCCTGAGGTTGCCTTCCTTGAGTATGAAAGGTGCTGACACCAGAAGATTTGGTTTTTCTTCTGCTGGGGATTATTTTTTATTGCACGGGAGCTGCTGAACTGGGGAAAGCCCCGTTGTTGTATTTTGTAATTTGAGACATGCAAGTTACTGAATTGTACATGGGGAGGAGGAATCTTAGCACAGTCTCAGGCAAAACATAGATAAAGAGAAATTACATCAAAGCACTGAAAAAGTCTGACACAAGTTGGGTGGGAGTGAGAAAAGAAGGAAAACGACCACTCACTCACAGTATATAGATTTTTTTGTTTTTCAGATGAGAGCTTTCTATCTCTTGGCTAGAAGACAGAAATCAATGTTTTGTTTGCAATGGGACATCAGATTTTAAATTGGTGATGGTGGCAGGAGGAACTCTTCAGTTAGAAATTGATCATTTTTTCACTTCACGTGCATGCACCAAGACTCTTCATGTCAATATAAGAGAAATAGCAATTAGGAGACAGATATTTTCAAGGGTTACTATCCAGAAGCTCTGGCATCTTGTGGCTATTCCAAACAGTTCTCTCTGTGCTATGACTCTTTAGGTAGGGCTGTCGTGCTGTTCCCAGAGGAGCAAAAGAAGGAAGAAGGGAACAGGACGGGAAAAATGTACTCTGGAGGTGGAAAGATCTATTGCCACAGTTGACTGTCAGAGGTTGGGGTTTTTTTAACTGTGAAAAAAATCAGTACCTGCGACTTCTTTTTGAAGTCATTACAGGAAGAACAAGAGCGTGAGGCAGTTGGGCAGCAGCCTGCCTTTGTGCAGAGCTATTTTCACCCAGATTTACCCTGTGCTTACTGCTTGACTGGGTATTTTCAGAGCTCAGCAAGGAGCACATTTTTCCCACGCTTGTGTTACCACAGGTCAGTGTCCTGCAACTGAAAAAATCAGTGAAATTTCTATTTTGTCAGCATAACTGGCTTCTCCTTTTGTTCTGCTGCTGACTGTAATTCTTTCAGTTTCTCTGCCCATAGAGAAAAGTTTTTTCAATACATCCTAAATGAGACTGGACTAGAAAAGCAATAAAGCATGACCAGTAACACCAGTGGAGCACAGTAGAAGCAGCAAACCTATCCAGTAAAATCTCTCCCCAGCTCAGATGCAGCAGTGTTGCTTCTGAGAAATCCACCAGAAATTCACAGTCTACACACTTGGGTTGGTTTCTATCCCTGGTTATGAAAAGTTCACCTTCACCAGACCTGTCCCTGTAACCTGCCACACGGCCAAGTGTGTCCCACAGCACAGTCCCTGTGCCAGGACATCTCAAAGCAGATCCGAGTCCACAGGCAGTCCCAGGGGACAGGGGGCTGCACAGCAGCTCTCAATGGGCTCCTCTGCAAAGCCCCACCACAGACTTGGCTGTGAGATGTGCAGCTGTGCCCTAAACCAGCACCACCAGGACAAGGTGCAGCTGAGCAGGAAGTGTGAGTGCAGAGAGGAAGCACAAAGGGGAACGCAGGCTCTGAAGTGGTGCAGATGCTTCCCAATTGTACATCCCCACACTCTCACTGTATCACACAATGCTGATGAAGACAATATTGTTCCTTTTACTTCCCCAGCTCCCAACTCATTACAAGACTCTGTTTATCACAGTCCAGCACATTCTGCTAGGTTTAAGGTAATTTTAACTTCCACTTCCCCCAGAGATTTTTGGAGGTCACGTAGCAAGTCCAGCAGTCCTGTCAGGAGGTGAAAGAAATCCCATGATCCAGCACAAAATGAATCAACCATTCCCTTTTCTCCCATCAGCTGCTCTTTCTGATTCAGTTACAGCACACATCATCATAGAGTGAGACAAGTCAAAATCTATCCAGGTGCCTGGAGAAGGGGCTGTCACTGCTCCAGGTGAACACCTCATGCCATCAGTTTGCTACTGCTGCTTCTTCCAGGCACCAGGCTCACATTCTGCCAACCACATAACCACAAACATTAATGTTACTGTCAGAAACAACCAACCCTATTGGGAAGTCTGATAATGGGGATGTATCATATAAAACAGAGCCATCTTAGGAGCAATAAAGCTCATGCAAAATGTCACACAGTTGTTTTCAAGTTGGTTAATTGAAGAGTCATTTCATTGGTTTGTGGAGAATAAATTTAGTGGAAAATGTATGGTTACAAACATTTTCCTCAGCTCTCTTTTTTACCTAATACAGTAAGAATTTGTCCCTGGGATAGAGAGAAATTTTTAATTTTTTAAAACCTTGTCCTGATCCCATATTCAATGGATCAATGCAAACACTACCTTTCACTTCAGTGCTTGCTAGAACAAAACCTGCTTGAGGTAGAGTGAATCAAATATTTACAAACAGTAACCAGATGCTGAGACACCTAAAAACATCCTGCCTCGTTCTGATTTCCACACAAATGCACAACAGAATGACATAAGGGATATTTATCAAATGTATCTGCTTTGAAGCAATAATAAAAGCCTTTTAGAACCTCTGACCGTATAAAGCTCTGCTTATTTTCCAGTGAGACAATGCTGACAGGTGTGAGGAAACAGAGGCTTCTATTCCTGCTTTCCTTCTGTAAATGTTTAGAATTAACTTGATGTGGAGAACAAACCACATTTTAATACGTGTTTATCATTCAAGAAACCAAAAAGGAAGCTGGAAAAGGGTGTAATTCAAAAACCCAAAGCCTGGGAATGTTCTGGGAATGTTCATTTGCATTCCTAACTCTGAGAAAATGGAGGTGAAAGGGACAGACAAGTGCTTCTGTAAAGTACATTTAATGAGTTCCAGGAGAAGGAAAACACCTCTGCTTAATCTTGGATGCAAATTTCTGCTGGCACAGCAGAAGCCTCAAGCCAAGCCTGACTGCCCTGAAGCACAGAGCACTGTCCCTGCTCAGCCGAGCAGGTTCAGGCACTGCCACTAAACAAAAGAACAAACATTTATAGTTAACCTTTTCAATGTCAGCAGGGCTGGAGAATCTCTTAAAGGCTTAAGTTCTTGCACTGAGATTGTAAGATATTCCACCATTAATACCTTTAAATCCTCTGAGAGAAATCTCCTGGACAGACTGCTACAAACAATGCTGTGCGGTTACTAGGTTTAGACACTTCAAAACATGCTTGAATTTAAGGCAGGATCAGAATGTGTTCAACTCAAGTATTGCTTTCTTTTTTTCCATGTGTTTAGCAAGCTGGTTTTGAAGTGAAAAATACAGAGAAGGAGCCAGAAGCAGAGCAAACAGCTGTAAAACTCCAATGGATCTCCTGGGTCTTGCTACCATCAATGTGCAGGTTTTTTTCACTTTCTTTAAAAGTGTCCATAAAGCAATGTGCTCTATTTCTGAACATCACATGAAACATCATATTTTGTCAGCCACATGTGTCACCACACAATAAAAGGGTACAAGGAAATGTACAATATAAAGAGTTTATGTCTAGTTCTATCAAGTATCCAGACTGCCCACTCCTCATTAGGAATGTGCCAGGCTGCCTTCTGGGAGAGAAAGCTCCTGTTAAAACATTTTGGTTTGATTGTTATTTCCTGCGTTGAAGGGAAAAGGCTGTCATGAGATGTAAGACATGAGAAATGAGCTTAACTGCACAGGATGTAAGAACAAGACAGGAAAGATGAAAAGAAAAACCAAGGACCAGACACTACCCAGACATCACTCAGCATCTTCACAGGAATATGAGGAAACAGACTCCAGACTAAAGCACTGAAACCCTTCCTGAAAATGACAGATCATCTCTGCAGCAGTGCCCAGCAACAAAATCACATCACACACAACCTCTTCAGTGTGAGCACCCCTCCTTCAAAAGACAGGGACCCACACTGCCCATAACCCACACAGTGCGAGAAATGAAGCCACAGTATTTTTTTTTATCCCTTTATTTTGCCTACACTCCTGCCTGGTCCCCCTGCAGTAGTTATCTGATGAGAGAGCAATATCCATTAACCCCGCGCTGCTGCCCTTATCAGCAGCCTCCTGACAGCAATAACTGTGTCCAAGATTTTCTGTGCAGCTGCATTAGTACATTTCTTCTTTTACAAAACACCCTTGGTCTGAGTCATACTTATAAACCTATAAAAGACTGTGCAGATAAGCAGGGTGAGCACAGAAGCAGTGGCTACCTTGCAGAAACAAGCTTCCATCCCACCATCACAACACTGGCAGTCAAAAAAGGAAGAGCCACACAGGAGTCAGAGCTTCACCAGGTACAAAAAAGTCCCTACCTAACCTTATTGCACTTGTTTTCACTTCTATTGTATCCTTCTAATGACCCATTAAAGTCAGTCAGTGTAATTATTTGCATCTTTGACCTTGCCAGCAAATATGGAAAGAAGTAAGACCTTGTTGCCCCAAATGTTACTGAGATTAATCCCAAACGACTTAGAAATATTTTTCCCCTCTCTGTATAAACAACATTTTCAAAATATTAGCCGTGGTAAAACCCTAGATATGATTGTCTGTGCATAGCAAGCCCATTCACCTGGTCCCATCCTCATCAATAAACAACCAGGAGAAAATCCATTCAAACTGTGTGGAAGAAAAAGAAGAAAGGACCTGTTCACATTTTCCAAAAGTAACACACGTATCAGAGACTGACTTTGGAAATTGGTGCAAGGACAATGCTGCCTGCTGTTATGCCTCACAAGCGAAGGCACAGGCTCCTAAAGGCTGATTCAAAGTTCATTTTAACTAAAAAGAGAAACACAGTTCTCTGAAAATCTAATAATACAAAGATCATTATCCTTAAAATGTAGAATTCAGTGTTGCTAAGCAATTGATGGCATCTTCAGTGCAAATGCAGAGCTTGGAACAGCAGAAAGACATGACTTTTAGTATGTAATTAGCTAGGAACTGGTAATTAGTGAATGCCATTACATTCAGCCATTTCCTCATGTGCACATGGCCTTGATACATCTTCATAGAATGCTCTACCACAGGACAGGTTGAGAAGTAGAGGCCTAAGAAAAGAACTTGTGATGAGTAGAACTTGTCAGAACTTCACCTCTGTTTAAATCATACAGAAAGAGTTGAATATTTGATTCCCCTTTTGGATGACAATTCCACACAGGCAGCATCCATTAATTTGTTCTATACATTTCTCTGCTTTTGTACTCCAGGTTTGGGCTGGCTTTGCTGTCACTGCCTGATCTGCACTGGTAATCAGAACTTGCTAATTCATTATATTCAATGGAGTGAGTCTGAAAATGTGATAGGAATCTCTTTGTCAAATTGGTTTCCTACTAGTCTTGCATCCAAAGTGAAGCCATTTTCAGTTCTTGCTTTTCTTCTTGCACACACCCCCCCCCCCCCACGCGAAAAATCAGATACAGAGAATTTCAGTCTTTGATTCCTCAGCATACAAAGTTATAAAGCGTGTCTCATATTCCCTCCTATATCAAACATCTTTCAGACATTTTACTGCACTCAGAAAAATTTTAAGATACAAAAACTGCATAGAAAGAGGAAAAGTACTTCCCCTGTACCCTGCCACTGTGATTTACAGAAGAACAGTGCATTAATTTTAAATGGATTAATGTTAAATGGATGATCATTACTCTCTAAAAGCATTTTTATGGAAGACTTGCTGCCCCTTAAGACTGGGCATCTTTGCTCAACAAAAAACAGTTGCAGAAGATGCTAATATCTTCATGTGTGAAAAAGGACAAAGAAATAAATACATGAGTTCCATTTCTGTGGCAAGAATACACAAGTCAGTCTCCTTTCTCTCCCACCAGTTACTTCCCTGACTTTCCCACATCTGGGGCATAGCACACATTAATGCACAAACTGATCTTGCACCTGCCACAATTACGGGATACGAACAACACAGCACAGTAATTGCAGTATTTTCCTTTTGTGCACCAGAATTAGTCCCTCCTGTGAGTGCTGCTGAGTTCAGACCCAACATGTGTAAAAAGGAAACTGCATAGATCATGCAAACCACACATGAGCTGCAGGCTTCCTGCACGCCAGCGTAAAGCAACCATTAATTCTACACTGTGGGAAAACATTGCAAAGGTTAACACACGGCTGGTCAAACCAGAGGTATTAAACAATTTTTCAACAGCAACCCAGCAGGTTAGAAGTTGTCACTCTGTAACTTAATGATGGTGACTTGCTGTTATTCTCTGCAAAGATGCCACTGGGTTGTCGCAGGCCAGGAAGCATAAAACACAGCACTGGGTAGAACAAACATTATCAGAGGAGGGACTGCAGTTTTCAGACAACTCAGACATGCTCACATTATTAAGATCATTGCAATAATATGTTTTGCTAAATTCAACAGATTTACTTAGGTAGGAAGACAGCAAAGCAGCAAACAGCCATAACTGCCACAAAGCAACCTTTTGATTTCAAGGCTAATCACTGATTATTTTTTTCTCCTGCAATATGAGCTTTACCATCAAAACTGCAAGACTAGATGTGTCATGCCCTAGCACTCTGTAGCAGCAGGCAATTTTAAACCTGTAAGAGAAAAGGGAAGGACGCAATACTCAGTACAGCATATCCTGCAAAAATGAGGTGAATCTCGAATGACAGACGCATACACTGAACTTACCAACTGCACCCTGAAAGTCTCAGTATTTACCTAGAAACAAAATGCATGGCATAGATTAGATTCATTACAACCAAGTTCCATAGCTGAGTGTCAGCAAGCCCCTAAGGGAATATGCTCCATCTGAGTTTTGCAGCTGGAACCTCTGCCTGAGCACAGATTTGCTCAGAGCACTGTGCAGATCATTCACCAAGGTAGCCTCACCTCATTAGGAGTAATGGAGTCATTTCTAAGTATGATCAGGTTTTGTGCACTCTGCCCACTTTGTCCTGTCAGATGTCTCTCAGCCACCACTGCAGAGGGACCAGTAGTTCCTGTTGGGCCACAGGTATTGTAAAACATGAAAGTGTCACTTCCTGATCCTGCGGTCAGGCAGGCCTTATAGCAGTAGGTCTTGGTGAGAGACCCATTGCCCCTCACTTCAATGAAATGGGGCTGCACTTTTAAACCTTGGGGCAATCTAGCATCAATGTTGTTGTTGGCCTGCTTGTACAAGTCAGCAGGGCTCCGTTCTCTGACCGTACAGCACCCTGCACAGCAGGAGCTCCCATACAGACTGTACCTGTAGCACTTGATAATAGAAAGCCCAATGAGTGTGAAAAGGAAAACGAAGGAGATGGCGCTCAAAGCGATAATGAGATAAAGAGTGACCTCTGAGTAATTGCTTGGGCTTTTAAAGTGTCTTCTTCTATCAGGGATGATTTTGGAAACTCTGTCCACCACGGCAATGGTGATGGCTACTGATGAGGACATCGATGGCTCTCCATTGTCTCTCACCTCCACCGTCAGGTTGAAAGTAGGTGTGCTGTCCTCCCCCAGTTTGCGAGTAGTCCTAATCTCCCCAGTATGGAGCTCTATCCTGAACAAACCCGGGTCTGAGGTTTGCACCAGGTAGAAGAACAACCACGCATTTTGTCCTGAGTCCCCATCAATGGCTATAATTTTGGTTACCAAATATCCAGCATATGCTGAGCGTGGGATCATCTCCAGGGCTGCTGAAGTGTTGGTTGAGGTAGGATACAGAATCTGTGGGGCATGGTCATTCTCATCCACCACGTAGATGTAGACAGTGACAGTGCTGCTCAGTGGTGGGATCCCAGCATCCTGAGCCTGGACAATCACATGGAACTCCCTCAGTGTCTCATAGTCAAAGGACCTGACAGCATACATGTTGCCACTATCAGATTTAATGGAGACATAGGAAGCAACTGGTAGCCCTTCAATCTCTCCATCTAGCAGAGAATAGGACACATAGGCATTTTTGGCGACATCTGGGTCAGTGGCTTTAATAGTGCACAGGAAGGCTCCAAGGGGGTTGTTCTCAGGGATGTAAACTGAGTACACAGGCTCCTCAAAGCGCGGGGGATTGTCATTGATGTCAGAGATCTCCACATGGATCACCTTCTGGGAGGACAGAGGGGGGCTTCCAGAATCAGTAGCAGTAACTGTGATGTTGTAGGCTGCTGCTTTCTCGTGGTCCAGTTTGCCCTGGGTGACCAAGGTGTAGGAGTTCTTGAAGGAGTTGAGAGTGAAGGGGAGGCCGGGGGGGATGCGCAGGCTCACCTGCTTGTTCAGCCCTGAGTCCTGGTCGGTGACACTCATCAGGGCCACCACAGTTCCTGACCTGGCATCCTCTGGCACTGGGCTGTACAGGGAGGTCAGCTCCACTTCGGGAGCATTGTCATTGGCATCCACAATGTTGACCAGCACCTTGCAGTGCCCAGCCATAGAGACAGGGCCCTGGTCAGTGGCTTGTACATAGATCTCATAGGAGGATGCCTCCTCATAGTCCAAAGTGCCATTAACCCGCACCTCCCCTGAATGTGGGTCCACGCTAAAGAGCTGTCTCACCTTCTGGGGGGTGTAGCTGCCGAAGGAGTAGATCACATCCCCGTTAGAGCCCTCATCAGGGTCTGAGGCATTAAGTTTGACCACCAGTGTGCCAGGCAGGGAGTTCTCCAGAAGGCTCACGGTGTAGGTGGAGCGGTCAAAGGCAGGTGGGTTGTCATTGGTATCCACAACTCGCACAGAGATCTGGGCCGTGCCAGACTTGGGGGGATCCCCACCATCCACAGCAGTCAGCACCAGCTGCTGCAGGGCACTCTGCTCCCGGTCCAGTGGCTGCTGCAGCACCAGCTCCAGGAGTTTGCTGCCACTCTGGAAGCCTTTAAGGTCCAGGGCAAAGTGGCGGCTGGGGCTGAGCAGGTAGTTCTGCACAGAGTTGGTGCCCACATCGGGGTCCTGGGCACTCTCAATGTGGAAACGGGCCCCGGGCACGGCAGACTCACTGATCTCAAGCCGGTAATCCTGGCGGGGGAACCGCGGCGCGTTGTCATTGATGTCCAGCACCTCCACCTCCACGTTGTGCACCTCGATGGGCTGCTCGATGACCAACTCCAGGCTGAGGAAGCAGGAGGGGCTCAGCTCGCAGAGCGCTTCGCGGTCCATGCGCTCCCGCACCAGCAGCGCCCCGCGGCCCAGCTCCAACTCCAGGTACTGCCGGCCGCTGCCCGAGGTGATCCGCGCTCCCCTCGCCGCCAGCCGCCGCGGATCCACGCCCAGGTCGCTCGCCACGCTGCCCACGAAGGCGCCGTGCGGCAGCTCCTCCCGCACCGAGTAGCGGAGCGGGCCGCCCGCCGCCCGCCCGGCGCACAGCCCCAGCAGCAGCAGCGGGCCCAGCACCGCCGCCCCTCCGCGGCTCCGCCGAGCAGCCGCCGCCATGGCCGGGGCGGGGGCGTGCGTGCGGGAGCAGCCGGAGCCCGGAGCCGCCGAGCCCGGCCCCGGCCCGGCCTCACTCCCCGCCGCCGCCCGGCCGCCTCATGCAAGCGGCGAGCAGCAGCAGCCGCCGGCCGCCTCCGGCCCCGCCGCCGCCCGCTCCATGCTCGCCGGCTGCGCGAAGCGGCGGCTCCGACCTCTCTCCCTCCGGCGGCTCTCAGGAGGATGATGAGGAGGAGGAAGGAGGAGGGACCGCGACTTGCCGGATCCGCTTTCTCCTGCTCCAGCTGCTGCGCGGGAGGAGGCGGGGGTGGCCGCTAAGCCGCGGCTGGCGCCGGTTCAGCACCTGGGCCGGGAACAGCGGCACGGCGGGCGCCGCCCCCGCGCCCCGCCCGGCCCCGCGGCCGCTCGGCGCCCACGTGTTGCGGCCCCGCGGAGCTCCGGGACCCTCGGCGCCGGTGGCCGCCGAACCTGGAGGGGCGCGGCTCCTGTGCCGTCCCCGCCGCTCCTCGTCTCCGCCCTGGCTTCGCTGCTGAAGCTTTGGGGGAGCGGAGAGGCGGTCGGGGGAGCTGACACTGCATTCACTTGTGGACCTGCTGCTGCAGCGCTGAAGTACATCTGCTCGAGAGGGTTAAATAAGCGCAGAGCTCCGAAAAAAAAGCGGGCTTCCAGCCAGGTCTGGTGCCGTTTGTGTGTTGCTGCAGTGGGTTTGACGACCTCTTTCTTGGAGACCTGCCCCTCTGCTCCCTCGGAGATTCATCCTTGCTGCAGCACCATCCCCCTGCCCAAGCTCTATGGGCACCCCTGCGCTGCTTCCACCCAGCTCCGCTGGGCTGGGAGAATTCTGCAAGTCACACCCATGAGTTATGAGCATTTAAGGTGAGCCTTGGTCTCTCATCCAATGCCACACACAGGCTCAAGGTGATCAGGTGCAGCTGCAGAGAAGGTGGAACATGATCTCTTTTCCAGTTACAGTTTTTTCCTCCTCTACCCTTGTGACACAAGACTGACAAAAAACAGTCACAAAATCGAACAAACTCAGCAGTGGGGGGTGAAGATGCTGCAGCTGCAATGAGCTTTACCCCAATGTCACAAGTCCCAGCAAAGATGATAAACTTAAACTCTCATTCATACACCACCAAAGTTTCTAAGGTGAGAAATTTAATGAGACAAACCACAGGCTACAATCCTCCAGGTGTGCAGCTATGTTGTACCTACTACCCAATGCAGAAACTCTTTTTCTTCCAGTGTTTCTTTCCCTGTAGTTGTTTTTTTTGTTTTGTTTTGTTTTTTTTTTTCCCTTTCTTTCTCCACAAAGTCTTTTGGAACATCCAAAAAATCCTCTCTGGACTGGGCTGGTCTATCAAGGGGAGGGGGTGACCCCAACATTCAGCTAAAACCTCTTTCATTGTCCTTTGTTGGCCTGGGCACCCCTCATCATGCTGGTTGATTTTTGAGAACACTATAAATCTCTAAAGTTTTTTGCTCTAACACATCTGATGCACAAACCCTGAAGCACAACTGCCCTCATTCTGACTCAGCACCACTAAGAACTACTACAAATCTATCAGCAGTTATCCTCTACCAGAAGAGAAAACGCTACCCCATTTGGCTGATGGTTCCTTTATTCTCAGCCCATTTTTGTGGACCAAATATTTGCCCTCATATTTATTCTAACATGCCCAGTATCCCAGTGTCTGCAATTACTGCTGTCAAACCACCCAACCCTGCTTATACTTTTAAGTAGGATAAATGTAGGTCTGTGCAGACCAACAAGAGCAGCTAGAGATGCCAAGTGCCTAGAACACCTGGAAAATTGCCCATTTCAACCAGTTGCCAGGAGCCAAACACTTAGAAAAAAATTAACTTCAGTTTTCTGGCTAGGTACTCACTTTCAAGATCACAATATTCACAGATTCAGAACAAAATTCCTTGACAGTCTCACAAAAAAAAAAAGCACCAAAAAATCAAACCAACCAACCAAAAAATTAAAACCCCACCCACCAAAGAACCCAATACTCTGCTGAATGCAATAAAAATAAAAGTTTAGGAGCACTAACATACATGGACTATACAGCCATGTATCAAACCAAGTTGAAGCCATTATGCAGGACAGAAGCCTGAAGAGAGACACCCTCAGTTTTCCAAAAATCACACAGTGATTTCATTCAGACAGACCACAGATCATCTCTGCCCCACCTCCTGGTGTACACCCATAAAATCCTCTAATAAACATACAAAACACCAATAAAGGCCAAAAGCCCCAGCAACACTGGCAACATCTAATGCCCTGCCTCAAAAAATATGTTGATAAAGACTCTTGAGGAAGTGGACAATGCCCATGGCTAGGATGTGGTGGGAAGATAAAACTCATCTCTGTAGGCAACAGCTTTCTAGGCACAAGTTGATTTTACCCAGTCTGTGAATGAAACACACCAATCACACATCCAGGGGGGTTTAATACCACCAAGGAATCTCTCACACAGTTTCTGGATCTCAGTGAGATGCTTTTGATAGACATTCAGGCTCTCCTTGAGTGTATTTAACAAGGAAGGGCTGATGAACCCTCAAATCCTGGCCCACCTCACTATTTAAACATTACCTTGGTTCACCTCCCCTCACATCCCGCCTCAGTGGGCAACTAAGACTGTGCACAGCCAAACTTTGCAAAACACCACAGAAAATAAAACTGAACAGAGTTAATGCACAAATTCCGTAATATTTTCATTCCAGTCAAACATGTCTCTAAACCTCAAGTTTTTAGAAAATTTTTCTCCTACTTCCAGAATGGTAAGATCTAGGATTGCCTGGCTTCTCACCCCTTTTGTAAGTTTTACAGCACCAATAAAATATTACTCTGATAATCATTGTATACACTGGTACTATAGCTTGGCTTATTTACAGGAGCACTGCACAAATGTCACAGTGTTTCTCAAAATGCTTACTTTATGAAGCTAATGCTGACTACAGAGTGGGAAGTGATACACCAAAATGTGTCCTGTTCTGATTAAATGTTCCCCAAGTCCTTTTAAATCTATATAAAATTCATCAATGGTCATAATAATTTTAGTTATTTCCATCAGTTTCAGTGTTAATGCTGAGTCAGTCCTGCAGGCTGTGATTTTAATTCAGGAAAAAATTGGAAAACACTTCAAGATCTGGTCTGTAGTAATATTGATTTTTCTAGTAATAGACAAAAATTGAAATACAGAAATGTGTAATTCCAGTTTCAATTGAATCAAGGCTTAGGGGCTTCCTAGTTTTCTCTATTGCCAGAGTTTTCCTTTTCAGTAATTTCTTGAAATTTCACCTGAGCTTTAAAATTTTGAAACACCTCCAAATCTCACTAAGCAAAGATGTACCCATTGAGTTCAGAGCAATGCACATGAACAAGAGAATCAGAATTCACCCCTGCAGCAAAAGCAGCTGATAAACCTGATAACCCTGAAGTGATAGGATACTGTCTGTATGCAGTATCAGTATACACAGCCCTCTGCTATTTGCTGACACACAAAAACTGCACTGCTTTAATTATCCTGGCTAAATTAAACGGCACAAGTACAAACACACGGGTGGAGCAGAGAATACTGATCTTGTCAAGTCCTGCACAAGAAAATAAAGTCTATCTCAAGACAGTTACACATTGATATGTATATACCCCAGCAGCCATAGTAATCAAAGTGTTTTAGTATGGAAAATCCTCACATTTCTCTGCAAGCCTTCCTTGAAACAGTTCTACATATAGATGTGCCTGAATTAGTAGCAGCCTGGTGCAGTGCCACAGAAACATGTCTGTGCAGATTTTTCTCTTGCTAATGATACAATTATATACAGATACAGTTCTGCAGGTATTTAGGCCCTTGAAAAGTTAATCCATTACACACCACACTTATACAGGTAATTTTTTTTCAATGAGGTTGTAACAAGGCTCTCATAAATTTGCTTGGGCAGCAATAAATTTGTGTTCAATTTGCTTCATTGCAGAACACTATGCAAAGTCCCTCCTCTGGCTGATTGTGAGTCTCACACAGCAAAAGAAGAGAGAAAGACATGTTAGAAACCAGAAAGATGTGAATGTACAACATGTAAACTGAGGAACTGTGTGAGGAACATACAACATGTATGAGGAACTCCAAGGTGTTTTGACATCAGAAAAGACATTTTACTTATTTGTAAATAATTTCACTTTCAGTAACTCACATCTGTTAAAGATTAGATTCAATGAGTCAGTGTCCTTTCTAAACTGGTGGGAAGACACCAGTTCCAAGCACTGGACTCCAGATTTCTGCATGGACTTCTCAGCAGAGATTTTTAGTAGCAATGAGATTGAATACTGTATAAAAACAGACACAGTTTCAGCCTACTGATCCAACTGCATGCAAAAAATATGGAGCCAAGTCCACCAAATCCATAGTTTAGCCATTAACAAACAGGTAATTGGTGTCATTCTCTAGAAAAAACTAGATTTCCTCTATGTGCCTGCTTGTATTTGGTGCCTGCAATTTGTCTGCCTTGCTTAGAATTAAATCAAGTCCAGAGAAAGGAACATCCATCAGTCATAGGCCAGATTACATCAACCGAAGTGGAAAACATTACCAATAAATTGTAAGGGAATGATGAGTTTGTGCAGCTTCTCATAAACAGTTTTTCCTGTGAGCACCATCTTCTAGTCCTTGGGTACTTATGAGGTCCATAGAAAAAAACCACCTTGGTATTTTAAGGGGGCACTCACTATTTCTTCAGTTCAACCCCATCTTTCAATTCATGTTCTTAGGATTCTTGCTATCTTCTGCAATCCCACTCACTTCAGTGAGGTCCCCCTCCACTGTTCTCTGAAGGAGGCTGTACAGGGTTTTTCCTGGTGACTTCCCATGCCTCAAGGACTATCTGAGCAGGAAGATACTGCCAGAGATATGGCAACATAAAGGCAGGTTTTGGTCTGCATTCTGCATGGAATTTTTTGGGGATGTGGGATTCCCACTTTTCCAAAAAATGCTGCAAAACGCCTCCCTGAGGGAATGTGAATTGCTTATTTCTACACCAAATTTCTTTGCTCTTATGTCCCAGCCGTCTTCCACACTTGAATTACTTGTTGACAAGTCATCTTTTCATTTGGAACCTGCCTCTCCAATGTCTGAAATACACAGGTCCTGTGCCAAATTGCTCAGTTGGATTGGCTCTGTTCTTTCATGTCTTTCCTTAAATCCATTTTCCCATTGGTAGGAATCAAACTAGGGAGAATTTCTTTTTGTATCACAAGTATCTGAAGCCAGGCTATTTAAAACATTGCTGTTATGGGAACCAAGGCTGCTAAACAGCCAGAAAAAATCCTGTTTGTATTTAGGTCACAATTTCTTTGCAGTAATGTAAGTTGCTTGTTCTAGAAAATGTCATGTAAAGAAATTAGGGTGGGGGTATGGAGAGGGATTGGTGTTATTAATTTTGGTTGAGATAAACCACACAGATAGACAGAAGAAAATTCCTTTTCTTCTCCTGATCACCAGAGTGCATTAAATTTTTTCTCACTTCTAGTCTGAATTTTAAGGATGGATATGTCTGACTCATTCTGTCTCCTGCTATATTTTTCTGATGACTTCAAAATTCTTTCGTAATTTATTGCACATAATGTCACATACTGTGCCATTCTAAATGGAAGGACACTAGCACCTTGGACACCAACAAAATAACTTTCACCTTTCTGAAGTCACCACCAAACCTGGCAGTGTTACTTCTACTGCCAAATATTTTCTTGAAGGTTTTGGTTGGTGTGTTTTCCTTTATCACCTTTGTCTCTCTTTAGAGACAGCCTTCACCACTCTTCCATGCAGGCAGTGATCCTCCAGCTCAAGCAATCACCACTAAATTTCAGCTCAGTGAATCAGCCATGAGACACACTGGAGTCAAACAAGTTTCTTCCAGGTGATTATAATTTAATTTTTTTCTCAGCTCTGGCTACTGCCTTACTCCATACTTACATTCACATGTGTTGCATGCCCCTCTTTTGAGTTTGAGAACTGGGATGAGGTTACAAGGTAGCTCTGACCCTCCTGAAACTGTCTGAATGTTTAATCAAATATGTACATATGGATTCATAAATGAGTGAGCAATAACCCAGAAACTGAAGACTCAATTTAGTTTTCTGCTTTAAGGAGTTCTAACTTCTGTGATCAGTTCCCTGAGAAGTGCCTTCATCATAACCCACAGGATGTCCACTCACTTTCTCCCTTTGTGTTGGTTTTCCATATTTCTCTACCCTCAGCATCCTAGGAGCTTTGCATTTGCCCTTGTGGCTGTACAAGAAATACACTGTGTTCCAGAATGATGCTGATAAGGTATGCTGAGGTCTCCTTTTCTCCTCATTTTTGTCTACACAATTCAGACAAAGTAGGAAGCTAAGCACCAAACAGTGGCACAGAACCAATGGAAATGGAGACCTAGGTACAAAAATAGAGGGCAAGAATCAAAAGTACAGGCAAGGAGTAATATGAGGAACAGTCACCTTCTTCACTGCTGAGAAAGACCAAAGGCATTTCTCTTTAGAGCTTGTCAGTGCCTCTCTTTGATGGGGAAAAGAGATCAGGTTTGTATTTTTAAAGACTATACAAGTACCCAAGTACTGTGGATTCCCTCTCTTGAAAACACATGCTGAGTTACATTTATTAGCTTTGTTTATGCTCCATGCTTACTCCTAAGTGTCTCTCAGAAGTTAACAACCTAAACCTGAATCTGCCTGGTTTGGATCTAACAAGGAACTGGCAATCCTGTAGGTTTGAAATCTCACTGTTTTAATGATGACCTGAGTTTGCCTTTGAGTCTGTTGGAAGTATTGACTGTCAGTGCCCTGATTGTAACCTGCACACCTTGTGCTGGATCAGATTTTGCTTTTTGGGAGGTTGGTGTTTTCTCCTCCTTCATTTGCACTTTTCTTTCTTGCTCTCCTGCTCACCTAATGACTTTTCCAGGTTTGTTGCATTTCCTAATAACATCTCCATGAATTCTCCTAATCCAAGAAGGTACATCAAACTACAGAATGATAAATTTAAGTCATAAAAGCATATCTTAAATTTTGATTTCAATTCTTAATTTATTGAGCCCCATATTTGGGCAAGCATATTCAGTTCAGAGCCACAAAACAACAATGTGAAAATCTCCTTTCCTCAGCAGCTGCCCTGATAAGGTGCTAACAGGATTACCCCTTGTACTGAACAGTTAACTCATGCTTTTGTTATTCACAGATACTTTCACTGCAACTTCTTTTTACAAGCCTGCCTAATCCATCCTTAGCACTTCTAAAATGTTGCAGACGTTTCACTTAGAGAGGGAGAGACAGCCCAGCCCAGACTCACCAGCCTCACACCTGCTGCCACTCTGCTTCCTGGTATTTTCAGAACACCAGCTGAAGCAGGCATTAACCTATTAACCTCTGACTTGGCTGCAGTATCAGGCGCATTCTCTCACCGAAGCAGACCTACCTGCAACTTCAGCCCCTTGTGACAATTTAAATGTGATTTAAGTGTTTTGTGCTTATTCCCTAGACAGGAATGCCTTCCAATACACATTCACTGCAGCCACTCCAGGCAGCCCAAGGCACAAGTAGAAAGCTCAGATGCACAATTGGAAGATGGATGGATCATGCAGTGGATACCCCTAAGCTGTGCTCATGTTGCTCAAATTTTTTTCCAGCAGCTGAGTCACAGTTCTGTCCTTTCTTTCTCTGTTACACTTAGAATGGTTTGGGTTGGAAGGGGCCTTAAAGCTCATCTCACTCCAGCCCCTGCCATGGGTAGGGACAACTTCCATTGTCCGAGGTTGCTCCAAACCCCATCCAGCCTGGCCTTGGACACTCCCAGGCATGGGGCAGCCACAGCTCCTCTGGGGAGCCTGTGCCTGGGCCTCCCCACCCTCACAGGGAAGAATTTCTTCCTGCTCTCTCCACATCTCTACCCCAAAGCTGTAGGGGAGGTTGGCTCTAAACTGCAATGGTCTGTTTCAAACCACCAAGATATTCTCACAGAGCACCAAGATACAACTTGCTCCTGCAGTTAAATATGCAAAGCAGCACAGAAGTGATGGACAGATTTTCTCAGTCTAAAATCAGGCTGAAAATGCTCTTATACAGAGATGCCCTAAATTTCTCCAATTAATAGAATAAGTTCTACTTAATCAGACTTAAAAGTGTAGCGATGACTTTCCCTTTCAAGGTTATATTTTAGAATTAACTGCTTGATTGCTCTTTTCTTGGTGTTGGACAAAGTCAGTGTCAACTTTGCCGGGAAATCATTACAGCTGTGCTTTTTGAAACATAGAAATGAAGCAAATCATGACCTCTACCTCTGGCTGGTGCAGTCAGACAGAAGTCTCCAGCTTTCTGCAGCCAGAAGTTCAGCCATCGCCAAGAAGGCAGAGCTGTCTGTATGTCATGGAAATTCCTTGCTGTAGAATGGATGAGCAACCAAAGGGACAATGAAGGCGTTGAACTTCTGGAGTTCACCAGCACAAACACAGGTTGGGTACAGGCTGTTTCCACCACACCTGCCACAACAGACAAGCCAGATATGGTGTGCAGTGAACCTCTGCACGTCTCGTTCCAGCCTTTCATGGTGGGCTCAGGATTAGTCATTGCTCAGATTTGCAGTTCTCTCTATGGGAAGAAAGAAACTTGACCCCAAGGACAGAATATCCTGAGCTGGAAGGGACCATGAGGATCATTGAAGTCCAACTCCTGGCCCTGCACAGGACACCCCAAGGAATCCCACCCCATCCCTGAGAGTGTTGTCCAAACACTCCTTGAATTCTGGCAGGTTTGGTGCCATGACCATTCCCTGGGGAGCCTGGGCAGTGCCCAACCGCCCCCTGGGTGAAGAACATTTTCCTAAACCTGCCCTCCTGTCACTGGTCATCAGAGACAGAGAGCAGTACTTGTCCCCTCATGAGGAAATTGTAGACTGCTAAGGGGTGTCCTCAGTCTCCTCTTCCTCTCTTTCCTCCTCTTGGGGAAAATCTCCAACACAGAATCCACACAGCTTTTAGCACAAATGGGAAAGACTTTGCTGAGCAAAATGGGCAAATACCCAAGAACTCTCTACTCTTACCCCCCTCACAGCTGCACTTACAGCTGCAGGTTTTTGCTGCAGTTCTGTTACCCGTGCCACATCTCATGCAGCCAGATAGAAAATTAAACCCCTTCAACTATTTTAAAGTGCAGCTGAGAGCCATAAAGGAGGTAGGAGGGGATTAGAGCACAGACTCCATAAAACATATTGAATATGTGAGGATTTTTTAATAAGACCAGTATTCTGCTCCACAGCTTTCTGTATTTCATGTGTCTGCACAGGAATGGCTAAGCAAGGAAAGTAGGGCAGGAAAATATTTCATTTTGTTTGCTGGTTCTCAGCAGGCATTTCTGAGCTTAGAAGATTTTTACTTCAAATCCTATTACAAAAAATCCTTCTGCCCAAACTGTGCTGTTCTTGGACTATTTATAACCTATAGCCACGTATATGATGGGCAAGATGTTAATACTGCAGATTCTGCTGATATTATCTGACCTCAGGACACATCCCATTGATTTCCTTACTCAGCAGAGCCAGGAGCAGCATTTGACCCTGACTCACACTCTCTGCTAAATGATTTTGGTTTATATTTGTGTTTCTCTGCAGGGTGCTGGCACAGAGTGGGATTCCACACCCTCCTTGCTCCCAGCTCTCTCCTAAACAGACACACAAAAGCTTGGGTTTCTTTCTCTGTTGACTTGGAATCTACATTCCAGCCATTTAATGCTCTTTACAACCTCAGTCATATTTAATAAGGTTATCAGAACAGCACAGAGGATTGGATTCCAACTGTGCACTTCCAGGTAGTACCTGATAATGTACCAAAATAATATCAAAATAATTCTATGCCAAAAAAAACCCACCAAAAAACCAAACCCGAGCAACAATTTAGCTTCCTCATTTCTCGTGAGTACTTCAGTTTGAGTTCAATACCTGTAACTAACCTGAACTTTTCCTGTCTGTAATCCATGGTATTTGACTTGCACTCATTTACTTTCTTTTCCTTTGCATGCAGAGATTTGCAAGACAATATATATTTAGGATTAGTATAAAAGTATGACTCTAACTGTGTGCAAATGTGCATGCACACAAAGAAAATACAAAATAAGGAATAACAGGAAAATAATGCATTGATTGCTACAGAGGACCCTATAGGAGGTTTTAATCCAAATGAATGAAGAGGAGGAAAATTACCTAAAATAAGGTGTCTAGAAGATGGAGAAGGGAATTGGAGCTTTAAGATGCACAGTGGGGAATACAAGAGAACCATGAAATTGAAGAATTTTACTTAAGACTATAAAAGGTGCAATGAAACAATGATGCAAAATATCCCAAACAGCACCCATTGCTATGGGCATCAATGACAAGTCCCAGATCAGTCCCTTGTCACAACTGAGACTCTGAGCCATGACAGCCAATGTCCCTTGTCCCAAAGCATTGCACACAAGTGATCCTGGTCACCAGTGACCATCAGGCACTGATGCTTGGGAACATGTGGGTGTGAGTGTGCAAAATCTAGTGAGAAAATGAGTGAGAGTGGGAAACTTCAGAGATTGTGCAGAAGAAAATCACTTTTCCCTGCCACATGATCTTCTGTAATCCTGATTTTCTACATAATAATTCCAGATTTGTCTATGCTGAATTTGCACACAAGGTCAGACCCTGAGAGGGGTAAGAGCTCGATCTGAAAGGATGAGTCTGCAACAGGCAGGACATGCTGTGAGCAACCAAATTAAAATAAAACCACAGACAACACAGTGTGGAGGAGCCCAGAGAAGAAAAAGCAATAATGGTTTTTAAAATCCAGAGAGACTTTAAGAAAGGGGTGAGGCACAGCTGTGTGAGGTCTCTGCTCTAAATCTACTTCCCTATCTACACACAGACACCAGCACCAGCTTCTGCATCCTAATTTCTCAGTCTCCAGCAGTCACTGCTGCTATTGCAGTTCCAGGCAGCTGGAGGGGTTGCAAGGAGCAGAGCAGGGGGGAGATGAGATGGGAGCAGTCAGCAACATCTCTCAACTCATCCCCTGGGTGGGTAGAGCAGCAGAGAATGAGGCAGGGGTGAGCAGACTTCAGGAAATACAAGAACTGTAATGTCACACACTATTGAAAAAGGATTTGGCAGCATGGCATGTAAAATACCCTGTGTTGTACAGGCTGACAGGGGTGAAACTGGCCAAGGTGTTAAGATGATGATGGAAAGCCACTGATCACAGGTGTCCAGTTCAGGACCTGCATGCCCAGCTCCAACACTGCTGTGATAGCTCTGTCACATTCCCCAGTGCAACAAGTTCAGCTCTGATTTACGGCATCTGAGAGTGCTTGGAAGGGGAAGCAAAGAAAAAGGGAGATGCAACTTATGAGGTGGGGCAGATTATGGTCAGAAGCCCAGAGGAAGGCCTGAGAAACAGTGGCACTCACGCAGCAACAAGAAGGGAAAAAATGTACCCTGGAGCTAAACTGGGGCTTTAGAAATCAAGACAAGACAAAAGTGAGAGGGAGGCAGAAGCAACTGATCACAGGCCATTAAAGCAGGAAGTCAGGGGAGCTGGGTTCTGTTCACTGTTACATCAGGGACTTCATGATTTTTGGCAAGTAACTTAATTGGTTCCTGAGATGTCAGCAATATCTGGGCTCAAATGGCCACGGCAAGGTTTAAAGCACTGCAGTAAAGGATGCTTGGGTAGTCTCAAGCAATAAGGTACATATGCACATGTATAATTCATTATTAGCACTAGGTGCTGAAGGGAGATACGTGTTTGGGGACTTAGAAGTAAACATTAAGCAAATCTGGTTTCAAAATTCCCTTTGGAATTCTTAAAACTTCAGTGACACAAAATATTTATGGCTTGAATTTAGTAGGAGTTCAATATTTGTTTCCTTGAGCATGAGAGTTCTTACTGAATGGATCAGAGTGATCGACCTAATGAAATATTCCTTTAAAAGCTAAAATACATCCGGTGTTTAGCATGAGTTAGTGCTGTAGTATTAATGCAGAATTACCTTATGCATTTTGCATGGATCATAGATGTGGCAAAGCCAAACATTTTTGTGTGCTGAGGGAAACCCACGCTGTTTGTACAGGTCCTGCAACAGCAGGCAGTGGCTGTGGGATGCAGAGGACAGAGTATCCTGCCTGGTCCTCAGCTGCTCCTTCCAGAAGGGCACAGATCTCCCAGAACACATCTGCTAGCCCTGGTACACCTCAAATGACACCAGACTTCCAGCTTTTAACAGCTCAGCTGAGCTCAGCATTTCCCTTCTTCCATCATCGAACAGAGAAACCACAGCAGGACATGTGAGACTCTGAGTGATAAGCAGGGATGATGATATCAAATGTACCCACTGAAATCAATCCCCTCTCCTTGTACTAATCAAAACATTGTCCTCCACAAGCAGATAAACCTGCAGTGTCTCAGCATGATTCCTCTCATTTAATATTCCTTGCAAAATGTGCTCATTGGAGACAGATTTTAGGATTGCGCATTTGGAATACAAACTATCACTGGCCACATGGTTAGGAGAAAACTAAAATAATGTCCTGTAACACCCAGTGCACCTCCTGGGTTTCTTTGTCACTCTGAATAGTGGTTGAAGATGAAGTTTAGAAGCCTTCAAATCCAATTCACTGAGGACATATCCCCCCAAAGCCTTTACCACAGTGGTCAGGGGAGGCATTTGTATGGAAACAGAGCCAAAGTCAAGGTTTATGAGAGCACAAAAAATCTGGTTCTGTCTGCTGGTTCCACAAGAACAGGAGACTGGGTCTGGTCCCTCTCTCAAGGGGTTACGTATTTTAAATCAGAGTGAAATCTGAAAACATTTCTGAGGGTAGGAATTAGACCTCAGGAGAAGGTAAGGAAAAAGGGACACGCATAGGGGAGGACAAAATAAAAACAGAGAGAAAAAGAGATTTGGAAAGTCAGGGAGGTACAAACCAACCCATATTGCTCTCATTTGGGTACTGGATGAACACCTCAGTTACCTTTCTGCTGTAAAAACACTGGGAGCAGTCTTGGCATTGGATTTTCACCAAAGACTTTCAGTTCTCCTTTAATCCTTCATTCAAGAATTCTGGCACTTAAACTTACCCACAATGGGAACTCTGCCAAATTTTAACACTGAGGAGTTATTTTCTGAGTTTTTTTATACTGCTGTATTACAAAAGCCTGTACAATCTTCAGCCCTGCTAGAATATCTCTGAAACAAAGCATCTTCACTCCAGGTAAAAGTATTAGAAGAAAGCATCCATTAGATTTCTGAGGTATAAAATATTTAATCTATTTTCTTCCATTGTGATGCATCTGTTTAATTGCTATACCGTTGCATCATGCAATTAGTTAAGCTGTCTATTTGTGCTCACCTTTGATATTTATTTGTTCACTTCTCTGAGTTTCTTACACTCCTTGAACATGTTTTTAGTGACATTGTGAGACAGGCTGCCACAGAAAAGGTGCTGCCTTCAACACCACCCATGTACAGGACTCACATTTCTAAACCTTTGTGCTGAAATTAGGAACCCTCCTCTTCCCTGTACCCTAGTCCTGGGCTGGGCTCTGTGTTCATTTGTTGTTTTTCTTCCTCCCAGTCCTCTGTCCTCAGTTCCAGCCCCTGCCTCAATTTTGGTTTGGACCACAATCATACAGCTGCAATTATCAGAAGGTGCTGCCAGCTCTTGGCTGGATCAGGGCTCTCTGCTGGCAGGACCCAGAGGGAACTCAGCTTTCCAGCTCCTGCGATAATCTACCAAGTAGAGTGAACAGTAATTTCTCAAAAGCTTGTAACTCAGCCAGCCTTAGCAGCTCTTAATGGCTGTCAAGCATGACACAAAGACCACTTTGCAACAAATACCAAGTCCTTTGTCCAAAACATCAGTAAGACATTTAAAGGAAAGATCAGACACATCCCACATCAAAAGCGGTGTAGGCAGCAGGTCAAAGGAGGGGATCCTGCCTCTCTTCTTGGCCCTGGTGAGACCCCACCTGCAGAGCTGCCCCAGCCCTCGGGTCCCCAGCACAGGAAGGTCAAGGACCTGTTGGATTGAGTCCAGAGGAGGTCACTAAGCTGATCAGAGGGATGGAGCACCTCTCCTATGAGGAAAGGCTGAGACAACTGGGCTTGTTCAGCCTCAAGAAGAGAATCTTCAGGGTGACCTGATTGTGGCCTAAAAGGGAGTCTAAAAGGAAGATGGAGAGAAACTGTTTGCAAGAGTATGGAGTTAAAGAATGAGGGGGAATGGCTTCCCCCTGCCAGAGGACAGGGTTAGATGGGATATTGGGAAGAAATTCTTCCCTGTGAGGGTGGTGAGGCCCTGGCACAGGTTGTCCAGAGAAGCTGTGATGCCCCATCCCTGGAAGTGCCCAAGGCCAGGTTGGACAGGGCTTGGAGCAACCTGGAGCAACCAGTCTGAGAAACGACCAAACTGTTCAGTCAAACTTGTCTGACAGGTAATCCCCAGCTCACACCCCTCACCACCCTGAGACACCTGGGGGTTCTGTGGTGACAGGGTTTCTGTGCATCACACCATTTTTGTAGTAAGTAGTGGTAAGAACACATCCTAAAACACTGAAAAGGTTTTGTTCATTGAAGAGTGGACAGAGCTGAAAGTACAGAAGTCCATGACTCCAAGACCACCAATTGTATTCCTTTCATTAAATAAAATAGAACAATTTTAAAGTTCCTCACACTGTTGAACTTCATTTCATCTGTTATTGAGGTGGAAGTTCTCTTCAAATGGCACATTCATTTATCCCCCTATAAATAATACAGATTTGGTCCTGGAAACAAATTTAGATTGGATCTTTGGTTTCAAGGTGCTACTGTTGAAAGTAATTGCTGCTGGTCCATTTTTCCCCTGCTAAAGTATTTTGTAAAACAATCCTTTTGGAAGAATTATTGCTACATTAAAAATGCATGATATTAAATGACTCAACACTATTTATAATAGTAACTAAAAAGTGTTTTTTGGGCAGAATACTTTTATATATAAAATTCTACCAGCTTTATTGGAAGCAAACCAGGCCTGAGCATTAGCAGTAGCCAAATATATTCTTGGAACAGTCTAAATATACAGCATTATGGTTGATAAATAGAATAATTCTGATACCTTTGAGGAGACTGGAAACCCTGGGTACAGAGATGTAATAAGTTATGAGATAATGCAATACACATTTGTTTGAGATTGTTAATGTGTTTGAAATGGCCACAAATTATGGAGATTTTCCAGACTGCACATAAAATACTTATGCCAAGACTACGATTAATTTAGAGCCAATATACTTTTTTTTACAAAGGAGAAAAAATGTGTCAGTGTTTTCAGGGGGAAAAAACCTACAACAAAATTGCAGCTATTGTAAATCCATCCTTCTGCTACTTCTGTTCTAACATGATCCCTGTTATACAGAAATAACTAGGAGGGAGTAGAGGCATTTAAATTAATCTTTGGCTTTTAAAATGTTTTGGGCAGCCACTATATTAATTTTTTTCATCCAATCAAATTTAATCCAATACTGTCCTTTTTATATGTTTTCCAGGAACCTCAATTACCTACATTACCCTATCCTAGATGAGAATAGGGTACAAAACAGAAGAGAAACACCTGGTGATGAGCTATTAATTCATAGAAAAGTGACAGCTTGATGGTTTTGGATTTTCTTCAAAAACATCTGGCTCTTCTTTGAGTGGGTTGAGTGAAGAAAACCTTTTTTCTTAAAACATGACAATGGTAAAGGGCTCCAAAATGATAACATTTTTCAGTGCACATTTGTATTCTGCAGCTCTGCTCTGACCACGATCAAACTGGCATCTTTCCATGCTCTCTATTAGCCTGGGTTAATTTTTCCTGTAGTTTTTTAAATAAGGTGAGAGGCATTAAAGAGGTGGAATGCCTTGTAGAGAAGCACAGTACTGTAAAAGAGAAGAGAGGAACTTGCTAATTCTAATCCCTAGACAAATATATAATAAGATTAAAACAAAGATGAAAGTGCAAATAGCAGTCCTAAACCAACAACCCCAAATCCTTTGAAGCTATTCCAGCTGGCAACTTTGACTACACAAGTCATTTGCTGGGGTGATTTTACTTCACCAGCCCCAAAAAAGGTGAGATGAGGTGGCAGTTACATCTCCTCTGACTGGAGAGAAGAAATCACTTCCTTTTTTCACCAAATCTCCTTCCAACCAATAGGATAGTGAAAACAAATAGCTTTACAGTTTGATTATCTTTAGGATATTAATGATTGTTCAATAAAAACCAAAATAAAAAAAAAAAACAAAAACAGTGAAACCAATCCAAACAAGTGAAGGATTCACTTGGAGGAATATGTACAGATAATAGAATCAACATAGGCCATATTCCACAAGATTAGTGTTCTACAAAGAACAAAACTGAGTCAACTTCTCCATTAAGGATGACACAGAACCACAGACTGGTTGAGGTTGGAAGGGATCTCTGGAGTTTTCTTGTTCAACCCCACTTCCTAAGCAGGGTCAAGCAAAGCAGGTTGTCTGGGACCATGTCCAGATGGCTTTTCAATATCTGCAAGGATGGAGACTTCACAATCTCCCTGGGCAACCTGTGCCAGTGCTCAGCATCCTCATAGTGGGAAAAAACCCCAAGCAACAAAACAAATTATTTAAGCTTAGACAGAGCCTTCTCCTCTTTTCCTCTCACTGGGCACCCTTGAAAAGGGCCTGGCTCTATTTTCATACATCCATGAGATCCCCCCAACCCTACAACTGTCTCTTCTCTTGGCTAAAAATCTCAACTCTCTGTCTTCCCTCATATGAGAGATTCTTCAGTCCCTTTGTTATGTTAGGAGCCCATAATTGGCCTGCCTCCAGAAGCTTCATATCTGTCTTTCATCAAAATCACAAAGCTGAAAGACTGAATTCAGGTTTAAATTGAAATGTCTTTATGTCTTCATACTACAGGTATAGCCACAATCCTGTGAATTTAATATCATGTAATGAAAACTGCTTTAACCGTAAGGATATTGCACCAATCTCCAGATAACTTCTGGCTATAAAGCAGAACCTAAAAGCTGTCTAAAATACATTCCCAAGACTGTGAAGACCAAAAGAGTCCACTCAGCTGTTAGACTTCCCTGCTCCCTTGCCTCTGACCCCAAGAAAGGAACTGGAAAAGGTTGAGAAGTAACACCACAGAACCTTTTGGAACCAATACCCTCAGGTTTTGTGAGGGAACATCATAAACTTTGATTTTGCAGGCCAGTGGTGCAAAGATGTTTGACTTTTGCACAGTAAGAAAGAAATAAAAAGCCTCTAAGCACAATGTCAAGACCCATCAGACTGGGACCAGCCATGTTCTTCTGATGGAAGAACAGATCAAAATACGAAAATCATTCCTTTGGAGTAGAAAGAACCCAAAGAACAAAAATGTGTTCATTTTCCTTAGAGAGGCTGCTCAGAGACTAGAGGCTACAAGCCCCTTTTTTTAAATGTACCTTCTTTCTCTGATATTTTACTTCCACTTGCCTTATTGGTCAAATTTGCTTTAATTCTCCAATTGCCCCTGATAGCACCAAATCTTTGAGCTATTGCCCTGCCTGTTTCTTTGCCTTACAAATTCTCAGCTAAATACCTTAATTCCCGTGTGCCTGCTTGTTCCTCTTTTCAGTTTTGATGCTGGATTTTGTTGCCATTCTTTTGATTAATTGCAATTTTAAGTCAGAACTCCTTTTACTACTTTGAAACAAGCAAGCTGTAATCCCAAAAATACACAGCATTAGCACACTTAAATTGAACCACACTAAAATCCAGCAGCTTCTCTCCAATGGGAAGCAGAGGATGCACAGGACATTGGTACCAAAACCTGGCACACATGGACCAATGATCCCCCAGAGCCACCATCCCATTGTGTGACAATTAATCTGTATTCCTCCTCTGTTTTCAGTATCTTGAGTGTGACATTGAATATGTGACAGATTACTCAATGGAAAGGAAATTGCTGTCACCAAAGAAGAACCAAAACATTGAGAGTTAAATGTTCCTCAGTTCCCCACTACCTGATTTCCATCATAGATTTCTGAAAGAGCTGATGAATATAAGCATAGAATTTGTTTTGGCTTAAGTTTTTTTTTTAATATAAACCTGTCAAGTCTGAAATGGAATAATCTCATTGAAGAAAAACAACTGCAGACAGTAATTTAAAATGGGGAAATCCAGCCCGAGCAACCACAATCCCATTACCCTATCAGTCTGGAGATACAAATTTGGAGGAAGAACTAAAAGAGAAATGAAGGTACACTGAAAAGGAAGGAAAATAGTCATAGGTTTATCAAAGACAACAATTTGCTAGACTGATTTTTAATTCTCTTAAATAGAAACAAACTGAAATTCATCTCATCTATTCTGATTTTAGTAAAATATTGAATACAGTGCAGCATTGAAAAGTTTAAGACACAAGAAGTTGGGCTATTCTAACAACAGTTGCAGACGACAATCATATGGAATCATTCACTTCAAAATCCTGATACCTGTCAAGATAAAAGTCATTCATTTACTCTCAGTGCTGTCTGTAGGGTTTGTCTAAACTCATATAACTAAGATCAACAGGATGATTTGCTCTGAGCAAGTGACCAAGACTTTTTAACATCTAAGGCTCAAATATCAGGCATTTAAATGGATGAATTTGGGCAGAAGAACCATCTTAGGAATTAACCCTTACCCATCCACCTCTATCCCCAGAGAAATTCTGCAATAATACTTATTTGGCCAATTAATCAACTTATTAAAGCTATGGAGAAGGTGGCCTCCCAAGAAGAATCAGGTGATGTATTCCCTATGACCTGGGCAAGGAAGTGTTCCTATCTGCATAGGAAGTCCTTTCTCTGAAACACGTAAGTCTGGTCACATATTCGCAAGAAATGCAAGAAATACATATCCAAAAATTAAAAACTGATGCTGAGAAGGGATATCAGCATAATCAGGCAAGTGCAGAGGTGACCACAGGAAAAAAGGCTGAAAGAGATTGACTTGTTTAGCTTGGTCAAACAAAGGCTAAGAAAGGATGTGGTTGCCTTCTAAGCTGTGGATAAAGCAAGATGCAAAGAGGGAAAGAACTACTCATACTAAAAGGGAATTGCTGGCACAAAATCAAAACTCTACAAATTCATAGCAAGGAACTGTTGGCAGGATGTCAGAACAGCATTTCAAAGCCTTAGAGGAATAACTTTCCAATAGGAGTAATGGGCACTGCCTAGTGAATTTTGTAATTAAAATTATTATTTTTACAAATAAAATTTAAATCTTTGAGTTTCAATATTTAAAATTAAATGGTGACTGATACAGGAAAGGACTGGACCTGCTGGATCTACATTACATTTTCTTGTGTTGTGCTTTCATACAAGGATTACCCTTCCTCAGCCCACATCACCATTCAACCTCACCCTTCCCTTCACCTTATCCCTCTCCAAATACAATCATATTACTCCCCACATCCCCTCAAGCCCTTTGTCTTAACCAACATCCTCCTGTCACTCTCCCTTCCCCTCCTTCTAAAAATAACACTCCAAGGCAGGCATCACACAAGCAAGGTTCCAGCCCAGGCATTTGTAGCCTTTAGAGGACTCAGCATTCTTTTCCTGAGCACATCCTTCTTTGTGAGAGGTAATTGGAGTGGTCAGAAGGAGGCACTTTCCCTTCCTGAATTTTCTTTGATCATCGCTCCTTCCAAGATTTTCTTGGCCTGACCCCAAGAGTAACTTCTGCAACCAAGAAATCTTCCTGAAAACTGAGCTCTTGTAACATGGACATAAGACTGCTGGGCCTAGACAGGTTGTTATTTTCACTGACAGAAAAAATTGGGAAGGTGCTTCACTCTTACATTTGACTGTGTCATTCCCATCAGAACGAGACACAGAGAGGGCTTGCACACATATGGTCCTCATTTGTGTGGGGAAGCCACTGATGCTCAACCTGCAACAGTTCAGCCTCAATTGCCAGCCTGTCTCAGAGTAAGTGGACCCATTTTTGTCACAGGAAACGTGTGCCACATTGTGCAAAATTATTCCACTCCCATTACATTTGGCGAGAAAAAAATCTCCGTCGCAAGGTTCGCGTCTATTTTTGGGTGTAACCTAAATATTGAATGCCAAGTCACAGAGAGGTCGCTATTTCTGAATGTAGAAATATCTCACAGGCCTTTTGAGTGGCACAATGGCCAACACAAGCAAACAAAAGAACTGGAGCAATCCATGGCTGCATCACAATCCCAGAAATCAGTCAGGGAGCCTCTGCTTACTTTAGTAGCCACTCGTGCCTTTGTCTCTCATGCAGCACAGCAGAGTATCAGGCTTTCCACTTAGCTGTCATTTATGCCATGCTGCAGAAAGACACAACAAAATACTGAAAAAGATACAATTGCAGTTTACTCTACTGCTCTTATGGCCGTACACAGAGCTATTTATAGCTCTAACCCAAATAGAAGATATAAAAGCACAAATGGGTCTCATGCTTCTGCATGTGTAAAAACATTCAAGCCTGTTGTTTAATTCAGTAGCAAAAGCAGGACAAGAATAAAGAAATCAACCTGAATTTTGAAAATATGTCTCATTTCTGGAAATTCAGTTAACTTTTCATATATTCAGAGCTCTTTCTATCCTATGTGTACTGAAAATTGAATCACCTCCTCAATTAAAAAAAAAAAAAAACAACAAAATAAAAATCAGGTGTATTTAAGGTCAGCTAAAATTGTAATTTTTATGTACTTTTCAGTACTTTGAATGATAACTGAAGTTGGTCCTAGTGCCTTTTAAATATTTGTTACTTTCTTTTTGTTACATTTATACTCTTAGGGAGCAATACAACCACCCCTCCTCAAAAGTTCCAAGGGTCATGTAGGTTTGTATTTTTAACTCCAAATGAATCAGTCTGAAAGACAGTTACAGACTACATTTAGTCAACATCCAAAATTAAGTTTTAATTTTTTTAACCAAAATTTCTATTGGTAAGTGCATATACATTACATATATATATGTATATATGCCACTGGAATGATCAGCACCAAATTAGTAATAAGCAACATAATTTTGGTTTCAAGGGTAGATGGATGTTAAGAGTCTCTGCCTCTGCTCCCCTACTCAGCTCAATTAATGCAAAGCCTTTGGACTTCCCACAGAAGCCATCTCTGTGGTTGCCCATCTCTGAGTATTAGAAGCCAAGGAAATAAAATTGCCAAAGACGATATCTGGGATTTATTTTGCCCACTATCAAAAGCTCCAAAATGATGTCACATGTTAAAAGTTTAAAAATTCACCTTAATGGCTGAAATTTAGCAAGATGTAAAGAGACACATTTTAGTTGTTCTGATATGGAGATTAGGGACACTGGTGCATTTGTGTTATTATTTGGTTCTTTAATGTGTTGGTAACCTGAATTTCCATATCTTGCTCAACTGGAGCAAAGAAGTTAGTTGTGACAGTTTTTGGAGGTTTTTTTGTAGTTATATATATTTCATCATTATTATAAGTTTTGCAATTATGACTCTCTCCAGCCCAAGTTACACCCCCCCAGACACGGTCAGGCTTCTTGCAGACACCTTGAGTCAAGATATTGCCAAAAAGTTTTTAAACTCCCCTTTAAAAAGGTTATAACTCAACCTTTTTGTTTTCCAGATTCTCAAATAATCCCAAATATTCCCAAAGTATTACATGCATTAGGTACAGATTCTTAAATAATCCCAAATATTCCCAAAGTACTACATGCATTAGGTACAGATTCTTCTTTACATGCTGCCCACTGCCATTTTCCTGGATTCTACGGTTTCCTATGGAAGGACACCAACTGTTCTGCTTTTGCAAGACCCTGTTCCACCATACCTCTCCGAATAGTGAGAAACCCACAACATCTGCAACCCCCTGCTGCTACAGAGAATGTAATTTAAAACTGATTATGACTTTGATTAAATACTAGGAAAACCATCATGTGTAAATCAAACTTGATCAACACATAAATAAGGGAAAGTGTGATGAATTAATTGTACAATTAAGAGCAAACTGGAACCTTTCTAGAAGGGAATATTTACAAAAAGTCACTCCTTGGAAATTCAAGAGTTATAATCCAAGGTGTTACGTAGTTGAGTGTATATTTTATTATCCAAAGAAGTTATTGAACCTACCCTTACACCAAGGTTCAAAAAGGGGCTGGGCTTTTACACATCTTTAAAGGTACAATAAAGATTTCAAAGGTGAAAATTAACATACTGGCTACAGATTTAACACAGCTTCTAATAATTGTAAAGTAGAATGAAAAACAGCAGCAGGAAGCAGATAGCACCACATCTGCCTAACCTGAGCTCTTGCACTTTCCTCAGAAACATCTGGAGTAGCTCTAGCCAGACACAGAGGACAGGCCTGGACAGAACCAACAGGGGTTAGTTACTGTTATGCACACCATGGAATTTGACAGACTGCAGGCAAAACATCTCAAAACTTCATAAAAATATAAAGAGAACTCACAGGACCTATTAAAAATACATATAAGAAGACTGAATCTTGGACAAGAAATGCAGCAACACTCAGCAGATTAGGCCTGCAGACATAGCCCACCTTGTAGCTCTACACTGTGATCACAGGAAGATATTTTCTCCAGCAAGGAGAAAACTCATCACACTACTGAGAAGGAACCAGCTTGGTCAGAGGCTCAGGAGAGAATTTTTTAAGATTCACAGAACCTATGGATTGCTTGGAAAGTGAGAGGAACCCTACAAATCACATTTCCTAAAGAGGTGCTGGATATTGAATTACTGCCATTCCACCACAGAGTTACTTTGGGCATTGCAAACCAACATCTTGGCTCAACAAACTACCCCCCGCTCAATGAAAAAAACTCAGGAATGTCAGGGTGGGAATAAAAAAAATTTTAAAAATCACAGACTCTACACAGTGTATCTTAGAACCAGCATTGATTAGAAACTTGCATGGACTTTTATCATGCCCCAACTTAGTTCTCTGAAGACAATGGCTTGGCTTGCAAGGTATTTAGTTTTCACTTACACCTTTACCTTCAGTTGTGTCTGAGGGTCCTTAACGTTTGCAGCAGAAAAAAAAAAGAAATCTCTGTTGCCATCCCATGACAATATTTCACCCAAAGAGATACTTCACTTTAGGAAATATAGAAGAGAAACTGAAATTTCCTCCAGGTGCCATGAATTGTTTCCTTGCAAATGCCCTCAGCACATTCTGCTCTCAGCAGCGCAATGCAGACACAAGGCCACGTGCCTGGGAGAAAAAAAGTGAAAGGAAGAAGGACTTACCACGAGGACAGCACTCAACCGGTCACTTTGGACCTGCTGCACTTGGATGCAGGGTCCTGGCACCTGTAACCTTGAGCCACTAGGAACATTCCCAGCATCTCCATTTGGGATGCTGCTGTTGCTGGGCCCAAGACCTACAGATGCCCTGTACAAGTAGGTGTGAGTGAGTTTACCCACACCAGTGACCTCCAGCATGTCCGGTGGCAGGTGGGAGCTGGGCAGCATGTGCACGCTGTAGCAATACTTTTTATAGTCATCAGCTGGGCAGCAGCAGCCACTGCAGCAGCAAGTCCGGCACCGGCACAGCCGGATGATGGCGAGGAAGAAGATGAACGCCGCAAAGATAAACGAGACGCAGGCAAGGGAAACGATCAGGTAGATGTTTGTGGCATTGAGCAGAGGTGGTGGTTCCCCGCTGTCATCGAAGTCGGGCAGTGCCTGGGGCAGGGTGTCAGCCAGCAGGATGCCCACGGTCACGGTGGAGGAGAGGGGTGGGTCCCCGTGGTCCCGCACCACCACGACCACCTTGTGCTTGAGGAAATCGGTGGAGCGCATGGAGCGCGTGGTGCGCAGCTCGCCCGTGTGTGGTGACAACTGGAACAGGGTGGAGTCAGAGGAATGGACAAGGTGATAGGAAAGCCAGGCATTCTCTGCGTTGTCCTCGTCATCTGCCACCACTTTAGTCACCAGGTAGTCCTCATCAGCCAGGCGGGGCACGACTTCCACGGCTACTGAGCCATTCTGGCTGGTGGGGTACAGGATGGCTGGGGCGTTGTCATTCTGGTCTGAGATGTAAACATTCACTGTAATGGCAGCACTCAAGGCTGGTGACCCGTTGTCCTTGGCTTCCACTTGGAAATAGAAGCTCCTAAGCTGCTCAAAATCAAAGGCACGTTTTGCATAGATGCTCCCATTGGCCAAGTTCATAGACAAAAAGCTGGTCAGGGCACTGCCTGCAACTGTGGAATTCCTGAGCATGTAAGAGACCCGTCCATTCTCCCCTATATCAGGGTCAGATGCCGAGACCTGGTAGAGGAAAGCACCAAGTGGATTGTTCTCCTCCACAAACACATCGAATGCGTCAGCACTGAAGACAGGGGGGTTATCATTCACGTCAGAAATCTGCACCCAAACAGTCTTCTGAGTGGTGAGAGGAGGAGAACCCAAGTCTGTGGCAGTAATGGTGATGTTGTACTCACTGATCAGCTCTCGGTCCAGAAGCTCACTGGTGACAAGGCTGTAGTAGTTTTGAAGGGAAGGTTTTAACTGGAAGGGAAGGTTTTCAGAGATCTGGCAGGTTACTTTCCCATTCTCCCCAGGGTCCTTATCCAAAATGCTCAGCAGAGCTATCACCGTGCCAGGAACAGCATCCTCAGGAATGGGACTGGAAAGGGATGTAATTGTAATCTCTGGGCCATGATTGTTCACATCAGTGATTTCCACCAGCAGCTTAGCTGTGCTGGACATGCCAAATGCCCCATTATCCCTTGCCTCAATAAGCATCTCAAGAAGGGGCCTCTGAACAGCCAAAACGCCATTGACTGTCACCTCCCCAGTGTGTGGGTGAACTGAGAACATTCTCTGTAAGTCAGTAGAAGTTGTATTGCTAAAGGAATACCTGACCTCTCCATTTGGACCTTCATCCAAGTCCGTGGCGTGCACTTGGACTACCAAAGTGCCACTGGGGGAGTTTTCCAAGATGCTTGCCCTGTAGACCGAGTGCTCGAATTCTGGTGCATTGTCATTGGTATCCAGCACAGTCACAATGATGGGGACATCACCAGATTTTGGAGGGTTCCCACCATCTTTGGCTGTAAGCACAAGTCTGTGAGTGGCTTGCTGCTCCCTGTCTAAGGCTTTCTTCAGCACCAACTCAGGATATTTACTCCCATCCCCGCGTATCTGCATTTCCAAATCGAAATGTTCATCGGGGCTCAGAGTATAATTCTGGACACTGTTAGCACCTTCATCAAGATCTTGGGCGGTGGGGAGTGTAAACCGTGCCCCAGGTGACAGGAACTCAGGCATGTTTATATGATATTCACTTAAGGGAAAGCTGGGGGAGTTGTCATTTATGTCCAAGACTTTGAATTCCATCCTATAAAGCTCCAGAGGGTTTTCTAACACGAGTTCATAATTCAGAAGACAGACTGACTTTAATTCACAAAGCTGTTCTCTGTCTATGGGCTCGTTAACAGACAAAGCCCCCGTGCTGGCATTTATATTAAAATATTGCTTACTTGAACCGGTGATCATGCGAAATTTCCGAGCTGAAAGTGTAGCTGCATCTATTCCTAAATCCTTTGCTATGTTCCCAACAGACGCTCCCCGCTCTGTTTCCTCGGCGATGGAATACACTATTTGCCCGTCCGCGGTGCAGCAAATAAGGCAGAAGACCATTAAATAGCCCCGCATGCTTCCTCCCCTGGCTCAGCTCCCCGCAGACCGGCTCAGCAGGAACATAATCCAGAATTTCAGCAAACACCCCAAGTTCCCGGCGCGAAGCGAACGGGCACCGGGGCGCACCAGCGGCAGGGCGAGAAGTTCTGTGCAGGCGCGGGAGGCTCCGCGGTGGCTCCGCGGCGGCTCCGCTCCCCCCCCGGCCGTGCCGCCGGCTCCGTGCGGGGCTCGGCGGCAGCTCCGCAGCGCTGCGCCCGCCGCCGCCGCCGCTCGCTGTGACCGGAGCGGCGGCCCCGCTCGGTTCTTAGACGGGCAGCGGCGGCGGCGGCTGCGCCACCCAGAGGCCGCGGCGACACCCGCGCCACCGGGGGAGGGGGCTGCGCTCCCCCCGCCGCCGCTGTCCCGCCGGCCGCCGGCTGCTTCTCCTCCCCTTCCTCTTTCTTGCCCTCCTTTTTAGCGCCCCGACGGAGATGGAGCGGGGGGCTGCGCGCGTCCGAGTCCGCGTCATGGATGTGTTTCCGTGAAAAAGAGATGCGGACAAGAGCCCCCTCCTCCCTCCGCTGCTGGCGGGAGAGGCAGCGAGAGGATGCGCTGCCGCGCGCTGTCAGAGCACCGCGGTGGAAGGGGAAGGTGGATGAGAAGTGACAGGCATCGGCTAAACATGGGTCAGCACAGCCCCGGCACGCTCCGGCTGAGCACAACATTTCCCAGAGGCGTTTTAAGAGCACAATTAAAGGAGGCAGTCGACTCTACCCCTGTTAAACTTTACGGGGAAAAAAAAAAAAGGCGGGGGAAAAAGAGACTATAAAAAGGCTCGTTCCTGCTTGATCTTCTGAGCAAGGTAAATTAACACGGATTATTGGAGAGAAGGGTCTCTGCTCTGACAGTCAGATCACCCCCAGCCGCAGACGAGCTCCCATCCAGCCTCCCAAAGCAGGACTGGGATGGCTCGGGTGGTGGAGGGAAAATGGGAGGCTGCAACAGTTCAGTTACTCATGAAGAAATAAATACCGGCATCAAAGAGATTTTGCATTTAGGGCATGTCCAGGAATTGTGGGGAGAGATGAGCTGATACCACACAGAGACTGCAGATTATGAAAGAATAATAACATCAAAGCTCTCTGCTCCCCCAACTTTCCACACAGAAGAAACAGTTACCAACTACACCCTAAAGGAGGTACGAGAGGGCAGAAAAGCATTTCAAAATATCCTCCTGGGAAACCTTCCTGGAACCATCTTCAGCAGCAGTTTATACAGATGGGCCCTTGGCAGCACCTCCATCTCCTCTGTTTGCAGCTCCCTTCTGTGAGAGCTTGTTATGATGAGATCCTGATCGATCAAAAGCAAGAGGCTATAAATGTGTGACAAGGACAGATCTTAACCCTTCTCATATCCATCGTGTTTCTCTCTGCAGCTGAGAATTTCCAGGCAAGCGAAACAGAACCTTTCAATTATACACAGTATACATAGGGCCTCTCAAAAAGGGAGAAAATCTGGAGCACTGCCAAAAGTTGTACATTAAATTTAAAACTAAAAAAAAAAAAATCAATACATCTGTTTGCATCTTCACAACTCAGCAAAGCCTCACAGTGAGGTTCTCATCCTGGCACCCTGGAACAGATCTTGGTCTGCTCCAGCACAGCTGTCTGCAGCTATGATTTTTAACTCCAGGAGGTCCTGGCAGTACCTGAATGTTGCATTTTACTTCTGCTGCACTGATGCTACAGAATGTACAGCTCAGGGGTGGCAGCAGAAGGCTGAGAGAAAGCTACAGAGCTGCTGCTGTGCATCCACCTCAATTCACACAGGACAAAAATGTGTTCAGTAACCCATTACACACAGCATACAACACAAATACTCATGGTTTGCTGCTTTCCCCTTTTTCTTTTATTGATTGCTAACTGCAGAAATACCCAATTTCTAACCACAGAATTGTTATCCAGACTCCCCCCACTCCCAATCTGCCCTAGATTCCTCTTCTGCAACAATGTTGTCTACAATACTTGAGAAGCTGCAGGGTTTACTGCTTTGTAGTGATGCACAGTCATTATAAACGCCCTGAACCAATGCAGTAACACCTATTAAAGTCACAGGAAAGACTGATATATTTCCTTAGCATTCACCTGCAGCAAGGATAAAACAATCTGTCCAGGAAGAGCTGAAAAGCCACATGTTGATGCCTCAGGTGCACACACAGGTAAAACACACAGCCTCTACCCACCCATCTGTGACTCAGTCTACAGAGAAGAAAACCAAGAATTTTGGACTCAACATCCTCCTGTTGAGCAGACAAACCCCATCCCAAAAGGCAGATTTTCCACAGATATGATACTGGAATGACAAGCTGTAGTTATTCATTCTGATCCCTGAAATACTAGCAGTGCTAGCAGAAGCTGATTAATGAATGGCCAAAATCAAAGAAGTTGCACGTTTGCCTCTAAGATGTACTCACCTTTTGAGAAGCATCTGGCAGCCTACAATGATATTAGTCTTTATTCCGTTCATTTACTACTCATTAACTATTAAATAAGTTCTTCATCTTTCTACATCTCTCTAATTTTGCAGCATCTCCCAATACTTTCTTACAGGACTCTAAGTGAACTTGTCTTCATTTGTTTGCAACAATATTTTTAAACCTTACCACCTTGCTTTGGTATTTTGGCATAGCTTGTCTTCTTGCCATTTTCCACTGTTGTCAGTGATGTGTAGGTTAACTTTGCTCACCAGAACGTGCATGTTGCCCTCACCATCTCAGCACCCAGATCCTACCACACTGCCTTCCCAATCCAGCACACGAGTGTCTGATCTGCACACCACTCGGTTACACAGCTCTGGGTCACTGAAAACATCCAGTGCTCAGTAGTATTAAATATCGAGGGCAAGGTACAACACAGACACTGCTGCCATGAAGGGAGGAACACAGTTGTGCCACGGGGGCAGAATCCAGCTTTGCCTGTTGTGTGAAGCCACTGCTCTGCCTGGCTGTTGTGCTTTCCTGGTTGTGCTTTCCCTTCCACATCCAGCTCAAGGCAGTCTCAGGGGTGTCTTTATACACCATGGCCCTACTCACACTCTTTTGGGGCCACCCTTCCACCTATTTCTTCTTTTCAGGGTTTCCAATCTCGAGGGTCTCCTTTCCAACTCAAGTCACTTACCCTAATTCCATTATTATGCTGCATTAAAGTATTAAGTTGTATTAAACACCTTTACCATAGACACTTCCCTTGGTATCACAGCAGACAATCTAAGCTCTGTTTAAACCCCCTCATCTTACGTTTGCCTTCCGTTTGCCATATCCAAACCATTCCTTATTCCCTTCCCTCTGCTGGACCCATTCTTAGAGCAAATTTGACCCGACTCGTGGAGAAATTCATCTTTGTGATCCTTCTGAGCTATCATTCACTCCTACACGACCCCTCGTCGTGTCCCACCCCCTGACGTGCTCAGTGAGCTCTTCCTCCACGTTCCTCTGCCCTCCAGGCGCTTGCACTTACACCACCTCAGACCGTACTCATTCTCCCTCCCTCTCTTACATTTTCAGCCAATCCTCCCCTTTTCCTGCAATTAGACGTCGCTGATCCGGCCACGCAGGTTGTGCCCAGAACAATGGTGGCTGCCAGAAGAAAGGGTTAAACCAGTAAAGGTAAAAACTGAAGGCGAAGTGCAAAACCGGTTTGTGTGGTGGCTGTGGAGCACAAAGCTGCACCACACGAAGGGACATTCACGTTTGAACATCACCATTACATCAGCGATGATTTAAAGGCGCCGTTTCCGCGGGCAGTGCATCAGGGGTGGTGCCCTCGACGGAGGTTTGCAGGACACGTCTGCTCGGTGCTGGGGCTTGGGAAAATCCCAGGGGCGCTCACCAGAACTGAGGGGCACTCATGGGTGCAAAAATAGGACACTGAACTTCAGCGGGAGACAGCAGGAGAGTCCGTGAAGGAGAACAGCAGCTCTGCTGTTTCTCCTCCCAAGGAAACCGATGGGCTCTGTGAGACGGCAGCTGCCCCCAGAGGGCAGCTCCAGCCCTCACCGCCTCCGGGAAGGAGCGCATGAGCAGCTCGTACAATAATGGGAACCCGACTTTAAATAGGGTCTGCCTGCGAACCGAGAAGGACCGGACCTCGAACCGAGCCCAAATCGCCGGCGAGGAGCAGCCGACGGAGGTGCAAGGACCCCCCTATCACCGCTCACACGAGAGGAAGGACAGTGGTGGCTCCTCCTGCTCGGCAGGTGTGGCAGGCAGCCCGTGCTGAACGTGCTGGAGCTTCCCAGCCCAAGCGCACTCTCAATCCCGCGCTTCCCCGGGGGGACGGGACAAACAGAATTTTGGCAGCATCGCCGGGCTGATCTGGTCTTTTCCCGGCAGCTCCGAGCCCCTCTTCTTTGCCAAGACAGGCTGTGCCTGCTGGCAGAGCGAGCGGCGGGGTAAGGATGCCCTTTAAGAAGCTCACAGCTGCTCCTTGGGGACGCGGGAGCAGAGATGACTTTTAGCGATCAGGAGCCCGGCATAATAATCTCATACGCAGAGGATTTCTAGATTCCCACGAAAATTCTCATTACCCGCATCAAGCCACAGAAACAGGGACCCACTGCACGCTATTCAGTACATCGCAGGCAAGAACTCGTCTCTAACACGAGGACACAGATCGGTCTGTTGACCCCCAGCCAGAGACCACCGGACTTGACGGAATCTGCCGGGGAGGACACCAGCGACAGCGGGGACAGGGGCTCAGTCCCGCTCGTGCGGCAGAGCGGCTACGAGCCGAGCACTCGCAGTCTCTGACAGCTCCGAGGCAGCCGTGCCGGGCATTTCCCTGCCTGTAAAATCCCGTTTGGAAGCTGCAAAACATCCTCCGGCCACCACGGCGGAGCGGGCGCTGCAGCCACCTCCCCCCCGCCCCTCCCGCTCCCGCAGCCGCCCGCAGAAGCGCTCGGCAGCGCTCCCGGCTGCCAGCCCCGCCTCGGCTGCCAGGATTGCGCTGTGCCTGATAACATCGCGTTAATCAGCAGCACTCTCCAGAACAATCTGCGGCGGTTAAAAGAGCCTGGGCTTGCAGCGGCTGACAGCCCTGCGCGGAATTGGCTTCCTTTATTCAAGACGGATATTCTAGAGCGTTCTGTTAACGAGTCCTGCCCAGACTGTACCACGAAATAATAGCATCCACGAGCTGTTTCTAAAGTTGAGATCGCTTTATGTTTCTAACGGAAATATTGAAATATTTTCTTGACAGTGTACGTCTGTAGCAAGTCCCGAAAAGGTCTTCAACTCATTACTACGGTCAGACAACCCAAGGGGAACCGAACAGAAGACAAATCCTCCCCTGCCCCAAACGATCGTCACTAAGAGACCCCACACTGACCTTAATCATAACCTAAAGAAACGAGTTGCTTCCCACACCTACACGCAAATGGTGTTTCTCAGTCTTCTACAGAGGTAGTTAAATCTGTTTATAAGCTTAAAATAAGACGTTTTTCCTTTAGAAAATCGTGGTTCCATCACATCCATGAGAAAAAAGGAAAGAAGTGAGAGTTCAACAGCGCTGGGGCGAACTTTGCTACTCCCAAATGAAGGTAGTTCACGCATAGTTAAGCGGTGATGACCCTCTGCCCTTCAGCACGCGACTCCCGTTCACGATCAAAGGACACTAAATAAACAATCCCCAGCAAATACACAAAGAACTCAAACATAAAGCCCGTACTGAGTGATCAAAGAGGAGAAAATCGTGGGACACATTCATATTCAAACGCTTTTCTAGGAATCAAAGAGAGACAACCCACTCCTACGACACTTTTCAAAAAGGACATGAAGTTTTCAAATTTCGTTGCTGTTTTCTGTACACCTTTAAGCACCGTTCTCGTAGTTTCGGAAATAACAATCCGTCATTTAAGCTCTTCAGTCCGTGTCCTTCGTCAAACGAGCTCTATTAGCTCAAAACCCAACCAAGTGTACTTTGTAAAGATAAGAACACCGCGTTTGCAGATATCACTGTGTCTTAAAGATATGGGAGTTAACCAAACGAATGGAATATATAACACGAATTTAAGTACTGCTTGTTTTTATTACCCCGGCAGCTTTACACATTCCGCATTTTAGCCACAGAGAAAATTAAATGAGATGGAAGAGCTCCTCACTTTTCCCTTTAAAAGTTGCTTTAATTTTCTGACACTGAACAAGAAACACTAAGCATTACCCTAACGTCTTATTTCAAAGAGTGCTTTGAAGCTGGCCGAGATGAGAACCGAGTCAATTCAGTGCCATCATGGACAAGATCAGCTGAAAAATAGCGGTGTTGCAAACAACCCGGTAATTAAACAATCGCTTTCTGCGACGGGAAATCCCTGAGGAAACCAGTATCGAAACTGTTCTCTTGAATTTTCCTGCTCTAAAAACTTTTCAGCTTACCATCCCTGAACTATTGAACACCACACACAGAAGTTTTCCGTTAGAATTTTCCCTTAACCAATTTCCTGCCTCTCTCCACTCCCACCAAATTTGGACTTTTCTTCCCACAGCGTGTTTCCGTAAGGGTGGGATAAAAGAGACGCCACATCACTACGAAGAGCGAGATCGGGTCGTGGGGAATGGCCAGCGAGCACCACCTCTCCCAAACAGTTCTCCATTTTCCCACAAGGCATCCTGGATTTTACTCCGTTCCACCCGCACACACGCACTCATTTTTACCAGAGACAGAAAAACGCTCACAACCTCCACCAACATTTCATGCACTCTTTTCACCACAAAACTATCAACTCATGCATTTCAGCTTCTCAAGACGGGCGAAGCGCAAGAATCAGAAAGGTTCTAAATGGAAAAACTCACGAGTGCGTCTTGGCGCACATAAACACAATATCCATCAAATCCGGCTTAAAGGAACCAGGATCAAAGACATAATTACATTCATCTTGAGAGAGATATCAAACTACTGAAAAAATCGCAGGTTGCAAAGTGCTTAAAGCGGGAAGAAAAATATCCCCAAAGACCAAGTACCGCAATGCGACGCCAAGCACGCAGGGGGGGAAAATTACAAATCCCATGATTAATATAAAGTCCCCTGCAAGAAAAAAAAAATTAAAACTAAAAAAGGAAAGAAGACATGGAAATTTTGAGGGGCAGTCATGTAATGAGAAAATGAAAGTTCAAAATATGAACAAGCATATTTAAAACGGATCATCATTTCTAAATTCAACACAATACAGAGCTAGGACATCGTTCTAAAACTCTTATCCGAAAAAAGGCGTTTTAATACATCGAATATCCATGTATTAAGTAAACCGCACTACAAAAGAAAGGGGAAAAAATGTAAGTGTTCGAAGACTCTTACCAAGCTTGAAGCAAGAGGGGAAACGGACGGCCCCAGTCCAGCAGAACCGTTTTCTGCAGTAGGGCCGGGAGGCAGCGGAGGGAAGTTGGGGCTGAAAACCATGAGGTCGCTCTTGCCCGCGCCGTCCGCCACGCACAGGCTCCGGCTGTGGCGCTGCGAGTACGACCAGCTGCCCACTTCGCTGGCGCACACGAGCGTCGTGGGCCCGGGCCCCGAGAGCACGGCCGCCCGCGGCGCCCAGCGCGACGCCCCGTACAGCACCACGGCCAGCAGGAACAGGCTCGACACCGCGCAGATCGCCACCACCAGCCACACGTTCGTCGCCGCACTCGCCGCAACAGCCCCCACCTCCGCGCCCACCCCCGACCGCCACGACGACGACGACGACGACGGATGAGCCCGCGGCCGCGGCCAGCGCCGCCTCGGCCGCCTCCACCAGCGACACGCTGAGCGTGGCCGTGGCCGAGCGCGCCGGCTCGCCGTGGTCGCGCACGACGATCAGCAGCCTCTGGCGAGGGCCGTCCGCCTCGTCCAGCGCCCGCGCCGTGCTCACCTCGCCGCTGTAGAGCCCCACGCGGAACGGGCCCTTGCCCCGCGGCTCCCACAGCTCGTAGCGCAGCCACGCGTTGTAGCCCGAGTCGGCGTCCACGGCGCGGATCTTCGCCACCACCTGCCCCGCCGGCGCCCCCCACGCCGCCCACGCCCACAGCGTGCCCGACACCGACACCGAGCTCCCCGGCGACGACAACGCCTCGCCCGCCACGCCGCCCGCCTCCGGCGCCGAGCCCGCAGGCGGCAGCAGCGCCGGCGCGTTGTCGTTCTCGTCCAGCACGAACAGCTGCACCGTGGCGTTGCCGCACAGCGGCGGCTCCCCCGCGTCCACCGCGCGCACCTCGAACTGCAGCACCTGCACCTCCTCGTAGTCCAAGGCCTGCAGCGCCCACACACGCCCGCTCTCCCCGTCCACCGACACGTAGCTCGACGCCGGACGCCACCCGCCCACCACGGCCCCTCCAGCCGACGACCACGACGACCACGACGACACCGCGGCCACGCCGCCCTCCCACACCGAGTAGCTGACGCGCCCGTTGCCCGCCTCGTCCGGGTCCCGCGCCCACAGCCGCGCCAGCTCCGCGCCCGCCGCGTTGTTCTCCCGCACCAGCACCGTGTACACGGCCTGCGCGAACGCCGGCGCGTTGTCGTTCACGTCCGACACCGGCACCCGCAGCCCGCGGCTGGCGCGCAGCGCCGGCGCCCCGCCGTCCTCCGCACGCACCTCCACCTCGTACTCCGACACCCGCTCCCGGTCCAGCGCCTCGCGCAGCACCAGCGAGTACGAGCCCGAGAACGTCGCCTCCAGACCGAACGGCGACGCCGGCCACACCCAGCACCGCACGCGACCGTTCGCCCCCGAGTCCCGGTCCGACACGCTCAGCAGCGCCACCACCGTCCCCACCGACGCGTCCTCCGGCACCGGCACCGACAGCGACGTCACCCACACCTCGGGCGCGTTGTCGTTCACGTCCAGCACCTCCAGCAACACCTTGCAGTGACCCGATAGCGGGGGAGAGCCTTTGTCTCTTGCTTCTACAGGGATCTCGTAACTATCCATTTCTTCATAGTCTAACTTGCCTTGAAGTCTGATTTCTCCTTTGTTTTCGTCAATTGTGAACATTTCTTTAACTTTTGTACTGGCATGTCTACTAAATAAATATATAATATCGCTATTGATCCCTTCGTCAGGATCCGTGGCATTAAGCGTGACTAACAGAGTCCCGAGCTCTGAACCCTCTAAGACTTTTACTTTATACACCGTCTGGTTGAATTGGGGCGCGTTGTCGTTTGCATCTAACACCGAGATCACCAGTTCCGTCGTGCCCGTCAGAGACGGCCGGCCCCCGTCACTCGCCGTCAGCAACAACCGGTGAACGGGAATCGTCTCGCGGTCCAGAGATTTCGTTAAAATAAGACCCAAAGACGCACTCTGGTCATTATTCCCGTGGTGATCAAGACTGAAATACTCGGTGGGACTGAGTGTATAGGACAGCTGCGCGTTCGCTCCGATATCCGCATCCGACGCGCCCTCCAGCGGGAAACGAGACCCCGGCACCGACAATTCCGCGATGTTAAGGGCTTCTTCGTCCACACGGAAGATGGGGGCATTGTCGTTGATGTCGGTGACCTCCAGCTCCACATGGAAGACGCGCAGCGGCCGCTCCACCAGCACCTCCAGCCGCAGCGCGCACGGCGCGCTCTTGCCGCACAGCTCCTCCCGGTCGAGCCGCGAGCTCACCAGCAGCGCGCCGCTCGCCCCGCTCACCTCCACGCTCGCCCGCCGGCCCTGCGCCACCAGCCGCAGCCGCCGCGCCTCCGCCTCGCCCGCCTCCAGACCCACGTCCTGCGCCAGACGCCCCACCACCGTGCCGGCCTTCGCTTCCTCCGGCACCGAGTACCGCACCTGCCCGCCCGACACCGCCCACGCCGCCTGCAGCACCAGCACCCGCACCACCGCCGCACAACAACCACCGCCACCCATCGCCACCGACTCTGGCCCCGCACGGCCGCCTTAGGGTTTCCCTGGGAGGAGCGGGACACCGTTCCGCTCTCTCAGCGCTCCGCCCGGACCTTTCCGCCGCATCCTTCCTCCCGCTGACGGCTCCGTGACTGAGTCTCGGGGAGGAGCTGCCGTCCTCCCGTATCTGATGGCGCCTTCGCGGCCAACAGCGGCACCTGGTGTCCGAGCGCGGCTCCTTCCGTGAGCAGCCGCCCGCTGCTGTCCTCCTACTGCCGCAGCGGGTCCGGCGGGGATGGACTTTCCGTGGCTCCGCCCGCTGGGCCGACGCGCTCCGCCATTTCCCTTCCGAACATTGCCTTCCTCCACAGCGGTAATAGTTGGTTCTTATGTCTCTGCCCCTTCTCCTCCTCCTCTCCTCTTCTCCTTCTCCTCTTCCTCTTCACCTCTCCTCTTCCTCTTGTCCTTCCTTAAGGCACTTTAATAGAGATGTACGCTTGCCAAAATGTGCATATAATTGAACGCCTATATTAACCCAGGAATCATACCTAGGAATATCTTCACTGCATAAAGCCTACCCCACTTCTGATCTTCGGTCTTTATCTTCCCGTATTCCTGAGAAGGCATGGCTCAATCTTCTCATTTACATTTTATTCTTGAAGATATTTACACTGTTTCCTCTACAGAAGAAGACTGTATCCTCGATCTTCCATTCATAGAAAGTATTCAGGTCTTCAGAAGACACAAATTCACATGCAATGTATTTGAGTCTAGTCCAGGAATACTGGAAACAAACAGAAATTGCTTACCTTTTCATGGCTTTGTGACAGAGATGTGGCTGAGCAACCCCACACACTCTCCTTGGTTTTTGCAGAGTAAATAATACAACAAACCCATCGTATTACAAAGAGTACCTGTGTCTGTCCACAGCAGAATTGTTTTCCCTTCTGAAGTATAGTTCCAACCGAGTAAAGCATCGACACATAATTCCAAAGCCTTTCAACTTCATCAGCAGCTCCCTAACTCGATATTCTAAACATAACTGACAGAGCAGAAATCCACTCAGAAGGGTGAAATAGCTCTGGGAACCTGAACTCTCTCATCTTTATGTGTCAGTAAAGCATTTTCTGTAAGTTTTATCCCCCATGTGTAACTACACAATGAAGATCAAGCACTTGGTTTCCTTCTTTAGGCAGTTAGGCACTCACAGGATGGCACAACAAGGTTCCTGTTACTGAGGGAGATGAGTTGCTGCAGGACGCAGTACAATCATCCAGCCATGACACAACTGAAGACAAGACCAAAGGGTTGCACCACTGCTCTGGCAAGGCACAGTTCATCTCATAACGTGTTCCCAGGCTCCCACCTCATCTACTGACATAAATACATCAGAGCCTCCTCTCTACACAACTCCAGCACTTTCTGCTACCCTGCCGTGTAGGCCAGGCAGTAACATAAACCAGGGAAATTCACAGGTTAGTGAGTTGATGGTTCTACCGCAGGAAGAATCGACAATGTACCCAGAGGTAAAAAACAAACAAACAAAAAGGAACACACAAAACGCTAAAGAAGTCCATGTAGGTCCCTCGACAGATAATTTTTAATCACACCTGTTGCCATTCTAACTGTTGTCTTGATTTTTTTCTACGTCATAATTTTCAGGCCCGTGTTCAAGGATCACTGTTCACAATTTCAGGGAAGCATGGCTGAAAAAGCAAACAGGTTTTTTTTCCATCCTCTCACATCCCAGCTCTATTGCTGGCATTTCTGTATCCATTTATATGAAGGCAGGAAAAAATCAAACCTGAAGACTCACAGCTTTCTCTGTAAGCAAACTTGACCTTAAGAGACTACAAGACAGTGAACCACAGTGATGGCAAGGGGCACAAATTCTGAAATTAAAGAGCATTATTCGGCAGCATGGCTTTCACTCACAATTGCCAACACATCTCCTTACAAAGACAAGCTAAATCACTCTGTCTGTGTGGAAATTGGGAGTTTCAAGTATCATCCATTTTCATAGTCACATGATCATCATAAGGCAAGTACACAAAGAGACAAAAATAAACCAGTTTATTTTTTAAAGTACTTTCAGGGAAAGGAAAAATAAAATTAAATTAAGTAAATCCAAATTAAATAATGTTAAACCCCCACAACATCCTAGAAATACAACGCCTACAATTGCAGGGTACATGGGACTACCCAAGTCAGAAACCAAACTGAGCTGCTTCTACAAACACATTAATCCACCAAAAACAAGTCCTCTACCGAGTAATATGTCTTGCTCGGTCTAGTGCTACACCTGCACATTTTGACATCTACTTTGGTTCGTGTTCTTCTGCAATTAGGTACCTTACATGAGAAAGTGCATTTAAATCAAACTTAGAAGGGGGAAATGTGAAATGCATCTATTTCATACCTATAGTAATTCTGTAGTACTTCACAAACTTAAAATTGCCATGCAAGGTGAAGAGGCAAGAACTTCACATGATCTCTGTTTCAGAGGGAAATAAAAAATGAGGACAGAGTCCTGAGTAAGGAAAGACTGGAAAACAGCAATTTTCAGCAGTCAAAAGCAAGAAATTCATTAGAACTGCCCCACCTGTAAGACAGGGAAATGCAGGCAAGTGAAGTTACACCAGTTAAATTGAAAGAAGATTGAAAGAGGCACTCAGAATTGGGATTAACTCCACAGATGGCAGGAAAACCAGACCTGATAACGCCAACACGATAAGGCAGACACTGCAGGCGGGCAGAGATCTTTATCAGGAATTGTTCCATTTGATAACTCATGAGGGGATCTCAGAAAATCACGGACAGTGATGTATCAAAGACTACAGGAGATATCACCCTAAGAAGGAGAGTTAAAATACACGTCTGCAGAAAAGAACTGCAGGAGAAGTTGATGACTGAAGACCTAGGTAGGAAAATGACAAAATATTTTCAGTGCAGGGGACTACAAAGCTGAGTAGACAGGAAAAGGATGTGGCTTCAAGACAGACTGCGACAGATTCTGAAACAGCCACTGAAGGTTCCAAAATTACAGAATGGAGAAGAAAGTGACACTCATATGAACTCCATTCTCAGTGCCAGCAAAAAGGTAAGACTCACGAGACGCTGCAAGATAAAAAAGCATTTCATTCAACTTCGGCACCAAGAGTTAAGAAGTTTTCACAGCTCCCCTCCTAGCGCGGTAAGAGGAAAAGAGATCACAGTGACATAAAAAAAATCTGCAGCGGTGTAACACATTACAGAAGAGGGAGACGAGGAATAATGCAACCAACAGTCAAAGGGTGAACGGCCATGATACACGGACCGCCCTTAGAATGCGGGGGCGGAGCCCGGCTACAAATACCGACAGCCCAGGAGGAGGGTAAAAGGGGACAGACCAAGAAAGGCGGAGCCACTGACCGTGTCCAGGAGAGCCGACGGCTCCGACTGCGTGTCCTTGGCCGCGGCGCCGGGAGGCGGCGGAGGGAAGTTGGGGCTGAAAACCATGAGGTCGCTCTTGCCCGCGCCGTCCGCCACGCACAGGCTCCGGCTGTGGCGCTGCGAGTACGACCAGCTGCCCACTTCGCTGGCGCACACGAGCGTCGTGGGCCCGGGCCCCGAGAGCACGGCCGCCCGCGGCGCCCAGCGCGACGCCCCGTACAGCACCACGGCCAGCAGGAACAGGCTCGACACCGCGCAGATCGCCACCACCAGCCACACGTTCGTCGCCGCACTCGCCGCAACAGCCCCCACCTCCGCGCCCACCCCCGACCGCCACGACGACGACGACGACGACGACGAGGATGAGCCCGCGGCCGCGGCCAGCGCCGCCTCGGCCGCCTCCACCAGCGACACGCTGAGCGTGGCCGTGGCCGAGCGCGCCGGCTCGCCGTGGTCGCGCACGACGATCAGCAGCCTCTGGCGAGGGCCGTCCGCCTCGTCCAGCGCCCGCGCCGTGCTCACCTCGCCGCTGTAGAGCCCCACGCGGAACGGGCCCTTGCCCCGCGGCTCCCACAGCTCGTAGCGCAGCCACGCGTTGTAGCCCGAGTCGGCGTCCACGGCGCGGATCTTCGCCACCACCTGCCCCGCCGGCGCCCCCCACGCCGCCCACGCCCACAGCGTGCCCGACACCGACACCGAGCTCCCCGGCGACGACAACGCCTCGCCCGCCACGCCGCCCGCCTCCGGCGCCGAGCCCGCAGGCGGCAGCAGCGCCGGCGCGTTGTCGTTCTCGTCCAGCACGAACAGCTGCACCGTGGCGTTGCCGCACAGCGGCGGCTCCCCCGCGTCCACCGCGCGCACCTCGAACTGCAGCACCTGCACCTCCTCGTAGTCCAAGGCCTGCAGCGCCCACACACGCCCGCTCTCCGCCTCCACCGACACGTAGCTCGACGCCGGACGCCACCCGCCCACCACGGCCCCTCCAGCCGACGACCACGACGACGACGACGACACCGCGGCCACGCCGCCCTCCCACACCGAGTAGCTGACGCGCCCGTTGCCCGCCTCGTCCGGGTCCCGCGCCCACAGCCGCGCCAGCTCCGCGCCCGCCGCGTTGTTCTCCCGCACCAGCACCGTGTACACGGCCTGCGCGAACGCCGGCGCGTTGTCGTTCACGTCCGACACCGGCACCCGCAGCCCGTGGCTGGCGCGCAGCGCCGGCGCCCCGCCGTCCTCCGCACGCACCTCCACCTCGTACTCCGACACCCGCTCCCGGTCCAGCGCCTCGCGCAGCACCAGCGAGTACGAGCCCGAGAACGTCGCCTCCAGACCGAACGGCGACGCCGGCCACACCCAGCACCGCACGCGACCGTTCGCCCCCGAGTCCCGGTCCGACACGCTCAGCAGCGCCACCACCGTCCCCACCGACGCGTCCTCCGGCACCGGCACCGACAGCGACGTCACCCACACCTCGGGCGCGTTGTCGTTCACGTCCAACACCTCCAGTACCACGCTGCAGTGACCCGACAGCGGAGGTGTCCCTTTATCTGTCGCTTCGATTTGCAATTCGTGCAAACGAACATCTTCGAAGTCCAAAGGACCCGCTAGCCGGATCTCGCCCGTCTTGGTGTCAATGGTAAAGAGTTCTTTGCTCCCGATAGGAATGGAACTCAAGATGTAGTAAGAAAACTCCTTATTGCTTCCGTCGTCCGGGTCCGTGGCATTCACGCGCGCTACGAGCGTCCCCTCTACAGCACTCTCTTTCAGCTGCACTTTATACACCGACTGGTTGAACTCGGGCGCGTTGTCGTTGGCGTCCAGCACCGAGATCACGAGTTCCGTCGTGCCCGTCAGAGACGGCCGGCCCCCGTCACTCGCCGTCAGCACCAATCGGTGAACGGGAATCGTCTCGCGGTCCAGAGACTTCGCGAGCACTAGAAACAGAGACTTCCTGTTTTCATCAGACGATTTAACATCGAGTGTAAAATGATCGCTGGGGCTCAGTGTATAGGAGAGCTGAGCGTTCGCTCCGATATCCGCATCCGATGCGCCCTCCAGCGGGAAACGAGACCCCGGCACAGACAATTCCGCGATGCTGAGGTTTTTCCGGGCGGCGGGGAAGATGGGGGCATTGTCGTTGATGTCGGTGACCTCCAGCTCCACATGGAAGACGCGCAGCGGCCGCTCCACCAGCACCTCCAGCCGCAGCGCGCACGGCGCGCTCTTGCCGCACAGCTCCTCCCGGTCGAGCCGCGAGCTCACCAGCAGCGCGCCGCTCGCCCCGCTCACCTCCACGCTCGCCCGCCGGCCCTGCGCCACCAGCCGCAGCCGCCGCGCCTCCGCCTCGCCCGCCTCCAGACCCACGTCCTGCGCCAGACGCCCCACCACCGTGCCGGCCTTCGCTTCCTCCGGCACCGAGTACCGCACCTGCCCGCCCGACACCGCCCACGCCGCCTGCAGCACCAGCACCCGCACCACCGCCGCACAACAACCACCGCCCATCGCCGCCGCCGCCGCTCTGGCCGCCGCCGCTGTCTCTGTGTCTGCCGGCCCCGGCACGGGCCCCGCACGGCTCCCCGCCGCCGCCCGGACGCACCGGCTCTGCTGCCCGGCCCGCGCCGCCCCCCCGCGCTCACAGCCGGGCTCTCCGCCGCACCGGGGCGGAGCCGCCCACACGCCGTTCCTGAGCCTGCAGCGACACCGTGCGCTGCTCCGCCGCCTCACACGCTCCACGACATCGCTCGCGTCTTCGCTCCGTCATGGCCATGTCCTCTGCTTTTTCTCTTCCAACCGTGCTCGCCATTCGTTTTATTATTTGGGCTTCTTTTTCTTTTTCCTCTTCTTTACCCATACTGGTAACTCGCAAGAAGCCTACGGCACCAGACAGCAGAAAAAAAAAAAAAAAAACAAGCTGGATCCACGAACTGTACGTGTCGTTAGCTCTGGACCTCGGAATATTCTAATATAGGTGGCGGCTCTTGAGAACCAGCTCCGCCCAGCGATTAGAGGTAAGGTCGTTCCGTACTGCTCATCTCCTTTGCTGGTGTTTTCTTTCTCCTCTTTGTCATCTTCCATTCTTAATTATCTTCTTGTGTCACTCGTTCATTGCATCTTTCGTCTGTCTCTTTTCTGACTCCTTTTATGTCCTCCTTTCTTGTTCTACATTTCTGTGTACAGTGAAAGCACCTGTGGCATGCCGCTAAACTCGTTTTTCCTTCCCTCCTTGCTTTCTTGCTTCCCTGCCCTTATGCACACATATACCCTCTCTCTGTTCTTCTTCTTCTTCGTCTCCTTAATCAATGTATTTTTCCATGTGATTTCCATGTGTTTAGCCTCTCCATGTAGCACGCGCACGCCATTTGGTAACAGTTCCCATTCCTCTCTGCTGTCGTCCTCCATCTCTCCACACAAGGAACAAACTTCCCGCTCAAAGTTCAAATATATGTCAGACTGACAGAGTGCTCTTTCACCTCACTTTCTGGAAGGAAACCGCACTCTTCAGGTCCCATTCTCTCGAAGGGAGAGAATCCACAGCACTCTGAAACACAGGCCAAATCCCTGGGTACTTTGACATTAGTGCAAACAGACTTCAGTGAGCACAAACAGCCCACGGGAATCTTTTCTTCAGGGACTCAAAGCCATCATGGCTCAGAACACCAGCTCTTCCAGAACGCTGAAAAAATATGGAGCAACCACAGCTCCTGAACACTCTTCATATACCCCGACGAAGAACTGCTCTTCAGGCCTCATTTGCCACCAGCATGATGAGTGTAAAGTTCTGGCTTCATATTTCAGGCAGACCAGCACAGTCAGAAACACACAGCAAGAACGTCCATCCCCAGGAGCATTTCTTCCTGTGGAATTCCTCTGTGTAGTCTGATCCACAGGATAAAGGCAACAAAGCCATTTTATCTGTGTTATTTTCTCTGAGAACAGACTCCCAACTCCCAACACATCCACTCCAAGAAATGCATTAGGGTTTCTCCTTCATCTGTGCTTCCTGCCATTTGCTCGTACTGTGTCTGGAGCAAGAAGATAGGAATGAGAGGAGGCAGCGCTGCTCTGCTGATACAGCAAAGGAATCGCAGAACGTTTCAAACTGGAAGGCACCCAAAAGGATCAAGTCCAGCTCCAAATCCAGGCACATTTGGTCAATCCAAAATGAAGATACCATGACTAAAGAGATACAAGGCTTTCAGACTCGTGTCCTTTAGGTAGCAGCAACTTACCTGAAGCATCCCTGGCTCCTTCTTCGGAAGAGAATTACTTTCAAGGGAGAGGTTTACTTTCAAGGTTGGTTTTGAAGGACATTTTCTTTCAAGGTTATCAGAGTTTTCTGGGAAAGATGAATAGTGGAAAATGACCTACATTCTGCAAAAGTTTCAAAATCACTGAACAGAGTACAAGGCTCCCTCGAGCACTTCCATCACATATGAAGTCGGAGAGAATATGCAAATCTAGGGACATTCTCCTAACGTCAACCTCACCTTAGAAGACTGGAAAATCCATCCCTCATACTGATGGACAACTGCTGGAGACTCTGCCACCTGACAGCTGCCAAAACTCAGCAGTCTGCTTTTCATCAACTGTTACCAACACATTGCCAAGGCAAAAGAAGAAAAAAATAAAAAAGACAAAGCTTTTTTGTAAAAGGAGAGAAGAAAACTAGAAGGTCCCATTCCACCATATCAAAATGCCAGGTTTGGCAACTTTTTGATTATGGACAGAACTTCTTCCACACCCTATCAAGACAAGAGCAGAGATGTAACCAGGGACAGCTTCAGAGAAGGCTGATCAAGCAAGACCAATATTTGGAAAAGATGCTGTTTCACCAACACCATATTTTCAAAAGCGAATGATCCAAGTTGCATATCGTATATATCTCCATATCCGGCAGGAAACAACATGGAGAATACCAGGAATACACAGAACTTCAGAAGGACCTGAGAGGAACCCAGGCAAGCAACCCCCAGTGACAGGTGTTTCACAAGGTTTTCCAGTGGAATCCTCTATCCTAAGCACTGCGAAATTAATCTCCAGCTAAGCAGCTGAAGCTTTTCTTCCCCAATGATACAGTGCTTATGCCTCACAGCATCTCCATTTCCTCAGTGAAGAAACTTCCCCACTCAAAGTCACCCTCGCAGTGACAGAGGGCCCAAGCGATACTCCATCCCACTCGGAGCATTACAGCTGCAGCAGCCAAACTGCCCCACCAAAACAGCTTGCCCCAGCAATAAAACCCACTCTGAGAATGACTCAGACCTTTGCACAGCCCACCTTCCCTCACAATTGGCACAAAGAACTTATGAAGGGATGCAAAGCTACAGAACGTCTGGCAGGCTCTGTGAAATTCACCCTAAATGTTCTGTGCTTTTTCATCATTCTCATATGGAAACATCACAGAACTACATATTAGAGATGTTTAAAATACTGTGATCAGAGTGACAGCTCTGATCCTGGTCCAGATTCATTTTGTTTTGAGAGAACCACACCAAATGCTGAAGCACGAGCACAGTCACAATATCAACCGTGGGGGAGAATTTCTATGATGTAACATCAGAGCTGGGCTGCTCTGCAGGCTTTGGTGTGGCTGTGTAGGTATCAGGGTTAAGCATGACAAGAGGACACCCTATTTCTACCGAGGCTGACCCTGCAAGTGTTCGAGTAGGACAAATGAGGCACACACAGATTATACCCTCCTCCTCCTCATCACATCCTCTTGCAAATCCCACTTGACAAGGAGCAAGAAGCCATCACGGCAAAATCAACAGATGAGAAAGCTACTATCAATACCCACCACTTCACAAGGACTCCAGCAAGCTTGAAGTCCTACCCTCCCACAATACCTTTCCCAAAATAAGAGGGAAGTGGTTCATCAAACAATACTCAACATTGCATTTCCTCTTACCAGCACATTTTGTACAGTAATGATGTATCAGCACAAATCTCTTCCTGTTGTGGGAGCGCTTCATAACCTCAAAGGACTTTCTGGCCATTTCAATACCACACAGCATCTCAAGGTCCACAAGGCCTCCAACTCCAAAACCTCAGAGCCCTGGAAATGATCCCCAGCAGAAACACTCTGTGCCCATCCTGTCTCACAGTTTTCTCTAGGCATCCTTCATTCATCACTCTGAGCTCTCAGGAAAACCACATCGTCACTCATTCTTGTCTTAAGACACGGCCCATTGTTTTCTCAATTAATCCCACCAACCTAGGGCAAGTCTTTCCTCTGCTCAAGGTCACATCAAAAAATTTCTGGGCCATACTCTGTCACTGCCACACTCACTTTAATAAACATGCTACTGTTTCCTTCCTGTAAAGAAAGGAAAAAAGATACAAGGAAAAAGATGACAGTAAAAGTCCATACCGCCTTTCCTACTTTCTTACTGGATCTGATGATAGAACCAAATGCAGAATTGTTGTTTCCACGGGGAGCCAAAAAATTTGAAGATCCAAGTGTAGTTCTGTCTAACACTTCTTGCAAGGAAAATGAAAGAGGACTGTTTTCAGTAGTAATACAAACCTAATACCAACATGGTCAGAAGCCAGCAAAGGCATTAAGTTAATATAAAGTGATTGGGTGACTGTCTCCACCACAGCGTGTTTTGTATTCCTGCACAAAGCCCACATAGAAACCCTTCAAGAAAACAAGAAAGAAAGCTGCCTGCAAAGCTGACACCTCGGGGCACCTCCCACTGCAATAGGCAGTGATTTCATTCTAGGGTACAACTCCTGCCCAGCACAGCAGCACTAAGCCGCGAATGGTAACTGCTCTAGGGTGTCATAATTACCTTATTTCGGCTTTCAGAAATAAATTGCGAAATCCGAGAAGGACACTAACTTGAATATCCTTAAACACCCACTGCCCTCAGGCCGAGGGGGCGGAGCCTCGCTACAAACACCAGCTACCCGGAGGCGGAAGAGAACGGGCACAAAAGAAAAGACGAAGCGGAGAAAAGGGTAAGAGGAGCAGGCGAGGGCCACTGACCGTGTCCAGGAGAGTGGGTGGCTGCGTGTCCTTGGCCTCAGCGCCGGGAGGCGGCGGAGGGAAGTTGGGGCTGAAAACCATGAGGTCGCTCTTGCCCGCGCCGTCCGCCACGCACAGGCTCCGGCTGTGGCGCTGCGAGTACGACCAGCTGCCCACTTCGCTGGCGCACACGAGCGTCGTGGGCCCGGGCCCCGAGAGCACGGCCGCCCGCGGCGCCCAGCGCGACGCCCCGTACAGCACCACGGCCAGCAGGAACAGGCTCGACACCGCGCAGATCGCCACCACCAGCCACACGTTCGTCGCCGCACTCGCCGCAACAGCCCCCACCTCCGCGCCCACCCCCGACCGCCACGACGACGACGACGATGAGGATGAGCCCGCGGCCGCGGCCAGCGCCGCCTCGGCCGCCTCCACCAGCGACACGCTGAGCGTGGCCGTGGCCGAGCGCGCCGGCTCGCCGTGGTCGCGCACGACGATCAGCAGCCTCTGGCGAGGGCCGTCCGCCTCGTCCAGCGCCCGCGCCGTGCTCACCTCGCCGCTGTAGAGCCCCACGCGGAACGGGCCCTTGCCCCGCGGCTCCCACAGCTCGTAGCGCAGCCACGCGTTGTAGCCCGAGTCGGCGTCCACGGCGCGGATCTTCGCCACCACCTGCCCCGCCGGCGCCCCCCACGCCGCCCACGCCCACAGCGTGCCCGACACCGACACCGAGCTCCCCGGCGACGACAACGCCTCGCCCGCCACGCCGCCCGCCTCCGGCGCCGAGCCCGCAGGCGGCAGCAGCGCCGGCGCGTTGTCGTTCTCGTCCAGCACGAACAGCTGCACCGTGGCGTTGCCGCACAGCGGCGGCTCCCCCGCGTCCACCGCGCGCACCTCGAACTGCAGCACCTGCACCTCCTCGTAGTCCAAGGCCTGCAGCGCCCACACGCGCCCGCTCTCCGCCTCCACCGACACGTAGCTCGACGCCGGACGCCACCCGCCCACCACGGCCCCTCCAGCCGACGACCACGACGACGACGACACCGCGGCCACGCCGCCCTCCCACACCGAGTAGCTGACGCGCCCGTTGCCCGCCTCGTCCGGGTCCCGCGCCCACAGCCGCGCCAGCTCCGCGCCCGCCGCGTTGTTCTCCCGCACCAGCACCGTGTACACGGCCTGCGCGAACGCCGGCGCGTTGTCGTTCACGTCCGACACCGGCACCCGCAGCCCGCGGCTGGCGCGCAGCGCCGGCGCCCCGCCGTCCTCCGCACGCACCTCCACCTCGTACTCCGACACCCGCTCCCGGTCCAGCGCCTCGCGCAGCACCAGCGAGTACGAGCCCGAGAACGTCGCCTCCAGACCGAACGGCGACGCCGGCCACACCCAGCACCGCACGCGACCGTTCGCCCCCGAGTCCCGGTCCGACACGCTCAGCAGCCCCACCACCGTCCCCACCGACGCGTCCTCCGGCACCGGCACCGACAGCGACGTCACCCGCACCTCGGGCGCGTTGTCGTTCACGTCCAGCACCTCCAGCACAACCTTGCAGTGACCCGACAGCGGAGGTGTCCCTTTATCTGTTGCCCTAACATTTATGTCGTATAAATTGACTGCCTCAAAGTCCAAGACACCCGTCAGTTTGATGTCCCCGCTGTTCTCATCGATGCTGAATAAATCTGAGGCAGAGGGAGGAACAACAGTATCGATTTCATATTTCACATCTCTGTTACTTCCTTCGTCCAGGTCTGTGGCGTTAATCCGCGCCACTAGCGTGCCTTGTAGGGCGTCCTCGGGCAAACGTACATAATACACCGACTGGTTGAACTCCGGCGCGTTGTCATTTGCATCCAGCACTGAGATCAGCAGCTCCATGGTGCCCGTCAGAGACGGCCGGCCCCCGTCACTCGCCATCAGCAACAACCGGTGGACCGGCAGCGTCTCGCGGTCTAAAGATTTCGAGAGTATTAGAAACAGGGACTTACTGCGAGAGTTACTATTTTCTTCCTCTATTCTGAAATGCTCACTGGGACTGAGTGTGTAGGAGAGCTGAGCGTTCGCTCCGATATCCGCATCCGACGCGCCCTCCAGCGGGAAACGAGACCCCGGCACCGATGATTCCGCGATGCTGAGGTTTTTCCGGGCGGCGGGGAAGGTGGGGGCATTGTCGTTGATGTCGGTGACCTCCAGCTCCACATGGAAGACGCGCAGCGGCCGCTCCACCAGCACCTCCAGCCGCAGCGCGCACGGCGCGCTCTTGCCGCACAGCTCCTCCCGGTCGAGCCGCGAGCTCACCAGCAGCGCGCCGCTCGCCCCGCTCACCTCCACGCTCGCCCGCCGGCCCTGCGCCACCAGCCGCAGCCGCCGCGCCTCCGCCTCGCCCGCCTCCAGACCCACGTCCTGCGCCAGACGCCCCACCACCGTGCCGGCCTTCGCTTCCTCCGGCACCGAGTACCGCACCTGCCCGCCCGACACCGCCCACGCCGCCTGCAGCACCAGCACCCGCACCACCGCCGCACAACAACCACCGCCCATCGCCGCCGCCGCCGCTCTGGCCGCCGCCGCTGTCTCTGTGTCTGCCGGCCCCGGCACGGGCCCCGCACGGCTCCCCGCCGCCGCCCGGACGCACCGGCTCTGCTGCCCGGCCCGCGCCGCCCCCCCGCGCTCACAGCCGGGCTCTCCGCCGCACCGGGGCGGAGCCGCCCACACGCCGTTCCTGAGCCTGCAGCGACACCGTGCGCTGCTCCGCCGCCTCACACGCTCCACGACATCGCCCGCGACTCCGCCCCGTCATGGCCATCTCCTCTGCTTTTTCTCTTCCAACCGTGCTCGCCGTTCGTTTTATTATTTGGGCTTCCTTTCCTTTTTCCTCTTCTTTACCCCTTCTGGTAACTCGCAAGAAGCCTACGGCACCAGACAGCAGAAAAAACAAGCTGGATCCACGATCTGTACGTGTCATTAGCGCTGCACCTCGGAATATTCTAATATAGGTGGCGGCTCTTGAGAACCAGCTCCGCCCAGCGATTAGAGGTAAGGTCGTTCCGTACTGCTCATCTCCTTTGCTGGTGTTTTCTTTCTCCTCTTTGTCATCTTCCATTCTTAATTATCTTCTTGAGTCATTCCTTCATAGCATCTTCTGTCTTTCTCTTCTCTCACTCCTTTTATGTCCTCCTTTCTTGTTCTTCCACCTTTCTGTGTACAGTGAGAGCACTTGTGGCATGCCGCTAAACTCGTTCTTCCTTCCCTCCTTGCTTTCTTGCTTCCCTGCCCTTATGCACACATATACCCTCTTCTCTCTTTGCTTCTTCTTCGTCTCCTTAATCAATGTATTTTTCCATGTGATTTCCATGTGATTAGCCTCTCCATGCAGCACGCACACGCCATTTGGTAACAGTTCCCATTCCTCTCTGCTGTCGTCCTCCATCTCTCCACTCAAGGAACAAACTTCCCACCCACTTCGAATCTATGCGAGACTGACCGAGCGCTCTTTCATCTCACCTTTTGGAAGGAAACCGCACTCTTCAGGTCCCATCCTCTCAAGGGAGAGAATCTACAGCACTCTGAAACACAGGCCAAATCCCTGGGTACTTTGACATTAGTGCAAACAGACTTCAATGAGCACAAACAGCCCAGGGGAATCTTTTCTTCAGGGACCCATCACACCAATCCTTCCAGAATACTGAACAAACATGGAGCAACCACAGCTCCTGAACATTCTTTGTATACTTCGATGAAGAACAATTCTTCAGGTCTCATTTGCCACCTGTATTATGAATGTAAATTCTGGCTTCATATTTCAGGCAGACCAGCACGGTCAGAAACACACAGCAAGAATGTCCATCCCCAGGGACACTTCTTTCTGTGGAATGCCTCTGCATAGCCTGATCCACAGGGTAAAGGCAACAAAGTCATTTTATCTGTGCCATTTTTTTGAGAACACGTTTCCGACTCCCAACACATCCACTCCAAGAAATGCATTAGGGATGCTCCTTCATCTGTGCTTCCTGCCATTTGCTCGTACTGTGTCTGGAGCAAGAAGATAGGAATGAAAGGAGGCAGCGCTGCTCTGCTGATACAGTACAGGAATCGCAGAACATTGCAAACTGGAAGGCACCCAGAAGGATCATCAAGTCCAGCTCCAAATCCAGGCATATTTGGTCAATCCAAAATGAAGATACCATGACTAAACAGGTGTAAAGGCACAACTGTCTGTCAGACTCATCTTCCTTAGGTAACAGCAACTTACCTGAAGCATCCCTGTCTCCTTCTTCAGAAAATACATACTTTCAAGGGAGGGGTATTGGTTCTGAAGCACATTTTATTTTAATGTTATCAGAGATTTCTGGGAAAGATGAATAGTGGAAAATTACCCACATCCCACTAAAACCTCTAAATCACTGAAGAGAGCGCAAGGCTCCCTCAGGCACTTCCATCACATACGAAGTTGGAGAGAATCTGCAAATCTAAGGACATTCTTCTAACGTCAACCTCACCTTAGAAGACTGGAAAATCCATCCCTCATACTGATGGACAACTGCTGGAGACTCTTCCACCTGACAGCTGCCAAAACTCAGCAGTCTGCTTTTCATCAACTGTTACCAACACATTGCCAAGGCAAAAGAAGAAAAAAATAAAAAAGACAAAGCTTTTTTGTAAAAGGAGAGAAGAAAACTAGAAGGTCCCATTCCACCATATCAAAATGCCAGGTTTGGCGACTTTTTGATTATGGACAGAACTTCTTCCACACCCTATCAAGACAAGAGCAGAGATGTAACCAGGGACAGCTTCAGAGAAGGCTGACCAAGCAAGACCAATATTTGGAAAAGATGTTGTTTCACCAACACCATATTTTCAAAAGCGAATGATCCAAGTTGCATATCGTATATATCTCCATATCCGGCAGGAAAGAACATGGAGAATACCAGGAATACACAGAACTTCAGAAGGACCTGAGAGGAACCCAGGCAAGCAACCCCCAGTGACAGGTGTTTCACAAGGTTTTCCAGTGGAATCCTCTATCCTAAGCACTGCGAAATTAATCTCCAGCTAAGCAGCTGAAGCTTTTCTTCCCCAATGATACAGTGCTTATGCCTCACAGCATCTCCATTTCCTCAGTGAAGAAACTTCCCCACTCAAAGTCACCCTCGCAGTGACAGAGGGCCCAAGCGATACTCCATCCCACTCGGAGCATTACAGCTGCAGCAGCCAAACTGCCCCACCAAAACAGCTTGCCCCAGCAATAAAACCCACTCTGAGAATGACTCAGCCCTTTGCACATCCCCACCTTCCCTCACAATTGGCACAAAGAACTTATGAAGGGATGCAAAGCTACAGAATGTCTGGCAGGCTCTGTGAAATTCACCCTAAATGTTCTGTGCTTTTTCATCATTCTCATATGGAAACATCACAGAACTACATATTAGAGATGTTTAAAATACTGTGATCAGAGTGACAGCTCTGATCCTGGTCCAGATTCATTTTGTTTTGAGAGAACCACACCAAATGCTGAAGCCCGAGCACAGTCACAATATCAACCGTGGGGGAGAATTCTATGATGTAACATCAGAGCTGGGCTGCTCTGCAGGCTTTGGTGTGGCCGTGTAGGTATCAGGGTTAAGCATGACAAGGTGACACCCTATTTCTACCGAGGCTGACCCTGCAAGTGTTCGAGTAGGACAAATGAGGCACACACAGATTATACCCTCCTCCTCCTCATCACATCCTCTTGCAAATCCCACTTGACAAGGAGCAAGAAGCCATCACGGCAAAATCAACAGATGAGAAAGCTACTATCAATACCCACCACTTCACAAGGACTCCAGCAAGCTTGAAGTCCTACCCTCCCACAATACCTTTCCCAAAATAAGAGGGAAGTGGTTCATCAAACAATACTCAACATTGCATTTCCTCTTACCAGCACATTTTGTACAGTAATGATGTATCAGCACAAATCTCTTCCTGTGGTGGAAGCGTTTCATAACCTCAAAGGACTTTGTGGCCATTTCAATACCACACAGCATCTCAAGGTCCACAAGGCCTCCAACTCCAAAACCTCAGAGCCCTGGAAATGATCCCCAACAGAAACACTCTGTGCCCATCCTGTCTCACAGTTTTCTCTAGGCATCCTTCATTCATCACTCTGAGCTCTCAGGACAACCACTCATCACTCATTCTTGTCTTAAGACACGGCCCATGGTTTTCTCAATTAATCCCACCAACCTAGGGCAAGTCTTTCCTCTGCTCAAGGTCACATCAAAAAATTTCTGGGCCATACTCTGTCACTGCCACACTCACTTTAATAAACATGCTACTGTTTCCTTCCCGTAAAGAAAGGAAAAAAGATACAAGGAAAAAGATGACAGTAAAAGTCCATACTGCCTTTCCTACTTTCTTACTGGATCTGATGATAGAACCAAATGCAGAATTGTTGTTTCCACGGAGAGACAAAAAATTTGAAGATCCAAGTGTAGTTCTGTCTAACACTTCTTGCAAGGAAAATGAAAGAGGACTGTTTTCAGTAGTAATACAAACCTAATACCAACATGGTCAGAAGCCAGCAAAGGCATTAAGTGAATATAAAGTGATTGGGTGACTGTCTCCACCACTGCGTGTTTTGTATTCCTGCACAAAGCCCACATAGAAACCCTTCACGAAAACAAGAAAGAAAGCTGCCTGCAAAGCTGACACCTCGGGGCACCTCCCACTGCAATAGGCAGTGATTTCATTCTAGGGTACAACTCCTGCCCAGCACAGCAGCACTCAGCCGCGAATGGTAACTGCTCTAGGGTGTCATAATTACCTTATTTCGGCTTTCACAAACAAAGAAATTGCGAAATCCGAGAAGGACACTAACTTTAATATCCTTAAACACCCACTGCCCTCAGGCCGAGGGGGCGGAGCCTCGCTACAAACACCAATTACCCGGAGGCGGAAGAGAACGGGCACAAAAGAAAAGATGAGGTGCAGAAAAGGGTGAGAGGAGCAGGCGAGGGCTACTGACCGTGTCCAGGAGAGTGGGTGGCTGCGTGTCTTTGGCGGCGGCGCCGGGAGGCGGCGGAGGGAAGTTGGGGCTGAAAACCATGAGGTCGCTCTTGCCCGCGCCGTCCGCCACGCACAGGCTCCGGCTGTGGCGCTGCGAGTACGACCAGCTGCCCACTTCGCTGGCGCACACGAGCGTCGTGGGCCCGGGCCCCGAGAGCACGGCCGCCCGCGGCGCCCAGCGCGACGCCCCGTACAGCACCACGGCCAGCAGGAACAGGCTCGACACCGCGCAGATCGCCACCACCAGCCACACGTTCGTCGCCGCACTCGCCGCAACAGCCCCCACCTCCGCGCCCACCCCCGACCGCCACGACGACGACGACGACGACGACGACGACGATGAGCCCGCGGCCGCGGCCAGCGCCGCCTCGGCCGCCTCCACCAGCGACACGCTGAGCGTGGCCGTGGCCGAGCGCGCCGGCTCGCCGTGGTCGCGCACGACGATCAGCAGCCTCTGGCGAGGGCCGTCCGCCTCGTCCAGCGCCCGCGCCGTGCTCACCTCGCCGCTGTAGAGCCCCACGCGGAACGGGCCCTTGCCCCGCGGCTCCCACAGCTCGTAGCGCAGCCACGCGTTGTAGCCCGAGTCGGCGTCCACGGCGCGGATCTTCGCCACCACCTGCCCCGCCGGCGCCCCCCACGCCGCCCACGCCCACAGCGTGCCCGACACCGACACCGAGCTCCCCGGCGACGACAACGCCTCGCCCGCCACGCCGCCCGCCTCCGGCGCCGAGCCGGCAGGCGGCAGCAGCGCCGGCGCGTTGTCGTTCTCGTCCAGCACGAACAGCTGCACCGTGGCGTTGCCGCACAGCGGCGGCTCCCCCGCGTCCACCGCGCGCACCTCGAACTGCAGCACCTGCACCTCCTCGTAGTCCAAGGCCTGCAGCGCCCACACACGCCCGCTCTCCGCCTCCACCGACACGTAGCTCGACGCCGGACGCCACCCGCCCACCACGGCCCCTCCAGCCGACGACCACGACGACCACGACGACACGGCGACCACGCCGCCCTCCCACACCGAGTAGCTGACGCGCCCGTTGCCCGCCTCGTCCGGGTCCCGCGCCCACAGCCGCGCCAGCTCCGCGCCCGCCGCGTTGTTCTCCCGCACCAGCACCGTGTACACGGCCTGCGCGAACGCCGGCGCGTTGTCGTTCACGTCCGACACCGGCACCCGCAGCCCGCGGCTGGCGCGCAGCGCCGGCGCCCCGCCGTCCTCCGCACGCACCTCCACCTCGTACTCCGACACCCGCTCCCGGTCCAGCGCCTCGCGCAGCACCAGCGAGTACGAGCCCGAGAACGTCGCCTCCAGACCGAACGGCGACGCCGGCCACACCCAGCACCGCACGCGACCGTTCGCCCCCGAGTCCCGGTCCGACACGCTCAGCAGCCCCACCACCGTCCCCACCGACGCGTCCTCCGGCACCGGCACCGACAGCGACGTCACCCACACCTCGGGCGCGTTGTCGTTCACGTCCAGCACCTCCAGCTCCACGGTACAGTGACTCGACAGCGGAGGTGTTCCTTTATCTCTTGCTTCAATACGGAAATCAAATACATTAACTTCCTCGAAGTCCAGGGCGCCCGTGAGGTGAATCTCTCCTGTCTGCGGATTGATGGCAATTATATCTCGTCCACTCGGGGGACTGAAGCTGGTCGCGGTAAAGGTCACTTCACTATTACTTCCTTCGTCCGAATCCGTGGCATTCACACGCACAACGAGCGTCCCCTCTGTAGCGTTCTCTGGTAGCTGCACTTTATACACGGACTGGTTGAATTGGGGCGCGTTGTCGTTTGCATCTAACACCGAGATCACCAGCTCCATGGTGCCCGTCAGCGACGGCCGGCCCCCGTCACTCGCCGTCAGCAACAACCGGTGAACGGGAATCGTCTCGCGATCCAGAGATTTCGTTAAAACGAGTTCGGGTACAAGATTCCGCTGATTCGATTTTTGTAAATCCAGGGAGAAGTGCTCGCTGGGACTGAGTGTATACGAGAGCTGCGCGTTCGCTCCGATATCCGCATCCGATGCGCCCTCCAGCGGGAAACGAGACCCCGGCAGAGTGGTCAGTTCCGCGATGCTGAGGTTTTTCCGGGCGGCGGGGAAGATGGGGGCATTGTCGTTGATGTCGGTGACCTCCAGCTCCACATGGAAGACGCGCAGCGGCCGCTCCACCAGCACCTCCAGCCGCAGCGCGCACGGCGCGCTCTTGCCGCACAGCTCCTCCCGGTCGAGCCGCGAGCTCACCAGCAGCGCGCCGCTCGCCCCGCTCACCTCCACGCTCGCCCGCCGGCCCTGCGCCACCAGCCGCAGCCGCCGCGCCTCCGCCTCGCCCGCCTCCAGACCCACGTCCTGCGCCAGACGCCCCACCACCGTGCCGGCCTTCGCTTCCTCCGGCACCGAGTACCGCACCTGCCCGCCCGACACCGCCCACGCCGCCTGCAGCACCAGCACCCGCACCACCGCCGCACAACAACCACCGCCCATCGCCGCCGCCGCCGCTCTGGCCGCCGCCGCTGTCTCTGTGTCTGCCGGCCCCGGCACGGGCCCCGCACGGCTCCCCGCCGCCGCCCGGACGCACCGGCTCTGCTGCCCGGCCCGCGCCGCCCCCCCGCGCTCACAGCCGGGCTCTCCGCCGCACCGGGGCGGAGCCGCCCACACGCCGTTCCTGAGCCTGCAGCGACACCGTGCGCTGCTCCGCCGCCTCACACGCTCCGCCACAGCGCCCGCGACTCCGCTCCGTCTTGGCCATCTCCTCTGCTGTCTGTTCCTACAGTGCTCCTATTTTATTTTATTCTTTAAGTCTTTTCTTTTGCTGCCCTATTTGTCTCTTCTGGTAACTCGCGAGTCGCATCCGGTGTTGCACTGAAGAGAAAAGAATTCGGATTTACCAACTCTCTGATGCCCCATGTGTGCCGGAGCGCAGAATATTCTTACTGGGTGGAGGGTTTTATGAACGAACTCCGACCAGCAATTAGACGTAAGTTTGTGGCATACTGCTCATCCCTTTTTTCGTTTCTTTTTTCTTTCTCCTCTTTATCATCTTATATTCTTAATAATCTCCTTGTGTCATTCCTTCATAGCATCTTGTCTTCATTTTTCTGTCTCTTCTCTTCTCTTCTCTTCTCTTCTCTTCTCTTCTCTTCTCTTCTCTTCTCTTCTCTTCTCTTCTCTTCTCTTCTCTTCTCTTCTCTTCTTCCTTCTTTTCTTTTTCTACTATCTCGCCTTCCAGCCTTTCTGTGTACAGTGGTAGTGTCAGTGACATGCCATTTATGGATTCTCCCTTTTCCTTTCCTTTTTCTACTGCTATCTTCATTCCTTACTTCCCTTTTTCCTTCTTTCCTTCATCGCTCTCCTTGCATCCTTCCATCTGTCCGTCCATCCATCCATCCATCCATCCTGCCCTATCCTTGCTTCCAATTTGCTTCCATTTGCATCCTCTGTTCACTTTTCCCTTACCAAGAAGCTTTTACTGCATCTACTATATTATCAACTTGGTGTAGGGGCCATTTTTTGGCAAAAGTTCTCATTCCTCTTCCATTCTGCCATCCATCTCTCCAGAGAACTAACAACCTTCTTGCTTTCCTCCTGTCCATGCATTTACTACTTCCCCCCTGTCAGGATGAAGGCCACACTCTTCAGCCTCCAGTCCTCTCAAGGACCCAGCAATAACACAACAAGGCAATCTCACGGCAAAGAACAGTTCTGCTACATCCGAACAAGTTCCATCACTCCCTGACACATCAGCAGAAGCCAATGTTATTGGGACATCTGTGCAAAGAGACCTGAAAGAGTCCAAACAATTCCGGGGGGTTTCTTGCTCAGGAACTAAAAACTATCACAGCCCAGCACAACCATCCTCCCCAAAGAGGAAAAAAAGCAGCGGGTAACCACAGCTCTTGAGCACTCTTCAATGTATCTCAATTCTTCCTGACTCATTTTCGAGCTGCAAGATGAATGTCAAGTTTATGCTTTCCATTTAAGGCAGGAATGCACTGCCACTATAATACATCCAGAATCTTTCAGCATGGGTCCCCACAGAAAACCTCCCACTCATTCACATGATGCACTTGTCACAGTCAAACAAAATCCACCGAGGTAACACCACGGCATTGGCGCTGAGAACATCCCCGGGATTCCCAACACAGACACTCCATGAGAGCATTGTGGTCCCTCCCCCATTCCTGCTGGCTGCCACCCACCCACCTGTGCCTGGAAGCTGCAGAAAAGGTACGAGAGCGGACAAGGGTGCTTTGTTTCTCCAAGAGAAACCATTATGAGGATTCAACAAAGAGATGGCACAACGGAAGAGGAGTTGAAAAACACCTGTCTCAGACACATCCACTTCAGGTGAGTGACTTACCTGTGGCGTGACTGGTTCCTTCCTCAGAAAATAAACATCATCAGGGGTGGGAAAATGGTTTAAAAGGATATTTGCCCTTAATATGGTCAGTGTTTCTGGGGAAGCTGGACCGAAAAAATCACTCAAGTTCAGCAAAAACTGAACAGACTGCAGTGACCATTATGTATTTCTATCACAATGGTGGAAGGAAGCAGACCTGTAAGTTACAGACAATTCTCTCAAAATTAAACTTAGTTCAGGCAGAAACAGACATTCCCTACACCGATGGGAAATCACTCAACATCTGATATCTGACAGCTGCCAAAATTCTGCTCTCTGCATTTCATCAACCATTACCATCACGTAGTCAATACAACAGGAAAAAAACCCCAAATGAAACAATAAAAACCAGCAAAAAGTAAAAGGTTGGGCAGGTTTGATCAGAGGGGAGAGAAGAAAAAACAAAAAGTTCTATTCCACTTTATTGAAATGCAAGATTTGGCAACATCTTGAATACCAAGACCAACCCTTCCCCTCTCTAGCAAGACTAAGAGCAAAGGCAACCAAGGAAACGTTCAGAGAAGCCTCAGCAGCATGATCCAAATTGCAGAAACCTTCTCTTTGACCAATAATATTCCAAATCAACCCCAAGTAATTAAAGGCAGGGTAGATGTCTTCACAAGCAAAAACACCAGAAAGGATATCAGTACCCTAAGATGTGCAGAACATCTGGGTCTCCTAATAGGATCCCAGTAGATCAGCACCCTGTGGTGGAACCCTGCTCGCAATATTCTACTGTAATCCTGTATCTTACACCGTAGAAACTGGGATCTCCACAGCTAAGCAGATATTCTCCATTCCTCAATCCCCTTCCCCTCCACCCCCTCCCCCCAGTGATGTATTCAAATCCTCCCCTTCCCCCATGCCTGGCATTCTGGGACTCTTCCCACATGCCAGGATGCTTTGTGTCTTTTCAGCAATTTCAGATACAAAACGAGTTCTTAAACGTCCTGTGAATGAAGTCATGAACAGTTCTGATCCCAGTCTCCACAGATCTTCAGGAGAGCACACCAAAAGATGAAGCACAAGTGCACTCAAAATGTCAGCTGCGTGAGTGAATTTCCACAACAGAAAACAAGAACTGAGCTGCTCTGTAGATGTGGAGGTTTAGTGAGTACATCCAGAAACCAGAATGTGCCATGTATGATAACAGGACACATCATCTCTACCCACAGTGACTGTGCAAGAGCAACAGAAGGGAAAGAAAAGCACAACAAGGTTACACGCATGTTCTCAACTGCCCTTAAACACCATGTCTGAAGAGGAGCACAGATCCACCATGGCAGGAGCTGTGGAAGCTGCTATAAATGCCCAAAAATACACAGGAAAAGCAGGTTGAAGTGCTACCCTCCCACAACAACACTCCCAAAACAGCATCAAAAAATGTTCATCAGTCTGCATGTTATCAACTCTTATCCCACACATTCCACATGTCAGGCCAGAGGCAGCACAAGGCACTGTCTCTGATGGGAGATGTTCATAATCTCAAAGGACTCTGTGGCCATTTCAGTATCACACATTATCTCAAGATCCACAAGGCCTCCAACTTCACACCCTTGGAATTTGTGAACGGATCCCAGGAAAAACACTCTGCGTCCATCCTGTAACTCCTGCTTTCATCCAAGCATTCACCATTCCTTAGTCTGTGACAGTTATTCTCCAGAAAAGAACATAATTTACATTCCTCTCCTCTTATGACATGACACATTTTCTTACAAATTATTCCAGAGTCCCTCACACAAGTCCTCCCAGTGCTCAAGCTCACCATTCACATCAGGAAATAGCCAGGCCCTACTCAGTGTCACTGCCACATTCACCTCTATGACAAGGCACAATTTCCTTTCCTACCTTAGGGATCAATTTGACTTTTGATTACCCTTCCCAGCAATGAGAGCACTGTAAAACCCACAGAGATGGCATCACATACATGGTCTGGCAGACTCAGCAGCTGCACCTTGAGCTCTGGTAGTGAGATCTGAGACCAGTATTTGTTGTAGAGGTCATGTTGAGACAGTTTTCATAGCAATGGACACTGATAGCATGCTGAGAGGGACCGACCAACGTGGTGATGAACACACCAAAAACAATTACTGTCTTTCGTGTAGAAGACATTGGTTGTAGGATTTTTGTTGTCGTTGTTTAGAAGAAGATTTACAGGGAATCTGTAAAGGTGTTCGAAATGTAAATCTTGAAAAAGCATATCAAAATAAGAACAGTGTCCATCGAGCCACCACAGCAGCCAAGGAAGGCAAGGTAACAACTAAAGCTAACAAAAACTGGGCGGGAATCAAAACAGGAAGAGACCACAAAGCCACCCATTTTTTTCATAATGGCATGGAAACAGAAGTTCAAATGGTCACCTTGCCTCGCATCTCTTGTAGAGAACAAATGACAGAACAAGAGGGCAGAGAAAAAAATCACAAGCGACACCACCACTGTCAGCAGTCAGCAAACGCACTTAGGATGTACAAAGCGCCAGGCACAGTCACCAACACAGCCTCTCCTTCACAGTTTCAGCAATCCCGACTGGAAAACCTACACACCCAGCAAGTCGGAGCGTTGTCTCCATAACTGAAACCTCGAGACATCACAGGACAGCTCTCATCGCAATCAGCAGAGATTTCATTCTAGGACAGAACAATTCATATCCACACCAGCAAATATCAGGTGTGTACCCCAAGGGGTTACTTGGGTTATTAACCCTAACCCTTCTCTGCAAGGACGAGGCAGCAGATACAAAGGTGCAATTAACACATTTAAGCACCCATCGCCCTCAGGCGGTGGGGCGGAGCCCGGCTAATAGCAGAAACAAGATAGGAAACGAGAGAGAACGGAAAAAGGGGGAGAGAAAGAGTAGAGGCGAGCAAAAGGGAGAGCCACTGACCGTGTCCAGGAGAGCCGACGGCTCCGACTGCGGGTCCTTGGCCGCGGCGCCGGGAGGCGGCGGAGGGAAGTTGGGGCTGAAAACCATGAGGTCGCTCTTGCCCGCGCCGTCCGCCACGCACAGGCTCCGGCTGTGGCGCTGCGAGTACGACCAGCTGCCCACTTCGCTGGCGCACACGAGCGTCGTGGGCCCGGGCCCCGAGAGCACGGCCGCCCGCGGCGCCCAGCGCGACGCCCCGTACAGCACCACGGCCAGCAGGAACAGGCTCGACACCGCGCAGATCGCCACCACCAGCCACACGTTCGTCGCCGCACTCGCCGCAACAGCCCCCACCTCCGCGCCCACCCCCGACCGCCACGACGACGACGACGACGACGACGAGGATGAGCCCGCGGCCGCGGCCAGCGCCGCCTCGGCCGCCTCCACCAGCGACACGCTGAGCGTGGCCGTGGCCGAGCGCGCCGGCTCGCCGTGGTCGCGCACGACGATCAGCAGCCTCTGGCGAGGGCCGTCCGCCTCGTCCAGCGCCCGCGCCGTGCTCACCTCGCCGCTGTAGAGCCCCACGCGGAACGGGCCCTTGCCCCGCGGCTCCCACAGCTCGTAGCGCAGCCACGCGTTGTAGCCCGAGTCGGCGTCCACGGCGCGGATCTTCGCCACCACCTGCCCCGCCGGCGCCCCCCACGCCGCCCACGCCCACAGCGTGCCCGACACCGACACCGAGCTCCCCGGCGACGACAACGCCTCGCCCGCCACGCCACCCGCCTCCGGCGCCGAGCCGGCAGGCGGCAGCAGCGCCGGCGCGTTGTCGTTCTCGTCCAGCACGAACAGCTGCACCGTGGCGTTGCCGCACAGCGGCGGCTCCCCCGCGTCCACCGCGCGCACCTCGAACTGCAGCACCTGCACCTCCTCGTAGTCCAAGGCCTGCAGCGCCCACACACGCCCGCTCTCCCCGTCCACCGACACGTAGCTCGACGCCGGACGCCACCCGCCCGCCACGGCCCCTCCAGCCGACGACCACGACGACGACGACACGGCGGCCACGCCGCCCTCCCACACCGAGTAGCTGACGCGCCCGTTGCCCGCCTCGTCCGGGTCCCGCGCCCACAGCCGCGCCAGCTCCGCGCCCGCCGCGTTGTTCTCCCGCACCAGCACCGTGTACACGGCCTGCGCGAACGCCGGCGCGTTGTCGTTCACGTCCGACACCGGCACCCGCAGCCCGCGGCTGGCGCGCAGCGCCGGCGCCCCGCCGTCCTCCGCACGCACCTCCACCTCGTACTCCGACACCCGCTCCCGGTCCAGCGCCTCGCGCAGCACCAGCGAGTACGAGCCCGAGAACGTCGCCTCCAGACCGAACGGCGACGCCGGCCACACCCAGCACCGCACGCGACCGTTCGCCCCCGAGTCCCGGTCCGACACGCTCAGCAGCGCCACCACCGTCCCCACCGACGCGTCCTCCGGCACCGGCACCGACAGCGACGTCACCCACACCTCGGGCGCGTTGTCGTTCACGTCCAGCACCTCCAGCAACACCTTGCAGTGACCCGACAGCGGAGGCATACCCTTATCTGTCCCTTTAATATGTATCTCATATAAAGTAATTGCCTCAAAATCCAGATTATCCGTCAGTCTGATCTCTCCACTGTTTGCATCGATGCTGAACACGTCTGCCGCCGAGGGTGGAACAATAGTATCCAGCTCATATATCACTTCGCCATATATTCCTTTGTCGGAATCCGTGGCGTTTACCCGCGCTACGAGCGTCCCCTGTAATGCGTCCTCGGGCAAAACTACGTTATACACTGACTGGTTGAATTGGGGTGCGTTGTCGTTTACATCCAGCACCGAGATCACCAGCTCCATGGTGCCCGTCAGAGACGGCCGGCCCCCGTCACTCGCCGTCAGCAACAACTGGTGAACGGAAATCGTCTCGCGGTCCAGAGATTTCGTGAGTACCAGAAACAGGGACTTAGTACGCGAGTTGCTGTTTTCTTCGTCTATTCTAAAATGATCGTTGGGGCTGAGTGCATAGGAGAGCTGTGCATTGGCCCCGATATCCGCATCCGACGCGCCCTCTAACAGAAACCGAGACCCAGGAGGGATATTCTCTGATAAACTGAGGTTTTTCCGGGCGGCAGGGAAGATGGGGGCATTGTCGTTGATGTCGGTGACCTCCAGCTCCACATGGAAGACGCGCAGCGGCCGCTCCACCAGCACCTCCAGCCGCAGCGCGCACGGCGCGCTCTTGCCGCACAGCTCCTCCCGGTCGAGCCGCGAGCTCACCAGCAGCGCGCCGCTCGCCCCGCTCACCTCCACGCTCGCCCGCCGGCCCTGCGCCACCAGCCGCAGCCGCCGCGCCTCCGCCTCGCCCGCCTCCAGACCCACGTCCTGCGCCAGACGCCCCACCACCGTGCCGGCCTTCGCTTCCTCCGGCACCGAGTACCGCACCTGCCCGCCCGACACCGCCCACGCCGCCTGCAGCACCAGCACCCGCACCACCGCCGCACAACAACCACCGCCCATCGCCGCCGCCGCCGCTCTGGCCGCCGCCGCTGTCTCTGTGTCTGCCGGCCCCGGCACGGGCCCCGCACGGCTCCCCGCCGCCGCCCGGACGCACCGGCTCTGCTGCCCGGCCCGCGCCGCCCCCCCGCGCTCACAGCCGGGCTCTCCGCCGCACCGGGGCGGAGCCGCCCACACGCCGTTCCTGAGCCTGCAGCGACACCGTGCGCTGCTCCGCCGCCTCACAATCTCCGCGACATCGCCCGTGCCGCCGCCCCGCGTATGGTCATCGACTCTACTTTTTCGTCTTGTCGCGGTCCTCTTCCTTTTACTTCTTTTTTCTTATCGTTTGATGTTTGAAAATATTTCCTTCTTTCTTCCTTCCTCTTTCTTGTCCGAGTTTATTTTCATTTACTTTCATTCATTTTTCTCTACTGAATCATTTTTATTTTCCCTTCTCATTTATGTTTCTTTCCCTCTTTGTACTTGTGCTCTTCCCTCCCATTGCGTTTTCTTTCTTTCCTTTCCTTTCTTTTTCCATCCTTCTCTCGTCTTTACCCTCGCTGGCAGTTCTCCAGTCGCCTTCGGCTCCCCTTGTGGGACCATCAAAGCCGGAGTCATCATCGATAATTACAGGGCATCACCTTCAGAACTCGCTACTCTCACCAGGTGGGAAACTGTTAGGGACCAGCTGTCTTCAGCGTCGGTGTATGTTGGTCTGGTCATTTATAATCTCTGCCTTTCTTTCTTTCTTTGGAGCTGGACTTGCATGGAATCCGTCCTTTCTTCTTAATTTTCTTCTTTATCTCCTTATGCTTTTCTCTTTGTATGCTTTATCTCTTCCTTCTTTCTTTCCTTCTTTCTTTCCTTCTTTCTTTCCTTCTTTCTTTCCTTCTTTCTTTCCTTCTTTCTTTCCTTCTTTCTTTCCTTCTTTCTTTCCTTCTTTCTTTCCTTGTTCTCCTTCTCTTTATTTTCCCTTTCCTGTTCTTTTTTCATCACCTTTTTTCCCAATCCCATCCCGGTCTCTCTTTTTCTAATTTCAACCTGCATCAAAATACTTTCCAAATACCTGTAGTATGTTCGCAATTAAGGATGTAAATGTCTTTTCGAAAAGGCTCTTATTCCTCTTGCTTGCATCAATTCCTCAGTTTCTTTTTTTGAGGGTTGGTTGTTTGTTTGAGGTTTTTTTTTTGTTTTGTTTTGTTGTTTTTGGGGGTTTTTTTTGTGTGGCGTGGGTTTTTGTTTGGGTTTTTGTATTAGTTTTTTCGTTGGTGTTGTTTGTTTTTGGTTTTTTAAATCACTGGTCTATCCTTTGGAACAGAAGCCCAAACCTCACCTACTGGGATATGTAACTTTAAAAGTACACCAAAGATTACAAACAACGCAAGGGAGTTTCTCATTTGGGAATTCAAAGCCATCACAGCCCAGCACAACCATCCTCCAAGAATGCTGCAAAAACTCCAGACAACCACAGCACCCCAGCACTTCTCGTATATCTCATATATTCTTCCAATATAACCAAAGATTATTCTTCATGACTCATGTTCCACCTGCACAGCCAACAAAAAGCCACAAGAGTGACACCACGGCATTGTCACTGAGAAAATCTGCTGTATGCCAAACACATCTAATCCAAGAAAGGTATTAAGGTAATTTCTCCATCTCTCCTTGCTTTCACACGTTCACCCTGTGCCTGGAAGGAACAGGAAAGGAATGAGAGCAGGCAGTGGTGCTCCAAACCTACAGGTATTTCAATCCAGGCAATATTCTGTCTATCCAATATCAAGATACCACAGCTGAATAGGAACCAAAGTACAAACAGGACCTGCCTCTCACACGCAGCCTCTTCATGTTCAAGCGACTTACCTGTAACGTCGCTGGTGTTGTCTTCTGAAAAAGAAACATTTTCAGAAGAGGAGAATGGGTTTAAGGGATATTGTCCCCCAATGATATGAGTAATTTTGCAGCATGCCGGACAGGAAAAAAACACATTCACCAAGAGCTCTGAAAAACAGGGACAGTGACCAATAACTCCTTTAGCACTTCTGTCACAGGGGAAGCAGAAGGAACACCTGAAAGTTAGTGATATTCTCTCAACAGCAGCCTCAGCTCGAGAGAGTGGAAAATCTTTCCCCAAGACCAACAGATTACTGTCTAAACATCTGCCACCTGACAGCTGCCAATATTTCACCATCTGCATCTCATCCACTGTTACCAAAGCATTGCCAATGTGAGAGAAGAAAGGGTGAGTGTTCTCCCTCAGACAGGAGAAGAAAACAAAGGAACCAAACCCACTGTACTGAAATGCCAGGTTTGACAACATCTTGAATACAGAGACTGCTTCTCCCCCTCCCTAGAAACACCGAGTTCAGAGAAACTACTCGGGCAACATTCTGTGAAGGCTGGCACAATTACACAAATTTCAAAAAGCTTTTGTCTGTCCACCGGCATCCCTCAACAAAGACAAGCAATCAAAGGCATGTATTGCATGTAACTGCACGAGCAGTAACATCACATAAAACAATAGAGCACAAGGATGTGCAGAATTACTGGAGGTTCCGAGATCCCAGAAGAGCAGCCCTCTGGGCTGGGCTTTTTCTCAGTTTTCCACTGGCATCCTCTATCCTTTGCCGTGGGAAATGAGACCTCCACAGCTAAGCAAACATTTTCCATTTCATCCACAATGACACAGACCACGTTCTACTCAGCATCTCAATTCCCCTAACGCAACACTCTTCCCCATTCAAACTCCCCCTCCACATCACACAGGTCTAAGCCCTACTTGATGCCATTTGAAGAATCACTGCCAAAAGATCAAACATTTCTCGACTCCAGCAATAGGTCCCATTAGAAAATTCTGCTCTGCAAAGGATCTAGGCCTTGGCACCTCTTCACCTTCCCTCATGATCACCACAGAGGACATACAAAACGCTTCAAAGTTACACAGCCTTCAGCAGGCTCCTCCCAGCTGTGTGAACTTCACTATGAACACTCTGCTTCTTTTTAGCAGTATCACATGGAAATAGCACAGAACTGCATATTTTAATCATTATAGATTCTATGATCAGTTTGGAATCAGCCTGTGTGGGTTTTGTTCTTCAAGAGAACCACACCAAATATGGTAGCACAAGCACTACAGCAAGTTTGATGCAGAGAATTTGTACTGCAGGAAATTTGACCTGGGATGCACTGAAGGATTTGGCCTGTACCTGCAAATAGCAGAACGAGTCATGTGTGATAACAGGACCATCTCTAACAAGGTCAGGTGCACATGTAGAGGGAGTCGAGTGCACAAAGATGACACTCACCACCGATTACATGCACAGAGATAAAAACCAAAACGCTGACAAGAACAACACCATAGTGGATTATATCGACTGTGAAGGAGAAACTGGTTTGCGTTTTGTTGGTAGGGGTTATTCTCTGGATTGTTTGTTTGCTTTCCTTTTAAAAAACGTTATTTCCACAGCTTTTGAAGTGATGCTGCAGTTGATATAAATTTTGATACAACATCGAAATACTATACTGTATTTCATACTACTTCCCTGCCCAGTAAAATGCATTCACAATCCAGGGAACGGGGCAGTAAGGAAAACAAAATTCCACTTTCTAGCACTTACCCTTGGAGAAAATTCCTTGGAACATATTAATTCTAAGCAGAGTAACAAGATCCTTGGGAATAGATCAGAGGAAAGGCTCACCACATATTCTGGTTTCATAATGACTCTAGCGTTAGAACTAAATTTGACACCTTCACCTTCCATGGACTGACAAACGCTAAAGTCCCAACCTTACATAACCTTGCTAGAGAGCAGAATCAAACATGAGGAAGTCAATTTTTGTCAGAAAAGACATTTAAGACAGGACCGTCCACCAATGACTGGGAGCTGTGAACACCACAGCCTGCATGTCTTTAAACTCATGAAATCAGGTCCAGTGAAAAAGCTACCCGCTAGAGAGAACGCACGTGTTCTCCGAAGCTCACACCTGGAGAACATCTAACCGCCGTGGAAAACTATTTCATTCCACGGAGAACTCACACCTAGAACAGAAACCCATACCTACGGATAATACCAGCTGCGGATTCCCTAATGCATTTATTTCTACTCCACCACAATCACCACCTCAGTGCAGGAGCAAGAGCCGGTTGGCTCCGGCGGCAGATGCAGAGGTAAAATTCACAAGCTTAAGCTTGCTTCGAGAACCGCCTTTTGGCCACGGGGGCGAAGAAGGGCTACAAACAACGACTGCAAAGGGGGCAGAGGAGAACAGGCAGAGAGGGGAACAGACGTCGGTGAAGGAGCAAAGGACAGCAAGGGAGGGCCACTGACCGTGTCCAGGAGAGCCGACGGCTCCGGCTGCGGGTCCTTGGCCGCGGCGCCGGGAGGCGGCGGAGGGAAGTTGGGGCTGAAAACCATGAGGTCGCTCTTGCCCGCGCCGTCCGCCACGCACAGGCTCCGGCTGTGGCGCTGCGAGTACGACCAGCTGCCCACTTCGCTGGCGCACACGAGCGTCGTGGGCCCGGGCCCCGAGAGCACGGCCGCCCGCGGCGCCCAGCGCGACGCCCCGTACAGCACCACGGCCAGCAGGAACAGGCTCGACACCGCGCAGATCGCCACCACCAGCCACACGTTCGTCGCCGCACTCGCCGCAACAGCCCCCACCTCCGCGCCCACCCCCGACCGCCACGACGACGACGACGACGACGAGGATGAGCCCGCGGCCGCGGCCAGCGCCGCCTCGGCCGCCTCCACCAGCGACACGCTGAGCGTGGCCGTGGCCGAGCGCGCCGGCTCGCCGTGGTCGCGCACGACGATCAGCAGCCTCTGGCGAGGGCCGTCCGCCTCGTCCAGCGCCCGCGCCGTGCTCACCTCGCCGCTGTAGAGCCCCACGCGGAACGGGCCCTTGCCCCGCGGCTCCCACAGCTCGTAGCGCAGCCACGCGTTGTAGCCCGAGTCGGCGTCCACGGCGCGGATCTTCGCCACCACCTGCCCCGCCGGCGCCCCCCACGCCGCCCACGCCCACAGCGTGCCCGACACCGACACCGAGCTCCCCGGCGACGACAACGCCTCGCCCGCCACGCCGCCCGCCTCCGGCGCCGAGCCCGCAGGCGGCAGCAGCGCCGGCGCGTTGTCGTTCTCGTCCAGCACGAACAGCTGCACCGTGGCGTTGCCGCACAGCGGCGGCTCCCCCGCGTCCACCGCGCGCACCTCGAACTGCAGCACCTGCACCTCCTCGTAGTCCAAGGCCTGCAGCGCCCACACACGCCCGCTCTCCCCGTCCACCGACACGTAGCTCGACGCCGGACGCCACCCGCCCGCCACGGCCCCTCCAGCCGACGACCACGACGACGACGACACCGCGGCCACGCCGCCCTCCCACACCGAGTAGCTGACGCGCCCGTTGCCCGCCTCGTCCGGGTCCCGCGCCCACAGCCGCGCCAGCTCCGCGCCCGCCGCGTTGTTCTCCCGCACCAGCACCGTGTACACGGCCTGCGCGAACGCCGGCGCGTTGTCGTTCACGTCCGACACCGGCACCCGCAGCCCGCGGCTGGCGCGCAGCGCCGGCGCCCCGCCGTCCTCCGCACGCACCTCCACCTCGTACTCCGACACCCGCTCCCGGTCCAGCGCCTCGCGCAGCACCAGCGAGTACGAGCCCGAGAACGTCGCCTCCAGACCGAACGGCGACGCCGGCCACACCCAGCACCGCACGCGACCGTTCGCCCCCGAGTCCCGGTCCGACACGCTCAGCAGCGCCACCACCGTCCCCACCGACGCGTCCTCCGGCACCGGCACCGACAGCGACGTCACCCGCACCTCGGGCGCGTTGTCGTTCACGTCCAGCACCTCCAGCACCACCTTACAGTGACCCGACAGCGGGGGTGTCCCTTTATCTGTTGCCCTAACATTTATGTCGTATAAATTGACTGCCTCAAAGTCCAGGACACCCGTCAGTTTGATGTCCCCGCTGTTATCATCAATGCTGAATAGATCTGAGGCAGAGGGAGGAACAACAGTATCGATTTCATATTTCACATCTCTGTTACTTCCTTCGTCCAGGTCTGTGGCGTTAATCCGCGCCACTAGCGTGCCTTGTATGGCGTCCTCGGGCAAACGTACATTATACACGGACTGGTTGAATTGGGGCGCGTTGTCGTTCGCATCCAGCACTGAGATCACCAGTTCCATGGTGCCCGTCAGAGACGGCCGGCCCCCGTCACTCGCCGTCAGCAACAACCGGTGGATCGGCAGCGTCTCGCGGTCCAAATATTTCGTGAGTACCAGAAACAGGGACTTACTGCGAGAGTTACTATTTTCTTCCTCTATTCTGAAATGCTCGCTGGGACTGAGTGTGTAGGAGAGCTGCGCGTTCGCTCCGATATCCGCATCCGATGCGCCCTCCAGCGGGAAACGAGATCCGGGCATTGTCGATAACTCTGCGATGCTGAGGTTTTTCCGGGCGGCGGGGAAGGTGGGGGCATTGTCGTTGATGTCGGTGACCTCCAGCTCCACATGGAAGACGCGCAGCGGCCGCTCCACCAGCACCTCCAGCCGCAGCGCGCACGGCGCGCTCTTGCCGCACAGCTCCTCCCGGTCGAGCCGCGAGCTCACCAGCAGCGCGCCGCTCGCCCCGCTCACCTCCACGCTCGCCCGCCGGCCCTGCGCCACCAGCCGCAGCCGCCGCGCCTCCGCCTCGCCCGCCTCCAGACCCACGTCCTGCGCCAGACGCCCCACCACCGTGCCGGCCTTCGCTTCCTCCGGCACCGAGTACCGCACCTGCCCGCCCGACACCGCCCACGCCGCCTGCAGCACCAGCACCCGCACCACCGCCGCACAACAACCACCGCCCATCGCCGCCGCCGCCGCTCTGGCCGCCGCCGCTGTCTCTGTGTCTGCCGGCCCCGGCACGGGCCCCGCACGGCTCCCCGCCGCCGCCCGGACGCACCGGCTCTGCTGCCCGGCCCGCGCCGCCCCCCCGCGCTCACAGCCGGGCTCTCCGCCGCACCGGGGCGGAGCCGCCCACACGCCGTTCCTGAGCCTGCAGCGACACCGTGCGCTGCTCCGCCGCCTCACACGCCTCGCAACATAGCCCACGACTCCGACTCGCGATGAGCATCTCTGCCATCTGTTCCTACCAGGGTCCCCTTCCTTTCTCTTTTTTATTTTTCATATCTCTTGGTGTTTCCTTGTATCTTGATTTCCTTCATATCTTGATTTTACTTTGTCTTTGTTTTATTTTGTTTTCTTCTTTAGATTCCTTCTTTTTAAGCATGTTTCTCTTCGTTTTTGCTTCTCCTTCTCTTTCCTCTTCATCATTGCCCTCTCCTTCCCTCTTCTTTATTCCATTTTTCATCTCCTTCCATCCTCCACTATTCTTTATCTGCGTTGTAAGGTCGTCAGTTGCTTCTGGCGCCACAGCACAGATTATCAAAGTTGGAGTCATCAGCGCCAGAACCCGGTGCTACAGCCAGGATGGAGTCTTGTTAGGCACCAACACTGCTCAGGGTCTGCAGACAAGGTAGGTGCCTTATGGTCATCTTCTGTGTCGTCGCATCTATTTTGCTATCCAGTTCTTTCCTCCCTTACTTTCCTTCAGGCTTTGAATTTACTTGCATAGGGTCCTCAATTTCTTATATTTTCTTCTTATTTCCTTTTGCTATTCGTTTTCCCCGTTCTGTTTTCTTTTCTTCCCTTCTCTTCCCTTGTTCTGCTTTCCTGTCTTTCCTTTCTTACTTATCCCTGTCCTATTTTGCCCCCTCCTCTTCTTAGTCCACCTTGTCTATTCTTCCCCTTTATTTCCATCACTAAAATATTTTCCATGTGCTCAAGATGAACAACGTCCCTATTTCATTTTTAAAATCTCCTTTCTTCTTCCTTATTCCTTTCTCTTTGTGTCCTTTCATTGTTCTCTGTGCCTTGATATTGCCTTCCATCTTTTCTGCTTCCATCCTTGTAACTTCCGTTTATTTCTTCCTTTAACAAAACATTTTAAAAATACCTACTGCACCCTCACTATGATGCACGAATATACCCTTTGGAAAGGGCTCTCATTTCTCTTTCCTACCACCTTCTATCCCTGTGGATAGGAAACAGCCTGTCTGCTTACCTCCCGCCCATGCACCTGCAAATTCCTTTCCCTTTTGAAGGAAGGCCAGATTCTTCAGCCTCCAGTCCTCCCAAGGACCTGCAATCTCACAGCAAGGCAGTCAGACGGCAAAGAACAGCTCTGGTACATCAGGACATGTTCGTACACCTTCCGACACAAAAGCCAGAGAAACAGCTTCTCAAGCATCTAATGAAAGAGGCTTCAAGGATTCCAAACAATCCTGACAAGTCCCTCATGTGGGAACTCAGACACATCACAGCCCAGCACAACGATCCTCCATTAATGTCACAGAAGCACAATGACATCACATCTACTGAGGAGTCCTCCTAAGCTTCCATGAACAGCTCTTCTTCCCGACTCATGGTCCACCTGCAAATCCAACCCAAAGCCAAACGTGTAACACCACGCCATTGCCACTGAGAACATCTGCTGCATGCCCAACAACATCTACCACAAAAAATGCATTAATGTCACTTCTCCATCTGTCCTCGCTTCCACGTGCTCACCCTGTGCCAGGAAGCCACAGGAAAGGAATGAGAGCAGGCAGTGGTGCTCCAAACCTACAGGCATTTCAATCCAGGCACCATTCAGTCCATCCAACATGAAGATACCACAGTTGAACAGGAACCAAGGTACACCTGTTTCTCACACACAGCCTCTTCAGGTACAAGCGACTTACCTGTAGCATCATGGGTTGCTTTTCCAGAAAAACCAACTCCAGGACCAGGAGTATTGCTTTTAAGGGATGGTGTCCCTCAATGTTATCAGCAATTTCCTGTCCCCTTGCTTGGTCAGCAAGACCAAGACCAGAGAAATGACCGAGGCCGTGTTCCAAGAAAGCTGGCAGAACGATGCAAGTTTGAAAATCCTTCTGTTTCATCAACAACATTCCATACAAAATACAAGCAATAAAAGGCATGGATGGCAGGTCATGTCACAGGGAACAAGAGAGCACAAGAATATGCAGAACTAGTGCAGGTCCTGACAGGATCCCAGGAGAGCAGCCCTGTGCACATGGGCCTTTTCTCAAGGTTTTCTATTGATATCCTTTATCCCACACCACCTGAAATCAGATCTACATAACTCCTCCCCAATGACATAGATTGTGTTCTACCCACTACCCACATTTTCCTTTGGCAACACACTTCCCCACTCCAACTGTCCCTCCCCACTGCATGGGTGCAGGCCCTATTCAGTGCCACATGCAGGATCACTGCCAAAATATCAAACAGTGCTAGAACCCAGCAACATGACCCAGCTGTAAACTCTGCTCTGCATGTGATTCAGTTCTTTGTACATCCTCACCTTCCCTCACGTCTGGCACAGAGAGCACGCTCAGGGCTGAAAAGCCACGCAGCATCTGGCAGGCTCTTCCCAGCTGCCTGTTCACCACCAATGCTTTGTTCCTTTACAGCAATCTCAGGTGCAAACGTCACAAAGCTGCATTCAGACTTCATGAGGATTCTGTGATTTGAATTGTGACAGCTCTGATCCCAGTCCACACATCTTTCTATCATCCAGAGAAGCACAGCAAATACCAACGCACAAAAGCACTCACAAGTTCAATTGAGTGGCAGAATTTGTTCCACATGCAACCAGGGCTGGGCTGCAGTGCAGGTTTGTACCTGCAAATATCAGAATGAGCCATGTGTGACATCAGGACACACCAGCTCTCCTGAGGCCACCTGTGCAGTGCACAAATAGGAGAAGTTGAGCATATAAATATTACAGCCACCTCAGCATGTGTTCTTACAAATCCCACCTGAGGAGCAGAAAGAAATCATCATGGCAACACCAATGGCTGTGAAAACCACCAGGAACACTCACCAGGAAACAAGGACAGCAGCTTGAAGCATTCCCCTCCCACAGTACCATTTCTGAAACAAGCAGCTCATTACACAACATTCAGCACTCTCCAGCTCACCAGCTCTTACCAACACATGGCCTACGTCAAGCAGGCAGCAGCACAAGGGGCTGTCTCTGATTAAACATTCTGAGAACCTCAAAGGAACATTTGTGAGCATTTCAGTATCACACAATGTCTCATGATCAGGAAGGTGTCCCACTCCAAACCCTTCGGGCTTGGGAAATGATCCTTGGCAAGAGCAATCTGTTCACATCCTGTCTTACACTTTCCTCTAGGTACCCTCCACTCACCACTCTGAGACGTGTTCTCAAGACAAACAGAATCTCATGCTCTTTTCTTACATCATGATCCATGAGCTTTCCACAGATCCACAGATTCCCCAAAACCATGCTTTCCCACTTCTCAAGGTCACCCTCCAGATTAGAAAATGGCCAGGCCCTACTCATTGTCACAGATCAGAGTTGCCTTTCCTATCTCAAGGCTAAACACAATTTTTGCTTATCCTTCTCAGCAATGACAGAACCATAAAAAACTCGGAGACGGCATCATCAATGCAGGTCAGATCAGAATTTCTGCTGCTGACTTTTCATGTTTTGTAATGCTCCAGCTGTCTCAGATGGAAACGTGGCAGACCTGGGAAGAAAACTGTTCTAAAGGTGGTATTGGGACAACTCTGCATGGTGATGTCATTGACGTCCTGCTCTGAGAAAAAAACCCAATGCTGTCGAGAACACGAGTGTAGCACATGATAGTTACTGTGTAGGAGAGTGTTATTAGAGATTTGTTGGGGAATGGTGGTTCTTTGATTTTTCGAGTTGTTACTTTGTTTCTTCATTGCTGGAGGGATTTACAGGCCTTTTGAAATGATGTCACCATTGATGCAAATTTTGACAGAACATCAAAACAGGCCAGTGTATTTATTGCTATTTCTGAGAACAGGAACACAAATCTACAATCTTGGGAACAGGGGCAGCAGGAAAAAGAAGAAAAATTCTTGCTTGTTACACTTTCCTTGTGCCATAGTCCACTGGCCCTACACTTTATGCTAATAATTAAAGCAACATAATACGTGGAAAAAGACCAGGGAAACATGGAAATGTCAGTCACGCCTTCCCTACTTTCTTAATGGATCTCGTGGTTGAACGATGAAAATGTGGTTGAATGACTAGAAACCTTCTGTCAATGAAACCACAATTGTCACCTTGCATCAGATATTTTCATGAGCAGAATTATATGAAGACAACAGTTTTCCATAAGAAACCAGACTAATAGCAGCGCGGTCAGCAGTCACCAGAGACAATAAGGCAATGCACGGTGCTTCGGGGGCTGCAAACATCACAATCAACATTTTTTCCGATGCTTCACCAAGTTCAGGTGGAAATGCTACAGATCAGCAGGCAAGACTGTTTCCAAAGCAGACACCTTGGGGCACCCCTCATCGCAGTGGACAGCGATTTCATTCTAGGACAGAACAAATCACACACAGAGCAAGAAACTGCAGCTGAGGACCATAAATGCCCCGGAGTGCCGCAATAGTTCTATATTCCCCCTAAGGGCAAATGAAAAGATGCCATTGACGATTGCCTGAAGAAACCGTCAACCACTCATAGCTCACGACCGAGGGAACTAAGCCTGGATCCCCGCAGAGGATCCTGACGGTACAGAAGGGTACTGAACGGGTTAAAAACGACCAAGGGAGAGCCACTGACCGTGTCCAGGAGAGCCGACGGCTCCGGCTGCGGGTCCTTGGCCGCGGCGCCGGGAGGCGGCGGAGGGAAGTTGGGGCTGAAAACCATGAGGTCGCTCTTGCCCGCGCCGTCCGCCACGCACAGGCTCCGGCTGTGGCGCTGCGAGTACGACCAGCTGCCCACTTCGCTGGCGCACACGAGCGTCGTGGGCCCGGGCCCCGAGAGCACGGCCGCCCGCGGCGCCCAGCGCGACGCCCCGTACAGCACCACGGCCAGCAGGAACAGGCTCGACACCGCGCAGATCGCCACCACCAGCCACACGTTCGTCGCCGCACTCGCCGCAACAGCCCCCACCTCCGCGCCCACCGCCGACCGCCACGACGACGACGACGACGACGAGGATGAGCCCGCGGCCGCGGCCAGCGCTGCCTCGGCCGCCTCCACCAGCGACACGCTGAGCGTGGCCGTGGCCGAGCGCGCCGGCTCGCCGTGGTCGCGCACGACGATCAGCAGCCTCTGGCGAGGGCCGTCCGCCTCGTCCAGCGCCCGCGCCGTGCTCACCTCGCCGCTGTAGAGCCCCACGCGGAACGGGCCCTTGCCCCGCGGCTCCCACAGCTCGTAGCGCAGCCACGCGTTGTAGCCCGAGTCGGCGTCCACGGCGCGGATCTTCGCCACCACCGGCCCCGCCGGCGCCCCCCACGCCGCCCACGCCCACAGCGTGCCCGACACCGACACCGAGCTCCCCGGCGACGACAACGCCTCGCCCGCCACGCCGCCCGCCTCCGGCGCCGAGCCCGCAGGCGGCAGCAGCGCCGGCGCGTTGTCGTTCTCGTCCAGCACGAACAGCTGCACCGTGGCGTTGCCGCACAGCGGCGGCTCCCCCGCGTCCACCGCGCGCACCTCGAACTGCAGCACCTGCACCTCCTCGTAGTCCAAGGCCTGCAGCGCCCACACACGCCCGCTCTCCCCGTCCACCGACACGTAGCTCGACGCCGGACGCCACCCGCCCACCACGGCCCCTCCAGCCGACGACCACGACGACCACGACGACACCGCGGCCACGCCGCCCTCCCACACCGAGTAGCTGACGCGCCCGTTGCCCGCCTCGTCCGGGTCCCGCGCCCACAGCCGCGCCAGCTCCGCGCCCGCCGCGGTGTTCTCCCGCACCAGCACCGTGTACACGGCCTGCGCGAACGCCGGCGCGTTGTCGTTCACGTCCGACACCGGCACCCGCAGCCCGCGGCTGGCGCGCAGCGCCGGCGCCCCGCCGTCCTCCGCACGCACCTCCACCTCGTACTCCGACACCCGCTCCCGGTCCAGCGCCTCGCGCAGCACCAGCGAGTACGAGCCCGAGAACGTCGCCTCCAGACCGAACGGCGACGCCGGCCACACCCAGCACCGCACGCGACCGTTCGCCCCCGAGTCCCGGTCCGACACGCTCAGCAGCGCCACCACCGTCCCCACCGACGCGTCCTCCGGCACCGGCACCGACAGCGACGTCACCCACACCTCGGGCGCGTTGTCGTTCACGTCCAGCACCTCCAACACCACCTTACAGTGACCCGAAAGTGGAGGGTTTCCTAGATCTGTAGCATCCACTTGTAGGCGATACAAACCAACGTCCTCAAAGTCTAAATCATTCCTGAGACGGATCTCTCCGCTCTTTCTGTCGATATCGAAAACGTCTCTTGCATCCTGCGGGGACAGGATCTGGAGTGAATAGGAGATATTACTGTTCGATCCCTCATCCAAATCCGTGGCATTTAGTCTGATCACCAAAGTTCCTCGTTCTGCGTTTTCCGGCACCTGCACTTTATACACCGACTGGTTGAATTGGGGCGCGTTGTCGTTTGCATCCACCACAGAAATCAGCAATTCCATGGTGCCCGTCAGTGACGGCCGGCCCCCGTCACTCGCCGTCAGCAACAACCGGTGAACCGGAATCGTCTCGCGGTCCAAAGATTTCCGTAGCACCAGGAATAAAGACTCACCGTCCTCCTCGGTTTTTTGTAAATCCAGAGCGAAATGCTCGCTGGAGCTGAGTGTGTAGGAGAGCTGAGCGTTCACTCCGATATCCGCATCCGACGCGCCCTCCAGCGGGAAACGAGACCCCGGCACCGACAATTCCGCGATGCTGAGGTTTTTCCGGGCGGCGGGGAAGATGGGGGCATTGTCGTTGATGTCGGTGACCTCCAGCTCCACATGGAAGACGCGCAGCGGCCGCTCCACCAGCACCTCCAGCCGCAGCGCGCACGGCGCGCTCTTGCCGCACAGCTCCTCCCGGTCGAGCCGCGAGCTCACCAGCAGCGCGCCGCTCGCCCCGCTCACCTCCACGCTCGCCCGCCGGCCCTGCGCCACCAGCCGCAGCCGCCGCGCCTCCGCCTCGCCCGCCTCCAGACCCACGTCCTGCGCCAGACGCCCCACCACCGTGCCGGCCTTCGCTTCCTCCGGCACCGAGTACCGCACCTGCCCGCCCGACACCGCCCACGCCGCCTGCAGCACCAGCACCCGCACCACCGCCGCACAACAACCACCGCCCATCGCCGCCGCCGCCGCTCTGGCCGCCGCCGCTGTCTCTGTGTCTGCCGGCCCCGGCACGGGCCCCGCACGGCTCCCCGCCGCCGCCCGGACGCACCGGCTCTGCTGCCCGGCCCGCGCCGCCCCCCCGCGCTCACAGCCGGGCTCTCCGCCGCACCGGGGCGGAGCCGCCCACACGCCGGTCCTGAGCCTGCAGCGACACCGTGCGCTGCTCCGCCGCCTCACACGCTCCGCGAAACCGCAGGGCGCCTCCACCACCTCCTGGCCGTGTCCTCTGCCGTGTCTTGCTCCACTGCTCGTGTTTTTTTTTCTGTTTGTTTTGGTTTTTTGTTTGTTTTATTTTGTTTTGTTTGTTTGTTTGTTTTAACCTTTTGGTGCTTGCTTGCAAATATACTTTTCCTTCCTTCATCCTCTTATTCTTTCATTATGCTTTCTTCTCTCTCTTCTCTGTCTTTCATCTTCCCTCTGCTTTTCCTTTTATTGTTCCCTGCGCTCTTTATAATCTCCTTCGTCCTCGTCTTTCATTTTTATTTCCGTCTCCTTCTTCCTTCTCCCGTTTTCTCTTTGCCTTTTTTTTCCCCTGTCGTGCCCTGTATTTTATTCTCTTTCCCTTCTCTTTCCATCATTCTCTTGTCTTCTTCACCTCGTTCCCAGTTCTCCACTGTCCTCATTTGTCACAGTTCGAACCATCCAGCCGGATGCGGGCCATCAGTGCCACAGGTGCCCTAAATAAGGCAGAGGCTGTTAGAGACCAACTCCGTTCTGCGTCTACAGGTAAAGTCCTTGCGTGCTGTTTAGCTGCTTTTCTTCTTTTCTTCCTTTGTAATCCTCGGTCCTTTCTTCGTTACATCCTTGTGTCATTTATTTCTATAACTTTTCAACCCCTTTTCTTTCCCTTCCTCTATTTCCTTCTTTCTGTCCTCCTCCCTTCCTGTGTACGATGATACTGTCAGTGACATGCTAATGATCTCTTTTGTACTTTCTCCCTTTTTAAATCTTCCTTCTTTTTATTGCTTTTTTTTTTTTTGTTATTCTTTGCTCCTTTTCCTTGCCTGCATTGCTTCTTCCTTCTCTTTCTCCTCCTTTTTCTGCTCCACTTCTCTTCCTTTTCCTGCCCCTTCTGTTCTTTTGTCTTTGCCTTTCCTTTGTTTCCTTACACAGCATGTTTTCTATACGATTGCATCGCTTTCACCATGGAGCACGGAATGAAAGCAAGAGCTCTCATTCCTCTCCTCCACCGTCTTCCATCTCCTCAGAGAGGAACCACTGTCCTTCTTTCCAGTCTATTCAAGACAGACAGAGGGCCACTTCATCTCTCCTTCAGCAAAAAGACCACACTCTTAGGCCTCTTCCTCTCAAGGAAGAGAATTCATCACGCTCTGAAACACAAGCCCAGGACCCAGGTACTTCAATATCTGTGCAAAAAGGCCCCAAAGACTCAAATCAACCCAGGAGACTCTTCCAATCGGGAATTTGCACCCATTGGAGCACAGTACACCGATCTGCCATGAATGGTGAGAAAGCACGGGAACACCACAGCTCCAGAGTGCTCTTTTTGTATCTCAACGAAGACCAATTTTTCTGGCCTCATTTATCACATGCATGGTGAAAGCCAAGCTCTTGCTTCTCTTTCCAAGCTGACATGCTCTGCCAGAACAACACAGCCCCATAGCCAGGGGCATAGGTCCCAGTGGAATCTCTCTCGCTTTGCAGGATACTCCACCCAGCAAAAGCTGCAAACGTAACACCGTGGCATTTTCCCTGAGAATATCCCCTCAGCTCCCAACACACCCACTCTGAAAAACACATAAAGGTCCCTCCTCCACCCGTGCTTGCTGTCACTAATTCACACCGTGCCTGCAAGCAGGTGGAACAGAATAAGTAGTGGTGCTTTGCTGGTCCCATCATAGAATATCTCAAATAGGAAGGGACCTGTAAGGATCAACAAGTCCAACTCCCAATCCAGGCAACATTTGGTCAATCCAGTATGAAGGTTCCAAGCCTCAACAGGAACAAAATACAGCTGTCTCACACATTCATCTTTTTCACCTAGAAGGGACTTACCTGCTGCATGACTGGTTGCTTCTTCAAAAAGGAAGCATTTGCAGGGAAGGGGAAAAGGGGAAGTGTTTTTTCCCCCCTAGTGATATAAGAGATTTCTGGGGGAGATGGATAGGGAGAAATAACCCACATTCTTCAAAAGCCTTGAAACCACTGGACAGAGCAGAGGGGAAGCAGGAGGAACACTGGGAAGCTATGGATGTTGTCTCAACCTCAGCTCAGAAGACCGGAAAAGCAGCGCCAACACTGATGGCAAATTGCCACAAAATCTGCCACCCGAGGCCTGCCAAAATTCATCAATCTGCATTTCACCATTACCAAGATATTGCCAATGTAAGAGAAGCAAAACAGAGAGATGGACGTTTTTGGGAAGAGGTGACAAGAAAAACAAAGGATTCCATTCCACTGTATTTAAACACAAGGTTCACCAATTTCTTGAAGGGCACTTCATCCACTCCCTAGCAAGACTAAGCAGGGAGTTAACCAAGGAGAAGTTCAGAGAACTCTGGCCAAACATGATCAAAATTTGAAAAAGCTTCTACTTCACCAACACTATTTCCCATCGAAAGCAAGTGATCCAAGCTGTGTATGGCAGATGTTTTATATCTGGTAGGAAGAGCACAGAGAACACCAAGGAATGGGGATATGCAGGACTTCTGAGAGGATCCAGACAAGCAGCCCTGTGTGTCCTGGGCTTTTTTCCAATATATTCTACTTGCATATTCTATCCCTTGCTCCGGGAAGTGGCATCTCCACAGCTAAGCAGGCATCCTCCAGTTCTTCCCTCATAATACAGTCCATGTTCAACACAATATCTTCATTTCCTCAGGAAAGAACCATCCCCACTCAGAGTCACCCTTCTCTTGATGGATGTCCCAAGGCCTTCTCCACAACACTTAGAGGAGCACTGCCACAGTATACAGACACAGTGCCACCATGAGAGACCAGCAATTAAAACTCATTTGGAGCATAACCCAGGCCTTAAGCTCCCCTCACGGTTGGCAGAAAGAACTTACAAAGTCATGCAAACTCACAGGGCATCTGGCAGAATCTCCCCAGCTGTGTGAATTTCACCGTGAATGCTTTGGGCTTTTGCAGCAATTTCAGGGGGAAACAGCACAGAGCTGCAAATTAGAGTTCATAACGACTCTGTGATATGTGCTGTCACAGCTGTGATCCCAGTCCACACAGACTTTATTGGAAGTGCCACATCAAATGCTAAAGCGTAAGTGCACTCACGATATCAACTGTGTGGATATCCCCATAGAAATGTGGGTAACATTTCTACGATGTAACACCAGAGCTGGGCTGCTCTGGAGGGTTTGATGTATGTATACGCATTTCAGAGTTAACTACATCAAGGGGAGATGCCACTGCTACCCAGGTTGACTCTGCAAGTGCACAAGTAGAGGAAACAAGCACACAGAGAATGCCCCCACCTTCTCTCATCACATCCACTTACTAATCCCACACGAGGAGAAGCAAGGAACTCTACGGCAAAGTCCATGAATGTGGAAGTGACTATGGATGCCCACCAGGATGCAAGAACAGCAGGCTGAAACGCTACCCTCCAACAACTCCTTTCTCAAAACAAGCAGGCAATGCTTCATCAGACAACATTCAGCACTCTGCATAGCATCTCCTCTTACACATTTCCTATGGCAATCACTCAGTAGCACAAGGGATTGTCTCAGGTAGAAGATATTCATAAGCTCAAAGAGTATTTTTGGTATTTCAAAACCATGTAACTCTCTGAAGATCCACAAAACCTGCAAATGAAGACACCTTGGACCCTGAAGATAATCCTATGAAAGAACACTGTGTGTTCATCCTGCTTCATTCCTCTAGCTATCCTCCATTCCCCATGCTGGGAGATTTATTCTCAAGGCAAAAACATCACCTCCACTTCTTGTCTTCTTATGCCATGGCCCATGTTCTTCCCTAGGATTTCCAGTTCCCACAGACTGGTCTTCCCACTGCTCAACGTCGCCCTTCACACCAGGGAAAGGCCAGACCCTATCCAGTACCACAAAACACAGTTTCATTCCGCACCTCAAGGACCATTTAAATTTTACTTTATCTTTCCCAGCAGCAACAGCACCACAAAACATTGCCAGACAGTACCACGTACAAGGTAGACTGCACACTTCCTGCAGCTGGCCCAGCGTGTTTTGCAATGCTACAACTATCTCCAACGAAAACATGACCTGGTAACAATATTCTTTCTAAAGGTGATGTCAGGAAAGCTCTAAAGGGGAATGGCATTGATGTCATGCTCTGAGAATGAAATTGAGCTGCTAGGGAGGAAAACCAGTGTAAAACGTGATACTGACTGCCTACAAGAATGTTATTTGAACTTTAGTGGGGAAAGCTGAGGTTTGGGGGTTGATATTTCTTTGTTCATTGCAGAGAAGAATTATTTCCAGGGCTTTTGAAACAATGAGGCTGTCGATACAAATTTGGAAAGGGCAAAACTAGCCAGTGTATTCCAGGACATGCCTGTGAATGGAAACGCAAATTCACAACCTGAGGGATGGGGCAGCAGGAAGAGAAAGACATTTTCCTTTGTAACATCTACTTTAGGTCACACTTCACTACCCGAACACATATGTTACTAAGAAAAGCAAGAAGATAGACAAAAAGAACATGGGATAACTCTATACGGCTTTTACTACATTCTTAATGACTCTAGTGGAGGAACAAAAATAGAGAAGTTTGTTCCTTGAAGTCCAAATGCCACACTGCATCACGTCTCTTGCAGAGGGAAATGAAAGAAGAGAGGTTTCGATACAATCCAGAATAAAACAGGCAAAGAATCAGACAAAAAAAGTAATAAGGCAGCATGTAATGCATGGAGGACTGGCATCAATAATTCTGTATTTCCTCTAAAGGCAAATGAAAAGATGCCATTGACGATTGCCTGAAGCACCCTTCAAGCACGCATCGCTCACGACCGTGGGAACTCAGCCTGGATCCCCGCAGAGGATCCTGACGGGAGAGAAGGGTTGGATGGGGGTGAGAGACGAGCAAGGGAGAGCCACTGACCGTGTCCAGGAGAGCCGACGGCTCCGGCTGCGGGTCCTTGGCCGCGGCGCCGGGAGGCGGCGGAGGGAAGTTGGGGCTGAAAACCATGAGGTCGCTCTTGCCCGCGCCGTCCGCCACGCACAGGCTCCGGCTGTGGCGCTGCGAGTACGACCAGCTGCCCACTTCGCTGGCGCACACGAGCGTCGTGGGCCCGGGCCCCGAGAGCACGGCCGCCCGCGGCGCCCAGCGCGACGCCCCGTACAGCACCACGGCCAGCAGGAACAGGCTCGACACCGCGCAGATCGCCACCACCAGCCACACGTTCGTCGCCGCACTCGCCGCAACAGCCCCCACCTCCGCGCCCACCCCCGACCGCCACGACGACGACGACGACGACGACGAGGATGAGCCCGCGGCCAGCGCCGCCTCGGCCGCCTCCACCAGCGACACGCTGAGCGTGGCCGTGGCCGAGCGCGCCGGCTCGCCGTGGTCGCGCACGACGATCAGCAGCCTCTGGCGAGGGCCGTCCGCCTCGTCCAGCGCCCGCGCCGTGCTCACCTCGCCGCTGTAGAGCCCCACGCGGAACGGGCCCGTGCCCCGCGGCTCCCACAGCTCGTAGCGCAGCCACGCGTTGTAGCCCGAGTCGGCGTCCACGGCGCGGATCTTCGCCACCACCTGCCCCGCCGGCGCCCCCCACGCCGCCCACGCCCACAGCGTGCCCGACACCGACACCGAGCTCCCCGGCGACGACAACGCCTCGCCCGCCACGCCGCCCGCCTCCGGCGCCGAGCCCGCAGGCGGCAGCAGCGCCGGCGCGTTGTCGTTCTCGTCCAGCACGAACAGCTGCACCGTGGCGTTGCCGCACAGCGGCGGCTCCCCCGCGTCCACCGCGCGCACCTCGAACTGCAGCACCTGCACCTCCTCGTAGTCCAAGGCCTGCAGCGCCCACACGCGCCCGCTCTCCGCCTCCACCGACACGTAGCTCGACGCCGGACGCCACCCGCCCACCACGGCCCCTCCAGCCGACGACCACGACGACCACGACGACACCGCGGCCACGCCGCCCTCCCACACCGAGTAGCTGACGCGCCCGTTGCCCGCCTCGTCCGGGTCCCGCGCCCACAGCCGCGCCAGCTCCGCGCCCGCCGCGTTGTTCTCCCGCACCAGCACCGTGTACACGGCCTGCGCGAACGCCGGCGCGTTGTCGTTCACGTCCGACACCGGCACCCGCAGCCCGCGGCTGGCGCGCAGCGCCGGCGCCCCGCCGTCCTCCGCACGCACCTCCACCTCGTACTCCGACACCCGCTCCCGGTCCAGCGCCTCGCGCAGCACCAGCGAGTACGAGCCCGAGAACGTCGCCTCCAGACCGAACGGCGACGCCGGCCACACCCAGCACCGCACGCGACCGTTCGCCCCCGAGTCCCGGTCCGACACGCTCAGCAGCGCCACCACCGTCCCCACCGACGCGTCCTCCGGCACCGGCACCGACAGCGACGTCACCCGCACCTCGGGCGCGTTGTCGTTCACGTCCAGCACCTCCAGCTCCACGGTACAGTGACCCGACAGCGGGGGCCAACCTTGGTCTCTCGCTTCAATCCGGAAATCAAATACGCTGACATCCTCGAAGTCTAGGGCGCCCGTGAGGTTAATCTCCCCAGTCTGCGGATTTACCGAAATCATATCTCTTCCACTCGGAGGATTGAAGTTGGTCGCGATAAAAGAAATTTCACTATTAATGCCCTCGTCCGAATCCGTGGCATTCACACGCCCCACCAGAGTCCCCTCTGTAGCGTTCTCTGGCACCTGCACTTTATACACGGACTGGTTGAACTGGGGCGCGTTGTCATTTGCATCCACCACCGAGATCAGCAGCTCCATGGTGCCCGTCAGAGACGGCCGGCCCCCGTCACTCGCCGTCAGCAACAACCGGTGAACGGGAATCGTCTCGCGGTCCAGAGATTTCGTTAAAACAAGATCGAGCACAGCATTTCGCTCACTCGGTTTCTGTAAATCCAGAGAGAAGTGCTCACTGGGGCTGAGTGTATAGGACAGCTGCGCGTTCGCTCCGATATCCGCATCCGATGCGCCCTCCAGCGGAAAACGAGACCCCGGCACCGATGATTCCGCGATGCTGAGGTTTTTCCGGGCGGCGGGGAAGATGGGGGCATTGTCGTTGATGTCGGTGACCTCCAGCTCCACATGGAAGACGCGCAGCGGCCGCTCCACCAGCACCTCCAGCCGCAGCGCGCACGGCGCGCTCTTGCCGCACAGCTCCTCCCGGTCGAGCCGCGAGCTCACCAGCAGCGCGCCGCTCGCCCCGCTCACCTCCACGCTCGCCCGCCGGCCCTGCGCCACCAGCCGCAGCCGCCGCGCCTCCGCCTCGCCCGCCTCCAGACCCACGTCCTGCGCCAGACGCCCCACCACCGTGCCGGCCTTCGCTTCCTCCGGCACCGAGTACCGCACCTGCCCGCCCGACACCGCCCACGCCGCCTGCAGCACCAGCACCCGCACCACCGCCGCACAACAACCACCGCCCATCGCCGCCGCCGCCGCTCTGGCCGCCGCCGCTGTCTCTGTGTCTGCCGGCCCCGGCACGGGCCCCGCACGGCTCCCCGCCGCCGCCCGGACGCACCGGCTCTGCTGCCCGGCCCGCGCCGCCCCCCCGCGCTCACAGCCGGGCTCTCCGCCGCACCGGGGCGGAGCCGCCCACACGCCGTTCCTGAGCCTGCAGCGACACCGTGCGCTGCTCCGCCGCCTCACACGCTCCGCCACAGCGCCCGCGTCTTTGCTCCGCTACGGTCATCTCCTCTGCCGCCTCTTCCTACAGTGCTTTCCTTATTGTTCTTTTTTCGTTTTCCGCATCTCTTGCTGATTTCTTTGCATAGGTTCCTTTCTTTCCTTCCTCGTTTCTTCTTCTTCCTTTTTTCCGTTATTCATTGACATTTCCTTTCCTTTCCTTTCCTTTCCGTTGCGTCTCCTGTTCCTTGTCCTTTTCATTTATTGCTCTGTCCTAATCTTTAAGCCATTTTCCCTTCCTTTCTAATCTTCACTCTTTTGTACCTCCCGTCGGCAATTCGCCAGTTGACCCCCGCGCCGCGGCGGAGATCATCACAATCGGATCTGTGAGCGCTAATTATGGTATATCAGCGCTAATTAAGGTGTATCAGCGCCGGGACGCAGTGCTCCAAGCAGGGGGAAGGCTGTTAGGGACCAACTCTGCTCAGGATTTAAACATAAGGTCGGTGAGTGCTGATCACGTCCTTTATCGTCCTTCCTTTTCTTCCATTCTCTTCTTTCTTCGTTACTTTCTTGCTCCCTTTCTGTCTTACTTTTCAATTGTACAGTCGCCTTCTTTAATACTTCATTGCCTCTTTCATTTTCTTCTGCTATTCTTTCTCTTGTTTTTTCTCTCTTTCCATTCTACTTCCTTATTCCCTTTCCAAATGTTTATGTAATACTCTCAATGAACATGTCCTCTGGAAAAAGTTGTCATTGCTCTTCCTTGGAACGATTCCTTCCATTGTGCCTTTTATTCCTGTCCTTTTTCCTTTTTCTTCTCCCTTTTACTGTTCATTTTTTTCTTTGCTTATTATTTCTTATTCTTTCTCTCTTTTTTGTGCATTGTCTTTCCCTCCTCTTGTCTGTTGCTTTCATCCTTGTCTCTTCTATTATTTTTTCCCCTTAAGGAAATGCTTTTAGAAATATTTAAAATATTTTAAAATAAAATTTTAAAATACACCACCACGTCATGAAGCACTGACATGCCCTTCAGCAAAAGCTCTCACTCCTCTTCCCTTCCACCTCTCATTCCTCATTACAGGTGTAGAGTTTGCAGGTCGGTTTCAGACGGCCGGGACAGACGAGAGATCTCTGAAGTTCGGTTGTAGAGCATGAGGTTTATTGTAAAAGAGCGTTAATGTAAGAGACCTGCTGAGAGCTGCCAGACGCAGCCCGGAGCAGGTCAGAGAGGCAAGAGCTAAGAGTGGAGATCTAAGAGAGTTGAGTGGGGATCTAAGAGAGTTGAGAGCGAAGGTCTAAGAGAGCAGTTAAAAGAGAGGATTTAAGGAAGTTAAAAGAAGAGAGCTAAGAGAGGTTAAAGAAGAGGAGAAGAGAGCGAGCTTGTCGCTTACAATACAATAAATCATCTTCTGTGTTGAATATTCTAATTTTCATTAACCAATCTAGAACAAACTACAAATCTTATAACATTTGCATAGAGCCTATGAGAACTATTGCATCACTATACAGTGTTATATTTTAAACTCTAAAAGCTGCTTTTTGGATCCTCTGCCAAGTTGGTAGGGTCTGCTTTGACCCTTTGACCCGTCTGCAAGCAGAGGGTGTTGTTTAATCAAAAGGGGGGTTACCTGCAGGCAGCCATGCCATTGTTTTCTAGTTGTTCAGCAACTGGGGTTTGGTATCTCAAAGCTTGTCTTCATTTCAATCTCGCTTACAGTTTCTAGATTCTCAGCATCTTTTGCTAGGTAATCATATTTATAAGGCTTTCTTATTTCATCTTCCCCAACAAAAGGGAACAGCCTTCTTGCTTTCCCCCGCTACCACGCACCTCCAGCTTCCTCTCCCTTCGGGATCAAAGCCATATTTGGAGCCTTCAGTCACTTCAAGGACCCAGGAAATAAATCGACAAATCAATTATCTGGCAAAGGACAGCTCTGTTACATCGGAGTCCAACCATTCAGACATCTAATACAAAAAAGGCTCCAGAGTCTAAGTGACCCTGGGAGGTCTCTCCTCCTTGAAATCAAACCCATCAGAGTCTAGCACGAGAATCCTCCAAGAATGCTGCAAAAACCATGATGACACCACATTCCTCATTTACCTCGATTCAGAGAAATCCTGCCTAACTCATTTCTCACCTGCAGAGCTAATCTAAAATCCACCAAGGTAATACCATGGCATTGTCACTGAAATCATCCTCCTCATGTGCAACACATCTACTCCTAAAAAAGCATTAAGGTCACTTCACCATTTGTCCTTGTTTTCCCCTCCTCACCCTGTGCCAGAAAGCAGAAGAATCGAATGAGAGCACATAATGGTGCACCCCAAAACCTACAGACATTTCAATTCAGGCATTAATCAGTCAATCCAACAGGAAGATACCACAGCTGAACAGGAACCAAAGTACGCCTGTCTCACAGACAGCCTCTCCGGGTAGGAGTTATTCACCTGGAGCATCACTGGTTGCTTCTTCAGAAAAAGAAACTCCAGGATCAGGTGTGTTTGTTTGAGGGGACAGCGTCCCTTAATGCTAGCTAGAAGACCAAGATCAGAGAGATGACTGATGCAATGTCCCAAGAAAGGCTGGCAGAATGATGCAAATTTCAAAAGGTCTTCTGTTTGACCAAGAAAATTCCACATCAAAGACAAGTGATTAAAGGCATGGATGGCAAGTGACTTCATAAACTGCAATATCACAGGGAACAACAGAATGCAAGAATACAGAGAACGGCTGGAGGTCCTGAGAGGATCCTAGGAGAACAGCACTATGTGCTGGGCATTTTCTCAAGATTTTCTTCTGGCATCCTCTATCACAATGCATGGGAAATGAGATCTCCACAGCTAATCAGACATTCTCCAGTTCCTCCACAATGACACAGACCGTGTTCTGCTCAGCAGCTGCATTTCCCTGGGGCAATACACTTCCCCATTCAAAGTCACCCTCCACACCGCGCATACCCAGGCCGTATTTAGTTTCACACACAGGATCGCTGCTGAAATATCAGACATTGCTCGACCCTAGCACCATGCCCTGTCTGTGAATCCCAGTCTGCAAGTGATCGAGGCCCTTGTACTTCCTAATCTTCCTTCATAATCACCACAAAAGATGTTCAGAGCATCTAAAATCCACACAGCATCTGGCAGGCTCTTCCCAGCTACATGTTCTTCACCATGAATGGTTTGCTCCTTTTCAGCAAGCTCAGCTGGAAACGCCACAGAGCTGTATGTTAGAGTTCATAAAAATTCTGTGGTTAAAGATGTGACATTTCTGATCTCAGTGCACAGATTTATTTCATCAAGAGAACACAGCAAGTGCCAACGCCCAAGAGAACTCACAGTGTCAACCGTGTGGGACAACTTGTACCACATGAACTGGGCTAATCATTCAAGTTTTGGGGTTTCCTTGCAGATACCCGAATGAGCCACATGTGGCATCAGGACACACCATCTCTACTGAGGCCGTGCAGTACACAAGTAAAGGAAGTTGAGCACATAAAGATTACAGCCACCACATCATGTGTTCTTACAAATTCCGCCTGAGAAGGAGGAGCCAACCATAATTACAAAATCTACAGCTGTGGACACTACTATGGAAGACCACTACAACAGCAGCAAGTTTAAGCATTCCCCTCCCACAACACCCTGAAACCTTGAGCCTGAAAAAATTGTTTCATCAGACAACATTCAGCACTCTCCATCTCACCAGCTCTTACCAACACATGGCCTTCTTCAGGCAGGCAGCAGCACAGGAGACACTCTTGGAGAGACTCATAATTCCAAAGGACATTGTGGACATTTGAATACCACACACTGTCTCATTATCAGGAAGGCCTCCCACTCCAGACCATTAGGGGCTGGGAAAGGATGCTCAGCAAAAACACTTTGTTCCCATCCTGCCTCACTCTTTCCTGTAGAAATTCTCCACTCCTCCACTCTGAGATGTGTTCCAAAGACAAACATATAATCTCATTATATTTTCCTACTACACGAGCCACGGTCTTCCCAATGTTTTCAGTTTCCCCACACAGATCATTCTGCTGCTCATGGTCACCCTTCCCATCAGGAAAGGGCCAGGCCCTACTCTGTACAATGGATCACAGTTTCCTTCCCTACCACAACACGACTTTTGCTTATCCTCCCAAGAAAAGATACACCATAAAAACCCATGGATGGTGTCATCAATGCAGCGTATGGGAGATGTTCTGCTGCTGACACCTCATGTTTTCTAATGCTTTTTTATGGGAATACTATTTCCAAAGGTGATGTTGGAACCTCTAAAAAGCAATGGCATTGATGTCATGTCTCCAAGAGAAGAACAGAAATGTTGGCGAGGACACTCACACTTGATACTGATTTGTGTAGGAGAATGTTATTTGAGAATTGATGCGGAAAGGTGGTTTTCCTTTTTATTTTGGGTTTTTTTTCGTTAGTTTGTTCATTACAGAATTGAAGCTTTTCAGGGCTCTTAAAATTATAAGACCGTTGATGCAAATTTTGAGAGAACATAATAAAAGGCACGTGTACGCTGCTCTACATCTTTGGTCAGAAACACAAATCCTCGGGAACGTGGGCAGAAGGAAAACAAAACATAACTTGCCCATTTGAAACACATATCTTGGGTAACACCCTTTCTCCCTGACTGCTTTGTACTATTAACTGGAACAACATGATACTTACAAAGAGATCATAGGAAAATCATAGTAAATCTTTGTCACAACTACCAAATTTTCTAAATGTAGCTCATAGTAGAACGAAAATAGAGAACTTTTGCCCTTGAATACCCACTTTTCACCTTCCATCATACCTTCACATGACCATAATTAAAGAAGAGGAAAACCGTTTTCAGTGACAAGACAGATGAATACTAGCACGGCCAACAGTCAGCAAAGGCAAAGACGTGGCACATAGCTCCTGGGACACTGTCACCATCACAGCCTGGCTGTCTTGCTCTCCTTAACCCAACTAGGAATAGCTACACAACAGCAAGAGAAGCCTCTTGCTGTCTGCGGATCTCACAGCTCCGGGCACCTCTTGTCTCAAAGGACAGTAACTCTACAGCAGAACAACTCATATATAGAGCACCAAACCTCAACTAGCCACCGTAATCGCTAGAGGGTGCTGCCATATCGATATTCCGGACGCCCCTGAGGGCTTCGGCAAGGACGCGGTGCTGATGAAAAGGTGCCATTGTCATCCTTAAGCACCGACTAACTACTGACGGTCCTTAAGTCGTGGGAACTGAACCCGGCTTCAAACAGCACGTACCCAGGGGGCAGATGAGAAGGAGCACAAAAAGGACCGAAGGAAGGAAGAGCCACTGACCGTGTCCAGGAGAGCCGACGGCTCCGGCTGCGGGTCCTTGGCCGCGGCGCCGGGAGGCGGCGGAGGGAAGTTGGGGCTGAAAACCATGAGGTCGCTCTTGCCCGCGCCGTCCGCCACGCACAGGCTCCGGCTGTGGCGCTGCGAGTACGACCAGCTGCCCACTTCGCTGGCGCACACGAGCGTCGTGGGCCCGGGCCCCGAGAGCACGGCCGCCCGCGGCGCCCAGCGCGACGCCCCGTACAGCACCACGGCCAGCAGGAACAGGCTCGACACCGCGCAGATCGCCACCACCAGCCACACGTTCGTCGCCGCACTCGCCGCACCAGCCCCCACCTCCGCGCCCACCCCCGACCGCCACGACGACGACGACGACGACGACGAGGATGAGCCCGCGGCCGCGGCCAGCGCCGCCTCGGCCGCCTCCACCAGCGACACGCTGAGCGTGGCCGTGGCCGAGCGCGCCGGCTCGCCGTGGTCGCGCACGACGATCAGCAGCCTCTGGCGAGGGCCGTCCGCCTCGTCCAGCGCCCGCGCCGTGCTCACCTCGCCGCTGTAGAGCCCCACGCGGAACGGGCCCTTGCCCCGCGGCTCCCACAGCTCGTAGCGCAGCCACGCGTTGTAGCCCGAGTCGGCGTCCACGGCGCGGATCTTCGCCACCACCTGCCCCGCCGGCGCCCCCCACGCCGCCCAAGCCCACAGCGTGCCCGACACCGACACCGAGCTCCCCGGCGACGACAACGCCTCGCCCGCCACGCCGCCCGCCTCCGGCGCCGAGCCCGCAGGCGGCAGCAGCGCCGGCGCGTTGTCGTTCTCGTCCAGCACGAACAGCTGCACCGTGGCGTTGCCGCACAGCGGCGGCTCCCCCGCGTCCACCGCGCGCACCTCGAACTGCAGCACCTGCACCTCCTCGTAGTCCAAGGCCTGCAGCGCCCACACGCGCCCGCTCTCCGCCTCCACCGACACGTAGCTCGACGCCGGACGCCACCCGCCCACCACGGCCCCTCCAGCCGACGACCACGACGACGACGACACCGCGGCCACGCCGCCCTCCCACACCGAGTAGCTGACGCGCCCGTTGCCCGCCTCGTCCGGGTCCCGCGCCCACAGCCGCGCCAGCTCCGCGCCCGCCGCGTTGTTCTCCCGCACCAGCACCGTGTACACGGCCTGCGCGAACGCCGGCGCGTTGTCGTTCACGTCCGACACCGGCACCCGCAGCCCGCGGCTGGCGCGCAGCGCCGGCGCCCCGCCGTCCTCCGCACGCACCTCCACCTCGTACTCCGACACCCGCTCCCGGTCCAGCGCCTCGCGCAGCACCAGCGAGTACGAGCCCGAGAACGTCGCCTCCAGACCGAACGGCGACGCCGGCCACACCCAGCACCGCACGCGACCGTTCGCCCCCGAGTCCCGGTCCGACAAGCTCAGCAGCGCCACCACCGTCCCCACCGACGCGTCCTCCGGCACCGGCACCGACAGCGACGTCACCCGCACCTCGGGCGCGTTGTCGTTCACGTCCAGCACCTCCAACTCCACCGTACAGTGACTCGACAGCGGAGGTGTTCCTTTATCTGTCGCTTCAATCCGGAAATCAAATTCATTGACTTCCTCGAAGTCCAGGGCGCCCGTGAGGTGAATCTCTCCTGTCTGCGGATTGATGGCAATCACATCTCTGCCACTCTGGGGACTGAAGCTGGTTGCGGTAAAGGTCACTTCGCTATTACTTCCTTCGTCCGCATCCGTGGCATTCACACGCACAACGAGCGTCCCCTCTGTAGCGTTCTCTGGTAGCTGCACTTTATAAACAGACTGGTTGAATTGGGGCGCGTTGTCGTTTGCATCTAACACCGAGATCACCAATTCCATGGTGCCCGTCAGTGACGGCCGGCCCCCGTCACTCGCCGTCAGCAACAACCGGTGAACGGGAATCGTCTCGCGATCCAGAGATTTCGTTAAAACGAGTTCGGGTACAAGATTCCGCTGATTCGATTTTTGTAAATCCAAGGTGAAGTGCTCGCTGGGGCTGAGTGTGTAGGAGAGCTGAGCGTTCGCTCCAATATCCGCGTCCGACGCGCCCTCCAGCGGGAAACGAGACCCCGGCACAGACAATTCCGCGATGCTGAGGTTTTTCCGGGCGGTGGGGAAGATGGGGGCATTGTCGTTGATGTCGGTGACCTCCAGCTCCACATGGAAGACGCGCAGCGGCCGCTCCACCAGCACCTCCAGCCGCAGCGCGCACGGCGCGCTCTTGCCGCACAGCTCCTCCCGGTCGAGCCGCGAGCTCACCAGCAGCGCGCCGCTCGCCCCGCTCACCTCCACGCTCGCCCGCCGGCCCTGCGCCACCAGCCGCAGCCGCCGCGCCTCCGCCTCGCCCGCCTCCAGACCCACGTCCTGCGCCAGACGCCCCACCACCGTGCCGGCCTTCGCTTCCTCCGGCACCGCGTACCGCACCTGCCCGCCCGACACCGCCCACGCCGCCTGCAGCACCAGCACCCGCACCACCGCCGCACAACAACCACCGCCCATCGCCGCCGCCGCCGCTCTGGCCGCCGCCGCTGTCTCTGTGTCTGCCGGCCCCGGCACGGGTCCCGCACGGCTCCCCGCCGCCGCCCGGACGCACCGGCTCTGCTGCCCGGCCCGCGCCGCCCCCCCGCGCTCACAGCCGGGCTCTCCGCCGCACCGGGGCGGAGCCGCCCACACGCCGTTCCTGAGCCTGCAGCGACACCGTGCGCTGCTCCGCCGCCTCACACGCTCCGCCACAGCGCCCGCCACTCCGTTCCATTATCGCCATCTCCTCTGCCGTCTGTTCCTACAGTGCTCCTATTTTATTTTATTCTTTAGGCTTTTTCTTCTGCTCTCTTATTTGTCTCTTCTGGTAACTCGCGAGTCGCATCCGGTGCTGCACTGAAGAGAAAATAATTCGGATTTTCCAACTCTCTGATGCCCCCATATGTGCCGGAGCGCGGAATATTCTTACCGGGGCGGAGGCTTTTATGAACGAACTCCGACCAGCAATTAGAGGTAAGGTTGTGGCGTACTGCTCATCACTTTTTCCGTTTCTTTTTTCTTTCTCCTCTTTGTCATCCTATATTCCTAATAATCTCCTTGTGTCATTCCATCATAGCATTTTCTCTTCTCTTCTCTTCTCTTCTCTTCTCTTCTCTTCTCTTCTCTTCTCTTCTCTTCTCTTCTCTTCTCTTCTCTTCTCTTCTCTTCTCTTCTCTCTTCTCTTCTCTTCTCTTCTCTTCTCTCTTCTCTTCTCTTCTCTTCTCTTCTCTTCTCTTCTCTTCTCTTCTCTTCTCTTCTCTTCTCTTCTCTTCTCTTCTCTTCTTCCTTCTTTTCTTTTTCTCCTATCTCGCCTTCCAGCCTTTCTGTGTACAGTGGTAGTGTCAGTGACATGCCATTTATGCATTCTCCCTTTTCCTTTCCTTTTTCTACTGCTATCTTCATTCCTTACTTCCCTTTTTCCTTCTTTCCTTCATCGCTCTCCTTGCATCCTTCCATCTGTCTATCCATCCATCCATGCATATATCCATCCATCCTGCCCCGTCCTTGCTTCCGATTTGCTTCCATTTCCATCCTCTGTTCACTATTCCCTTACCAAGAAGCTTTTACTGCATCTACAAAATTATCAACTTGGTGTAGGGGCCATTTTTTGGCAAAAGCTCTCATTCCTCTTCCATTCTGCCATCCATCTCTCCAGAGAACCAACAACCTTCTTGCTTTCCTCCTGTCCATGCATTTACTACTTCCCCCCTGTCAGGATGAAGGCCACACTCTTCAGCCTCCAGTCCTCTCAAGGACCCAGCAATAACACTACAAGGCAATCTCACGGCAAAGAACAGTTCTGCTACATCCGAACAACTTCTGCCACTCCCTGACACACTAGCAGGAGCCAAAGTTATTGGGACATCTGTGCAAAGAGGCCTGAAAGAGTCCAAACAATTCCAGGGGGTTTCTTGCTCAGGAACTGAAAACTATCACAGCTCAGCACAACCATCCTCCCCAAAGAGGAAAGAAAGCACCGGGCAACCACAGATCCTGCACATTTTCATGTATCTCAATACTTCCTGACTCATTTTCAAGCTTCAAGATGAATGTCAAGTTTATACTTTCCATTTAAGGCAGGAATGCACTGCCACTATAATACATCCAGAATCTTTCAGCACGGGTCCCCACAGAAAACCTCCCACTCATTCACATGATGCACTTGTCACAGTCAAACAAAATCCACCGAGGTAACACCACGGCATTGGCGCTGAGAACATCCCCGGGATTCCCAACACAGACACTCCATGAGAGCACTGTGGTCCCTCCCCCATTCCTGCTGGTTGCCACCCACCCACCTGTGCCTGGAAGCTGCAGAAAAGGTACGAGAGCGGACAAGGGTGCTTTGTTTCTCCAAGAGGGTCACCATTATGAGGATTCAACAAAGAGATGGCACAACGGAAGAGGAGCTTAAAAACCCCTGTCTCAGACACATCCACTTCAGGTGAATGACTTACCTGTGGCATGACTGGTTCCTTCCTCAGAAAATAAACATCATCAGGGGTGGGAAAATGGTTTAAAAGGATATTTGCCCTTAACATTATCAGCATTTCTGGGGAAGCCAGACAGAAAAAAATACGTGAGTTCTGCAAAAACTGAACATTCTGTAGTGACCATTATGTATTTCTGCCACAGGGGAAGAAGGAAGCAGACCTGTAAGTTACAGACAATTCTCTCAAAATTAAACTTAGTTCAGGCAGAAACAGACATTCCCTACACCGATGGAAAGCGACTCAGCATCGGATACCTGACAGCCGCCAAAATTCTGCTCTCTGCATTTTATCCACTGTGACCAACATGTAGCCAAGAAGACAGGAAAAAAAAAACCCAAATGAAACAATAAGAAAAAACAACAAAAAGTAAAGGGTTGGGCAGGTTTGATCAGGGAGGAAAGAAGAAAAACATTAGTTTCTATTCAACTTTATTGAAATGCAAGATTTGGCAACATCTTGAATACCAAGACCAATCCTTCCCCTCTCTAGTAAGACTAAGAGAAAATGTAACCAGGAAACCTTGAGAAAAGTCACAGCAGAATGATCCAAATTTCAAAAAGGTTCTCTTTGACCAAAAATGTTCCATATCCAACCCCAAGTAGTTCAAGGCACGCAGGGCAGATATCTCCTCAAGCAGCAATACCAGTAAGAACAACAGTGTCCTAAGATATGCAGAACTTCTGGGTGTCCTGAGAGGATCTCAGGAGGGCAGCACTGTGTGGTGGGACCCTTCTTGAGATATTCTACTGTAATCCTGTATCTTACACCCTGGGAACTGGGATCTCCACAGCTAAGCAGATATTGTCTATTTCCTCCCCAATTATGTATTCAAATCCTCCTCTTCCCCCACACCTTGCACAAGGGATTTATAGAGTGCTGCAAGAGTCCATTCTGTGACTCTTCCCACATGCCAGGATGCTTTGTGTCTTTTCAGCAATTACAAATATAAATTGAGTTTTTAAACGTTCTATGATTAGAGACATGAACAATACCAATCCCATACAACACGGATCATCTTCTTCAAGAGACAACACTAAAACATGAAGCTCGAGTTCACTCAAAATGTCAGCTGGGTGGGAGAATTTCTACAATAGAAAACCAGAGTTGGGCTGCTCTGTAGATGTGGAGGTTTGGTGAGTACATCCAGAAACCAGAATGAGCCATGTGTGATTACAGGACACACCATCTCTACCCACAGTGATGGTGCAAAAGCACAGGAATGGCAAGAAAAGCACAATAAAATTACATCCTCCCCCTCAACCGCCCTTAAAAATCCTCTATGAAGAGATGCACAGATCCACCATGACAAGAGCTGTGCAAGCTGCTATAAATGCCCAAAAATACACAGAAAAAGCAGGTTGATGTGCTACCCTCCCACAACAACACTCCCAAAACAGCAGCAAAAAATGTTCATCAGTCTGCATGTTTCCAACTCTTATCCCACACATTCCACATGTCAGGCCAGAGGCAGCACAAGGCACTGTCTCTGATGGGAGATGTTCATAACCTCAAAGGACTCTGCGGCCATTTCAATACCAAATATTATCTCAAGATCCACAAGGCCTCCAACAACAGACACTGGAACTTGGGAAAGGATCCTGGGCAGAAACACCCTGTGCCCATCCTGCCTCCTGTTTTCATCTAAACATCCTCCATTCCTCAGTCTGCAACAGTTATTCTCCAGAAAAGGACATCATGCCCATCCAGGTCTACTTAAGACAGGACACATTTTCTTACAAATTATTTCATGTTCCCTCACACGAGTCTTCCCCGTGTTCAAGATTTCACATCAGAAAAAAGCCAGGCCCTACTCAGTGTCACGGCCACATTCACCTCTATGACAAGGCACAATTTCCTGTCCTACCTTAGGGATCAATTCGACTTCTGCTTACCCTTCCCAGCAATCTAAAACCCACACAGATGGCATCACATACATGGTCTGGCAGACTCGGCAGCTGCACCTTGAGCTCTGGTAGTGAGACCCGAGACCAATATTTGCTGTAGAGGTGATGTTGGGACAGCTCTCGTGGCAATGGACACTGATGTCATGCTGAGAGAGACCAACCAAAGTAGTGATGAACACACTAAACAATTACTGTCCTTCGTGTAGAAGAAATTAGTTTTATGAGCTTTTGTTGTCATTGTTGTTTAGAAGAGGATTTACAGGGAAACTGTAAAGGTGTTCCAAATGTAAATCTTGAAAAAGCATATCAAAAAAAAGAACAGTGTCCATCAAGCCACCACAGCAGCCAAGGAAGGCAAGGTAACAACTAAAGCGAACAAAAACTGGGCGGGAATCAAAACAGGAAAAGACCACAAAGACACCTAGTTTTTCCATAATGGCATGGAAACAGAAGTTCAAATGGTCACCTTGCCTCGCATCTTTTGGACAGAACGTGCTGGAAGAGAAGAAACCAACGGTCAGCGGACAGCAGTCAGCAAAGGTAATGAGGATGCACAAAGCACAGGGCACTCTGTTACCACTACATCCTACCCTGCACACTTTCAGCAATCCCAGCTGGAAAACCTACACAACCAGCAAGCAGGAGAGTTGCCTCCAAAACTGAAACCTCGAGACATCACAGGACAGCTCTCATCGCAATCAGCAGAGATTTCATACTAGGACAAAACAATTCATATCCACAACAGCGAATATCAGGTGCGTACCCTAAGGGATTTCTTGGGTTATTAACCCTAACCCTTCTCTGCAAGGACGAGGAAGCAGATAAAAAGGTGCAATTAACACATTTAAGCACCCATCGCCCTCAAGCTACGGGGGAGGAGCCCGGCTAATAGCAGAACCAGTTTAGGAAACGAGAGAGAACGGAAAAAGGGGGAGAGAAAGAGTAGAGGCGAGCAAGGCAGAGCCACTGACCGTGTCCAGGAGAGCCGACGGCTCCGGCTGCGGGTCCTTGGCCGCGGCGCCGGGAGGCGGCGGAGGGAAGTTGGGGCTGAAAACCATGAGGTCGCTCTTGCCCGCGCCGTCCGCCACGCACAGGCTCCGGCTGTGGCGCTGCGAGTACGACCAGCTGCCCACTTCGCTGGCGCACACGAGCGTCGTGGGCCCGGGCCCCGAGAGCACGGCCGCCCGCGGCGCCCAGCGCGACGCCCCGTACAGCACCACGGCCAGCAGGAACAGGCTCGACACCGCGCAGATCGCCACCACCAGCCACACGTTCGTCGCCGCACTCGCCGCAACAGCCCCCACCTCCGCGCCCACCCCCGACCGCCACGACGACGACGACGACGACGACGAGGATGAGCCCGCGGCCGCGGCCAGCGCCGCCTCGGCCGCCTCCACCAGCGACACGCTGAGCGTGGCCGTGGCCGAGCGCGCCGGCTCGCCGTGGTCGCGCACGACGATCAGCAGCCTCTGGCGAGGGCCGTCCGCCTCGTCCAGCGCCCGCGCCGTGCTCACCTCGCCGCTGTAGAGCCCCACGCGGAACGGGCCCTTGCCCCGTGGCTCCCACAGCTCGTAGCGCAGCCACGCGTTGTAGCCCGAGTCGGCGTCCACGGCGCGGATCTTCGCCACCACCTGCCCCGCCGGCGCCCCCCACGCCGCCCACGCCCACAGCGTGCCCGACACCGACACCGAGCGCCCCGGCGACGACAACGCCTCGCCCGCCACGCCGCCCGCCTCCGGCGCCGAGCCCGCAGGCGGCAGCAGCGCCGGCGCGTTGTCGTTCTCGTCCAGCACGACCAGCTGCACCGTGGCGTTGCCGCACAGCGGCGGCTCCCCCGCGTCCACCGCGCGCACCTCGAACTGCAGCACCTGCACCTCCTCGTAGTCCAAGGCCTGCAGCGCCCACACACGCCCGCTCTCCCCGTCCACCGACACGTAGCTCGACGCCGGACGCCACCCGCCCACCACGGCCCCTCCAGCCGACGACCACGACGACCACGACGACACGGCGACCACGCCGCCCTCCCACACCGAGTAGCTGACGCGCCCGTTGCCCGCCTCGTCCGGGTCCCGCGCCCACAGCCGCGCCAGCTCCGCGCCCGCCGCGTTGTTCTCCCGCACCAGCACCGTGTACACGGCCTGCGCGAACGCCGGCGCGTTGTCGTTCACGTCCGACACCGGCACCCGCAGCCCGCGGCTGGCGCGCAGCGCCGGCGCCCCGCCGTCCTCCGCACGCACCTCCACCTCGTACTCCGACACCCGCTCCCGGTCCAGCGCCTCGCGCAGCACCAGCGAGTACGAGCCCGAGAACGTCGCCTCCAGACCGAACGGCGACGCCGGCCACACCCAGCACCGCACGCGACCGTTCGCCCCCGAGTCCCGGTCCGACACGCTCAGCAGCGCCACCACCGTCCCCACCGACGCGTCCTCCGGCACCGGCACCGACAGCGACGTCACCCACACCTCGGGCGCGTTGTCGTTCACGTCCAGCACCTCCAACACCACCTTACAGTGACCCGACAGCGGAGGTGTCCCTTTATCTGTCGCTTCGATTTGTATCTCATATGTACGAATGTCTTCGTAGTCCACGGTGCCCGCCAGATGTATTTCACCCGTCCTCGAATTTAAAAGGAAAATTTTTTGTCCCATTTCAGGAAAGGTATTGCTCACACTAAATGTAACTTCACTATTGCTTCCCAAATCCGGATCCGTCGCGTTCACCCGAAGCACCAGCGCCCCCTCTGCAGCGCTCTCCAGTAGCTGCGCTTTATACACCGACTGGTTGAACTGAGGTGCGTTGTCGTTGGCATCCAGCACCGAGATGAGGAGCTCCATTGTCCCTGTCAGGGACGGCCGGCCCCCGTCACTCGCCGTCAGCAGCAACGGGTGCACCGGCATCGTCTCGCGGTCCAGAGATTTCGTGAGTACCAAGAACAGGGATTCTCGGTATTCCTCACTCCTGTGCAAATCCAGAGAGAAGTGCTCGCTGGGGCTCAGTGTGTAGGAGAGCTGAGCGTTCGCTCCTATATCCGCATCCGATGCGCCCTCCAGCGGGAAACGAGATCCCGGCACCGATGATTCCGCGATGCTGAGGTTTTTTCGGGAGGCGGGGAAGGTGGGGGCATTGTCGTTGATGTCGGTGACCTCCAGCTCCACATGGAAGACGCGCAGCGGCCGTTCCACCAGCACCTCCAGCCGCAGCGCGCACGGCGCGCTCTTGCCGCACAGCTCCTCCCGGTCGAGCCGCGAGCTCACCAGCAGCGCGCCGCTCGCCCCGCTCACCTCCACGCTCGCCCGCCGGCCCTGCGCCACCAGCCGCAGCCGCCGCGCCTCCGCCTCGCCCGCCTCCAGACCCACGTCCTGCGCCAGACGCCCCACCACCGTGCCGGCCTTCGCTTCCTCCGGCACCGAGTACCGCACCTGCCCGCCCGACACCGCCCACGCCGCCTGCAGCACCAGCACCCGCACCACCGCCGCACAACAACCACCGCCCATCGCCGCCGCCGCCGCTCTGGCCGCCGCCGCTGTCTCTGTGTCTGCCGGCCCCGGCACGGGCCCCGCACGGCTCCCCGCCGCCGCCCGGACGCACCGGCTCTGCTGCCCGGCCCGCGCCGCCCCCCCGCGCTCACAGCCGGGCTCTCCGCCGCACCGGGGCGGAGCCGCCCACACGCCGTTCCTGAGCCTGCAGCGACACCGTGCGCTGCTCCGCCGCCTCACAATCTCCGCGACATCGCCAGCGACTCCGCCCCTCGATGGGTATGTTTTCTGCTGTGCCCCTCTTTCTTTTTCCATTATGACTTCTTGTTTCTTTGCATATAATCCTTCATTTCTTCTTTCTTTTTCTTCGCTGGCGTTTTCATTTTTCTTGCTTCCTTCATTTCCTTCTTTTTAGTCATATTTCGTTTCCCTTTCCTTTTGTTTCTTTGTGCTCTTTTTCTTCCTTCTCTGTTGTCCTTTTCGTCCTTGTTATGCCACTCTCCATTTTTTCCACTCCTCTCTCATACCCTTCCGTATTCTTTAGCCGCACTGGAAGGTCGTCAGTTGCCTCTAGTGCGGCGGCGGAGACCATCAGTTTGGAATCATCAGTGCTAATTTAGGAGAATCATTGCTGAAGCGCGGTTCTGCTCTAGCCAAGGCTGTTAGGCACGAACTCTGCTCAACGTCTACAGATAAGGTCGTTGCTTGCTGGTCAGATCTTTTATCGTGTTTTATGCTTTTATGCTTCCACTCTGTTCTTTATTTCTTACTTTCACTCTGGCTTTTTTTTCCCCCATGGGTTTCTTATTTTCTTTACTACTACTACTACTACTGCTACTACGATTGTTATTATTATTTTCCTCATGCTGTCGGTAGTTTTTCCTCCCAATTCCCCCTTTCCCTTCTCTTTCCTTGTTCTTTCTCTTTATATTTTAATTCCTGCTTATTCTCGTCCTATGTCTTTTCCCCCCTCCTCTTCATTTTCCACCTTTTCTCTTCTGATTCTTTTTTCTTCAGTAAAGTATTTTCCAAATCCTCGCGATTAACAATGTATATGTAGTTTGGGAATAGCTCTCATTCTCCTTTGAACAGATTCTTTCAAGTCTCTCTTTTATTTCATTTAATCTCCTTCTTTCTTTATCCTTCTTCCTTTCTCTTCTCCCTTCCTCTCATTCTTTCTTATCATTATCTCCCCTTCTTTTCTACTTTCATACTTGTATCTTCTGTGTATTCTTTCATTTAACAAACATTTTAAAAGCACCTACAGCAGCCCTGCCACGAACCACGGACATGCCCTTGGGCCACAATCTCATTTCTCTTCCCTACACCTCCTGTCCATGTGGATAGGAAGCAACTTACTTCGTCCATTCACCTGCAACTTCCCCAGGTTGCAAGGAAAAAGGCCACAGTCTTCAGCCTCCAGTGTTCTCACGGACCCAGCAGTAACACAGCAAGGCAGTCAGATGGCAAAGAACAACCCTACTGCATCAAAACAGGTTCCACCACTCTCCAATACAGAAGCTGAAGCCAGAGCTTTTGAGACATCTGTGCAAGCTGACTTGAAAGAGTGCAAACACAGGAGAGTTTTTCATTCCGGAACTCAATCCCAGCTGAAAAAAAAAAGAGCTGAAAAAGTACTGGACAACCACAGCTCCTCAGGGCTCCTCGTTTACCTCAATCCTTCCTGACTTACTGCTTTTTTAGCACACCAAGAACCTTGGTATCTAAGAGGCACCACAGAAGATCTCTCACACATCTTAGAATGATCCATTTGTCACACAGTCAAATAAAAGCCATGAAGGTAACACCACAACATCCTAAGAACAGCCTCCTGATCTCCAATACTTCTATTTAGTGAAATAGATTTTGGTCCCTCTCCATTCTTGATTGCTGTCACGCACTCAGGCTGTGCCTGGAAGCATCATAAAAGGAATGAGAGCAGGAAACGGTGCTTTGTTGGTCCAAAAGAGTGAACATTCTTCTGATTCAACAAAAAGAGGCCACAACTGAACAGGAACTAAAGTACACCTGTCTCAAGAACATCCACATTCAGTGTACAACTTACCTCTTCTTAACAGGCCCCCTCTTCAGAAAATAAATATTTTCGGTGCAGTGAGGTTGGTTTTAAAGAATATTTGCCCTTAAAACTACTAGTGTTTCTGGGGAAGCTGGACAGGATAAAAATCACCAATGTTCAACAAAAACTGGACAGTGTGCAGTGCCCATTATGCACTTCTCACAGGGAGAAAAGGAAGCAGACAGATGAGCTACAGACATATTCCCAAAGTGAAACTTGGCTCAGGAGAGCAGAAGAGGCATCCCCCACACTGATGGGAAATGGCCCAAATATCTGCCACATTGGCACTAAGAGACAGGAAATAAACCAAGCAACAAACTCAGCAAAACAAAAGCACGTCCAGTTTGACAGAGAAGAGAATGAAACAAAACGTCCTGTTCTGCTGTATTGAAATGCAAGTTTTGGCAACATCTGGAATACCAAGACAAGTCTAGCAAGACTAAGAGCAGAGAGGTAACGAGGGAAAGATTCAGAAAGGGCTCAGCAGCATGATCCACATTTCAAAAAGGCTCTCTTTGACCAAAAATATTCCACATCAAACCCGAGTAATTAAAGGCACGCAGGACAGCTGTCTTCACAAGCATCAATACCAGTAAGATATGCCCTAAGATATGCAGAAATTCTGAGTGTCCTGAGAGGATCCAGGAGAGCAACACTATGTGGTGGGACCCTTCTTGGGGTATTCTAATCCTGTATCTTACACCCTGGGAACTGGGATCTCCACAGCTAAGAAGACATGCTCCATTTCCCCCCAAGTACCTTACCGTATCTCACCTTCCTTCGTGCCTGGTTCAAAGAATATATACATTGCTGCAAATCCCACATGCCAGGATGCTTTGTGCCTTTTCAGCAATTTCAAATACAAAAAAAATTCTTAAAGTTTCTGTGATTAGAGTCACGAACAGTTCTGATCCCAGTCTCCACAGATCTTCAAGAAAATTACACCAAACCTGAACCAAAAATCCAGTCAAAATGTGATCTGGGTGACAGAATTTCAAGAATAGAAAACCGAAGCTGGGCTGCTCTGTAAATGTGGAGGTTTGGCGTGTACATCCAGACACCAGAATGAGCCATGTGTGATTACAAGACAGACCACCATTACCCACAATGACTGAGCAAGAGTACAAGAAAGGGAAGAATAGCACAAGATTACATCCATCTGTTTAACTGTCCTGAAAAAATGTGTCTGAAAAGGAGCACAGACCCACCATGGCAAGAGCTGTGGAAGCCGATATAAACACCCGACAATACACATGGAAAGCAGGTTAGAGTGCAACCCTCCCTTACAACACTCCCAAAACAGCAGCAAAAAATGTTCATCAGTCTGCATGTTACCAACATTTATCTAATACATTCCCTATGTCAGGCCAGTGGCAGCAAGAGGGACTGTTTCTGGTGGGAGATATTCATAACCTCAAAGGACTCTGCGGCCATTTCAATACCAAATATTATCCCAAGATCCACAAGGCCTCCAACAACAAACACTGGAACTTGGGAAAGTATCCTGGGCAGAAACACCTTGTGCCCATCCTGCCTCCTGTTTTCATCTAAACATCCTCCATTCCTCAGTCTGCAACAGTTATTCTCCAGAAAAGGACATCATGCCCATCCAGGTCTACTTAAGACAGGACACATTTTCTTACAAATTATTTCAGGTTCCCTCACACGAGTCTTCCCAGTGCTCAAGGTTTCACATCAGAAGACAGCCAGGCCCTACTCAGTGTCACTGCCACATTCACCTCTGTGACAAGGCACAATTTCCTGTCCTTCCTTAGGGATCAATTTGACTTTTGGTTACCCTTCCCAGGAATGAGAGCACTGTAAAACCCACACAGATGGCATCACATACATGGTCTGGCAGACTCGGCAGCTGCACCTTGAGCTCTGGTAGTGAGACCTGAGATCAATATTTGCTGTAGAGGTCATGTTGGGACAGTTCTCATGGCAATGGACACTGATGTCATGTTGAGAGAGACCAAGCAACGTGCTGATGATCACACCAATACAGTGGACATCTACTGTGCCGAAGAAATGGGCTGTAGGATTATTGATGTCGTTGTTTAGAAGAAGATTTACAGGGAAACTGTAAAGGTGTTCCAAATGTAAATCTTGAAAGAAACATATCAGTTTAGAAAAGTGTCCTTCAAGCCACCTCAGCATGTAGGAAGGCAAGTTAACAACTACAACTAGCAAAAACTAGGCAGGAGACAAAACATGGAAAGGCTGTATAACCCTCCCAGATTTCACAGTGGCATGAAAACAGAAGTTCAAATGGTCACTTTGTGTCGCATCTCTTGTAGAGGACAAAGGAAATAATATGAAGGCAGAGAAGAAACCACCACGGTGCGCAGTCAGAAAAGAAAATGGGGAGGTACAAAACGCCTGGCAGACTCTCAGCAACACAAGCTGTCCTGCACACTTCCAGCAATCCCAGCTGGAAAACCAACACAACCAGAAAGCAAGAGCAGTCTCTTCAAACCTCGAGACATCATAGGATAGCTCTCATCTAAATCGACAGAGATTTCATTCTAGGACAGAACAATTCATATCCACAACAGCAAATATCAGGTGCATACCCTAAAGGGTTACTTGGGTTACTCACCCTAAACCTTCTCTGCAAGAACGAGGCAGCAGATACAAAGGTGCAATTATCACACTTAAGCACGCATCGCCCTCAAGCCACGGGGGCAGAGCCCGGCTCATAGCAGAACCAGTTTAGGAAACGAGAGAGAACGGAAAAAGGGGGACAAAAAGAGTAGAGGCGAGCAAGGAAGTGCCACTGACCGTGTCCAGGAGAGCCGACGGCTCCGGCTGCGGGTCCTTGGCCGCGGCGCCGGGAGGCGGCGGAGGGAAGTTGGGGCTGAAAACCATGAGGTCGCTCTTGCCCGCGCCGTCCGCCACGCACAGGCTCCGGCTGTGGCGCTGCGAGTACGACCAGCTGCCCACTTCGCTGGCGCACACGAGCGTCGTGGGCCCGGGCCCCGAGAGCACGGCCGCCCGCGGCGCCCAGCGCGACGCCCCGTACAGCACCACGGCCAGCAGGAACAGGCTCGACACCGCGCAGATCGCCACCACCAGCCACACGTTCGTCGCCGCACTCGCCGCAACAGCCCCCACCTCCGCGCCCACCCCCGACCGCCACGACGACGACGACGACGACGAGGATCCCGCGGCCGCGGCCAGCGCCGCCTCGGCCGCCTCCACCAGCGACACGCTGAGCGTGGCCGTGGCCGAGCGCGCCGGCTCGCCGTGGTCGCGCACGACGATCAGCAGCCTCTGGCGAGGGCCGTCCGCCTCGTCCAGCGCCCGCGCCGTGCTCACCTCGCCGCTGTAGAGCCCCACGCGGAACGGGCCCTTGCCCCGCGGCTCCCACAGCTCGTAGCGCAGCCACGCGTTGTAGCCCGAGTCGGCGTCCACGGCGCGGATCTTCGCCACCACCTGCCCCGCCGGCGCCCCCCACGCCGCCCACGCCCACAGCGTGCCCGACACCGACACCGAGCTCCCCGGCGACGACAACGCCTCGCCCGCCACGCCACCCGCCTCCGGCGCCGAGCCGGCAGGCGGCAGCAGCGCCGGCGCGTTGTCGTTCTCGTCCAGCACGAACAGCTGCACCGTGGCGTTGCCGCACAGCGGCGGCTCCCCCGCGTCCACCGCGCGCACCTCGAACTGCAGCACCTGCACCTCCTCGTAGTCCAAGGCCTGCAGCGCCCACACACGCCCGCTCTCCCCGTCCACCGACACGTAGCTCGACGCCGGACGCCACCCGCCCACCACGGCCCCTCCAGCCGACGACCACGACGACGACGACGACACCGCGGCCACGCCGCCCTCCCACACCGAGTAGCTGACGCGCCCGTTGCCCGCCTCGTCCGGGTCCCGCGCCCACAGCCGCGCCAGCTCCGCGCCCGCCGCGTTGTTCTCCCGCACCAGCACCGTGTACACGGCCTGCGCGAACGCCGGCGCGTTGTCGTTCACGTCCGACACCGGCACCCGCAGCCCGCGGCTGGCGCGCAGCGCCGGCGCCCCGCCGTCCTCCGCACGCACCTCCACCTCGTACTCCGACACCCGCTCCCGGTCCAGCGCCTCGCGCAGCACCAGCGAGTACGAGCCCGAGAACGTCGCCTCCAGACCGAAAGGCGACGCCGGCCACACCCAGCACCGCACGCGACCGTTCGCCCCCGAGTCCCGGTCCGACACGCTCAGCAGCGCCACCACCGTCCCCACCGACGCGTCCTCCGGCACCGGCACCGACAGCGACGTCACCCGCACCTCGGGCGCGTTGTCGTTCACGTCCAGCACCTCCAGAACAACCTTGCTGTGACCCGACAGCGAAGGTGTTCCTCGATCTCTTGCTTCAATACGAAAATCAAATATACTGACTTCTTCGAAATCCAGGGCTGCTGTGAGATGAATCTCCCCGTTGTTCGGATTGACGGAAATAACATCCCGTCCACTTGGAGGAAGAAAGTTCGTCACGGTGTACGTCACTTCGCTATTACTTCCTTCGTCCGAATCTGTGGCATTCACCCTCGTCACCAGCGTTCCCACGGCAGCGCTCTCCGGCAGCTGCACTTTATACACCGACTGGTTGAACTGGGGCGCGTTGTCGTTCGCATCCACAACTGAGATCACCAGTTCCATGGTGCCCGTAAGAGACGGCCGGCCCCCGTCACTCGCTGTCAGCAACAACCGGTGAACCGGCATTGTCTCGCGGTCCAGGGATTTCGTTAGAACAAGTTCCGGTTCAGCATTTCGCTCACTCGGTTTCTGTAAATCCAGAGAGAAGTGCTCGCTGGGACTCAGTGTGTAGGAGAGCTGAGCGTTCGCTCCGATATCCGCATCCGACGCGCCCTCCAGCGGGAAACGAGACCCCGGCACAGACAATTCCGCGATGCTGAGGTTTTTCCGGGCGGCGGGGAAGATGGGGGCATTGTCGTTGATGTCGGTGACCTCCAGCTCCACATGGAAGACGCGCAGCGGCCGCTCCACCAGCACCTCCAGCCGCAGCGCGCACGGCGCGCTCTTGCCGCACAGCTCCTCCCGGTCGAGCCGCGAGCTCACCAGCAGCGCGCCGCTCGCCCCGCTCACCTCCACGCTCGCCCGCCGGCCCTGCGCCACCAGCCGCAGCCGCCGCGCCTCCGCCTCGCCCGCCTCCAGACCCACGTCCTGCGCCAGACGCCCCACCACCGTGCCGGCCTTCGCTTCCTCCGGCACCGAGTACCGCACCTGCCCGCCCGACACCGCCCACGCCGCCTGCAGCACCAGCACCCGCACCACCACAACAACCACCGCCCATCGCCGCCCCGCCGCTCTGCCGGCGCGGCTGTCTCTGTGTCTGCCGGCCCCGGCACGGGCCCCGCACGGCTCCCCGCCGCCGCCCGGACGCACCGGCTCTGCTGCCCGGCCCGCGCCGCCCCCCCGCGCTCACAGCCGGGCTCTCCGCCGCACCGGGGCGGAGCCGCCCACACGCCGTTCCTGAGCCTGCAGCGACACCGTGCGCTGCTCCGCCGCCTCACACGCTCCGCCACAGCGCCCGCGTCTTTGCTCCGTTATCGCCATCTCCTCTGCCGTGTCTTTCTACAGTGCTTGTTTTTAGTTTTATTCTTTAGGCCTTTTCTGCTGCTCTCTTCTTACCCCCTTCTGCTATCTCTCCAGTCGCGTCCGGCGCCACACGGCAAATGGAAGTATTCGGATCCTCCAACTCTAAAATACGTGGCATTGGCGCTGTAGTGCGGTATTTTAATCGAGGTGGAGGCTGTTGGGATCCGGCTCCGATTAGTAATTGGAGGCAACGTCGGTGCGTAGTCCTGTCTTTTAGTTTTTTTCTCTTTGTCATCTTCCATTCTTAATTACCTCGTTATTCCATTCTTTCGTAGTAGCTTCTTTTTGCTTTTCTTTCTTTTATATTTCCTTCTTTTTTCGCCTTCTTCCCTTTTTGTGTATAGTGCTAATGTACATGACGTGCCAGTAAACTCATTTATAGTTTGTCCCTTTCTCTATCTCGTTATCTACTGCTTTCTTCTTTCCTTCTTTTTCTATATATCCATCCTTCCTTCCTTCATTGCGCTCTCCTTTCTTCCAATTTTCTTCCATTTCCATCCTCTGTTCTTTTCCCTTACCCAGAGGGGAATAGTCTTATCATCTCTTCAACATTCTCACTGTGGTGTAGGTTCACATTCTTAGGAAAAAGCTCTCATTCCACTTCCCTTCTTACTTCCATCTCTTCAGAGATGTATCACCCTTCTTGCTGTCCTACTGTCCATGCACTTCCCCCCTTTCAGGATGAAAGCCACACTTCTCAGCCTGCAGTCTTCTCAAGGACCCAGGAATAGCACAGTAAGGCAATCATACGACAAAAACCAGTTCTTCTCTATCAGAACAGGTTCCACAACTCTCTGACACAAAAGCTGAAGCCACAGCTACTGGGATATCTGTGCAAAGAGACCTGAATGAGTCGAAACAACTCAGGGGAGTTTCTCATTCAGCAACTCAAACCTATCAAAGCCCAGCACAACAATTCTCCATAAAGGCATAAAAAAGCACTGGACAACCGCAGCTCCTGAGCTCTCTTCATGTATCTCGATTCTTCCTGACTCGTTTATCATCTGCAAAATGAATGCCAGATTTATGCCTTCCCTTTAAGACAAAAATGCACTGCCACAATAACATATCCAGAACCTCAGTATCTACGAGCATGCGTCCCCACAGAGAATCTTCCACTCATTCGCATGATGGACCTGTCACACAGTCACACAGAATCCACCGAGATAACACCACGGCATTGGCACTGAGAACATCTCCGGGACTCAAAACACAGCCAGTCCCTGAGATGGACTGTGGTCCCTCCTCCATTCCTGCTGGCTGCCATCCACTCAGCTGTGCCTGGAAGCTGCAGGAAAAGTACGAGAGCAGACAATGGTGCTTTTTTGGTCCAATAAGGTCAACATTCTGAGGATTCAACAGAAAGATGGCACAAGCAAACAGGAGTTAAAGAACATCTGTCTCAGACACATCCACTTCAGGTGAGTGACTTACCTGTGGCATGACTGGTTCTTTCCTCAGAAAAGAAACATAATCAGGGGAGGGTAAATGGTTTAAAAGGATATTTGCCCTTAACATTATCAGTGTTTCTGGGAAAGCTGGACTAAAATAATTACTCAAGTTCTGCAAAACTGAACAGACTGCAGTGACCATTATGTATTTCTGCCACAATGGTGGAAGGAAGCAGACCTGTAAGCTACAGACAATTCTCTCAAAATTAAACTTGGCGCAGGCAGAAAAAGACTTTCCCCACACCGAGGTAAAATCACTCAACATCTAACACCTGAAAAAATTCAGCTGTCTGCATTTCATCTGCCTTTACTGACACGTAGGCAAAAAGACAGGGGAAAAAAGCCCCAAACCAAACAATAAAAACCAACAAAAAGTAAAAGGTTGGGCAGGTTTCATCAGAGGGGAAAGAAAAACAAAAGGTTCCATTCCACTTTATTGAAATGCAAGATTTGGAAACATCTTGAATACCAAGACCAATCCTTCCCCCCTCTAGTAAGACTAAGACCAAAGGTAACAAACGAAAGCTACAGAAAAGGCACAGCAGAATGATCCAAATTTCAAAAAGCTTCTCTTTGACCAACATTTCTCATCAACCCCCAGTAATTAAAGTCACGCAGGGCAGATATCTCCTCAAGCAGCAATACCAGTAAGAACAACAGTGCCCTAAGATATGCAGAACTTCTGGGTGTCCTGAGAGGACCCCAAGAGAGCAGCACTGTCTGGTGGGACCCTTCTTGAGATATTCTACTGTAATCCTGTATCTTACACCCTGGGAACTGGGATCTCCACAGCTAAACAGACATTCTCCATTTACTTCTCAAAGACGTATTAAAATCCTCCCCTTCCTTCATGCGTGGCACAAAGAATATATGGAATGCTACAAATCCATTCTGAGACTCTGTGTCTCTCGCCACATGCCAGGATGCTTTGTGTCTTTCCAGGAATTTAAGATACAAACCGAGTTCTTAGAAGTTCTGTGATTAGAGTCCAAACAGTTCTGATCCCAGTCCGCACAGATCTTCTCCATCAAAAGACCAAACCAAAAGATGAAGCACAAGCGCACTCAGAATGCCAACTGGGTGGGAGAAGTTCTACAATACAAAACCGGAGCTGGGCTGCTCTGTAGATGTGGAGGTTTGGTGTGTACATCCAGACATCAGAATGAGCCGTGTGTGATAACAGGACACACCCACAGCAACTGTGGAAAGGAACAGGAATGGGGAGAAAAGCACAACAAGATTACATCCATCCCCTCAACTGCCTTTAAAAATCCTCTCTGAATTGATGCACAGATCCACCATGGCAAGATCTGTGAAAGCTGCTATAAATGCTCTACGACACAAAAGGAAAGCAGGCTGGTGTGCTACCCTCCCACCATGACTTTCCCTTAGCGGCAGCAAAAATGTTCATCAGTCTGAATGTTTCCAACTCTTATCCAACACATTCCACATGTCAGGCCAGAGGCAGCACGAGGGACTGTCTCTGCTGGGAGATGTTCATAACCTTAAGGAACTCTGTGGCCATTTCAATACGACACATTATCTCAAGATCCAGAAGGTCTTAAACACCAGACCCTTGAAACTTGGGAAAGGACCCCGGACAGAAACACATTGCCCCCTGCTTACCTCTAAGCATCCTCCATTCCTCAACCTGCAACAGTTACTCTCCAGAAAAGGACATTCTTTCCATTCCTGTCTTCCTATGATATGACAAATGATTCCAGGTTCCCTCAGAGAAGGCTTCCCAGTGCTCAAAGTCACCTCTCACATCAGGACACAGCCAGACCATATCCAGTGTCACTGTCACCTCTGTGACAAGGCACAATTTCCTTTCCTACTTTAGAGATCAGTTTGGCTTTTGCTTACCCTTCCCAGCAATGACAGCACTGTAAAACCCATAGAGCATCATGGCATCATGTACACGGTCTGGCAGACTCTGCACCTGCACCTTGAGCTCTGGTTGTGAGACCCGAGACCGATATTTGCCGCAGTGGTCATGTTGGGACAGCTCTCATGGCAATGACCACTGATGTCATGCTGAGAGAGACCAAACAACGCACTGATGAACACACCAACACAGTGGATATCTACTGTGGAGAAGAAATCAGTTGTAGGATTTTTGTTGTCTTTTAGAAGAGGATTTACAGGGAAACTCTGTAAAGGTGCTCCAAATGAAAATATTGAAAAAAAAAATATACCAAAAAAAGGTCAGTGTCCATCAAACCACCGCTACAGCACGGATAGCAAGATAAAACTACAGCTAACAAAAACTGGGCGAGAAACAAAACAGATCACAAAGCCATCCCAGTTTTTTCATAATGACATGGTAACGGAAGTCCAACGGGTCACCTTGCCTCCCATCTCTTGCAGAGGATACACGAAAGGTGAGGGCAGAGAAGACACCACACGTGATACCGCCACGATCAGCAGTCAGCAAAGGAAATGAGCAGGTACACAGACTATGAACACTACAGCAAGTCCTGCACACATTCAGAAGGCTCGCATGGAAAACCTACACAACAGAAAGCAGCAGCGTTGTCTCCAAAACTGAAACCTCGAGACATCACAGGACAGCTCTCATCGCAATCAGCAGAGATTTCATTCTAGGACAGAATAATTCATATCCACAACAGGAAATATCAGGTGCGTACCCCAAGGGGTTTCTTGGGTTATTAACCCTAACCCTTATCTGCAAGGACGAGGAAGAAGATAAATAGCTGAAATTAACACATTTAAGCACGCATGGCCCTCAGGCTGAGGGGGAGGAGCCCGGCTAATAGCAGAACCAGTTTAGGAAACGAGAGAGAACGGAAAAAGGGGGAGAGAAAGAGAAGAGGCGTGCAAGGAAGTGCCACTGACCGTGTCCAGGAGAGCCGACGGCTCCGGCTGCGGGTCCTTGGCCGCGGCGCCGGGAGGCGGCGGAGGGAAGTTGGGGCTGAAAACCATGAGGTCGCTCTTGCCCGCGCCGTCCGCCACGCACAGGCTCCGGCTGTGGCGCTGCGAGTACGACCAGCTGCCCACTTCGCTGGCGCACACGAGCGTCGTGGGCCCGGGCCCCGAGAGCACGGCCGCCCGCGGCGCCCAGCGCGACGCCCCGTACAGCACCACGGCCAGCAGGAACAGGCTCGACACCGCGCAGATCGCCACCACCAGCCACACGTTCGTCGCCGCACTCGCCGCAACAGCCCCCACCTCCGCGCCCACCCCCGACCGCCACGACGACGACGACGACGACGACGAGGATGAGCCCGCGGCCAGCGCCGCCTCGGCCGCCTCCACCAGCGACACGCTGAGCGTGGCCGTGGCCGAGCGCGCCGGCTCGCCGTGGTCGCGCACGACGATCAGCAGCCTCTGGCGAGGGCCGTCCGCCTCGTCCAGCGCCCGCGCCGTGCTCACCTCGCCGCTGTAGAGCCCCACGCGGAACGGGCCCTTGCCCCGCGGCTCCCACAGCTCGTAGCGCAGCCACGCGTTGTAGCCCGAGTCGGCGTCCACGGCGCGGATCTTCGCCACCACCTGCCCCGCCGGCGCCCCCCACGCCGCCCACGCCCACAGCGTGCCCGACACCGACACCGAGCTCCCCGGCGACGACAACGCCTCGCCCGCCACGCCGCCCGCCTCCGGCGCCGAGCCCGCAGGCGGCAGCAGCGCCGGCGCGTTGTCGTTCTCGTCCAGCACGAACAGCTGCACCGTGGCGTTGCCGCACAGCGGCGGCTCCCCCGCGTCCACCGCGCGCACCTCGAACTGCAGCACCTGCACCTCCTCGTAGTCCAAGGCCTGCAGCGCCCACACACGCCCGCTCTCCGCCTCCACCGACACGTAGCTCGACGCCGGACGCCACCCGCCCACCACGGCCCCTCCAGCCGACGACCACGACGACGACGACACCGCGGCCACGCCGCCCTCCCACACCGAGTAGCTGACGCGCCCGTTGGCCGCCTCGTCCGGGTCCCGCGCCCACAGCCGCGCCAGCTCCGCGCCCGCCGCGTTGTTCTCCCGCACCAGCACCGTGTACACGGCCTGCGCGAACGCCGGCGCGTTGTCGTTCACGTCCGACACCGGCACCCGCAGCCCGCGGCTGGCGCGCAGCGCCGGCGCCCCGCCGTCCTCCGCACGCACCTCCACCTCGTACTCCGACACCCGCTCCCGGTCCAGCGCCTCGCGCAGCACCAGCGAGTACGAGCCCGAGAACGTCGCCTCCAGACCGAACGGCGACGCCGGCCACACCCAGCACCGCACGCGACCGTTCGCCCCCGAGTCCCGGTCCGACACGCTCAGCAGCGCCACCACCGTCCCCACCGACGCGTCCTCCGGCACCGGCACCGACAGCGACGTCACCCACACCTCGGGCGCGTTGTCGTTCACGTCCAGCACCTCCAACACCACCTTACAGTGACCCGACAGCGGAGGTGTCCCTTTATCTGTCGCGTCCACTTGTAGGCGGTAGACACCAACACCCTCAAAGTCTAAGCCACCCGTAAGACGGATCTCTCCGCTGTTTCTGTCAATTCTGAAAACGTCTCTTGCATCCTGTGGGGACAGTATCTGGAGTGAATAGGAGATATTACTGTTCGATCCCTCATCCAAATCCGTGGCATTTACTCGGATCACTAAAGTTCCGCGTTCTGCGTTTTCCGGCAGCTGCACTTTATACACCGACTGGTTGAACTGGGGCATGTTGTCGTTCACATCTAACACCGAGATCACCAGCTCCATTGTGCCCGTCAGAGACGGCCGGCCCCCGTCACTCGCCGTCAGCAACAACCGGTGAACGGGAATCTCCTCGCGGTCCAGAGATTTCCGGAGCACCAGAAATAAGGACTCACCGTCCTCCTCGGTTTTTTGTAAATCCAGAGAGAAGTGCTCACTGGGACTGAGTGTGTAGGAGAGCTGAGCATTCGCTCCGATATCCGCATCCGATGCGCCCTCCAGCGGGAAACGAGACCCCGGCAGAGTGGTCAATTCCGCGATGCTGAGGTTTTTCCGGGCGGCGGGGAAGATGGGGGCATTGTCGTTGATGTCGGTGACCTCCAGCTCCACATGGAAGACGCGCAGCGGCCGCTCCACCAGCACCTCCAGCCGCAGCGCGCACGGCGCGCTCTTGCCGCACAGCTCCTCCCGGTCGAGCCGCGAGCTCACCAGCAGCGCGCCGCTCGCCCCGCTCACCTCCACGCTCGCCCGCCGGCCCTGCGCCACCAGCCGCAGCCGCCGCGCCTCCGCCTCGCCCGCCTCCAGACCCACGTCCTGCGCCAGACGCCCCACCACCGTGCCGGCCTTCGCTTCCTCCGGCACCGAGTACCGCACCTGCCCGCCCGACACCGCCCACGCCGCCTGCAGCACCAGCACCCGCACCACCGCCGCACAACAACCACCGCCCATCGCCGCCGCCGCCGCTCTGGCCGCCGCCGCTGTCTCTGTGTCTGCCGGCCCCGGCACGGGCCCCGCACGGCTCCCCGCCGCCGCCCGGACGCACCGGCTCTGCTGCCCGGCCCGCGCCGCCCCCCCGCGCTCACAGCCGGGCTCTCCGCCGCACCGGGGCGGAGCCGCCCACACGCCGTTCCTGAGCCTGCAGCGACACCGTGCGCTGCTCCGCCGCCTCACACGCTCCGTGATATCGCTCGCGCTTCCAAACCGCAACTGGCATCTCTTCCAGCCGTGTCTTCCGACCGTGCTTGTCTTTCATTTTTTACTTCGTGTTTTTTTTTCTTTGCTCCCCCCCTTAGTCCTTCTGGTAAGTCAAAATCGCTTCCGGTTCCAGACTGCGGAGACAACATTTCGGGTCCTCCAACTCTACTTCCGAAACATCAGTGCCGGACCGCAGAATATTGTAATCGAGGCAGATGTTTTTGGGAACCCAGCGATTAGCGGTAAGGTCTGTGGATATTGGTCATCTCCTTTGCTTTTGTTTTCTTTCTTCTCTGACATCTTTCACTCTCAGTTACCTCCTTGTTTCATTCCTTCTTAGCAACATTTTTTTGCTTTTCTTTATCTTCTCACTGCTTCTATGTCCTGTTTTGCTGCCCTTCTCCCTTTCTGTGTATAGCAGAAGCATCTGCGACATGCCAGCAAACCCTTCCTTCCTTCCTTCCTTCCTTCCTTCCTTCCTTCCTTCCTTCCTTCCTTCCTTCCTTCCTTCCTTCCTTCCTTCCTTCCTTCCTTCCTTCCTTCCTCCCTCCGTCCCTCCCTTCCGTCGTGTTCTCTCTTTCCTTTTTTCCTTTTCCTCCTTTCTGTGAAGAGTGATAGCATCATGTGGCACAGAAGAGCTCTCCTACATAAGGACAGAATCCACGACAGTCAAGCCCCAGATATTTGCATATGCTTGGCTACTACAAAGAGCCCAAATCCTCCAAGAAAACTGAAAAAGCAACCACAGCTTCCAAGTACTCTTCTTATATCTCAACGAAGAGCTGTTCTTCTGCCTCATCTTCCCCTTGTACAATGAATGTCAAGCTCTTGCTTTCCCTTTCAGGCAGGCATGCACTGTCACAACAACACACCTAGAACCTCGGTATCCAGGGGCATGAGTCCCCACCAAACTCCTCGGCTTCGTCAGCATGAGCAACCTGACATGCAACCAGACTGAAGCCCTGGAGATAACACCACGACATTCTCACTAAGAACACCCCCTTGACTCCCAACACAGCAACTCCACGAAATGGGTTGTGGTCCTTCCTCCATCCCCGCTGGCTACCACACATCCAGGCTGTGCCTAGAAGCGGCAGGAAGAGAGCACGCACAGACAGTGGTGCTGTGCTCATCCAATAGAGTCAACATTTGGTAAATCCAACATAAAGATGCCACTGAAAAGGAGTAAAAGTGCATCTATCCCTCTGACTCATTCGCTTCAGGTGCGTGTTACTTACCTGGAGTATCATGGATTTGTTCTTCAGAATATTAAATACTTTGAGGACAGGAGTATTGATTTTAAATTATATTTTTAGTTAACATTATCAGTTTTTCTGGGCAAGTTGGACAGAAGAAAGTGACTCATGTTCTGCAGAAACTGAACAGTGCACAGTGTCCCTTCTGTACTTCTATCTCAGAAGAAGCAAGGAAGCACGCTTGAAAGCTAAGGACATTTTTTCAAAGTGAAACTTAGCTCAGAAGAGCAGAGTAGGCATCCCCCACGCTGGTGGGAAATGGCCAAATACCTGACACCTTACAGCTGTCAAAATTCAACAGTCTGCATCTTATCCACATTTACCAACACCATGCATATGTGAGAGAAGTAAAACAAAACACAAGGAGGGGCAGGTTTGGTGAAAGGAGAGAAAAATCTATAAGGATCCCACTCTTCCACTTCATTCCATTCCAAGGGCAGAGGTAACCAAGGAGAGGTTCAGAAGCGGCTCAGCAGCAGCATCCAAATTTCGAAAAGCTTCTCTATGTGCAACAACATTCTAAGTCAAAAGCAAGTAATTGAAGGCAAGCATGGCAGATGTTCCAAACAACAATACCATGAAGAACACCAGCACCACAAGATATGCAGAACTTCTGGAGGTCCTGGCAGGATCCCAGGCAAGCAGCATTGTGTGCTGGGACTTTTCCAAAGGTTTTCTACAGAAATCCTGTCTCTCGTGCCATGGGAAATGGCATCTCCATGACTAAGGAAAGGTTCTGGACTTTTTCCTCAATGATGCAGACCATGTTCTACTCAGGATCTCCATTCCCATCAATCCAGACTATCCTCTACTCATCGTCACTCTCCCTGTGATGCACTTCCAGATCCTACTCAGTGCCACTGGCAGGACCACTACCAGAATGCTCAGACATTGCTCCACCTTAACATCATGCTCCGGCTGTCAACCCCACCCTGAGCACGACCCAGGCCTCTGCACATCCTCATCTTCCCTCATGATCAGCACTAGGAGTCTACGGAGGACTGCACAGCCACCCACTGTGTAGAAAAGAGACTCCCAGCTTTTTGAACTTCACCCTGAATGTTTTTGCCTTTTCAGCAACCTCATATGCAAATACAACCAAATTGTACATTAGAGTTCTTTGAGATTCTGTGATTAGAGTTGTGAGCTCTGATCCCAGTCCACATGGATTTTATTGTTCAAGAGAACCACACCAAATGCTTATACACAACAGCAACAATGATATCAAGTGGGTGGGAGAATTTCTACCCTAGATCACCAGGGCTGTGCTGTTGTGCAGGTTTTGACATGCACGTACACAAATCTCAACACCATCATAACAAGACAACATCCCACTGCTCATGTGGCCACCGTTGCAACTTAACACTAGGGGAAGTTCCATGGGGCTGTTAAGACCCAAGGGCAGCAGGTGGCATTTAGCAGTGTTTAATCACATACAGCTGGATTTGGACTTTCTGGCCTGTCCAGATCCGGCAGTAGGCTTTTGAAACAATGCAGCACTTCATCGAAATTTTGCAAGAACATCAAATAGGCCAGTGTGTTCCAAGCTGCTTCTCAGGTCAGCAACACAAATCCTCAACCAGGGGAACATGGGCAGCAGAAAAAGAAATTTCCCCTTTGTAACACTTATCTTGTGGCATGTTCCTCTGCCCGAAACCTTATGTTGGTAAGTAAAGCAAGAAGATACCTCGAGAAATGAACATAGCAGAAGTCCCTACTACCATCCATACTACTTTCCTAATGACTTAGCTGAAGAAACCGAAATGGGAACGTTTCCCTTGAAGTCCCAATTGCCGTCTTGCATCAAATCGCTTGCAGAGGGAAAAGAAAGGAGACAGATTTCGAAAATAATCCAAACTAACAATAACAAAGTCGGCAGACAGAAAAAGAAAAAGGTTGTACATAGTGCCTGGGGGACTGTAGCTACCACAGTCTGCGTGTCCTTGCACCTGTTAAAGCAAACTCGGGTGGAAACGCTACACACCAGAAAGCAAAAGCGTTGTCTGCAAAACTGATGCCTCCAAACATCTCTCATAGCAATGGGCAACGATTTCATTCAAAGGGAGAACCACAGACCCAGACCATCAAACCTCGGCTGCGAGCGGAAACTAATCCGGGAGGCCATAATACGTGCATTTTCCACCCACGGCAGATGCAAAGGACACACGGACAACTTAAAGCACCTGCCAATCACCCACCGCACTCAGGGGCTGTGGGGACGAAGTCGGGTAGGAAGAAGGGACAGGCTACGGGGCGGGCAGGAACGGACAGAAAGGGAGGGAACTGGCGAGAGCCGACCAAGGAAATGCCACTGACCGTGTCCAGGAGAGCCGACGGCTCCGGCTGCGGGTCCTTGGCCGCGGTGCCGGGAGGCGGCGGAGGGAAGTTGGGGCTGAAAACCATGAGGTCGCTCTTGCCCGCGCCGTCCGCCACGCACAGGCTCCGGCTGTGGCGCTGCGAGTACGACCAGCTGCCCACTTCGCTGGCGCACACGAGCGTCGTGGGCCCGGGCCCCGAGAGCACGGCCGCCCGCGGCGCCCAGCGCGACGCCCCGTACAGCACCACGGCCAGCAGGAACAGGCTCGACACCGCGCAGATCGCCACCACCAGCCACACGTTCGTCGCCGCACTCGCCGCAACAGCCCCCACCTCCGCGCCCACCGCCGACCGCCACGACGACGACGACGACGACGAGGATGAGCCCGCGGCCGCGGCCAGCGCCGCCTCGGCCGCCTCCACCAGCGACACGCTGAGCGTGGCCGTGGCCGAGCGCGCCGGCTCGCCGTGGTCGCGCACGACGATCAGCAGCCTCTGGCGAGGGCCGTCCGCCTCGTCCAGCGCCCGCGCCGTGCTCACCTCGCCGCTGTAGAGCCCCACGCGGAACGGGCCCTTGCCCCGCGGCTCCCACAGCTCGTAGCGCAGCCACGCGTTGTAGCCCGAGTCGGCGTCCACGGCGCGGATCTTCGCCACCACCTGCCCCGCCGGCGCCCCCCACGCCGCCCACGCCCACAGCGTGCCCGACACCGACACCGAGCTCCCCGGCGACGACAACGCCTCGCCCGCCACGCCGCCCGCCTCCGGCGCCGAGCCCGCAGGCGGCAGCAGCGCCGGCGCGTTGTCGTTCTCGTCCAGCACGAACAGCTGCACCGTGGCGTTGCCGCACAGCGGCGGCTCCCCCGCGTCCACCGCGCGCACCTCGAACTGCAGCACCTGCACCTCCTCGTAGTCCAAGGCCTGCAGCGCCCACACACGCCCGCTCTCCGCCTCCACCGACACGTAGCTCGACGCCGGACGCCACCCGCCCGCCACGGCCCCTCCAGCCGACGACCACGACGACGACGACACGGCGGCCACGCCGCCCTCCCACACCGAGTAGCTGACGCGCCCGTTGCCCGCCTCGTCCGGGTCCCGCGCCCACAGCCGCGCCAGCTCCGCGCCCGCCGCGTTGTTCTCCCGCACCAGCACCGTGTACACGGCCTGCGCGAACGCCGGCGCGTTGTCGTTCACGTCCGACACCGGCACCCGCAGCCCGCGGCTGGCGCGCAGCGCCGGCGCCCCGCCGTCCTCCGCACGCACCTCCACCTCGTACTCCGACACCCGCTCCCGGTCCAGCGCCTCGCGCAGCACCAGCGAGTACGAGCCCGAGAACGTCGCCTCCAGACCGAACGGCGACGCCGGCCACACCCAGCACCGCACGCGACCGTTCGCCCCCGAGTCCCGGTCCGACACGCTCAGCAGCGCCACCACCGTCCCCACCGACGCGTCCTCCGGCACCGGCACCGACAGCGACGTCACCCGCACCTCGGGCGCGTTGTCGTTCACGTCCAGCACCTCCAGCACCACCTTACAGTGACCCGACAGCGGGGCCGAACCCATGTCGCTCGCTTCAATACGGAGATTAAATACACTGACTTCTTCGAAGTCCAGGGCGGCTGTGAGATGAATCTCCCCAGTCTTCGGGTTGATGGCAATCACATCTCTTCCACTCGGAGGAAGGAAATTCGTCACGGCATAGGTCACCTCACTGTTAATTCCTTCGTCCGCATCCGTGGCATTCACCCTCGTCACCAGCGTTCCCACCGCAGCGCTCTCCAGCAGCTGCACTTTATACACGGACTGGTTGAACTGGGGTGCGTTGTCGTTAATGTCCAGCACAGAGATCACGACTTCCATGGTCCCCGACAGTGACGGCCGGCCCCCGTCACTCGCCGTCAGCAACAACCGATGAACGGGAATCGCCTCGCGATCCAGAGGTTTCGTTAAAACGAGTTCAGGTTCAGTATTTCCATCACTCGATTTTTGTATATCCAGAGAGAAGTGTTCGCTCGGGCTGAGCGTATAAGAGAGCTGAGCGTTCACTCCGATATCCGCATCCGACGCGCCCTCCAGCGGGAAACGAGAACCCGGCACCGATGATTCCGCGATGCTGAGGTTTTTCCGGGCGGCGGGGAAGGTGGGGGCATTGTCGTTGATGTCGGTGACCTCCAGCTCCACATGGAAGACGCGCAGCGGCCGCTCCACCAGCACCTCCAGCCGCAGCGCGCACGGCGCGCTCTTGCCGCACAGCTCCTCCCGGTCGAGCCGCGAGCTCACCAGCAGCGCGCCGCTCGCCCCGCTCACCTCCCGCTCGCCCGCCGGCCCTGCGCCACCAGCCGCAGCCGCCGCGCCTCCGCCTCGCCCGCCTCCAGACCCACGTCCTGCGCCAGACGCCCCACCACCGTGCCGGCCTTCGCTTCCTCCGGCACCGAGTACCGCACCTGCCCGCCCGACACCGCCCCGCCGCCTGCAGCACCAGCACCCGCACCACCGCCGCACAACAACCACCGCCCATCGCCGCCGCCGCCGCTCTGGCCGCCGCCGCTGTCTCTGTGTCTGCCGGCCCCGGCACGGGCCCCGCACGGCTCCCCGCCGCCGCCCGGACGCACCGGCTCTGCTGCCCGGCCCGCGCCGCCCCCCCGCGCTCACAGCCGGGCTCTCCGCCGCACCGGGGCGGAGCCGCCCACACGCCGTTCCTGAGCCTGCAGCGACACCGTGCGCTGCTCCGCCGCCTCACACGCTCTACGACATCGCCCACGACTCCGACTCGCCATGAGCACCTCCTCTGCCGTCTGCTCCTACCAGGCTCCTCTCCTTTTTTCTTTTTCAGTTTTCATATCTCTTGGTGTTTCCTCGCACACAATTGTTCATATCTTGGTTTTGCTTTGTCTTTCTTATTTTATTTCTTTTTAAACATGTCTCTCTTCTCCCTTTCCTTCGCTTTTCCCCCTCTCTTTCTTCTTCGTCATTGCTCTGTCTTTCCTGCTTCTTTACTCCCTTTTTCTTCTCCTTCCATCCTACACTATTTTTTATCCGCGCTGGAAGGTCCTCAGTTGCCTCTGGCACCGCAGCACTGAATATCTGAATCGGAATCATTAGCGCCGGAAGCCGATGCTACAGCCAGGATGGAGTCTTGTTAGGCACCAGCTTTACTCAGGGTCTGCAGACAAGGTAGGTGCGTTCTGGTCGTCTCCTGTATCGTCGCTTCTATTTTTCCATCCGTTTCTTCCTTACATTCTTTCTGGCTTTATACAAACTTGCACAAGCTTCTTATTTTTTTTTTCTTCTTAATTCATTTCGCTATTTCTTTTCCTCCTTTCTGTCTTCTCTCCCTTCTCTTCCCTAGTTCTATTTTCCTGTCTTTTCTTTCCTATTTATCCCTGTCCTATTTTGCCCCCTCCTCTACTGATTCTACCTTGTGTATTCTTCTCCTTTTCTTCCTTGCAATGTGCTCGGAATGAGTAGTGTAAATGTTCTTTGGGAAAAGCTCTCATTCTTCTTTTTGACACTGATTCCTTCAACTCCGTATTTATCTTTTTATCACCTTCTTTCTACTTCCTTCTTCCTTTCTCTTCCTCTCCCTTTTCCTTTCTCTTCCTTTCCTTTCCTCGTACTCTATCCCTTGATATTGCCTTCCACCTTTCCTTCTTCCATCCTTGTAACTTCGATTCTTTTTTTCTTTAACAAACTATATTTAAAATATCTACAGCTCCGCTGCCTCAAGCCACGGACATGCCCTTGGGCCAGAGTTCTCATTTCTCTTCCCTACCATCTCCTATCCCTGTGGATAGGGAACAGCCTGGCTGCTTACCTCCCACCCATGCACCGGCAAATTCCCCTCCCTTTAGAATAAAGGCCGCACACTTCAGCCTCCAGCCCTCTCAAGGACCTGCAATAGCACCACAAGGCAGTCAGACGGCGGAGAATATGAGAACAGGTTCCACCACCCTCTGACACAAAAGCCCGAAAAACACCTTCTGAGGCACCTAATGAAAGAGGCTCCAAAGATTCCAAACTACCCTGATGAGTCTCACATTCGGGAACTCAAGCCCATCACAGCCCAGCACAACAGTAAGGTCACAAAAGCACAATGACATCACATCTACCGAGGAGTCCTCCTAAGCTTCCATGAACAGCTCTTCTTCCCGAATCATGGTCCACCTGCAAATCCAACCCAAAGCCAAACGTGTAACACCACGCCATTGCCACTGAGAACATCTGCTGCATGCCCAACAACATCTACCACAAAAAATGCATTAATGTCACTTCTCCATCTGTCCTCGCTTCCACGTGCTCACCCTGTGCCAGGAAGCCACAGGAAAGGAATGAGAGCAGGCAGTGGTGCTCCAAACCTACAGGCATTTCAATCCAGGCAACATTCAGTCCATCCAACATGAAGATACCACAGCTGAACAGGAACCAAAGGATATTTGTGTCTCTCACACAGCCTCTTCAGGTACAAGCGACTTACCTGTAGCATCATGGGTTGCTTTTCCAGAAAAACGAACTCCAGGACCAGGAGTATTGCTTTTAAGGGATGGTGTCCCTCAATGTTATCAGCAATTTCCTGTTCCCAGCAAGACCAAGACCAGAGAAATGACCGAGGCCGTGTTCCAAGAAGGCTGGCAGAATGATGCAAGTTTGAAAATCCTTCTGTTTCATCAACAACATTTCACACAAAATACAAGCAATAAGAGGCGTGGGTGGCAGGTCATGTCACAGGGAACAAGAGAGCACAAGAATATGCAGAACTAATGCAGGTCCTGACAGGATCCAGGAGAGCAGCCCTGTGCACATGGGCCTTTTCTCAAGGTTTTCTACTGATATCCTTTATCCCATGCCACCTGAAATCAGATCTCCATAACTCCTCCCCAATGACATAGATTGTGTTCTACCCACTACCCACATTTCCCTTGGGCAACACACTTCCCCACTCCAACTGTCCCTCCCCACTGCATGGGTCCAGGCCCTATTCAGTGCCACGTGCAGGATCACTGCCAAAATATCAAACAGTGCTAGAACCCAGCAACATGACCCAGCTGTAAACTCTGCTCTGCATGTGATTCAGTTCTTTGTACATCCTCACCTTCCCTCACGTCTGGCACAGAGAGCACGCTCAGGGCTGAAAAGCCACGCAGCATCTGGCAGGCTCTTCCCAGCTGCCTGTTCACCACCAATGCTTTGTTCCTTTACAGCAATCTCAGGTGCAAACGTCACAAAGCTGCATTCAGACGTCGTGAAGATTCTATGATTAGAATTGTGACAGCTCTGATCCCAGTCCACACATCTTTCTATCATCCAGAGAAGCACAGCAAATACCAAAGCACAAAAGCGCTCACAAGTTCAATTGAGTGGCAGAATTTGTTCCACATGCAACCAGGGCTGGGCTGCAGTGCAGGTTTGTACCTGCAAATATCAGAATGAGCCATGTGTGACATCAGGACACACCAGCTCTCCTGAGGCCACCTGTGCAGTGCACAAATAGGAGAAGTCGAGCTCATAAAGATTACAGCCACCTCAGCATGTGTTCTTACAAATCCCACTTGAGGAGGAGCAAGGAACCATCGTGGCAGCACCAATGGCTGTGAGAACGACCGTGAACCCCTACCACTACACAAGGACAGCACCTTCAAGCGTTCTCCTTCCTCCACACCATTTCTGAAACAAGCAGCTCATCACACAACATTCAGCACTCTCCATCTCACCAGCTCTTACCAACACATCAGGCAGGCAGCAGCACAAGGGGCTGTCTCTGATTAAACATTCTGAGAACCTCAAAGGAACATTTGTGAGCATTTCAGTATCACACAATGTCTCATGATCAGGAAGGCGTCCCACTCCAGACCCTTAGGGCTGGGAAAGGATCCTTGGCAAGAGCAACCTCTTCCCATCCTGCCTCAAACTTTCCTCTGGGCATCCTCCCCTCACCACTCTGAGACTTGTTCTCAAGAAAAACAATCTCATATTCTTCTCTTACATCATGACCCATTGTCTTCCCATGGATTTGCAGTTTCCCCAAAACCATGCTTTCCCACTTCTCAAGGTCACCCTTCAGATAAGGAAATGGCCAGGCCATTTCAGTGTTACAGGTCAGTGTCACAGACCAAAGTTGCCTTTCCCATCTCAAGGCTCAACACAAATTTTGCTTATCCTTCTCATTAATGACGGCACCAAAAAAAGTGAGAGGCAGCATCATCACCGCAGTTTACAGGAGAATTGCTGCTGCTGACATTTCATGTTTTGTAATGCTTCAGCTGTCTCAGAAGGAAATGTGGCAGACCTGGGAGAAAAACTCTGAAGGTGATATTGGGACAACTCTTCATAGTGATGTCATTGACGTCCTGCTCTGAGAAAAACCCAAAGTGCTGGAGGGAACACGAGTGTAACTCATGATAGCTGCTGTGTAGGAGAGTGTTATTTGAGAGTTGGTGAGAATGCTGGATCTCTGACTTTTGGACTTGTTACTTTGTTTATTAATTACTGGGGAGATTTACAGGACTGTTGAAGTGATGTCGCCATTGATGCAACTTTTGAATGAACATCAAAACAGGTAAGTGTACTTAATGCTATTTCTCAGGCCAGGAACGTAAATCTACAACCTTTGGAACAGTGGCAGCAGGAAAAGGAAAAAAAGACCTGGATTCTTACACTTTCCTTGGGCCATACTCCCCTGGCCCTACACTTTATGCTACTAATTAAAGCAAGATGAGAAGTGGAAAACGATCATGGAAATATGGAAATATTAGTCACACCTTCCTTACTTTCTTAATGGATCTGGTGGCTTAACGAAAACGGAAACTTCTGTCAATGAAATCACAATTGTCACCTTGCATCAGATCTTTTCATGAGCCGAATTAGATGAGGATAACAATTTTCCATAAGAAACCAGAATAAAACTAGCACGGTCAATGGTCACCAAAGGCAAAATGCATCATGTAATGCTTGGGGAGCTGCAAACATCAGAACCTACATTTTCTCCGAACGTTCAACGGCCTCAGGGGGAAATGCTACACACCAGTAGACAAAAGACTGTTTCCAAAGCTGACATCTTGGCACCTCTCATCGCAATGGACAGTGATTTCATTCTAGGACAGTAGAATTCACACACAGAGCAGCGCACTGCAGCTGCGGACCATAACTGCCCCGGAGTGCCGCAATAATTCTCTATTCCCTCTAAGGGCAGATAAAGAAAAGCCAGTGATATCCTTAAGCAGCCGTCAAGCACTCATCACTCTCGGGAGCCTGGAATCCCGCACAGCCCGCACACCTGAGGGGAAAGAAGGGTTGGGTACGGGTAAAAACACGACCAAGGGAGAGCCACTGACCGTGTCCAGGAGAGCCGACGGCTCCGGCTGCGGGTCCTTGGCCGCGGCGCCGGGAGGCGGCGGAGGGAAGTTGGGGCTGAAAACCATGAGGTCGCTCTTGCCCGCGCCGTCCGCCACGCACAGGCTCCGGCTGTGGCGCTGCGAGTACGACCAGCTGCCCACTTCGCTGGCGCACACGAGCGTCGTGGGCCCGGGCCCCGAGAGCACGGCCGCCCGCGGCGCCCAGCGCGACGCCCCGTACAGCACCACGGCCAGCAGGAACAGGCTCGACACCGCGCAGATCGCCACCACCAGCCACACGTTCGTCGCCGCACTCGCCGCAACAGCCCCCACCTCCGCGCCCACCCCCGACCGCCACGACGACGACGACGACGACGACGAGGATGAGCCCGCGGCCGCGGCCAGCGCCGCCTCGGCCGCCTCCACCAGCGACACGCTGAGCGTGGCCGTGGCCGAGCGCGCCGGCTCGCCGTGGTCGCGCACGACGATCAGCAGCCTCTGGCGAGGGCCGTCCGCCTCGTCCAGCGCCCGCGCCGTGCTCACCTCGCCGCTGTAGAGCCCCACGCGGAACGGGCCCTTGCCCCGCGGCTCCCACAGCTCGTAGCGCAGCCACGCGTTGTAGCCCGAGTCGGCGTCCACGGCGCGGATCTTCGCCACCACCTGCCCCGCCGGCGCCCCCCACGCCGCCCACGCCCACAGCGTGCCCGACACCGACACCGAGCTCCCCGGCGACGACAACGCCTCGCCCGCCACGCCGCCCGCCTCCGGCGCCGAGCCCGCAGGCGGCAGCAGCGCCGGCGCGTTGTCGTTCTCGTCCAGCACGAACAGCTGCACCGTGGCGTTGCCGCACAGCGGCGGCTCCCCCGCGTCCACCGCGCGCACCTCGAACTGCAGCACCTGCACCTCCTCGTAGTCCAAGGCCTGCAGCGCCCACACACGCCCGCTCTCCGCCTCCACCGACACGTAGCTCGACGCCGGACGCCACCCGCCCACCACGGCCCCTCCAGCCGACGACCACGACGACGACGACACGCGGCCACGCCGCCCTCCCACACCGAGTAGCTGACGCGCCCGTTGCCCGCCTCGTCCGGGTCCCGCGCCCACAGCCGCGCCAGCTCCGCGCCCGCCGCGTTGTTCTCCCGCACCAGCACCGTGTACACGGCCTGCGCGAACGCCGGCGCGTTGTCGTTCACGTCCGACACCGGCACCCGCAGCCCGCGGCTGGCGCGCAGCGCCGGCGCCCCGCCGTCCTCCGCACGCACCTCCACCTCGTACTCCGACACCCGCTCCCGGTCCAGCGCCTCGCGCAGCACCAGCGAGTACGAGCCCGAGAACGTCGCCTCCAGACCGAACGGCGACGCCGGCCACACCCAGCACCGCACGCGACCGTTCGCCCCCGAGTCCCGGTCCGACACGCTCAGCAGCGCCACCACCGTCCCCACCGACGCGTCCTCCGGCACCGGCACCGACAGCGACGTCACCCACACCTCGGGCGCGTTGTCGTTCACGTCCAGCACCTCCAGCATCACGCTGCAATGACCTGACAGCGGAGGAGTCCCTTTATCTCTCGCTTCGATCTCCAGGTCATATGAATGAATGTCCTCGAAATCCAGTTTCCCCTCAGTCTGTATTTCCCCGGAATTTTTATCAATTCTGAATAGGTCCTGAATTTTGGCCGACATCGTGTCGCTAAAGGAATAATATATTTCCCGATTAATTCCCTCATCTTTGTCTGTCGCTGTTAGCCGGAAAAACACAGTTCCCGGAGCCGTATTTTCCGGCAGCTGCACTTTATACACGGATTGGTTGAACTGGGGCGCGTTGTCGTTCGCATCCAGCACCGAGATCAGCAGTTCCATGGTGCCCGTCAAAGACGGCCGGCCCCCGTCACTCGCCGTCAGCAACAACCGGTGAACGGGAATCGCCTCGCGGTCCAGAGATTTCGTTAAAACGAGCAGTACGGACATTTTATTTTCATCTTTGGATTTCACTTCCAAGCTAAAATGCTCGCTGGGGCTGAGTGCATAGGAGAGCTGAGCGTTCGCTCCGATATCCGCATCCGATGCGCCCTCCAGCGGAAAACGAGACCCCGGCACCGACAATTCCGCGATGCTGAGGTTTTTCCGGGCGGCGGGGAAGATGGGGGCATTGTCGTTGATGTCGGTGACCTCCAGCTCCACATGGAAGACGCGCAGCGGCCGCTCCACCAGCACCTCCAGCCGCAGCGCGCACGGCGCGCTCTTGCCGCACAGCTCCTCCCGGTCGAGCCGCGAGCTCACCAGCAGCGCGCCGCTCGCCCCGCTCACCTCCACGCTCGCCCGCCGGCCCTGCGCCACCAGCCGCAGCCGCCGCGCCTCCGCCTCGCCCGCCTCCAGACCCACGTCCTGCGCCAGACGCCCCACCACCGTGCCGGCCTTCGCTTCCTCCGGCACCGAGTACCGCACCTGCCCGCCCGACACCGCCCACGCCGCCTGCAGCACCAGCACCCGCACCACCGCCGCACAACAACCACCGCCCATCGCCGCCGCCGCCGCTCTGGCCGCCGCCGCTGTCTCTGTGTCTGCCGGCCCCGGCACGGGCCCCGCACGGCTCCCCGCCGCCGCCCGGACGCACCGGCTCTGCTGCCCGGCCCGCGCCGCCCCCCCGCGCTCACAGCCGGGCTCTCCGCCGCACCGGGGCGGAGCCGCCCACACGCCGTTCCTGAGCCTGCAGCGACACCGTGCGCTGCTCCGCCGCCTCACACGCTCCGTGATATCGATCGCACCTTCGCCCCGCTGATCGCCCTCTTCTCTGCCCTTTCTTTCTACCGTAGTCCAATTTCTCTCTCTCTCACTCACTCTCTCTCTCTCTCTCTCTCTCTCTCTCTTCCTTCCTTCCTTCCTTCTCCATTTTCTCAGTTATCTCTTCTAGTTTATTTCTTTCTGTTTTTCTTCCCTTTCTTCTTTTTTCTCTTTGTTCTCGTTTTCGCCCTTGCCGTGCCATGCTCTACAGTTTACTCCAGTTTCCCTTCTTTTTCGATCCTTGTCTCTCCCTTACCCCCGCTTGTAGATCGTTCGCTGCCTCAGGCGCCGCGGTGGACATCACCAAACAGGAGCGATCAGCGCTAATTACGGGACATCAGCAGCGGATGCGGTGCTCTCAGCAAGGCGGGCGTCTTTAGGGTCCAACTCCGTTCCGCATATAGGGGTAATTTCGGTCTATGTTGGTCATCTCATCTGCCTCTCTCCGTCCTTTCTTCTAAGTTAATTTACGGATATATATTCCTTCTTGCCTTTCTGCTTTATTACTGCATTCTTCTGCTATATATTTGGTGCACTCGTATAATGTAATTTATGGTTTCATCCTATTTTCTTCTCTTTGTAATAATTTTTGCCTCGTTCCTTTCTCTCCTTCTTTCCTTCCTGTGTACAGTGATACCGTCAATGACAAGTCACAAAAACAGTTTATGGTTTCTTCCTTTCTCTCTCTCTTTCCATTTATTGCTTCATTCTTAGCTTCTCTTTTTTTCTGCATTGTTTCTTCCTTCTTTCTCTTCTTTCTCATGGTCTTGTCTTCCCCCGATTCCTTCTCTTCTCTTTTTGCCTCTCCTTCGTCTCTTCAACCAACTAATTTTTCATGTGATTACATCACTCTCGACATGGAGTTCGGACATACCTTTTGGCAAGAGCTCCCCTTCCTCTTTCCTGCCGACTTTCATCTTTCCAGATGAGGAACAAACTTGCTGCTTTTCTGCAATTTATGCAAGACGGACAGACTGTCCCTTCTCCATCGCTTCCCTCCCCTTTTGGAAGACGGACACACTCTTCAACCCGTTATCTCCACTCTGTTAAAGTAGCCTAAGCCCCAGATACTTCGATATCTGCGCAAAAATGCTTTGATTACATAAAAAAACCCCAGGGGATTGTTTGAGTCTATTCTTCAGAGATTCAAACCCGTCACAGCCCAGCACACCAATCCTCCAAGGACGCTGAAACAAGCACGGAACCACCACAGCTCCCGTACACTATTTATACAGCTCCAAGAAGAGCAGTTCTTGCAGCCTCCTTTTCCACCTGCCTGATGAATGCCAACCTCTTGCTTCTCCTTTCTGGCAGACAAGCTCTGCCAGGATACAGCAAGAACCTCTCTCTGCTGGGGCAGAGATCTCCAGCTAGGCAGATATTCTCCAGTTTGTCACCAGTGACACAGCCCATGTGCTACACAGCATCTCCTTTCCTCAGGGAAGACCCTTCCCCAGTCAAATTCAACCTCTTTGTGACAAATCCCCAATCCCTGCTCCATGCCGCTCAGAGGGAAGGATCACTGCCACGGGACTCACGCAGACACTGCCCTACCACAACAACATGCCTCATTATTGGGGAAAAATAAGAAAAATATGTACAGTCTCCCTTTCTCCACCCCGGCAAAGCCGGTTTCGTGGCTGTGGGAGGATTTTCTGCCACTATTTGAAGCCTCAGGGCAAAATCCTCCACATGCCCACACAGCTCTCGCCTACCCTCGTTCACATTCACCCCCTGGCCCCGGGCCCCGCCGGCAGCGGCCACTGCACTTCCCTCAGAAGGACAAAGCATAACCCCTGCCGTTACATCTGCAGCTTCTGTACACAAACCACGGTTCAAAACATGATTAAATACGGCTGTGCTACTGACCTGTTCGTGTTCCTGCTTTACTGATCTCCACAGTGTTGTCGGTTCATACGGAAACCTGCCGCTGAAGGCAGCCAGGCTTTCTGCGGACATTAGTGATGTCTTGATTCCAGATCCATCCCTGATGCCATTTTTGCCTGGCCTGTGTCATCAATGCAAAGATGAACTCTTCCTACTGCGCCTCTTACTTACCTGCATTTTCGTATCACAACCAGCGATAGGGTTTTCTCCCCGAGGAAGACATTCAGGCAGTTTATGTTTCATATCCCAAATCCCGGTGGAACTCGGCTTTGAAGATAAAGAGTAGTCTTCTCCTCCAGCGCTTCTCTCGAGCTGAGCAGCCCACGGTGAACAGCAAAAGGAGCCTCTGGCAGGCACTGCTGCTGCCGAGGTTTATGAAACCCATTAGCACATCCTTTTCTCATTCCTAACACCAGCACGGGTTTTGTCCTTCTCTTCCATGGATTAGGTTTGCAGATTCACACTCTCCTTGCCACAAACCACAGGTAAACAGACACAGGCAAATCCATCCTACGAAGTAGAACAGCATTTGTTAACTTTTTCCGGGTGCAGGCAACAGAATGGATCTTTTTGATAGCAGAGGACTGACGAGAAAATCTTTCATAGCACGATTTTTGCCAAGTTGATCTGGAGACGTGTTCACGAACTCTTGAGTTTCTTGGAGATTTCTGGCAATGTGTTTTAATTTTTGCAACAAAAGGGAATAAAGATTTGTGTAGAGATTGCTGTCTTGACGCATGGATAGGAAGAGATGCTGGGGATGATCTTCTATCAACAAATCAATCATGTTTGCTCCATGTGAGTCCAGGACGAGAGGTGTTTAAGCAGGACAGATTCTGGCTTTTTCGTTTGGTTGGGTTTTTAGTTTGGTTATATTTTGGGTTGGTTTTTGGTTTTTTGTTTGTTCGGTTGGTTTGGGGTATTTTGTTTCTTCAGTTGGTTTGGGGTTTGGTTTTGTGATGAGTTTGTTTTGGTTGATTGGGGCTTTTTCATCCCTACTTACCTGTCTGCTAAATTAATTCACTTACCTGGAATAAGTAGATCTTCTCTAGAGAAATATTTCATGCCGTATCCATGGAGGTGAAAATGTAATGCAGATGTCAGTAAATTCGATCTACAGATATCTTAAGAGCCGTACTGAGTTAAGACTGCTGTGTGTAAAATGTCGTAGGATGTTTTAAATCAGTAAAACAGCTGTTAATGAGATGACAAGCGCTGACATCGAGGACAGAGGACAAGGTGTCCTTTTTATTGTGGTCTGAACACCTGTCTGTAGCCTTTTCATATCCACCAAGCAGCAGCTTCAGTAAATGGTCCCACAACGCTGGACATCGGAGTTTAGCTAGAAATCAAAACGTTTCTATACGCAAAGACAGACCCAAAGACTCCAAGATCACCCGCAAGAAGAGTTGTTTTTTGCGGACTCGAATCCAGTTCGTGCGAGATTCTCACACTGATGAAATCCAGCTACTACCTGAGTAGCAGTGGGGTAGTGGGCGACATTAGCAAATCCTTAGGCATTGTAGCATTGCATCACTACCACAGACACACAACCAAGTGCCTTTTATACCACCTGCACCTATTACGGGAACCCACAAAGGTCGGAAGAAGAAGCTGAGATGATCCTGCAAAAAGCACACGAGTTGGTGGAAGGCTTGGTTTAGCTATTTCAACTTTGTTCAGTCTCAGAGCATTCCCAGTGCTTCTGACTAAGCAGCGAGACGTGAGGAGTGGTGATCCACAGCGCGGATCTGTAGAAAAAAAATCAGTATAAACTAATCATCTTAACATCCTGAACGCCCATCAAGTGCCTGAGCGTTACTTTGAGCCTCCTTCACTAGGCAGGAGCGGATGAAAGCCTGGTTAAAGTTCTGAAGAACAATAACCACGTGTTTCGACATCCCAAGTTCAGAGTATCCATCAGAGCTCACGGATTGATCGCTGGACTCATGGAAAAACAAGCACAGCCCGATGGCAAACACAATTCAAAACGTTTGCTTCCTATTGTTCTTTAGACAGCAGAGAGGCACACAGATTTTCGAGGGATGTTTGGGATGCTCTGTTTAGACCCACGCTGAAATGAGATCATGACTGCAGTTACACTTGGAGACGAGAAATGGAGAATTGGCAAGAGCAGGAAAAACAGCAACTCCGACAGAATCCCTCTCGTCACACAGGACACTTCCAGCGCTACCATCCCAAGATGGAAAATACCGCACAGCAGCTCCACATCAGCCGGCTCAGGGCGACGGTCTCCGTGGACGAGGATCCAGAAAGAAAAGCCCATCCCCTCCAAAAGGGCAGGCGAGTCCCGAACTCGCATCGTCGGATTTGTCTTCGTGTCCTTCTCACGTCTTTATCGCAGTTTAGCGGTTAGAGCACGGCACAGAAAAGCCGGCTCTGGTTTCAAAACCCCCTGAGGCTGAAAGCTGTAAAATCAGCCTCTTCTACCATTCAAGAGTACCCTAAGCAGGGAGAGAAGGGCTGCTCACAGGGTCCCAGCGGTCTTCCAGCTAGGCATTCCTCCCTGGAAAATGCGGTTTGGGGTCGAGGAAGGAGATGACGCGGTGGCTCAGCGGCTGGAGCACCCAGCGCCGCGGCGTTCCGTCTTTGCTTCTGCACATCACCCCCAGCAGTCACCGAATAGAAGGGGCAGACTCAGAGAGCGGGGAACGGACAACACACCCGTCCCCTTCCAGCTCTGTCGTCGGGACGCTGGCACAGCTGAAGTCCCGGCCTTTTTCGGCAATCTGCCGGCGATGCCGGAGCCGCGGTGGGCCCTGAGCTGTCCCGCTCCACCGGGGGATCCAGCGCCTTGTCAGCTCCTTCACTGTCCCCGCAGCGGCCCAGCTCCCGGCTCGGCCGGGTTTCCACGCCTCAATCCGCAGCAAGAGAAGAGCGGCACCATTCGGAAAGCGCGCTAATACAATATATAAAACAAAAGAGGATAAAATTGAATAATAATAATAAAACTACAACAGCCACTGCCAAGCCATTCCCCAGGCAGTGCGTCCCTCCCGGGAGTGTACGGAGCGTCCCGATCCCGGGGCGCTCCGAGGAGAGGGCGGAGCCCGGTTCTCTCCGCCTCCTTTCTCCGCCCCGCCCGGCGGAAGCTCCCGGCAGCCTTGGCTCCGACCGCGGCGGCGGCGGCGACTGCGGCATCGGCATCGGCATCGGCATCGGCATCGGCATCGGCATCGGCATCGGCATCGGCATCGGCATCGGCATCGGCATCGGCATCGGTATCGGTATCGGCATCGGCATCAGCATCACCATCACCGGGGAGAGACGGAGCCGTCGCCCCGAGCGGGTCCGGGCTCTCGCTCATCCCCCGCGGGCAGCGCCTCTTCCCTCGCTGTCACTCTGTCTCCTCTGTCGCTCGAGGTGTCGTCCTCAAGCGCCCTTTATTTCGGCTGGAATTTCTCCGTATGGGGTTTATGGCAGCCAGGGGTTTCTCACGTGTTAAGGGTTTTAGGGATGTGGTGCCTGCCTGGCCGCTCCTGGATTCTCCCTCTAAGGGAAGGCGCGTCTGCCCACGCAGGCGGAGATGTCCTTCAGCAAGAAACATTTTGGCTGCTTATTCCGCCATGAGAGCTCATGCTATAACCACTGCACGCTCCCAGCCTTGCTCAGTTAACATAAATGACATTCGGAGGGAGTCCTCGTTTATCCCGGGGGACAGGCGGCACCGAGCCCTGGCTGTGGGCTCAAGGTGATCTGCTCTGCCCGCTCCTTCGTTGCTCAGCGCGGGGAGGAGCTGAGCTGAAAATCCTCCCAGAAAACACATGAGGCAGCCTTACAGGTGGAGGATAAAACGTGGAGAACAATATTTATGGGCAGCGATTAGCGCTGACCCAGAGGAAAGCGGGCGAGATCGGCGTCCCCGCCCAGGGATGGGGACACAAGGCAGCCCCTGGGAGCGGGATTTCTCTGGAGCAGGACCCTTTGGATCTCGAAAAAGAGCGAGTTCCCAGGGAGCTGGCCGAGCCTACGAGGGTTCACGCTGGGCCTGAATCCCGTTTTTTGCGGATCCTTGCGGGTCCTGTCCCGGGGATGAAGGAATGTTGTCCCACTCTGGAAAAGCCGTGCGGATCCCGGGCTCTCCGGGAGCCCGGCTGGCCGACCCCATCTCTTTTCATTTGCTAAGTTCATTCCCCAGACACCATTAGAGCTCTCGCTCGGGAGCAGATGGTTCCCCTCCGTCCCCAGCTTCATCCCGGACAGATTGCATACAATTTATTAATAACCCAACAGATGCTCGGGCACTTTCCAGCTCAGATTATATTTTATGATTGCTCAAATCCCGGCGGGGGGAAGCTGTTCATTTATCTTCCACCGTTCCTCTTTGTGCCTCACCAATGAGGGAAAGGGTGAAATTCCTGTGTGTGCGCCCCCGTCCCAATTCAGGGTATAAGTGTCTGATAACTAAACGTGGCTGATGCCAGCCTTGGTCCGGCTCTCCCAGCTCCGTGCCCTGCAGAATCGCCGCTCTGTGCTGCCGGGGCTGCCCCATTTCCCCCCGGCACTGCACGGACGGGGCCCTCCGGTGCTGCTGGTGCCTCCTGGCAGGCAGCGACGTGTCGTGATTCCCAGTAAAACATCAGGGATTTATGCCCTTTACTTCCAAGGGTTCTGCTAATTGGGCCGCGAAGAGCCAGGTTCCCCCTCCCGGAGCTGTGGGGGTTGCTGTATCCAGGTGAAATTAAAACATCATGAAAAAACCCTCGACACGAACTCCCGCAGCCTTGGGCAGTTTGGTCAGTGAGAGGCAGAGCTGAGGGCCGGTAACCTCTTCTCCCTCACGAACACAGTTCTTAAGAGAAGAATATTTGTAATTTAAGGAGGGGGATGTACGAGGAGATGTACAGGGTTTATGCCCTGTGAGACCCCTCCCGGAACAAGATAAAATGCTCTGAGCTCCAGAAAAAGCCATCACAGACCTTTCAGCAATGCTATGTTCAATTTTAATGTATAAAATGGACTTTTCTTTGCTCTGTAGGGAGAAGCACAAAAGCAGCAGGTTGTTTATCCTACTGAATAAACTAAATGCAGGTCTCTGAGGGATCTTATGCAAACCACTTACCTTGAAACACAACCCCACGGGAAAGTGAGCTATGGAGAGAGGCAGAGTTAATGTTTTACATCTTCAAAGCAGCATCCAAGTGCCTGGCTCAGCACCAGCTACCATCAGGTATCATGGAAGGTAGGGGCTGTGGTTATAATTAGGAATGCAGGAGCCACTTTTAAACCATAGGTAAGAGGATATTTAGGGCTGGAGTTTATCAGAGCCTGAGGTAGGGTTAACCCTAAGGGCTCAAGGCTAAAATTAAGTCTTGGGGCTGAAGGTTAATTGCTTAAGAGAGAGTTTGGAGGGAAAATGCATTTATTATTAGGATGCATGCCTCAGTGTAGCTTTAAAATAAAAATAGGCAATCATTTCTGCTCAGTGGTAAAAGGCACTTCACTTTCTGTGAATGCAGGTGAGAGACGCTCTCAGCAATAACAGCAGAAGAATATTAAAGTCTGTTACATTTTTCATAGCCCTTGACATTTGCAATATAATTCCACTTCCTTGCCTTCACCACGCCAAACAGATTTAGTGCAGGGGGGAGTTTTCTTCATTTCAGCCTCTGTAAATAAAGTCAGGGAATGATGTGGTTGCAGGAAAAAGAGTTCCTTCCTCTTTGCTGTATGGCAAGAGCAAAGTGTGGCATGAAAAGATGTGGAAAGGGAAATCAGGGTATAAAAACTGAGGAGGTTGTTTTGATGGCCAGAGAAGATGATGCAAAGGGGGGTTTTAGGCTGTCATAGACTGAGCTCTTTGCAGTTTCAGGCAGAATCCCTGTAATGCCTTGCACCCTGAACCCACAGCAATTTCATTTCTTATCCACAGGTTCCCCTAATGCCTCAGGTCCCTTGAAATGTCCACCAGAAAGGAACTGCAGGGAAATTCCAGCACTGGTACAGGTTTCCTGGTCAGATAGTAGCTTTTTAATGCAGTTTTTAATGTTTGGTCCATCATTCTTCCTTGTTTCTATAATAGCAACTACAAACATTATCCAGTCACAGAAATTCTTGGAGTTGGTTGAATTAGACAAATATCTACCCATAGTTCTTTTCTTTCACTTTGCTGTGCACCAGCTGTGCAGGCCCTGAAAGCCATCTGCTTTTTCCTTCACAGGCCTTCCAAATATTTCCATCCTCTATGAGTTTTTCTAGGTCCCAGAGTAAAGCAGAGAATGAGCAAAACCTGCAACAGCAACAAATGATTTTCTGGATTGCTTAATGTTCTTCAGTCACCCACCACTTTGTGCCACCGCAGAAAATAAATCTTCTTAAGTCACACACACATTTTAAGGGAATGATGTAATGATGTGATCTGATGGTGTTTTGCTTATTTCTAGTCCTGACCTCCCCATTAATAAACTTGAGGAAAGGGAAATACAAGCATAACCAAAATAACAGTGTTGCAAAGTAGAACCTTGTAACAACCCAGACAAAAACGAGAAGGATTAATTTCATTAATTTTTTTCCTTTGTTCTCATCACAATTGCCATGTGAATGAAAGGCTCAGCTGCACTATTCATCACTTGGAGGGAAGAAACATCCATAAAGACTAAATGGAATCCCTGAAAGATAAACTTGCAGGAGAGTACTCAGTTGGGAACTTCAGCTGTCACCAGAGAAAGGGAACGTGGAAATGTTTGGGGAAGAGGGAAGGAGGTGGGGAACTGGGGCTCATGCAGCAGTTGTTCCAAGTAGGAAAAAATGTTCATTGTCTGCAGCCTGCTTCTACTTGTACAGATTTCTGAACAGGCACTGGTAGTGATGCAGGGCCAGGCTCTGTGGGTTGTCCATGTACAATTTGACAGGAAGACACTCCTCTCCTCTCCTCTCCTCTCCTCTCCTCTCCTCTCCTCTCCTCTCCTCTCCTCTCCTCTCCTCTCCTCTCCTCTCCTCTCCCTCTCCCTCTCCCTCTCCCTCTCCCTCTCCCTCTCCCTCTCCCTCTCCCTCTCCCTCTCCTCTCCTCTCCTCTCCTCTCTCTCCTCTCCTCTCCTCTTATATTCCCAAAACTTCCAGTGTATAATCTCGGATGAATGATCCTGGCATCGTCACAGAGACCTTTCCTTCTGCTCGAGCAGTGCCAAAATTACAAGGTTGCCCTATATTTGAGGTGGGAGGCCAGAAATTTGGGTCAGTCAGCAGAGCCTGGTGGGTGTGCAACTAACAGGAGGTGTGACTGGTGCAGGGCACACCCAGGCTTTGGGAGGATCCTGGGAAGCCTGGCTCCAAACGAGAGGAAAAAAAAGATTTGCTTGATAGCTCTTCGGAATATTGCCCTGGGCTATGTGTTTTATGCAAATGGGATGCAAGTATGGAAGTGTCCAAATTGTCTTGCTTCTTGCTGTGGTCACAGCAATGTTTGGCTCTTTTGGGTTAATGAAAGCAGAAAACTGTCGTCAGAGAATCCCAGAATATTTGTGTTTGGAAGAGGTCTCTGGACAATACTTAGTGAGTCGTGTTGTGTCCCCTTCCTCTGCTCAGGGCAGGTTCCTCAGGGCTGAATCCAACCAGTGATTTTACTGTTTGTTCCCCTGGGATCAGCTTTCAGCATTTGAAAACTGAAAAAAGTGGATTTATTTGAAGGGTTTTGCTCGGTTTGTTTTGATGGAGATGTGTCCGCATCATTCTTGTTTCAGAGGCCTTTCTGTGTACATGAGCTTAAAAATGTTCCCTGCCTTTGTCAAGCCTGCTGCTCTCTGCTCATCTCAAAGGCAGCAAGCAGCTGTGTGTGTGCCAGAAGATTTTACTGGAAAAAAACCCATAAAGCAGCAGCAATCCAGTTAAGCCAATGAATGACAGCACCACAGCCCCAGCCTGGAAAGCACTGAGAGCTGCATCCAGACTGATGCTTAATTTGCCATCAAAATAAATAAATAAATCAAGCCTTAAGCACCCTGAGGTTCATCAGGGAAGCAAAAGCCAGTGCAGATTAGCAGATTCCTCACTTGTAACTGGGAGGAAATGAAAAAAAAAAAACAACCTGGAGCCTGACTCACAGTCTCAGCCCTTGCAACAAATCCAGGCATTACAGTCCCCTGTGTTTTGCAAACTGCAGGGTATCAGGGACTGCAAATTCCCTTCAGCCACCCTAGTCAGACTTGCAGCATAGAAAACTATCCCTGGCCTCTAATTTTTTTTTCTGTCCTCAACATTTTGGTCTCTTCTGGACAAAAGCACACTCAGATCTGCCCCACATGAAGATCTGCTGTCTCTTCTCGCCATCCAGGGCTTTAATTCCAAAGGGCTCACTGGAAAGCTGCCGACTGAGGGATTCTGCAGCTGCAGTATTTGTTCTGGTGAATATCAGACAATGCTGTTTTCTCAATTTTTTGCTAATACAAACTTCTTGTCAGGCTTAGTCCACTGCCTTGTTTACCACTTCATGGCTTTTCCACTGAATCCCAGAAAGAGCCCAGGCACACAATCCTAATGAAAAGCTCAGCATGTAAAGAGAGAATTTATATTTCAGTTCTTGCCTTTGCTATTGGTTTTACAAGTGATTGCTCATCAGAAACCAATTACCCCAGAAAGACTTGGGTTTGGGTCCCTACTGATGTTAGCAGGATGAATAGCCTCATTTACAATCTCTCAACTGGAAAACAAAAAGTAATGATAATAAAAAAAAAAAAGTCTTTTCTAATTCTCTCTGCCTCCATTGTAATTCACAAGAAAATTAAACTAATAACTCTCTCTGTGAGCGTGTTATGCAGATGCCAGGAGTCAGGGATAAATGTATGAAACTATCCCAGGGAAAGTCCCCCGGGAAGGAACCTCTGAGCAGACAACTAATATGCCTTGCAACACTCAGAGCTTCTCCAGCAATGCAATCTGTGCAGAGAGGAGGCTGTTTCAATTTCCGTTCTTCTCCCTCCCCCCCTTTTTCGATTGAATTCCACTTGCAGGCAGCAAAAACTTCCATGATTTTTTTCTGGGCTTATTTCCCACTCCATCTCTGTTTCCCACTTGCACATAGAGGCCCCTTTATGAAAAAAATTCTCCATGCCAACAGAACCAAGCTCTTCAGAAGTGGCTCCCAGAGTGGCCTTCCTTCCTAATACCTTCAGGAAGGCTTGGGGAGGTGACACGAGGGTCCCCAAGCTCTGTGCTGTGATTCATCCCTGCAGCTCACATCCAAGTTTTTAATTCACTTTTTAAAAATCATTTAAAAGAAGAAATAGCATTTTAAAAAAAGTCTGTAACTTCCCCCTGCACATCTCCGAGAGAGGAGGAGCAGGAACAAACTTTGAGCTCCTCCCTTGCAAGACTGGGAATGTCTTGCTGGTCAGGGGTGATTCCAGTGTGCTTCCACCCGGGTTTTTCCAGCCTGGACACCACAGTGCAGGGCACAGGAGGGCTCAGGAGGCACAAGAACAGAAGATGGGATGGTTCTGTCCCAGCTGGGTGCTGGTGGTGCTGGGCATCATGAGGGGAATCCATTTCACCAGGGGTTTGGCAGTTTACAGCCAAATCTTCACGGATCTTTATGGAAAAGCAGAGCAAAATAGGGACACCTGGAAGTGATTGGGTCGGGGTTCTGCTCAAAGCAGGGTCAGATTTGATTGGGATGTACTAGGGAGCTACAGCAGGTATAGAATTCGGACCCAAAGAGAGGCAGAAAAAAGGCCTGAGCGTGGAGCCTGCAGTGACAGGAGGAGGCTGCTGAGTCTTCAAAGGAGCACAACCATCAGGGCGTGACATCTGACTGGCACTGGGGGAGTTAAATGTTTCATGTGTGGCACAACGAGCCAAGAGGACTCTTGGGGAGCATAGGAAAAGGATTCAGCCCCAGACAATCACCCTTTTGGTGATCTCCTTACATTCTGGGGCAGCTGCCAGACTGCAAAAGCAGGGAGAGATTAAGAGGAAGAGGTGGTTTAGGTGAGCAAATGGATTATAACACTGCATTCCCTGGAAACAGGAATAAAAGTTTAGTTTTAGGAACTAATTTCAGGATTACATTCCTGAAGTTTGGTCTGTTAGGGGATACTCAAAGCAAATGGCAAATCTTTTCCTCTGATTGCTGATAAAATGCCAGTGTCAGAGGGGTGCTGGGCGTGTCTCCTCTAAATGATATTAGAGGGTGAGCAAACAGAAAAGTGGGGACAAGATGGAATCTTACAGGTGGGATTCAGCCCCAGAATAAACTCCTTACATTTAGATCCCTGTGTGGACAGGTTCCATCTGTCCTCTGGGGAGCTTTGGAGATTTAGTCAATACAGACTGAACAACTGCAGAGCAAGAGCAGTGAGAATTAATCCTGGAGTCCCCAGCCTTCACCCTTGGCAGTATGAAAAAAAAAAAATCCTGTTAGCTAAAATACCAAGAAATATGGACATGGACTTAAAAGTAGACTCATCAAACCACTGAGGCTCCCCTGTGATGCTCCAGCCCAAGCTAACCTCTGAATTTCAGATAGACTTGGGCTGGAAAAGTCCCTGTGTAGGGATCTGCGTTATTGTCTGCACCAGGCTGAACTCCAGTGCTTGTTAGAGGAAGATTTGGATACAGAAATTGGGTGACTCACTGCAATAGAACAGAACAAATTCAGACAGCTCATCTTTTCTCTGGGTTCACATAACAGTTTAACCCCAATTTTTCTATTTCCCATGCAGCCTGCTATCACAGAGCCTCTGCATCCTGGCTTATCAGAAATCCTACAAATGCTCATAATAATTTCCTTGATTGATGGTTGCTTTTCCTGCTTCTATTTATTTTGGATGATTTATTTTCTATGCAGGCAAAATGCATTATAAGACACTTCTGGAGCTACTTAATGACATTTTTTCTTGTAGACATTATTGAAATGGACGGATTGGATGTGAAGACCTCAGTGAATCTTCTGGGAATCTTCGCTCCCTCTTAATTTCTTCTGCTGCATTTTTTTCACCTGTTGTTGCAGATATTCCTAGCAATGAATTAAAATAAATATCTCCCCAGAAATGCCTGCAGATCCTCTGAATGTATTTCTGATAGTTGACTGCACAAATGTTTTATTTTTCAATCCGTTTAACATGAACTTGTTTGCCTTGCTTGGAGAAGCACTCTGAATTCCGAATGCTGAAATAAAAATCAGTGCTATTGTTTAAAACATGCAAAAAATGTATCATTTATTCAAATGTAAGATTTGTAAGTCATTGAATTTCATGGGAGGCAAATCATTAGTCAAAGTGCAGACTGCACTAGGGGTCATATTTAATTTATTTTCAAAGCCTTCATTTGTGCTTTTTGGTCCAGTGTGTCATAAGTTATTCAATACACAAAGGTGTCTACTTATGTCTCAAAGTAATTAAGCTGATTAAGTCATATTATCACTAACAAGAAGCATTAATTCCACTTGAGTGAATCCTGCAAAACAGAGCCAGTGACATTTCCACCACTTAAACTGAAAACACATTACAGGCAAACTGGGAAGCAAAAGCTTCCCTCAGCCCTGGCCTGTTCCTCCATCTGATCTCTGTGGAGGAGCTGGCAACTGATGTTTTCAGAGCAGTGAAAAAGGAAAAAGTGCAAAGGAGCAGAGAAAATCAGCACGTGACAATCATGCAGACACTTTTTTCAGTGTGGCAGAGGCTAAGTTATTATGACAGAAGCTAAAGGATATTTATTTCTACAAAACATCTACCAAAGAGATCAAAAAGGAAACAGGAGGAAGGGATGCAGCCAGGAACAGGCTGTTCTGTGGGGTGGGTTCAGGGAGGCATTTCAGACACTGAGGTAATTTGAAAAGAAATCAGAATAGGTCTTGACCCAGTCTTGAATAAATTGTGTTCCAGCATCATCTTGTAGAGAGAAAAGAAGAAGGGAAGGGAAGGGAAGGGAAGGGAAGGGAAGGGAAGGGAAGGGAAGGGAAGGGAAGGGAAGGGAAGGGAAGGGAAGGGAGAAGAAAAAGAAAAACAATTAGAAAAAGAAATTCCTAGCATCTTTGGAGGATCTAATTAACCACTGAGTGCCATGGACTGGGCTGGATCCAAGGTCCATGCACAGCTTCCCACTGGTCCTCATGGATTTTAGCTCTGTCCTGCCAATCCTCGCCCTCTGGGAGCTGAGGCCCACCTGTACCCACAGCTCTGCCCAGCCTGACCCAGCTGCATGCAGAGTGCTGTGTCCATGCTGAGGCTTTCTGGGGAATTTGCTGGCTGCTTTTAGATTCTGTGCGTGGCAGATGGGAGCAGAACTGAGCATCAGCCCCTCTGGGTCTTTCCCTCTGGCCTCTTTTCTCTCTACCTCTGTATTCGTTTTGTCTCTCTCTGGGATACATTTTCAAGTCCTCACAGAGATACAAGTGATGTTTCCAGTCTATTCAGCAGCAGCAAGAGCACAAACCCCCTGTTTGTGCTGGTGCCCAGAAGCGCTGTGTGCCTGCCTCGCATGGCCTGAAGCATTTTGCAGCCAACTGCACCACATGGCAGCTTTCCCACTGCCCTAGAAGCAAATCTCCAGCTGGCTGGCAGGTCCCTGAAAGCCAAATTTGCCTCTGGATCTCTGAGAGAGCTGGAACATGCGAGAGGGCCATCCAGAGAGTGTTCTGCTGAGCAGATCTCCAAAGGAGCTCTCATGCCCAGTGCATTACCAGGCTACAGAAACCAGCTAATGCTCATCAGCTGTGCACAGGAGTGTTAGCACAGGAGAGTTGTAAAAATAACTAGTTGTAGGGCAAAGACCTTGCATTTTTAATGAGACCCTGTCCCTGTGGGAGATCTTCAAAGGAGATCTCATCTATTAGATGGACGATTCCGACCAGACATGCCCTTTGAAGAGGGAGAGTAGTGTGGTTGAATTAGATTTATGCAAGTCCTCTCTCCCCTAAAGCAAGTCCCGTTTTATTGTCCTTTTTATCAATATGGTGATTGAAATGGAAGATTGAAACTGAGCTCTTGTCAGTACAGGTTTTCCTTCAGCTGAGCCAAAGCAGATGCTGGGGGAATGTGGGGTGTTGGTGCCTGGGCTGGGTGCTGCGTGGTGGTTTTGGAAAATGCTTGACCTGAACATGCCAACGTGGGGGTCAGCAAGAAGCACAGATGTGTGTGTGCATCTGTCTCATCCCATGTGCTGGTGGTCAGGAGTTCTGGAGAGCAGACAGAGGCAGTTCAGTGGGCATCAGTGAGCCTTGGATGTAGGGATTAAAAAATGCCGAGAAAATACACCAGAGAGTGACAGGGGAGGTGGCAAAATCTGTTCCCTTGGCTGCTCAACCCCATGATTTTCCAAAGACAGAGATACAAAATATGACTTTCCAATGCCTGTGGTTTTTTGAGGGGTCAATTTTGAGATCAATTTCCCTTCAGGAAGCCTCACCTGGGAATCTGATAGAAAATACCCCTTCCATGGGTTCATTTAGCTCTTGGATGCCACAGAGCACAGGATGTGCTGGGTGCTTTTGCTGTGTGAGCTGGAACACAGAGAACAGCTCTGCCCTCCTGCAGAGGGGCTGCAGCTGAGCCCCCCTGGGCTCTGCAGAGGGGCTGCAGTCCCATCCCAGGGTCCGACCAGCACCACCTTAAAATGCAGGGAAGATACTGAGTTAATCCACGAGGGGGAGATGCTTTCTGCCCTGCGGGGACTCAGGTCCATTTGATGCTTTTATTACTTCTTGAGGCTGTTATTAATCTTATTGTATCACTTTACATAATTCCCTTGTTCTTTTGAAGCACTGGAACAGGCTAATGCTGTACAGAGGTCTCTGGCAGTAGCTGTTTGGGGCTCTTTTTTACCCTTAACACTCTCTGGAGACCCTTGAAGAATGCACTTGGCAGCATAAAATCCTTCATCCTACCGTCTAATTGGGACAGGGACTATTTCATCCGCCCGCAGTCAGGCAGATGTGAGCTGGGACTGAAGTCACCAGAAGCAGCCGGGTCCCTTTCATGTCCAAAGCACCGTCCTCCCGGGCCCCTGCCTCCCACGAGGCCCCTTTGAGGGCTCCCTGCCCCCTGCTTCCACTCAAGAGCACTTTGCCCACTTGTAGACAAGGACTTTTCTGGGTTAATCCCAAAAGCCGCATTGCAGCCTCCCCGAGCCTGTCTGCAGGCAAGTTCAGGGTGTGAGAAGGACAACCACGGCCTGGCCACCTCAGGACTTCATCTGAAGGAGAAATACTTCCCACACCAAGCCAAGAGACATCCCACCAACAGACACAGCCTTGCCTATCCCCCAGGAGCTGGTCCCTACACCTGCCACACATCCAGGTTGACTCCTGAGGCAAACTGCTGTGTGCCTATCCAGGGGAAAGGGTAAATGAACCAGAGAAAGCACCAAAACAACCACGAGTTGTTGCACCATCAGTGTCACATCCAGCCCCTCTCCCCAGCAGCTTGTGGATGCCCCTCCCACGGTGCAAATTCTCCCCCCATAGAGCTGGAACTGGGAGAAAGGAGCTGTGTGACATCTCCAGCTCCTTCTGGCCATGACCCCAAAGTGCTCCTGAGTCCAGGGGAGGAGGGAAGGGGTCCTTGAGCCCCCAGAACCCAGGTGAAGTGAATAAAATGAGCTCTCGGCATAAAAGGAGCTCTGTGCTCAGAAGGACAGATGTATTTCCTGGAGCTGGGATCACTGCTCCAAAAGATGTGCAGCAATCCCTGCTGTTGTATGCAACTCAGGGGCAGCCAGGAGCCAGGGTGAGCTATTAAAATACAATTTATTGGTACAAATCAGACATAGTGAAACAAACTCAGTTTAGAAAGAGCTGTCATGTTCTGCACAGATGGATTCAGAAGGAACTGTCCCGTGACCGGAGCAATTGGCAATGGTGACAGACAGACTGGTGGACAGGTGCAGGGTGCACAAGGCAGGGGAGAGACTGTTCTGGGGCTGGAGTCCTGCCCTTGAGGGCTCCTGGCTGCCAGCTAAAAGTTCTCAAAGAGAAACAGGGCGCACTTGGAGATGTTTGTCCTGTGCAGGTGGGGCCCCCAGTGCAGGGGTTCCTCCAGGAGCTCAGGGCTTGGGGAAAACAGAGATCCAAGAGAGGGCAGGGGCAGGAGGGAAGAGACTGTCACCTGTGCTGGGGTCACTCCAAAGGTTGGAAAGTGTTTTTCGTTCAGATGACGCTGCCTTGGGCTAGAGTGCTACCCAGCAGGGCCTCACCTTGTGCATCTCTCAGGTGCTTAAGCCAGCAGCTCTTCTGGCCGTGCAGTCCTTGTGTGCACATTCCTGGAACAAAGGCTGTCTGTGCCCTGGACCCGGGCTCTGTCCAGCCCTGCAAGTGTTGGGTCAGGGCTTGGAGAGAAGCACTCATGAAGGCTGGGTTTTGCACTCCCATGTCAGAGAAAACAGACACCAATTTCTGCTCTAGACATGCAACACATCCCGCTGGATCTCAGGGACAGAGCAATGGTCGCTGTCCCCGTGGGTAAGGTCAGGCTTGACTGATCCAGACTTGGTCTGCACACACTTTCCACGCCTACTGGGACAGAGATAGAGGCATGCAGCTCAGTACATTCACACAGCCAGACAAGACAAAGAAGTGACGATGTTTACAGAGATGGATGGTCCCTAAGGGGACACGGGAATGAGTAAACTCAAGGCAGATTTGCTTAAATCTGGTCATATGGACCTCAAAGAGCACCTGCTGCCAACACAGCTCTGCAAGATGAGATGGGAGAAATTCTACCAGCCACCACCCCCCAATCCCTGTAATTTTCAGTCTCTTGCTCCTTAAATCCTTCCCCCATGCTCTGTTGAGCCACTCTCCCAGCAGCCCCATAAAGTCTTGAGTGGTCCATACATGGAGGCGTGTGCTGTGGGTGGACCTGGCAGCTGAAATAATGCAGGAGATTCCGAGGATGGAGCCATCCAGGCTATTTCAGGTCGTTGTTGATAACCACACTGTCATGCATGTCACAGTAAGTCGTCATCTTCTTCCTCTTGCCAAAGGTGGAGAAGCTGTTTTTGTTCTCCCGGCCTGGGAAGAGGGGCCCATCCTTGCTGGAAAGCAGAGTGGGGGTGCCAGGGATGTAAACGTTGTGCTGATAATCTAGGGCTGGGTACAAGGGGCTGTACTGGGGTGTCCAGATGCTGTTGGGGCCTGCTGAAGCCTTCTGGAACTCTGGAGGAAAGATGAGTGTAAGATTGGCTCAGGTCACATCCACACCCCAGGATGCAAGTCCAGTGTCACCAACCTCCATTCTGGCGCCTGGACACCCCTTCCACCCACAAAACTTCACCACCAACAGGAACAAGGATGTGATGCCCCTTCTGCACCTCCAACAAGTGACCAGAGTGTCTGGTCAGCCCCAGAATCCCAATACTAACCAGAGACAGGGGTCACCAGCGTGCACAGCCTCTCATGCTCCTTCTGGAGAGCTCTCCGGATTTCCCCTACATCTTCCAGGCTCTGGGAGCTAAAGAGAAGAGATTGGTTCAAAGCTGTGTCAGAGACAACCTCCCCATTCCCACATCCCCCTTCCACCTGCTTCCTCTGTTCCCCCAGTGCTGGATTTGGTACCTTTTCAGGCCAGGTCGTTGTGTGCTTGGAGGCATCCAGTCTGTGTTGGGCTGCTTGGCCTGGAAAACACAGGGGAGAGCAAGAGTGGTTATTGGGACCCTCTGTCAATCAGCCCAGGGACCCTTTGTCAAAAAACCCAGCCCTGCCAGCACACGATTTCAGCAGGCAGGGATGCAGAACCACATCTCCACTTTCCCTGTGCCCTTTGTGAAGAAGCAAGCAGCACATTCTCATTTTGGGGAAACTGAGACAGCATTGAATCAGCCTATTTCCTTCTGGACCTTCCTCAGCCTCCTGAGATCTTGGGGTGGTTTGGGGCTTTGCCTCTGGGAGTTCTAAGTCTGTCATTCTGGGCAGACACAGGTGGTTTTCCTACTCTTGTTAATTTTCAAAAGCCTTTTTTTTTTTTGCATGTGCGATTTTTACTCAGCCCAGGTCTGAGGTACCAAATGGTGAGAGATGCAGAAATTGGCTGCTCGTTCCATGTCCCAGGAGGGCTGCAAAAACTGCAGAAAAAAATCTAATTAAGTATTAGGGAAGAGAGTCCAGGGGTGCAAGGAGACACGTGGAGAGACTCTCTTGGCAGAGAGTCTCGGGCTCTCCTCAGAAGGGCTGGTTTATTAAAAGTCAAACGTAAGTGGATTAGACGCCTCATCACTCTCCATCCTTGTAATCGTGTTTTGGAGAGCCTTTCACCGGGAAAATTAGACATTCCTCATTTCAGTACCTAACAATTGTTGACATCAAAATCCTGCCCCGAAGGCCCCACTCCCTGCCTGCTGGCACAGCCAGGCCCGGGACACTGCAGACCCCTGGCAGCACAGGGGAAGCAGAGCAGCAGCGATGCTCAGACTGTCCCAGTGTGAATTGCTCACCCACACACAGGAGAAGCCACCCCCACTATCCCACCGCCCCTCGGGCACCGGAGCATCTCTGTTGCCTCTAATGGGTACAAAAGACGGTGAGAAGGGATTTCCTCTCGCCTCAGCCGAGCCTGACGCTCCCCCGGTAATTAGACCCGTCGGGAAGCTCAGTGGAGATCCCGCTGCCTGACGGCTCCTAATTCCCGCACTGATCAAAGGCTCCGGTTATTCTCTGGGAGAAGCCGTGCCTGCCTTCCCTGGTGGCAGAGGCTGAGGGAGGGGGCTGGGGGGACCTGCGGAGCGCTGGCAAGCACAGCTGGGCATTGTGTTACCTCTTTGGAGACCTGGAGATGCTGGTCTGGCCGGGACCGCTTCCCGGGATCCTTCTCGTTGTTCCGGGGGGGGCTGCAGGGTTTGAGGAACATGAAGTCACTCTGAGCAGACTCAGGACCAAGGCAGACCTTGTAGCAGTAGCCTGGGGGGCCGCCCGCGGGCACATCAAGGCAGGTGGCAGCCGTGGTCCCTGCAGGGGGCTGTGCCGTCAGGTTGGAAGTCTTCAGGCCATCAGAGGAGGGTCTGGAGCCGGGACAGCAGTGGCAGCGAGGTGGCGAGCAGCTGTCCCCTTGGCGGGAGCGCCGCTCTCCGCGGCAGCGAATGGCTGTGAGAATGAGGATGGCGAGAAGGAAGGTGAAGGAGACAGAGCCCAGGGAGACGAGGAGATAGAGGGTGAGAGGGGAAGATGAGGAGACCTCTGGAGGGAGGCTGAACTCGCTGAAGTCGGAGAGAGTCTGGGGCATGGTCTCCACCACGGAAAGCAGGAGGGACACGGTGGCAGAGAGGGCTGGCTGCCCCCCATCCCGCACCTGCACCACCAGCTGCTGCCGGCTGGCGTCCTGCTCCAGAAAGGAGCGGAGGGTGCGCAGCTCACCCGTGTCGGTCGCCACGCTGAAGAGGGTGAAGTCGGTAGCCTGGAGGAGCTGGTAGGAGAGGCGAGAGTTCAGCCCCGCATCCGCATCCACCGCCGACACCGTGCCCACGAGGTAGCCAGGCCTGGCCGATCGCGGCACCAGCTCGGTAGCGACGGAGCCGTTGCGCGGCAGGGGCGAAACGATGACCGGAGCATTGTCATTCTGGTCCAGCACAAAGATGTGGACCGTGACGTTGGCACTGAGCGGGGGAAACCCCGCGTCCTGTGCTTGCACCTGGATCTGGAAGCTGCGGATCTGCTCGTAGTCAAGGGAGCGCAGGGCGTACATGTGCCCGCTGTCAGAGTTGATGGACACGTAGGTGCCCACAGGCATGCCATGGATGTGCCCATCGGCGATGGAGTAGGACAGGTAGGCGTTTTGCTGGCAGTCAGGGTCCAGTGCACTGACAGAGCAGATGGAAGCACCGGGTGCGTTGTTCTCCATCACGTAGACGCTGTAGGAGGGCTGGAGGAAGCGCGGGGCGTTGTCGTTCACATCGGACACGGGCACGGTGAGGGTGCTGCGGGTCAGCAGCGCAGGCGAGCCCATGTCCCGCGCCGTGATGCTCACGTTGTACTCGGGCACAACCTCCCGGTCCAGCGCCTGCGTGGTCACCAGGGTGTAGTAGTTCCGGAAGGAGGAGCGGAGCTCGAATGGCACATTGGGGCCAACCTCACAGCTCACGCGTCCGTTGTCCCCAGAGTCCCGGTCCAGAACACTGATGACAGCGATGACGGTGCCCGGGGGGGCATCCTCGAGCACAGGTGTGGACACAGAGGTGAGGGTCACCTCTGGCGCGTTGTCATTGACATCGAGGAGGTGCACCAGCACCCTGCAGTGCACAGCCACAGCTGAGGGTCCGCGGTCCTTGGCCTGCACATAGAGCTCGTGGAGGCTGGCCCGCTCGTAGTCCAGGCGGCCCTTCAGCAGCACCTGCCCACTGCGGGGCTCTACGTGGAAGAGCTCACGGACCCGTGGTGGTGCGTGCCCACTGAAGGAGTACTCAATCTCCCCGTTGGGGCCCTCATCCAGGTCAGTGGCATTGAGCTGGATGACCAGAGTGCCGGCAGGAGCATCCTCAGGCAGGCTCACACCGTAGGAGGGCTGGTCAAAGGCAGGCACGTTGTCGTTGGCGTCCAGCACCGTGACGAGGATGTGCGCCGTGCCCGTGCGTTCGGGGACGCCGCCATCGAGGGCGGTGAGCAGCACCCGGTGCACTCGTTGCTGCTCACGGTCCAGGGCGCGCTCCAGCACCAGCTCTGCAAACTTGCTGGCATCACTGCGTGTCTGCACCTCAAGGGAAAAGAAAGCATTGGGGCTGAGGCGGTAGGTGTGCACGGAGTTGGTGCCCACGTCAGGATCCTGGGCGCTCTCCAGAGGGAAGCGGGCACCGAGCACGGCAGACTCGGCCACCTCTAGCACGTATTCTTGCCAAGGGAAGGTGGGTGCGTGGTCGTTGATGTCCAGCACCTCCACCTCGACGCGATAGAGCTCCAGTGGGCTCTCGACGAGGAGCTGCAGGTGGAGCAGGCAGGTCCCCCCGGCCTCGCACACCTCCTCCCGGTCGATCCGCTCGTTCACAAAGAGGATCCCGTTCTCCAGGTTCACCTCCAGGTGCTGCCTGGCCCCGGCCCGTGACACGATGCGGAACCTCCGCGCTGACAGGGTGGACACATCCAGTCCCAGGTCCTCACCCAGGTTGGCCACGAAGGCTCCGTGCTCCAGCTCCTCCGGCACGGCGTAGCGCAGCTGCCCCCGCGCCGGGTGGCTCGCCGGGGGCCCGGCCAGCAGGAGGAAGAGGAGGGAGCGGAGGAAGAGCTGCCCCCGCCCGGAGCCTGCCCCGGCCCCCATGACCCCGCAGCAATCCCGGGAACGAGGAGTCGCACCCGCGCCGCCGCCTCCTCCCTCGCCTTCTCTTGCCTCTTGCACTTTCAAAGAGTTTAGGGCTCCCGGGGGCGGCGGAGGAGGGCCGTGCCCAGAGCTGCGGGGCCGAACGGCGGCCACCGGCAGTCGCTTAACCCTTTCTTTGCTGGCCCCCGCAAGGGGCTGCAATCCGGGTCCCGGGGCCGCAGCAGAATCTGTTTACCGGAGCCGGACGCACCTGGGGAGGGGATCACCTTCTGGAGATCCCGTTAACGGCGGTGGGAGCTCCAGGGAGACCGATCGCTGCCCGGGGCACCGGTATCACCCCGCAGATGCTGCGTTCGTCCCCGCGGTAGATTAAGAGGAGCCCAGATCGCGGCTGCTGCCAAATCCCTCGGCCGTGTCCCCCGCCGTGCCAGTCCTAACCTTTACCAGATGGTTAAGCCCCTCCAGAGTTGATTACATTTCCCTGCACACCGTTTTCCTTGTAATGCGGAGTTTTTAATTACAGGAGCAGGGGGATTACAGCCCTGGATAAAGCTGAGCCCATCATCGCGGAGGCACAGAGACCCCCCCTCCTTCTTTCCCTGCCTGCTTCCCACCCCCGACACCCCGCTTTGCCACAGCCCTGCGTCCCAAATCCCTCTCTCTCACCGAACACTCCAGTGTCAGCCCCCTCGGGCTCTCGGGGCACGATCCTGCCCAGATACCCGAGGATCTGACTCCCCACACCCCCAGCGGTGCCCCCACTGCGGGCACAAACTTTCCGCCCCCCGCGGAAGGCGAGGGGGAGGCGGGAGCAGAGCGAGCCGCGGGTCCCCCGCCGGCCCCCGAAGCGCGACAGACGGCGGCCCCTGCGCCCCCCCTTCCCCTCCCCGCCCCGGTACCGCTCACGGTCCCTCCGCTGGCCGATCCGTTCTCCCCGCAGACCCGTCTCCAGCCGCCGCCGCGCCCGGGCAGTTCCGTGCGTCGCCTCCCACCGTCGCCTTCCCCGGGGGCTCTCGGTAACGGGACGGGGCGGCCGCTGCCCCCGCCCCGCGGCTGCTCAGGGTGCGGATAATCCCCTAAGGATCTAGTTAAAGGCTCGAAGGGGCTCGGAGCGGCTTTAGCCGGGCACTGATATTTCACCGCCTTTGTCTCTGCTTGCCGGTCCCCGTTGGGAAGGGAACCGCCAGCCCCAACCGCTCCCCCCACCTTGCTCCCTACGGGGACCGGAGTGGGAAGCAGGATCCAGGGGCGACCGGGAGACCGGAGGAGGCGGGAGGCGGAGGAGCTGGAGGGGTTTGTGGGGCTGGAAAAAGGATTTGGTCCCTGGGAGTGCAGCGAGACCCACGCGGGACGTGCCACGCTCGTGGGGTCGCCGGTCGGGGAGGGGGCCTGGCAGGGGCGGGCAGGTGGAAGGAGCGGAGCGCCCCGGGCACGCGGGAGCTCGGGCTGCTCACGGGCGGAATAGGGACGGCTCCCGGTAAGTGAAGCCCTGCCTGCATCGGCAGCGCCGGTCACTGCCAGCCTGTCCCCCGCGCCATCTCCCACGCCAAGACCACCCCCGGCGGCGTCGTTGTCACCCCCGCCCCCGATCTGTTTCTTTCTAATCTCCCCCCAATCCCCGATTTGCGCCCCCCCGCCCGCCGCCTCCTTCTTCCATCACCGCCCAGCCCTCCCGGGGCTGAGACCCCGGAGGTGGGATGGAGTGGGTAGCGCTCCTCCGGGAGCCCCCTCGAGTGCTGCTCAGGCCAGGGGGGATTGAGGGTGGGGGTGAGCCGGGACATAGAAATTTTCGGAGGTCTTATTTCATTCCCTCCAGTCCTTCCCCTGTCTCCGACCAAATGCGTTCTGCAAAATCATTGGAGCGGCTCTGGTCCTATTGTTTGATTTAGAGTAAAATATTCACCACCACCTCCTGCTCCCCCAGGTGCACCGGCAGGATCCGAGCTCCCCCCACTCCCTGCCTGGTCCTTCCCGCCCTTCTTCACCTCTGCTTGGTAATTCACCCCCCGTTCCCGCACATCTTCATGGCTGCTTCCTTGGGGAGGGGGGAACTGTGCCATGTCCCCCCTTGCTTCCCCCCCCAAGGCAGATCACAGGATAGTCCCATCCCCTTCCTTTTCCTCGTCTCCCCAGACCCTGTAGTCCTTTCCTGCTCCAGACCCCGTGATTCCAGGGGACCAAGGTCAAACGGGGAGGGGGGCATGGGGAGGGGGGTCAGGGAGAAGGGACTTGTTCCAAGGATCCCCTTCCTGAAGGAAATGGCACAGGCTGGGAGTGCTGCAGAGGGATGAGGAATCCAAAGAAGAGCCTTTTTGGGGGGGATATAGCAGAGGAGGGTGAGCAGCAGGATGGGGGTGATGGAATGGGGACAGTGCACCATTAACACCGCACCTCATACCCTGTACATTTTAAGGTCCCTCTTGTGGTGCAGAGAAGTGTTCAGCTGCCAGCCCTGCTCTCTTGGGGGGGGGGGGGAATCAGGGAGATGGTTTTTGGAAAATGCTGGAAGCTAGAAGGGGGAATGTCTCTCTGAGATGCCTTGGCACGGGCGGGCGGGTGGCCAGTTGCCGCAGGTCAGCACTGATGTGCCTTGGCAAGGCCAGACAGAGAGATCAGGGTGGGATGCAGCAGGAGACGCCGCAGGTTGAGCTGCCTTGGAAAAGTCATGCAGAGAGCAAAGGACTGGGGGGGACCATCCCTCAGCTGCCTGTGGGCACTAAAGCTTGCCCAGCCACCAGTGTCACTCCCTTTCCCTGCCTGCTGCGTTCTGGGGCAGCAGAAGGGGCTGCGAGAAACGCTGTCCCTGCCAGACCACACAGCCCTTCCCCCAGCTCCCCGGGGCGCCCGTCTGCCCAGCCGTGCATGTGCCTTCGCTGCTCCCTGCTCGCCCCAAGCGGGAGCAGTCAGAGTTTGTGGTGCCCAAGAGGGCAAACCGCAGAGGAAGGGGGGGTCTCCTGGTGGGAATGAGAGCAGTCCTGGCCCTGCAGCTGGGAAGTCACTCCGGGGTTGCTTCTGTAGGGTCAGGTGCTGGGGTTTCAGTCTGGGAAGCCACAATGCCCTTACTGGTGCTCCTTCCGCTCCAAAGCTTTGGTTCCCTGCCTTCCCTTGGGAGGAAAACCCATGCCCTGAAGGGGATGGTGGCCGTCTTGGCGTGTTTATCAGGGCTGGGGGCACTCTGCCTGCCCTTGTGTGCTGGGATGTAAGATGTGACACGTGCCCATCTTTCTTCAGAAGTGCACAGGGACAGGATGAGAAAGTAGGGCCATGAGCTGGAGGAAAGAAATTCTTATTAAGGAAAAAATCTTCACCATGAGGGTGGTAAAACACTGTCACAGGGACCAGATTGGGGCAGGGATTGTCATCCTGGAGATCCTCCTGAGCTGCCCAATCTAGCTCTGAGTAGGGATGCCCCAGGGTCCTCCAGATGTCCCAACAGAACAAAACCCTTGTGAACTTGGAAAGTCACTGAGCAGAGGTGAGTAGGTCACCAAGGCACGGGAAAGAGCTGCCCAGAGAACCCAGGCTTCCAGAACACAGGCCCCAGGTTTGTCAGGAGCCACTTCTCTTCCCAGGCAGCATGCCCATGGCTGCATGGGGCAATGAAGGATGCCAGGACTCTATTCCCATTGAAAATCCTTGTCCATGGCCTTTGCTCTGCACCCTCCTCTTCCTCTGCAGTGGTGCAGAAAGAACTTCTGCACCAGGCATGATGTGTTCATGAACTTTGCAGGGTTTGCAGGTGAGAAGATGCGGCTGAGGTGACCAACTCAAGGGTCACTGCTGGTAGAAGGCACTTGACTCTCTTGGCCAGTCACACATGGGGACAACTCCCTTTGCCTGGGACAGATGGAAACTGAAACACAGGCTCAGCTCTGAGTGGACCCTCTGTAGCTGTCACCTCCTTTTGAGCATTTTCAGGATGTGGGGCCCAGTCCTGCTCAGCCTCTGGGGAAGGCAGTTCTGACTCCCTGTAGGACACAGACTTCAATGGCAGCTCAGGAAGCCAAGTCTCCCCTCCTGCTCTGGAGGGGGGGAATTTCTTGCAAACCCAAGCTGCCAAAGGAGCTGCTCTCATGGCTGGTGTCCTGTTCCACTTGAAGAGACTTGGGACCCAAAGCAAAAGAAGGGATGTGCCCGCATTATCCTGAGAGCTAGGACTACTCATTTTGCTGTGGGCATCCTCTTAGAGGGTTTACCTAAAATATCCTGAGGGAATGTCTCCTTTCTGCTGGGAAGGACTAAGGAACACTGAGCAGGAAAGAAAGGTGGGCAACAGTGTGATGGTTGCTTGGGGGAAGAGCAGAAGCTTTGTGAGAGAGAAGGTGACACCTCTCCTCTGTCAGGCACCAGTGTGACTGGTGTTGGAATATGCTCAAAACCTGTGCCTGAAGTTCTGAAAGGTAAAAAAACTGATTTAAGGCTTGGAACAGTACCTTACAGGGAGAAGTGTAAGTGAAACTTCCTGAACTCTGTGCAGAAAGAAACCAGAGGAGAAATGACAGGAGGGCCAGGGAGGTTCTACCAGGAGGAATTGCAGGAATTGTCGGAAGGAACGCAGAGCCATGGCTTGAGCCTGACAGTTTCACGTATTGGGCAGGGAGAGGGGATCAAGCTGCCAGGACTTTTGATGGTGTCTGTGTTTTTTGGTGTCTGCAGATCCACGTGGAACAAAAGATTCCCAAGCTGCCCAGTGCATCATGATAAAATGGAAGACTGGGCCTGGGAAGAGGAGTTCTGACTGATCTCACCTCCTCCAGCAGAGAAACCACTGCAGTTCTCACACTCATGCTGAAGCTGGGACCCCAGCGAGGAGGCCAAGGGGCAGAAGTTGGAGTGGATGTTTCCTCTCCCCACAGATACCTTGCATCAACACCCAAACAAAAACTGTGCCTGCAGTTCACGCTGAAGTCCCACATCCCTGGGATAGGTCAGTGGTTTCAGAAGGGAAAGGCAGGAAAAGGCATGTTCTCCTTTATCCTCATTTCTAAAATTCTAATTCTTCCAGTCCTGGACAGAAATGGGGCTGTTTCCTGGGACCATCTCTACCTTCCCACACTCCCCTGGCCCATGCCAGGGACTTTGTCTCCCTGAAACACGCCCCACCATCCCCATCTTCTCCCGGGAGCTTTACAGATCCTCCAGGTCTCCCTTTTCTCCCCCACCAGCCCTACTTCTTTCCTCTCTGTCTGAGAGATCAGTCATCGAGGGTGTCAACGCACACGCACCCGACTCCCCCGGGAGGGTGGGGAGCTGGAAGCTGGGGGTGGTGTTCTGCTGCGAGAAGGCAAAGCTGCCATCAGCAGCCGCTTTGATCTGGAGACAATTACAGACGAGTGTAGGACCCTGCTCCACTCAGCCAATAAATAATGGAATTTGTGTGTTGACACAGACAGATTTCCCCCAAACTGTCAGAGAAGGGGAGACGAGTGAGTGAATGGGAGCCCAAGAGGCTGGAGGGAAGGGGAGAGAAGCAGGAAGGGGAAGGAATGAAGCGGGCCTGTGGGAAAACAGGGAGAAGGGAAAAAAAAGAAGTTTGGGAAGGCAACACTGATGGGGGGGGGAGCTGGGCAGGGAGGAGAAGAAGCCTAAGGAACACATATTTGTAGAGGGGAAGGAAAATCAAGACAGGAACTGTGGGTGGAAAGGGGGGGGGAGTGCTGCATACGCAGCTGGAAGCAGAGGGGGAAAAAATCTGAAGGTGGAAAAGAAAGAGAAGGAGGAACAAAGGCATGGCAGTGTCCCCGGGGCTCCCCGGCTGCCTGGCAGATCACACGCTCTCCGAGCAGGGACCATATTCCCGCAGCCCTCCGCAGAGCGGCCCTGACCCCCCCGAGGCGCTCAGCACTGCGGAGCTGGCGATGGGGAGGCACGCATGACTTGGTGAAATGGTGCCACTGGTGTGCAGCCAACAGCAGAAATCTGCTCTGAGATCACAAGTCCCTGAAAAACCTCCTGCGGATGCCCTGTCCCCATGCTCCCCCTGCTCCTCCCCATCTCCCTCTCGCTGCTCCCTCTCCAGCCTGGAGCTGTTTGTTCTCCGGCTGGTGATGGTTTTGTACTTCACTTGACAAAGCAAAACCTCCCTTGTGCTCAGGAGCCCCACACCGAGCCCAGCACAAAACATCCAGCCAGCAACCCTCCAACCTGGGTGCAGCAACAGGCCTGACAGGGACGGGGGAAGCACTGGGGCTGTCTCCTTCCTCCCAGTTTGGAACACTCAAGAGCCCTATTTGTTCCCCCTTGGCCCCATCTGTGGCCTGAGCTGGCTCAGCCCCAGAAATTGAGTGTGTGGAGTATGGCCCAACTTGCTGAGGTCTCCAGGCCAAGCACCACTTCACTGTGTGTGTCCCTGGCTCCCAGCTTGACCCTTTTTGCAAAAGCTGGCATCCAAGTTTCCCATTCAAGCTCCTGATGGGAAGCAAATACCTCCCAGCCCAGGGATTCTCCCCTCTATAAATCTTCACCTTGCCCTATCTCTGCCTCCCACCCCTTCCTCAAACAATGCCCAGAGAAGCTGTGGCTGCTCCATCCCTGGATGTGTCCAGGGCCAGGTTGGATGGGGCTTGGAGCAACCTGGTCTAGTGGAAGGTGTCTCTGCTCATGGCAGGGGGTTGGATTTTGCTGATCTTCAAGGTCCCTTCCAACCCAAACCATTCCAGGATCCCATGATTCCTGTTCTCTTTTGCAGTGACCCCAGCTCTAACCAGGGGCTGAACCTTTGCCCGTGCACAGATCAGATTCTCCCCTGGGGACACCTTGTTTCCCCCATACAAGGAAAGCAGGACAAGATACAGACTGGGCCAGGCATTGGCTGATCCAGGTGGCTCCCAGCACACAAGCTCTCCACAGAGCTGGGAAGGGACAGGAATTTTGGCTCTGGAGTTGTGTGGGATGTGCCACAGTAGGTTGGCTGATGCGAGCGTGGGAGACCCAGGAGCCCTGACAGAGCAGGGGTTGATGGCAGAGAATCCCAGCACCACTGAAGCAGGTCAAAGCCAGGCAGGAGGGAGGGTTTCCAGGGATGTTGCCTATGGATGTTGTTTAGCTTTAACGCTGGCAAATGGCAGGAATGCCTGCCTAACTGGGGCAGCAGTAGCTTGTGGCCTGAGCAGTGGGAGGACTGGAGCTCCTGCCAAGCACTTAAATCTTTCAGGATGTAAAACTGGTGTAAATTGCTGAAAAGCCAGGTCTTTCTGCTAATAAAGTCACAGGGAATGATTTAGCCAGCCCAGACAGGGTAGCACACAGGGCCAGGTTGGGACCCCTTCTCCAGAATCACTTCAGGCCCCTGGTCCCAGTCATTTTACTGGGATGGTGGGAATGCTGCTGCTGCTGATCCAGTCCCAAGTGAGGAAAAGGTGGATCAGCAGGAGACAGCAAGGTTGAGGCAGTGCCCAGAAGCCTCCCAGGGTGCCCAGGAAGGAAAGAAAGAAGAGCAGCTGGGTATTCATGCTCAGCCCCTCCATGAGGCCTCAGCCCTTCATCCCAGGGTGAGGCCAGGGAAAATGTCTGGGAGAGAGGAAGTGGAGGTGGCAAGACAGATTTGTGTTTTTTCTGGGGTCTGCTGTGATGCTCAAGTACTTGTCCAAACACTGCCATCAATATTTAGTGGGATGGAGATGAGGGAGGCCAGCTCAAGCTGAGCACAGTCCCCAGCCTTCCTCCAGGTCCTCCAAGCCACAGGTCACAAGGAACTTGCACCTCTGCCAAGGCACTGGGAACAAGCACCAAGCTGGCTCCAGGCACCTCAAAACACTCTCACGTTGAGAGCAGGAAGGACATCCCAGTCTGGATGAGCAAACCATACAAAATGTGTCTTCTTACTCCACCAGTTCCCAGTTGTAACTCGTGGAAGAGCTAATGGGAACCAGTAGGGACAGAGCACCCTGGCCTTGTTCACTGATGATAAGAAGGGGAGCTGCAGAGCTGGGTCTTCTCTCTCTCTACGTAAAACTCCAAGTCCTGACCCATAAGGGCACATCCAGCACCTCAAATTAATCATGGAAATGGCAATTGCTAACAAAGAGTCATGGAGAACCACTGCTCCAGCACCGGGGGTTGAGAGCCGAGGGTTAACACCTCGCTAAGCAGTGGTGGGAACAAAGGGTTAACATGGCTGGTACAGGGAATGTTATCTGTCTCTTCTCTAAATATTATTTCCTCCCATGAAACCAGCTTTTCATCCTTGGCTAGAGGCAGCTCCCGCTGCTGGGAATCCAGCAGGAGCTTGTATCTGCTGCCGCACACACCACTGCTCCCAGCAAGCTGCCGCGACAAAGAGCTGCACTCCCCCGGCGCCAGCAGCCCCAGCACGGGGAGCACGGGGAGCTGGGGCTGGGGCTCTGGCCCCCAGCGTGCAGGTGGCCTCGGGATGGGCTTGGGGATGACAGGCTTTACACCAAAGAGGAATCTTGTTAATGAAAGCACAGTGCTGTGCAGGGATTTCCTCCCCGTCTTGCGGGGACCAGGAGCAGCAGGCAGGGACCGGCAGGGCCTGGTGGCAGGAGGCAGTGGAAGCCTCACCACCACCCCAGGAAGGTTTTTGTGGGGCTGCCCATTTCACACCTTGACCCTTGGGTGTGCCAGGATGGACAAGAACATCGGGACACACCGTGGGAAAAGCAGGACAGTAGTCACTGGCTCCAAGGTCACAAGCTGGCAAAGATGGGGGCTGCGGGGCAGCCTCTGCTCCCTTCTCAGCAGCACCAACTGAACGGCTGCATTGAGGGGCTGGGTGTCTGCAAAGCTGGTGGCTGGAATAAAATGGCTGCTGCTAAATCTTCTCTGAAACATCCTAAACTTTTAATGTGTATGAAACCACGGCAGCATCCCTTTCGCACCCCGGAGGGCACGGAGGCGCGAGCGTCTCCGCTCTCCCATTCAGCTGGAGCCACGTGCTGCAGCCTGAGCAGCGCTAGGAACGTGGCTGGAATGAAAGTTGCCCTCCCAGCCCGTGTGCTCAGAGAGCCGAAGTCAAAGGATTGCCAAGTTAAAAGGGTCAAACCTCCAAGGACAGCTGTATCTGACTGGCTATATATCATTTCAATAGCATCTTCAACGGGGATTATAATCTGAATTGAAGCGGAAAGACCTGAGGCAATGAAGCTGTCAGCAGGCTAAGATTAAGGAATTAAAACAGCAGCACAACATTACAGGATTTGTTCTAGATGTATTAGAAAGAGCAGGCTAAACACTGCAGCCTTCCCCAGGCTGGAAATTTCATACGAGCACGGAGAAGGGCAAGCGCAAGGATTTCATCAATATACATAAAAAGAGAGAGGAGAGCGAGTCAGAGCTACGAAAACCCAGCCATGCAAAATATAAATCCTAACTGCAGACGGAAATGAGTCACACAAGGTTTGACTGAGGTAAATAAAAGCAGAAATGAAGTGGATTTAGGGGAAGGCAGAGGTGAAAAGACACTGACAGCCAGTAGACAGGAAAAAAATGGCCCTTAATATACTAAGGCTGGTAAAATCTGGAATGCAGCCCAGCCTGTCTTGGACTGCCTGATGGGAATGAAGGTTCCCAGCCCTGAACTCCTTTCCCCTTTCATCTTCTTACACCCATCTCCAGAATTACTTAAAAAAGCCAAGGATGATGGCAATGGCCTGCCTGGGGCAGCTGGGAGCTGAGCCAGGAGAGGAAGGCAAACACCTCACCTCTGCCACCATTGGGGTCCCCAGAAGGCCACCCCAGCTCTGCACTGCTGGGAGACACCAGCAGCTCTTCTCAGTGGGAAACAGAAGCTCTCAAAATAAAGAAGGCATCAATCCCCACCAAAGGGCCCATTGAAACATTCCATTTATTTCTGGCAAATTGTACACACCTTGCTTTCATTGGCTCTATCCTAAACCAGCCACGGGGAGGAATTTCTCCCCTACCTTAAAGATACTGAAATTATGGGATAAAACACAAAAGAAAAAGAGGGAAGTCTCCCTTGCAGATAAAACACACAGGAGAGTTTCAGCAACCCAGACTCCATGCAGCCACCAGCTCTGCTCAGCACAAGCCATAAAGATGCACCTCTCACACTGCTTGCTGTGGCACATTTCCTTCCATTTTGAGCCTAAAAGCAACTGAATCCCTCCCAGCATCTCAAACATAGCCTGGGTGACAAGCAGGTCCTGGCTGACAACTAGATTAATCCTGAACCAGGCCACCTGTGCAGAATGGCTGCACTTTATTGACAAAAAATGTACCCAACAGAGCACTTCCCTGCACACACACGGCCACAGAGCAGCTGAGCAGCCAGATCTAGGACACAGAAGGAGAACGGAAGCTAATGAGAGGCAGAGCTTGATCTGCAGCACAGGTAGAGCATGGAATCACTTTTCAACTCTTCCAGCCAACTTCTACTGGGAGATTTACATACAAGTCCTCAATCAAGTCTTTGAAGAGTTATCTGGAGTTCCCTGGGTAAAAACAAGCTGTTTAGAGAAAGACAGTCCAGAGTTGCTCAGTGGCTCTTTTTGGTTGAGCCGAAACCAGAGAAACCCATCACAGCTGCCATTTCATCATCCTCTTCAAACGTCAAATCTTCCTCTGCCCTCCTCTTCTTCTCTCTCTGCTTCTCCTTCTTGTAGGCTTTGGCCTTCTCCTCCTGCAGCAAGGGACACAACAGCAAAACAATTTGCACCTCCTGAGCTGAAGGAGTTTTGAGACACCAGGTACTGCACAGTTAACACAAATCCTACCCAGAGCAGCCAGGCTGTGCCTGAGGAAACAAACAGCAGAAATCCTGGCCTACATTCTTCAAGGAGGGAGTTCACCACTGAATCCAGACCATCCCATGTCCCAGGCCAAGAGCAGAGCCACACACACAAATAGACAAAATGAAGCATTATGAAACTCTCTTCTGAGCAAACATCACAAGTTTTGCCTGGAATCAAGGCTGAGGCAAGAAGGAGCTGGTTTGAAAGCAGGAGGCCATTCCCTTGCCCGATGCTTCGTGCCAGTGACTGTGATGCCTGTTGGCTCTCAGCCTGGCAGAGTGACAGCTGCTCACTGGAACAGAAGCCGAAGCTCTGAGCGGCTTTGAGGGGGGTTTTGGCATCAAAGAGTTTGCGCTGCTCTAATCAAAGTGTTTTGCTCTGTGAGGATCACGAGCCCTGGAACAGAGCCAGGCTTGTACCGGGTGACACTGAACCATGGCTTCAGCTCCCAACTTAGCAACTGCTCCCACCACTCTCATCACTGTCTGCCGTGCTGTAGCTCCTGAACACAGCTGTGCCCTGGAGAAAGCTACGACAGGAGTCCCTGCTGCTTTCCTTCTTGCCACCCATTGACTGGCAGCAGCTTTTCAACCCACAGCACTCCCTTTGCTGCTGGGGCACCTCCCTCCTATCCTCCAAACAGATGGGGCTCAGCAGCACCACAGCCTGCCCGAGAGCAGAGCACAGGGCTGCTCTGAGAGCACTGCAAAGAGCTCTCCTGTGGTGAGACAAAGCTCAGGGCTTGGGCAGGGAGACTCAAACAAGCAGTGATCTGTAACCTTGGGTTATGTGGCTGCTGACAGAGAAGCATCCATAGAAGCTTCTCAGCTGTCAGAACTTTGTTGGATCTTCAAATAAACTTGATTTTTAAGTTTATTAACGCCTAAGCCCCAGTTTGAGAGAAATCTGCTGTCTTTTATCACCTCCTCACACATCTTGCACCACAGCACTCTGCTGACAAAGCCCTTCGACACTTAGGGAGGCCACACAGAATCAAGTGCCATGTGGAAGGAGATTCCAGCAATCCTAAGAACTATGGAAGATAATGGATGAAGACCCACAGACCACGCAAGTTCCAACACAACTAGTGGGAGACAAAAAAATGGGCTTGTGCTGTTCTCAGTGGAAATCTGAACCATCAAAAGTTATTCTCACACAGAAAGAGGGGAAAAGGGTTTCCAGGGACAGCAATACAAACTTTTCAAAAGCCAAGAAACAAACCCAACTCACAGGAGCAGATGAGAAGCCAATGCTACCAAGAACAATGCCTCTGAGGGACAGAGTAGGAACCAGGGTTGATTTCCTCCCAAAACATCTTTCTGGGGAGCTCTGCTTCCTCAGTCGTTGCCCAGACTCACCTCCTCACGGAGCTCCTTCATCCTCTCCTCAAAGTCATAATCCTTCTGCTTCTCCTCCATCTTCTTCTTGTTCACCTCAAAGCGTTTCTTCACCTGGTCCAGCGTGGAGCGCTCCACCCGCATGGACATGCCCAGATTCCTCTGGTCTGGAGGACAGGAGTGGAATCAGCAGAGTTCATCAGCAACACCTCAGTGTTCTGCACAAAGTCAGCATCCCTGATCCCAATTTAAACAGCACAGCACCACCTTCCTGCCTGTCATCCATCCCCTCAAAGCAGCTTCCAGGGCCAGACTAAGGATTTCTTAGGTCGGGGAGGTGGGTTTTAGGTGGATACCATAACCCGTACAAGCAGTAGCTACAACAATCCAAACACTACTTGTAAAAAAGAACACAGGCTATTCTTTAAAGGTTCCTTATTTGGATGCTCCCTGTAATGTTGGTGCTCTGATGCTTTAGGAAATTTAATCTTGGACCAGTGGAATAAAAAAGAGTTGGAGTGTTGAAAAAGGAGACAGAATAAAACTGACAGGCTGGCATCTCTCAGCTGTGGGCGATGCTAAACAAGACATGAGTGGCACTCAAGAGATCCTGATTATACAGGACATTCCTAGCTAAAGCAGAGAATATAAAGTCAGGCCTCTGATACAGTGGCTCTTTAGAGCAGATTCAGTTTTTCACTTGTGGGTAAGCTTGTGCTGACAGGGCCACCCTCAGAAATGTCTCCAACCCACATTCCTGGGTGGATCCAAACAGCCTGTTCACTCCAGCAGCTGTGCACAGGTTTGTCCCAGGGATGCAGCAGCACTTGGAAGCTTGAACTACACACCAGGAATTGGTAAAAGGGCTGCCAAGAACAAGCAGGTTTGAGCCAGATTTATGGACTGGTTTAAAAGTTCCCAGACATACTCATACTAAGGTACTGTGCAATCAGCCACTTTCCAATCCCAGCTCAACCCTGCATCTCATGCCTATCTGCTCAGCCATGTCAGGATTTTTGATTCCACATTCTCTCATATGTACTTCTTGCTCATCTCCCAACATGTCAAACAAGGCACCTTCCCCCCATTCACATAAAAGCACAGTTTTTAAAACACTGTGTTTTCTTTTCTAAGCTACAGAAAACCAGTCCTCAGGCTTCTTCTGAACCTCTTGTTCTCAAACAGCGCCGTGTGCAGGTTTGGAGCACACACATCCCTGCCTTTTTGTAAAGGGGTCATTTTCTGACTTCCACTACGTGCCAAAAACACCTTCATGACCAGGAACAACATGCAAAGTATGTCAGTCTAACCTGCTGCTCCTTTACTTTCTCTACATTCCCCACTCTCTAAATGTGCCAAGGAGAAGCAATACCCACAGTCAGGCCAATGAGGGTATAGTCCTCTTTTTAGCTTAAACACATTAAGGGAGTGGACTGATAAACTGGGAATTCTTTCCCCTTGCCCTTATCTTGACTGCATCATCACGGAAGTGGAAACAAGAAGCAGAGTGAGGTACAGGATAACACCACCATCACACTGCTGGACACAGCTCCAGGGTCAAACTGCCCCACTCCTGCCTTCACTCATCCTCTGCCTCCATCCTCACAAGGCCTGATCCACACACTGGAGCTCAGGTACCAGCCAGTTCTGAGCCCTATACTCAACTTCTTCAAAGAGAAGTTTCTGATCCAAAAATGGGTCAGTTCCAGATGTTTTACTTAGATATCTAAGTACTTCTTTACATTTTCAGTGCTGTAAAAAGCTCCTCTCCAGATTTACAGAGGAGATATCACGATTTGGGGGGTGGACTAGATGACCTCTGAGGGTCCCTTCCAACCCAAACTGTTCTAAGATTTGCTGACCCTGGGTTTCTCACAGCACTGACATGACGGATGGGGAAAATATGTCCACCAACCAGAGTACACCAATCACTGTTTCTGCTGGGCTTATTCCAGGAAAGTGCTCCAGCACTCTGGAAGATGTCTGGAGATAAGGGCAGCACCTCCACAGCTCCCATGACGAGCTTCTACATCCTGATCTTCTAAGCTCCCTGACCCATGGATAAGTGTTCAGCCCTCAGACATGGGTGATGCACAAAAGGAACAGTTCCTCCAACTCAACCAACCCTCCAAAGAGGCAAAGAAAGGGTCCTTACGTTTTTTGCCATTGATGTGATCCAAGAAGTTGATGGAATCTTTCACCACACAGTCACATACATTACAATAATACCTGTCAGGAGAGACAGAAAAAAGGAACCCTAAAGCAGGAGGCAAAGCAAAACCCACAGAACAGCACCAGCTCCTGGTGCCCTGTGAGGGGTCCCTGCTGTGCCACAGCTTCCAGGTCTACCCAGCATGACTCTGAGACTTCAACAAGACCGCAACCTACCCTCCCATCTCTGACTGAGGGGTAGTTTTGGTGATGACAATGGTTTTCCCCAGCTTGGATTCCAGGTCCACTTTGTAGTCTCGGTGCCGCAGGAGTTCCCTTTTGACAGGCTGAGCTGGTTTGCCTAAAACACAAACAAAAGGTCAAGCTTGACATGCTGGATTTCATGTTCCCCTTGGTGAAGAGGGACCTGCTAGGTATCTGGGAGTACCTGACCCAAGTAGAAAATGCACCTTTGTTTTTAAATCAGTAAAGGACAGAATTTCCTCCTCACTGTTTCCCGTTTCCTTCTAGAACCAGGTATATCTCTGAGGTATCTCCAGCTCTGCCTCGAGTCATTCTGAGATCTCCTTGTTTCCAGTAACTGACTGCTCCCCTCCTTCCCCAAAGAAAAGTCAGCCCCTGGAAAGGTTCTCAGTAATTTCTTTTGTCAAAAAAATACTCAGTGGCAAACACAAAAGAAAGGATAGGAGCAAGCCAGCTCTTTCCTTTCAGGATTCAACTTCTCACTGCTCTCTCCCAAACTCCAAGGGTTTGGGAGCCCCACTGCCATTCCAGCACAGCTTGCCTGGAGCCAGCACACCACGCACCATCTTTCTTTTCCCTCTCCTCCGTGAGCCGCTTCTCGGCGAGTTTCTCATACTCATCCTTGTCCCACTTCCGGCGGAAGTCCAGGTTCTTGGTCTGGGAGGCAAACAAACAGAAACATTTATTATACATTTATTATACAGTCTGATCACCTCTGAGGGGGTAAAGAGGTGGAATCACTTGGCCTGTGAGGCCAGTGCAGTAAATTAGGAGAATTATATTATATCCCCATGTTCTCTGTTTTCCATCTAGGAATTATGGATGTGGCTTAAGATAATCACTCCCAGCATGCCTCAAGCTACTACTAGAATAATTTCAGAGCACTAAAGAAGAAATGAGTTGATCTTAACAGCTCCTGAGATGATCATCCAGGCTTCTGCCTTGAAAATCAGACTCAAATGGGATTGAAACTGCTGGATCTAAGACCTGGGAAGTGCCCCCTGACAAACAGCAGGAGGATTACACCTCCTTCTTCCAGAAGGAAAAGAACCCAAATCGCAATGTCAGACAAGGAAGCTTTAAAACACAGCCTGAGCTACAGAGAGTCTGATTACACTGCAGGAGCAGGGAAGGCAGTGCCTGTCTGCTCTCAGTAGTGCCTACGTGTTTCAGGCACCAAAATGCAGAGTTTGCCATGAAATCCCAGGCACCAGTGTGGGATTTCCAAGTGAGCACATGTACGAGCAAACCAGAACAAGCTCTGCAACCCTGTCTGCCAAGGCAGGGCTTGGAGGTACCAGAGAAGTACCTGTAAAAAATCCACAGAAAGCTGTCCTGCTCCTGCAGCTGCACACAGGGAAGGGCAGAAACACCTCCAAGGCATGCTGGCCCTTTGGGAGCTCCACAGAACTCTCTGGCAGGGACAGGATACTTTGATAGAATCCTGGAATGGTTTGGGTTGAAGGGACCTTAAAGATCATCTTGTTCCACATCCCCTACCACAGATAGGGACATCCTCCACTACCCCAGGTTGCTCCAAGCCAAGTTCAACCTGGCCTTGGATATTTCCAGGGATGGGGCAGCCATAGCTTCTCCGAGGCCCTGGACTCTGTGCCAGGGCCTCACCACCCACAGAGGGAAGAATTCCTTCCCAATATTCAATCTAACCCTGCCCTCTGGCAGTGGGAAGCCGTTCCCCCTTGTCCTGCCACTCCATGCCCTTGTTCAAAGTCTCTCTCCAGCTCTCTTGGAGCCCCTTTAGGCACTGGAAGGGGCTCCAAGATTTCCCTGAACAGAGACTGGTGTTCAGTCTTCCCCAGGCTGAACACCCCCAGCTCTCTGTCTCCACAGAAGAGGGGCAGCAGCCCTTGGAGCACATCCATGGCCTCCTCTGCCTTCTCTGTGCTGGGGCTCTGGAGCTGGACACAGCATGTGCATGAAGATACGCTGAATTCAGGTGAAGCTGGCATTGAAGAATGCAAAGACTTCTTTTTTTGGGTGGATTTCACCCAGTCTCCAATGCTGAGGGCAGAAGTGATTGGACAAGAATCCCTATTTCACTCACATCCACTATGACCAAACCAGCTCAAGCCCTTCCCAGCATTTGCCCCGTCTGCAGCTCAGGCGCCTGCACCTGGGATCAGCCACAGCTTCACTCAGCCACCTCCTGAATTTCCTGAGCAGACAGAGCTGCATTTCCCTCAGCATGGCAGGCAGAGCCTCTCAGTTTCACATTAAAGAAAGGACAAGATGTATTTAAAAACACCTCCGGGAGAGAAGGACCCCCCCACACACACTCCACCGCCTTCTCCGTTCAGCCAAATCAAGAATCCAATCACAAACCAAAGGACACAAATCCCATTTGGAGCTACAGCAGCAGCACAGCCATTTAAAGTTCTCTCCTCTGGCAATCCTTCAAATGGAACGAACAACTACTGATAGGGATGAAAATGCCTTGGGGAGGCGTAGAAAAATTCTCATTTATTCCCAGAGCTTCTTAAGCACTTTAAGGATGTCGTAACAGGTTTTATTAACCACCCTGAGCAAAAGAAAAGAAAATATCACTGAGTGTAAATTAACGTTTGGGGGTATTTTCCAGACTCTCCTGCATGCCAGGCATTATCACAAATCGTAGCTGGTGGGAGCCTGCAGAGGGGGAGGTTTATTAGCTGCTTCTCTCTCCTGTTGCAATAAAAGGAAAAGAGTCTTTTGCAGCTCTTTTACCAATCTGCCTCATCCAGGCGTGGGGGAAGAAATTAAACTAAACTGCGTGACAAGATCTTGGTTGGACAATATTTGAAGGGACGTTTCTGAATTGCTGTGGTGGAGGCAAGGGGGCTGCAAGCCCCCAGATCTTTATTTCAGAGCTGTTTTGGGTGACGGAGAATATCTCCCAAATTAATAATGACGATTAATAATCAGAAGTGCCCCACAGCCTCCTGTTCCCTCTGGAGATGGACACCAATGATCTGCCCAGTATCAGCACCAAAGCAAATTAAATTACACAGAAATAATTAAATTATGCAGGAAATTATACAGGAGCCAGGCTCAATCCAACAGGAATTCTCAGCTGGCAGCTGACAAAAAGCCACAGAGCTCACCTCCCCCAGGGGCAGACATCCTGCTCCTCACCTCCTATAGCACTGCTCACTTCATGGAATGAATCCTGGAGTGGTTTGGGTTGGAAGGAACCTGGAAGATCAGCCAGTCCCGCTCCCATGCCAAGGGTAGGGGCACTTTTCACTGTCCCAGGTTGCTCCAAGCCCCCTTCAACCTGGCCTTGAACATCTCCAGGGATGGGGCAGCCACAGCTTCTCTGGGCCTCACTTCTCAGCAAGTGGCTTCAAGGAAGGAAGGATGGCCCAAAACCCCTCCAAAACACAGCCCCTGTGCTGCTGACAGCTTTGGGATGCCACTGAAGGTGTTCAAACAGCCTGGCTCTCCAGTCAGGCTTCACCTGCAGCACGTACCTTACCCATCCCACTTTAACATCCACAGAATCGTTTAGGTTGAAAAAAACCTCCAAGACCATCAAGTCCAATCTGTGACCGATCCCCACCGTGTCACCCAGCCCAGAGCACAGAGTGACACATCCAGTCATTCCACTGGTGACTCCACCACCTCCCTGGACAGCCCCATCCAGTGCTGGACAACCCCTTCTGGGAAAAAAGTCCTCCTGACTTCCAACCTAAACCTCCCGTAGTGAAACTTTTGAGGCTGTTTCCTCTCATCCTGTCGCTGGTTGCCTGGGGGCAGAGCCCGACCCCAACCTGGCTGCACCCTCCTGTCAGGGAATTGCAGAGAGGTTTCTCCATCAGGGCAGGAAAAAGGCAACCCTTTCCCTGGGGAGGGGAAGGAAGAGAAGGGGAAGGGAAGGAGCCACCTTCATGAGCCATCGCCCAGCCCCAGGAGATGGGTGAGGGTCGCTCCCAGGGGGCTGGAGGTGGGTGGGCACCTTCACCCCGGGGGCTGAGGCAGCTCGATCTCCTCATCCTCCCTGGCTGGAACAGGCCCCAGGATGGGAGGACCACAGAACCACTGCAACTGGAAAAGTGCTCTGAGAACACTGAGTCCAACCTATGACCCAACACCACCGCGTCACCCAGAGCAGGGCAGTGAGTGCCACGTTCTGCCGTGTCTCAAACACCTCCAGGGACGGTGACTCCACGGCTTGGCCGATGGGCGGCATCGCCGTGGGGCCACCCCACTTCCAGCCCTGAAGGTATCGGGGCCTCTCAGGGGAACCCAACCCTCCCACCGCCCACACGCAGAGGTGTAAAGATCAGGGATGAGCCCCCTCCCACCCCACACACACCCGCCCACCGCGGCACCCCGGGCCCCACCACATCCCTCGTCCCGCGGCCTGGGAGCGAGCGCGGCGCGGCCCTGCCCAGCCCGGGAGGAGCAGCGGGGGCGGCCGAGCGGCCGGCAGCGCACACTCCGAGGGCAGCCCCGGCGCCGAGGGCAGCCCCGGCGGCAGCACCTACCCCGCTGCCGGACGCCATGGCGAGCTGAGGGCACAGCACCGGCAACTGTCGTGAGGCGCCGCAAAGCGCGGCCGCCCGCGCGGTCACGTGCCCCCGCCGCGGCCGCGCGCGCGCGCTCCCGCTGTGGCGGTGCCGGCCATGCTGCGGCTCGGGGCCGTCGCCGCCCGCCGGATACCGGCGGGGCCCCGCCTCGGGCCGCCGTGCCTCGCTGCGAGCCGGGGCAGCTTCGCCTGGCCCTGGCCGCCGGTCGGTGACCGCGGACCCCTGTCCCGGCAGGTGCGGGCGGCGGCGGGCGGCGAGCGGGGGCCGGTGCTGAAGACGCCCAAGGTAAGGGCAGGGGGCGCGGGTGGCGCCGGTGGGTCCCGGGTGTTCCCCCGGTGTTCCCCCGCTCACGGTCGCTCTCTGTCCCGGGCAGGGCACTCGCGACCACGCACCGGCGCAGGCGGCGCTCCGGGAGCGGCTGCTGGGCGCCGTGGTGTCCTGCTTCAAGCGGCACGGAGCGGCCGCCATCGACACCCCCGTGCTGGAGCTGCGGGTGAGGCGCGCCGGGAGCGCTTCCCCCTCCGTGTGGGGAGGGGACCCAGCGTTTGTGGGACCCCTCTGCCCCCTCCTGTGGGACTGGGGAGCGCCCCCTTCGCCCGGGGCTTCGGGGCAGGTGGGGAGGGCAGCTGGGCATTCACTCTTGGGTCCCGTTTTAGGGGGGATGGGGAGGTGGACTCAGGTCCGAGCGGGCTAGAGGGGGGATGTGTGTAATGCCCGGTTCGTGGGGCTCCGTGCCCCATCTCGGGGGATCCTTCACTCCAGAGCCACCCCGGTCACCAGCGCCTTTGCCCTGCCCAGGAGACGCTGATGGGGAAGTACGGGGAGGAGACGAAGCTCATCTACGAGCTGCAGGACCAGGGAGGGGAGCTGCTGGCCCTGCGCTACGACCTCACCGTATCCTGTGCTCCCAAGGGCATGGTGGCACCCTAAGGGGATGGTAGCAGACCAAGGTAGTGGCCACCTCTGCCTTGAGGGATCACTCTTACCCTGGCCTGCCTGCAGGTCCCTTTGGAGCGATGCCAGCCCCCTTGGCCATCCCAGCTGGTCTGGCTGTCATTGTCATGACTCCACACCATCCCCCCGCCAGGCCAGGACCCACAGCAAAGTCCCTTCCTGCTGTGGACATGCACCAGTATGCTACACTGTACTGGTTTTATCTCCTCCCAGTTACAGTCCCCACCTCTGCTCTGCCCATCCCACCTTGCCAGTGTCACCTGGAAAGGTGTTTGCTGCAGGTGTCCATCCCAGGCCTTCTCAACCTCCACATCCCAACAAAATCTCTTTCTTTCAAAGTTCATATACCTGTGCCATGCACTGAATTCCCACTGATCACACTGTGAGAATGATGAGAGAGGGTCGTTGTGCATGTGATGTTGTCATACTGTGGGTCTGGAGGAGGAAATGGAGCTGTACCAGGTGGTTCATTGTTCTCATCCTCAGCCTGGGGAATGATCTCCCCAGAGATCATAGAGTTATAGAATATCACAAGTTGGAAGGGATCCACAAGAATCATTGAAGTCTGGCTCATGACCCTGCACAGGACACCCCAAGAATCTCACCATGATCGTGAAAAAAACTGGGAAGCAGCTGACGAAGGGAAAGGGAGATGGGAAGTTTTGAGGTTCAGCTTCTACAGCGTTGGGCATCTCCATGTTCCCATCCTTAACTCCTGGGGCCCAGGTGCCCTTTGCTCGCTACCTGGCCATGAACAAGGTCACCAACATGAAGCGCTACCACGTCGCCAAGGTGTACAGGAGGGACAACCCTGCCATGACCAGGGGCCGCTACCGCGAGTTCTACCAGTGCGTGAGTGTTGTGGTGGCCATGAGGCCAGGAGAGTTTTCTTGGCTGGAGAACCTCAGCAGGGTGTGCCTGGCCAAAGCCCCTCGGCTCTGCCCGGAGCTCCCATCACTTCTTCTGCCCCCAGGACTTTGACATCGCCGGGCAGTTTGACCCGATGATTCCTGATGCTGAGTGCCTGAAGATCGTGCATGAGATCCTGAGTGACCTGCAGCTCGGGGACTTTGTCATCAAGGTGAGACTGGGTGGGTTCTCTGAGCCACGGTGGGAAGCAGTGGTCATTGTTCTGTGGTTTTACACAGTAGCACCTGTGCCCCCTCTAAGCCCTGATCCAGAAGTTCATCCCACACCTCTGCCTCCTCGTTGTGTATGCAAAGGCTGGACCTCAGCTTGGACATGCCTTGAGCTGGGAATACGAGGAGTTTTCCTGAGGCTGCAGTCAGCAGAGTTCTCTCCAGAACTAACCACAGTTTTCTGCAGAATTCAGCAGCTGATTAGATCCTTAGAGTCACAGGATGGTTTTTGTACCAATACACCTTCTCTTCCTATGAAATTTGGGTGCTGGGGAAACAGACACAAGGAAATGCCAACAACTACAGCTTTCCCCACACTGGGACAAAAGGAATGGTGTTGGGGGGGTGGCCCCAAGGTGAGTGTGCCTCTCCCTCCCCCAGGTCAACGACCGTCGGATTTTGAATGGTGTGTTTGCTGTCTGTGGTGTTCCAGAGAGCAAGTTCATACCTGCCTGCTCCACCGTGGACAAACTGGACAAGGTCAGCACTGGGCTCATGGGGAGACACTTCTGGACTGGGGGTGGATGTCTTAGGCTGGACAGTGTTGTGGCTGTTCTTGTGAAGAGTTTCGTGGGAGCTAAGATGGTGTCTGTAAAGGATTTGAGGAGTTCTTGGGCCTGGTTAAGAATAAAGCTTGGTGATTTGTTAAAAATTCCCATGAGAGAGAGAGGCATGATTAGTGAGATTGCTGACTGTTGTTCCACACACATTGTGCACATGTGGGCTGCTGGAGGCAGTGGGTGAGGAGAATATCCTGCAGCAATGTATGCCCTTCTCTCCCCTCACAGGTGCCGTGGGAAGAAGTGAGGAGTGAGATGGTGGGAGAGAAGGGGCTCTCTCCCGAGGCTGCGGATCGCATTGGGGAGTATGTGCAGCTCCATGGTGAGCACCACGGGGCCGTGCCCTCGGCCTTCTTCTGGGCTGGGGATGGGAGGTGCAGGGCACAGACTCGGCTGGCCAGGGCCACCGTGCCGGGTGCTGCTGCCCTGGCACACCTGAGGCACGGCTGGTCCCCACAGGTGGGCTGGACCTGATTGAGCGGCTTCTCCAGGACCCAAAGCTATCCCAGAACAAGGTGGCCAAGGAGGGTCTGGGGGACATGAAGCTGCTGTTTGAGTACCTGACCCTGTTTGGCATCACAGGGAAGGTGAGGAGGAAGGAAGGGCAGGAGGGGGTGGTGCCCCCGTGGGCCCCGAGCAGCCGGTGACGGGGCCGCCCTTGTGCCCTGCAGATCTCCTTCGACCTGAGCCTGGCGCGGGGCCTGGACTATTACACGGGGGTGATCTTTGAGGCTGTGCTGCTGCAGCAGGAGAACGAGCACGTGGAGGAGGCGGTCAGCGTGGGGAGCGTGGCTGGAGGCGGGCGCTATGACGGGCTGGTGGGGATGTTTGACCCCAAGGGCCGCAAGGTGCCCTGTGTGGGGGTCAGCATTGGCATCGAGCGGATCTTCTCCATCCTGGAACAGAAACTGAAGGTAGGTGATGCAGGCAGTGCATTAGGGAAGACTCTAGGAAGCAAAATACTGTTTATTAGAGATCTCCAGCTCCACAGTGTGCAAGGGAAAATCATTTTGGGGGAGAGGGTGGCTCCTCTCATGCCTAAATATCCATGCACAGAAGACAAGAATCCTTTTCTGCAGCCCATCAGGATGCAGGCATGGGCAGCTGAGGGCAGCATTCCCTAGGAGATGTCAAGGAATTGTTAGAGGCAGCCTTGAGCTCTGGGCCTGGCTCTGAGCTTTGTGCCCTGGTCACTTTGTTCTTGTGTCTTGCCTCTGAAGCTTTCTGTCCTGGGGATTCTGAAGCAATGCATTTGGTAACAGCTGTGAACTCACTCTAATAAACGCCACGAAAGCCTCCGTGGAGATTCATCATTCTGTGTTTTGTTCCAAGCCTGTGATTCCTAGCAAGTGAAGCTGAGGCAATGTGTTTGTATGTGTAGAATCAAAGCTGTCCTGGTCCCATCCAGGAGGGTGACCAGGATCCCCTGGGAACAGCAGCACACAATTAAGTAGTGTGACACAATGCAGAACCTCTGGGAAGCTCAGTAAAGGTGTCCTGGTTGTCACTGACTGAGTTAAGGTCTGGAGGGTGATAGAATAGATGAGATGTTGTGAGCTGCAGGTTCTCACAGTCACTCCACGAGTGTCCCATGTCTGTCCCTCCAGGCTTCTGGGGAGAAACTTCGAACAACTGAGACCCAGGTGCTGGTGACTACACCACACAAACACCTGCTTGCTGCCAGACTGAAGCTCATCTCCGAGCTGTGGGATGCAGGGATCAAGGTAAAGGAAGGACTTGGGCTTGGCAGTGTCAGGTGAGGGAGGGAGAGCCTGAAGGGAGCTGTAGCACAGCAAGACCAACTCCATTAATTGTGTGTCTCTCCAAGATTTGAGCCTGAGGTCACAGAGTCATTCAGGTTGAAAAAGACTTCCAAGATCATCAAGTCTGACCTTTAGATATAGGCAGGCAGAGGAGAACAGCCCAGAGCAGTGAAGTGATTGCTGCAGGGTTTGGTGTTTGTGCTTTGCTGCAGTATTCATCAGAGTGAAGTTGGGTTAGTGATTCACCCTTCCCACTCCCTCCTAGGCAGAGATGCTGTACAAGAAGGATCCTAAATTGCTGAAGCAGCTGCAGTATTGTGAGGACACAGGGATCCCCCTTGCTGCCATTGTGGGAGAGCAGGAGCTGGCAGACGGAGTTGTCAAGCTGCGAGATGTTGCAACAAGAGAGGAGGTGAGAATGCCCTTTTACACCAGGTTTTAAAGTACTTCCAAACTTTAGAGATCACTGAAGAGCTCTGGGTTTTCCCTCAGTGTTTCTTTGGGAGGTCTATTGGGTGGCTCCAGAAAACCAGTCACAATCTACATTAGTATCCTCACTTTGTCCTTAAAACTGCTCTTCTCTAGTGCTGCTCTGTTTGCTTTGTAGGTTGATATCCCCAGAGAAAAGCTTATTGATGAGATCCGGAGGAGGCTGGAGCCCTGAGGAGTTCTCTGGCCGGAGCTGCTTGTCTGAGCTGCTGCACACGTGGAACCCTCCTCCAGCACCCTCAGCCCTTCACTGCCAGCTGGGTCTGAGTAACATCCACTGGCCCAAGGCTCACTGGGCTAAGGCAGTGAGAACAGAGGAGGAAGAGGGTTTTAAAAGCTATGGACGGTGCAGTCACCAGGTTAACCTGGTTAGCTTTTCTGAAGGACGGGTCACGTTTTTGGGTTCCTGGTACTGCAGTCCCTGGACCTGCACAGCCGCTTCCATCACTGTAGCACAGGCACAGGTGGATGTGGTGCAGCTCGAGCAGGATCAGGCGCAACTCCAGGTTTGGGAAGGGGAATCCGTGGCGTGTTGGGCACCTGCCAGCTCAGGACACTGGGCGGGGCGAGGGGGGCAGTGGGAGGGCACCCCCGCCCCTGTTTGTGCTGCGGGGGCCGGTCCCAACCCGCTGCCGGCGGGCGCGGAGCTGCGGGAGCGCCCTGGAGAGGAAGCGCGTGTCCCATCACCGAGGGACACAGCGAGCGGCCGGGGCAGCTGCGCAGGCTGGGGCGCGCGCGCGGAGAAACTGTCTTTTTCTATACATTAAACAAAACCCGCGATAATGAACCCAAACCGCGCCCTCCGGCTTTCGCTTCCCCGCGGTGGCGGCGCTGCGCGTGCGCGGCGGGGGCGCGGGGATTGCGCGTGCGCGGCGCGGGCGCGGACTCGGCATGGCGGAGGAGGCGGCGGCGGCGCTGCGGGCCCAGGCGGAGACCGTGCGGAGGCTCAAGCAGGACAAGGCCGACCCTGACGAGGTGCGGGGGCTCCGGGGTTCCTGGGAATGGGGTGCCGGGGGAGCCGCGGTGTGACTGGGAGGGGCGGGGAATGAGAACTGGGGCGCCGGCGGTGCTGGAATGGGGACGAGAGGCTTGGGGGAACCGGGGGCACGGGCGCTGGGCTGGGAGAGGGCAGCTGGGCCGGGGGTGGGGAGCTGGGAGTGCTGGGGTACAGCGTACTGGGCTGGGGCTGGCAGCTTTGGGAGTGCAGGGCTGGGAAGTGGAGGGGCTGAGCGTGCGGGGGAGACTCGCAGTGGGAACTGGTGGTACTGGTGTTGGATTGAGGGGAAGGATGCTGGGCAGTGTGAGGACTGGCAGGAGGATGCTGGAAAACGCTGGTACTGGTGCATGGAGCAGGAGCTGGTGGTGCTAGGGATGGGAATGGGGAGATGTCTGTGGAGGTCGTGGGAGTCAGGAGATGTTGGGGGTGTTTGCGTTGCTGCGATAGGAGTGCTGGTATGAAAAGTGGGAAGTACTGGAGAGGAGCAGGGAATGCCCCTCTGGTTGCTGAGAAACTGGGAGCAGTGGGTGTGTGGAGGTTATGGAGGCCGGGAGCACTGGGTGAGGCTGAAGGTACTGGGGCAGGCAGTGGGCTGGGCCTGGTGGGTGATCTTGTCCCCAGCTCCTTCCTTGTTCCATCCCCAGATTGCAAAGGAAGTGGCCAAGCTGCTGGAGATGAAGGCACAGCTGGGGGAAGATGAGGGGAAACACAAGTTTGTGCTCAAGACCCCCAAGGTAACTCCCCACAGCACACTCCTGTGCCTCTCTGTGTGCATGTCCTCCCCCCTACACACACCCAGCATCCCCCCACATCTGTGGGCAAAATTCCAGCATGGCCACACCTGTCTTTGTTCACATTTCTGTTTCCACTTTCGCTTTTAGCAGCAAGGGGAAGAGAGATGAAAACACCCCCTGAGAGCATTCAATCCAGACACCCACTTCTGCAGAGACTTCTGGGTGCTTCTGTGACATTCCAACCACTGCTGGTGTGGAAATTCCCTTCTAATCAAGGTTTATTGTAGCTGCCCAGTGTGAGAGGGCTCATATCTGCCTTTAGTCTGAGGGGCTGAGTAATCCCATATACTGAGCAGGTGTGGCCAGCTGCTGGAATTCCTGTGTCCTCTTTTGGAAGGACTCTCCCTTCACAAGTAGTCTTTCAGTCTCCAGACTCCTAAGAGTAGTGTCCATAATGCAGTTTCTGCTGAAGTACTTTGTAACCTGAATGTTTCATCACTGGCAGCTGGTCAGAGAGGAGCTCCTTCCATGCTGTTATGAATATGCTCACAAACAAACCAGGACATAGGAAACCATAGAAACATGGAATGGTTTGGGTTGGAAGGACCTTAAAGCTCATCTTATTCCACCCCCTGCCATGGGCAGGGACACCTTCCACCAGACCAGGTTGCTCTAAACCCTGTCTATCCTGGCCTTGGACACTTCCAGGGATGGGGCAACCACAGCTTCTCTGAGCAACCTCACAGGGAAAAATATATTCTCAAAATTTAAAGGTCTCAAAACTGCTGCCTTTGTCTGTTTCCTTTGTGATTTGTTTTGTTGAATGTAATTGTGGTGTGATGCCTGGAAAATGGAAGGGTATTTCTCTGTTTAGAAGTGTGAAGAAGGGGATTTTGCAGCCCTGGTGAGTGCCAGAGAAACACAATTGAGTCTCCAGCCCATCTCAGGCTTGTCAATGGCAGCTGAAGGCCACCTGAGTGACCTGTGGGTGGGGGTGCTTCCTCCTTCCTAACTGCTGGGCCTTAGGAAGTGGAAGTTGGAGGTCTAGCTAATTAACAATGATTTATACATTACTGAAAGCATAGAAGTGGTCATTGAAATAATTCAGTGATCCTTAACACCAAAGAAATGGGAAGGGAGCATGTCCCTGTGAATCGTAGACAGACATTTCATAGGTGTTGCATTCTGAGAGATGATTTTTCTCTGTGTTTGGAAATTGCAGAGCTGCTGGTTGTGCCACAGTTTCAGAACATGTCTGTCCTCTGCTTCCACCTTTGGGGTGGCTCATTGAGCAGGGGTCTGGCTGATAGGTCTGAATCAGAGCTGTGGACAGCTCCTGGCTGCACTTTCAGGACCCGTCCTGAACTGAAAAAGCACTGAACTCTGACTGCTGGATCTGTTTTATTTCCTTAGTTTCCTGTACTGTGAAACTCCTGACTTAGGTTTCACTCTGCAGACCATGGCAGGCTCTGTCCAAGCTGTGTCCTGATGTTTTCCAGCGTTTTTAGTGCTTTTTACCAATATCTGGTGTCTGGACCTGCTCTCTCTGGCTTTGTGAGCAGTGTGGCAGCTTCTTCATATTGCTCCTGGCATCTTCCTCACGTCATGCCTCTAACCCAAAGTGTCCTTTGCTCCTTTCCTTCCCTTCCCTCACCCCAGGGCACACGGGACTACGGCCCCAAGCAAATGGCCATCCGTGAGAGGGCCTTCAGTGCCATCATCTCCTGCTTCAAGCGCCACGGGGCTGAAGTCATCGACACGCCGGTGTTCGAGCTGAAGGTGGGTGAGGACACAGCAGGTTGGTCGAGCTGGTGAAGATCCTGCAGCTGAGAGTGTTGAGGGTTGAGTTTCCTCCTTCCATTCCTAGGCGTTCTCCCTTTCTCTCCTTGTTTTCTGTGTGCTCTAGGGCTGATTCCCTGTCACTGAAGGTGCTGTTTGTTCATGTGTTGTTTTGTAGGAGACGCTGACAGGGAAATACGGTGAAGACTCGAAGCTCATCTATGATCTAAAAGATCAGGGAGGAGAGCTGCTGTCCCTGCGCTACGACCTGACAGTATCCTGCCACAGCTGGTGCTGAGGGGCCTTGTCTGTCCTCCCTTTGGGGCTGTGCTGTCCTGAGGGGAAGGGAGGACCCCAAACTGACAGGGAGAGCATGAGCAGGCAGTGGGGTTCAGTGGGTGCAGAATTCTTGCTCGGTTATTTACTGTGCATTGCTTCTGTTTGGTGAAGAAATGCTTGGAATCAGGAAATATCCTGAGCTGGAAGTGACCCCAAGAAGCATGGAGTCCAACTCCTGACCCTGCACCAGACACTCCAGCCATGTGCCTGAGAGCATTTTCCAAATGCTGCTTGAGCTCTGTCAGGCTTGGTGCCATGACCACTTCCTTGGGAAGCCTGTGCCAGTGCCCAGCAACCCTCTGGGGGAAGAACCTTTTCCTAATATCCATCTTGACACGGCATCATGCCCCATGTATGTGGAAGTACAGAAGACTGGTACTGGCTGTGGTTTCTCCCAAGCAGGGTTCCCAGAGCCGGCTGCTTGAATATTCAGCCCACATGGAACTGAGATCCAGCCTGAGGTGCTGCTGGAAGACGCCTGAAGCGACACTTACAGGCAGCGTGTGTGGAGACCTTGGGGAGCTGTGATAAGTCCAGCTGTCTCTTAGCAGTCCTTTGCCCCAGGAATGCTGGGTGGGGAGACAGTGAGGACCCAGCGCTGCCTGTGACTGATAACTGGGGGATGATCCCTTCTTGTTGCCATCCTTAACCCTCTGTCTCAGGTGCCCTTTGCTCGCTACCTGGCCATGAACAAGATCACCAACATCAAGCGCTACCACATTGCCAAGGTGTACAGGAGGGACAACCCTGCCATGACCAGGGGCCGCTACCGCGAGTTCTACCAGTGTGTGAGTTTGGCTGGGGACAAGGACACTGCTGGGACAGGCTGGGGGTGTGGCAGCACCTGTGGGCACATAGCACTGCCGAAATAACAGCTGTGTTACCCTTCCCTGTGGCTGTGGAAAGCTCTGAAGGATCACTGATCTTCTCCTTATGCGTCCTTATGAGTGTGAAAAACAACTGGATAGTGGGTGTGGCAGCTGTGACACAGTGCTGGTGGGGTGTGGAACTTTGTCACAGAGCCCCCAGGTATCACCTCCTTTGCACTGTATGGGAGGGCAGCTCCCTGCTCCATCCCACAGTGCTTGCCAAGATGGGTGGCGGGGGAGAATTTCCTTCTGATCCCAAACCTGGCAGCAGTTCAGCTCTGGGTGTGTTAGCAGGACATCCAAACCAGGCAAGGCAGTAGCATGCACTGCTTCCATTCCATGTTTCGTCAGTTTTAACTTCAAAGGAAGGGAAAACCCAGAGGCCAAATTACAGAACAAGTAGCAAAGTAATTTCCTTTGTAGCTCTCTCATGGTAGCCCCAAGGAACAGCTTTGCTCTGCTCTACTGACACGGTCCCCAGGGACTCATATTGCAAACAATTGTTTTTGTTTGAGAATATTCCTACTTCATTGTACATCCCCTGGGAATACCTTCCAGCTTTGGTTTGATGATTCCCATTTTCAGATGATTTGGGGTCATTGTGCCTGTCTCATCTTTTACTCCAAGATCTCACTCCTAGGATAGCTAGAAATGGTCTTCTAATATCCGAGTTAAACTTACTTGTATCTGATTTTTTGCTTCCTCTCGTTTGAAGAGTTCACCTCTTTAAACAGGAGCTGTCATCCCTTGATATGTGTTCTTCCCCTTTCCTAGGTAAAGATTTGGGAAATGTTTAGAGAAATCCTTGGACTGCATAAATCAAGCTCTTTTACCTTTGTTACCTGCTTTCCTTGGAGATGTTTTCATTCTTTTCTCAGCCTAGCACCTTTTCCTGCAGCTTTTTTTCAATATAATTCACCAGACTCTGGGTTTTTGTTCAGTGAGATTTCATCTATGCTGTTTACAGCGATATCAGCACTTTCCTGACTTCCTGTACACTTCCTGTGCTTCCTCACCCAACTTTCCCAGGGATTGCATCAGCCCTTTTTGCACTCAGCTGATCAGGAATTAACTGTGATCCCATCTCTTCCTTACTCCAGTGCCCCAGTTTATTTTGAGAGCTTGGTGAAGGCCTGTTGAAATATATCCACATAATGAAAATTACTCTTGTACCCAAAATCTCACTGAAGACTTTGGATTTGGGGATTCCTAAGCAGGAGTTGAAGAAGGGCTCTCTTGTTGCTTCTGTGTTTCATTTCTGTCTGAACACTGATGTTGTTTCCAGTCATGGGATACCAGCCTATTAAAGCATCTTGATGTTGGGCTTTGGTTCTTCTGTTGTTTCTCTGGTAATCTCTGGTGGGGACCACTCAGGCTTCCTGAGTCCTTTTTCTGTCTTAGGAGTTGAAACTTTGGCTTTGCTTCTCTTGCATTCCCTAATCATTAACCTGATTGGCATGCATATTAAAAAAAAGCATCCTAAGAATCAAGGTGAAACATTTGGCATTTAGGTGATAGCAAATGAGAAGTAGTTTCTTCCTCCCCTTTCTGGTTCCTTTGTTCTGTTTATTTACTGCTTCTCCTCCTTTCTGCTGTTCCTCGAGGATCTCTGTTTCAGAGTGTCACACAGCAACCGCTGGGTCAGGGGAGCAGTCACAGTGTACAAACTCTTTGCAATGCAGTGGACATGAGAGCACTGCTGCCTGCCATGGTAGAGGTCCTAACCCACATCCTGACCCTTCTGGATCCCGTCTGTAAGGGACACTGCTCCCTCCCATCCCAGTTGTGTTGGTTTTTGTGTAAAAACTGCTGTTACCAGCAGCTGCAGCTATTTTGCTGCAGCCATGCTGTGGTGCTGAATTGCTCACTGCTTTCTCCTCTGCCCCCAGGACTTTGACATCGCCGGGCAGTTTGACCCGATGATTCCTGATGCTGAGTGCCTGAAGATCGTGCACGAGATCCTGAGTGACCTGCAGCTCGGGGACTTTGTCATCAAGGTGAGACTGGGTGGGTTCTCTGTGCCATGGTTGTTGGTCATTGTTCTGTGGTTTTACACAGTAGCACCTGTTCCCACTCTAAGGCCTGACCCAGAAGTTTGTCCCTCCTCTCTGCCTGGAAGCAAATGTGCTTCCCCAAATGTGCTAATCTAAAGATTAGACCTCCACTTGGACTTGCTTTGAGTTGGGAATGATGAATTTTCCTGAGGCTGCAGCTGATCATGATCTCTCCAGAGCTAACCACAGTCTCTTGTAAAATTCCAGCAGCCAGCTAGAGTGATAGAATGGTCTGGGTTGGAAGAGACCTTAAATATAATCCAGTTCCATTGCCCTGCCATGGGCAGGGACACCTTCCACTATCCCAGGTTGCTCCAAGCCTTGTCCAGCCTGGCCTTGAGCACTTCCAGGAATGGGGCAGTCACAGCTTCTCTGGACAACCTGTGCCAGGGCCTCACCACCCCCATAATAAAGAATTTCTTCCTAATACCTATCTAAGCAGATGATTATCAAATTCACTGCCTGCAGTAAAACAGGCTCTGGTCCAGTATTCCTGCCTTTATCCCAGTTCCTTCATCTCACCCGAGACAGGTTCAAGGGGAAGTACCTGGCCCCTGCCCCATGGGGCTGCAGCAGGAATACAACATATCCATATGAGAGGACTCATAGGCCCTGATGGGGTTTTATTCCTCTGTTGAGCAGAGGTGTCTGTGGCTCTAGGAGGAAATGTGATGGCTCTGCCCAGGCTTGGTAGGTGTCAGCTGTGCTATTTGGTCTGCTCTGGGAAGCTCAGCTCCCCTAGAATGGGAAAGAGAAATTACAAATAGCAAAAAAAAACCTTGGCAGACATCTCCTGTATTCTCTTCCATGCTTAAAACTACAGGGGGATGAAGCAGGACACTGCTGAAGCATCTGCTTGAGGTCATTATTCCTGATGTGCTGCTCCCTTTCCCCAGGTCAATGACCGGCGCATCCTCGATGGGATGTTTGCAGTTTGTGGGGTCCCGGACAGCAAATTCCGAACCATCTGCTCCAGTGTTGACAAACTGGATAAGGTATGGGCTGGAGCCTCAGGCTGCAGGTGCTGGAGTCTCAGTGGATGAACCATGGTCCATGAGAATTGGCAGGAAAATGCTGATAAGCATCGAGTTGTTCCCACCTTTACCTGGAGGGGATACGTGCAGGGCACAGCATTCGTGTAGGAAAAGTGGATCCTCTGATTTTTTCTCCAGTATCCCATGAGGTGCTGATCAAAGGAAAAGTGGGAGGGGAAAAATGCTCTTCACATGGGAGATTCAACATCCCAAACCTTCACCTGCTCAAGGTGTTGCTGCTTATGAACCAGGCTCATGAAAACCTGCACCAAATTAGGCTATGGCATTGAAAAGCCTTTTTGAATACATCAGGTATTCACCACCTCAGGTGATGTGAGGAATTACACTTGTGTCCTGCAATTATGGAACAGCTCAGGTTGGAAGGGATCTTGAGAGATCATCCAGTCAAACCTTTACCAAAATTTCAGACTTCAGGTACAAGGCATGTGTGACATAAGCATGAAGTCTCCATGAGAGCAGAGGAATAGAGCAGTGCAGTTATATGTTCAATCTACCACAGTGTGTAATAGTCTGTCAGACAGTTTGCAGGTGGCAGGACAGAACAAAATGGAAATCCATAGGTGAGTAGGCTGACACAGTTGTCCTGTTGTCCAGGACCTTCTTGATAAACACTGTCCTGCAAGGTGCTGCTGCTCTTGTTTGGTGATGTGATGTTCAGCATCCCTGATGAGGACATAGCCTGCAGTCTGTGCATGTTGCTGGCCAGGCAGTTCCAGCATGATCCGGGTACCACTGGACAGCCTCTGCCTCTGGCTGTGTGTGGGACCCTCAGGAGATGGACACAGCACTGAGAAGTGAGGTGGATTGGATGAGGTTTCTGTATTTCCCCTGGAAACAGAGAAGAGGATTGGAAGTGAGGATTAAGAGTTCTGTGATCACTTCATCCATGCTCTGCTGCCTTGGGCTGTAGCACAGGTGCTTTTATCAATTTCTGTGTGTGGCCATTGCTGTTTGTGTGGCTTAGCCAGGTGTGGTGTGACACAGAACAGCCCTTTCAGTGAGCAGCTGCCCCTTTAAGACACGAGGCAGGAAGTCTCAGGTTTTGGGCTCAGCAAGCTGCCTGAAGAGCACTTGCTGTTGTGAAGGTCTCCAAGGGATTCAGGCCATTTTGTGGCCTTTTGGGAGGAGGGAAAGGTGCCAGAATAGGGACAGCTTTTTATTTGCAGCTGGTTTTCTTGGCTGTAGGCCCTAGTCAGATAAAGAAGCTGGAGATTAGTCTCACAGTGTGTATCCAGTCCTCCTTTAGTAGCTAAGGAAAAGAAACCTTAAAATGAAGTGTAGTCTAAAGCTTCAGATTTCTTGGTTTGGGATCTGAAGTGGAATCTGGAAGTCAATTTCTGTGTGTTCAGATTCATGTGGAGGACACGATGTGCTGCTTGCTTCAAAATGTGCTCCTGACCTTCATGTTAAACCCTGTTAAACACAGCAGCTTGTGTCCCATCTCATGTGGTCGTGGTCCTTTGCTGAAGGGTGAATTGCCTTTTCCTGTGGAGGCCTCATCAGATGGTCAAATGAAATCAGCTGGAGGAATTCTCCCTCACAGCACTGTTAGCAGAGATCCATTGCAGAGGCATGACCAAAGTTTGGAGTTTGGGGGCTGTGTATGTGTGGAAAAGGAATGGGAAGGGAGCATTGGGATCATTTCCTTGTGATTTATCTCAGTGCAGCTGGATGTGATCAAGACTCTGGTTCTCTTGGTCAGTGGGAAGATGGCAGCATTTTCTGCTTACGCTGGGTTTTTTCCATTACCCAAGCAACACCTCACACCTTTCCAGGTGATTCCATGACCAGCAACACTTTCCTGAGTGGTGTTTATGACTAAGTACCTAACCAGGGAAACCACGGCAGCAAGATGCCTCTCAGACATGGTGGCTATACAGTGCTGATATTCAGTTCTGGTCAGAAATCAAACTGAAAGTGTTTTTATAGGGTTGGGATGCAAACAGGCTGTGCAGAGGTACCAGAAATGGAGTTAATGCACACATGACTGTGCTCTGAGAGCTGCTGCTTCTCTCATGCACCCTCTAACCATGATGATGGGATTCTGTCGTGCACAGGAGAGCCCCTGCTCCTGGTGCAGTGGCTGATGCCCTTCTCTCCTCTCACAGGTGCCGTGGGAAGAAGTGAGGAGTGAGATGGTGGGAGAGAAGGGGCTCTCTCCCGAGGCTGCGGATCGCATTGGGGAGTATGTGCAGCTCCATGGTGAGCACCACGGGGCCGTGCCCTCGGCCTTCTTCTGGGCTGGGGATGGAAGGTGCAGGGCACAGACTCGGCTGGCCAGGGCCACCGTGCCGGGTGCTGCTGCCCTGGCACACCTGAGGCACGGCTGGTCCCCACAGGTGGGCTGGACCTGATTGAGCGGCTTCTCCAGGACCCAAAGCTATCCCAGAACAAGGTGGCCAAGGAGGGTCTGGGGGACATGAAGCTGCTGTTTGAGTACCTGACCCTGTTTGGCATCACAGGGAAGGTGAGGAGGAAGGGCGAGCAGGAGGGGGTGGTGCCCGCGTGGGCCCCGAGCAGCCGGTGACGGGGCCGCCCTTGTGCCCTGCAGATCTCCTTCGACCTGAGCCTGGCGCGGGGCCTGGACTATTACACGGGGGTGATCTTTGAGGCTGTGCTGCTGCAGCAGGAGAACGAGCACGTGGAGGAGGCGGTCAGCGTGGGGAGCGTGGCCGGAGGCGGGCGCTATGACGGGCTGGTGGGGATGTTTGACCCCAAGGGCCGCAAGGTGCCCTGTGTGGGGGTCAGCATTGGGATCGAGCGGATCTTCTCCATCCTGGAACAGAGGCTGGAGGTAGGTGCCTTTGGTGCTCAGCTTAGCATGGTTAATCCCCCACTCCAGCAGGTGCTGAAGTGAGTGTTCCTTGCCCTAGCCTTTGGAGAAGCCAGCCAGGCTTCTGCTGTGCTTTGCACCAGGAGTCAGAACCAGGATGTAACCTCCAGTTCTCTCTGGCCTGGTGGATGATATCTGGGGCTCCCATTGAAGACAAGACCTTGAGTCAGCTCTCAGACATGGCTTCTCCAGCTGCAGCTGGAGGGGGCACTTTAATCCTCAGCTGTAGCAGGTACCTAGGGCAAGTACAGTAGTACTCCCCACTGCATCAGGCATGCATGTGAGCCCACGTCTTCCTTGGCAGCATTGTTCTGCAGGGGAGGCAGCAGCCTCACACATCTGTTTGTCCTGCCTATGGCACTGCAGAGACCAGACAGGGATCACATGGTCCAGGGCAGGAAGGACAGTGCTTTGAGGGGTTTCCCAGATAGCTTTTTCCTCTTTCCTCAATGTTGTACTGTTCTCCATCCCAATCAACGGGTGTTAAATAGGTGTTTGTAAGCTCCCAAAACGTGGCCACATGCTTGCCTCCCCCAGAAGTCTGGTGTTGGTTCTCCCTTGGCAGCCCAACACAACTGGAATTTCTAAATAAAAACTGAATTCCTCCACCACCACCTCCAGTCCTGGCCAGGTTTGTTCTTTTGCAGGTGACCTTTTAAAGGCTTCTCCCTTCAGCAAGGCAGCAGGAAAATGCCACGTGGAGTATCCAGCATCTGCCACAGAGGCTGGTGAAGCATTCAGCTTCCTGATGTTTAACCCGTAGTTAGTAGCTCATCTGTAGAGCAGGCAGCTGCCCGTGTCCACCTTCTCCTGGGTGTGCTGTTCCTGAGCTGCTTGGAGCAGATATTTAGGAGAAATGGGGGAGACTCTGTTAAGCATGCATCATGGAACAACTGCAGAAAATGAGATTCTGCTCTAGGATGGGATCTGTGGGATGTCCCTGACTATTGAGTTCATGCTGTTGATCCCTCTGAGCCCAGTCCTCTTCACTGCAGGACTGATGGAGCTGAGTGGTGACCCATCCTGCTCACAGAATCTCAGGTATCTCGATATGTCTGTGGCGTCTTTTGAGTCTTGTCCCCTCTCTAGGCTGCTGAGGAAAAGATCAGGACAACGGAGACACAGGTGCTGGTGGCCTCTGCCCAAAAGAAGCTCCTTGAAGAGCGACTGAAGCTCATCTCCGAACTGTGGGATGCTGGAATCAAGGTATGGCTCGGTGATGGCAAAGTCAAGAGCTGCCTGGTTCACTACCCAGGAATGGACTAGATCATCTTTGCTTTGGGAGGGAGTTACAGGGAGCAGGTGGGGAGCAGGCTGCCTTCCTGAATGGAGCCTTCCTCTTCCCAGTGTCCCAAATCATGGGCTCTCCAGGAAGGGCTGGGCAGCAGGACTTGGTTAGCCCTGTAACTGCAAGGCCTTGTTGAACCTGGTGCCCAGCCTTCTCCCTGAGTCCATCCTTTCCCAACCACATAATCTTACTCTCGCCAGACTGACCCAGTTGAAGGGGCGCAGTGAAACATCCCAGTTTGATGATGGTGTGCTCTGGCTTCCTCCCAGGCAGAGATGCTGTACAAGAAGAACCCCAAGCTGCTGAATCAGCTGCAGTACTGTGAGGACACAGGCATCCCTCTTGTCGCCATTGTGGGTGAGCAGGAGCTCAAAGATGGAGTCGTCAAGCTGCGAATCGTGGCAACCAGGGAGGAGGTACGGCCTGTGGCAGCTTGCCAGGGTGGGCTTGGCTGTGTGACCCTTCAGCCCAGCTCAGCCCAGCCCTCCAGACCCAGTGGTGTTTCCAGCAACCTCTGTAACACCCCATAATCCAGTTCCTTGCCCCATGCAGCTTCCTGGAGTCACAAAATGCTGTTGTCTCTAGCTCTGGAGAGTTTCCCATCATGTGGCCTCCTTGAACTCCTCAGTTCAGGAGCACATAGGAGTGATTCAGTGGCCTGCATGGCTGCTTATGCTTTCAGTCCATGATATGTGGGACCATCAATGAAGGTCCTGGAGGTGCACTCTTGGAATGAGTGAGACTGAACAGAACTTGGTGAACTCTAGGGCTGCTCTATGCCTGTTATCTCAGGACAGACTCCCAAAACAGGCACTGGCAAAACAGGTCACTGGCTAGATCACCACATAGATCACCTAGGTCATTGGCTTTGGAACTAACAGGAAGGAGTGGGAAGAGCATCAGTCTCACAACCATTGTGCAGGAGAGGGCTTGTTGGGGTTGCTGGCATGTGCCTGCTCTTCCAGGTTCAGCTCTGTGGCTGCTGCAGCCCACTTGATCCCTGTAGAGAGACTGGTGACACCTTGGTGTGACCCCCTGAGACAGAGGGCCACAACTGTGGTGACATGTCAAGCTACTGAAGCAACTCTTTGCTCCCCCTGTGTAGGTCAATGTTCGCAGGGAGAGCCTGGTGGAGGAGATCAGGATACGAACGAGTCAGTGTTGATCCCCTTTGGACGCATCTACTCCTTCGCTGGATTCCAGCTGACAGATTTCCTTCTGTAAATGGCTTCACCAGGCTGTGCAGCAGTGGGTGGGGTGTCTGGGTGACTTTGAAAGCTGTATTTATTCTTGTCTTACGCCCTTCCTTCCCCGGTGGGAGCCAAGAGGCTGCACTGACTCCTGCACCATGCCCTGGCCCTTGAGAGTGCTGCTGGAAAGATGTGGAAGTGGCTCTGGCAGACGCCGGCTGCACGTCTGCCCCAGCGACCCACAGAGCCCCATGCTGGCAGCAGATCCCGGGGGTTTGGCTGCAGCTTCTTGTTCCTGTCGCTCTGAATAACCATCCCAGCCCATCTCTCTGCTCTGGCTGCAGGGGGGTGACCTTATCCCCAGCAAAATGTAATGGCGCCGCTCCCAGAAACATAATAAATCTGTCTGTCCCCTGCTGTGACTCCTCTCTCTGCTGGCTGCTCCGGGCAGGGATTTGCTCACCTGCCTCGTTAAGCCAGAGCTGTTCTTTAAAGGTCATTGTAGATGTTTCTGCAGCTCTGATGTTTCCTGCTCCCTCTGGATACCCCTGGTGCTGCCAACCCCTGTGACAGGTGCGGAGCCAAGCCCCCACACCTGAGGGGAGCTCCCAGTCATGGGTGTGACAGTCCCCCAGTTCCACTTGTGGGACTGGGACAGGGCATGTGGGTCCAGAGCTGAAATCAGTGTAGGGATGGGATAGTGAGAGCTGAAACATTGCAGAGATGGAGCCAAGATGAAGATCCCGTCCTGACCAACAGAAGCAGCTGCAAGGGACGATGGTGGGAAGATGCAGAGCTGGAGCCCCACATCTTCCCATGGTGCTGGATATTGCAGCAGGATCTTCATACTGGGTCCAAGCCCATGATGTTTCAGCTCCAGCCCCACAGTCCCTCACCGAGCCCTTAGAGTGCTTCCATCTCCATCTGTACAGTGCCTATCCCCAGCCCTGATGTGATTCCAGCTTCAGCCCCTACCGGTGCTATCCCAGCCCTACATAGATTTGAATTCCAGCTCCACATTCCTTTTCCCGACCCCACAGCCCCCTAGAGGTTTCACTCCCAGCCCTACCATCTTTTTGCTGCCTCAGCTCCAGGTGCTCAGCTTCCCACTGCCTCCAGCTAAAAGCTGCTTCTGGTCCTCGCTGCACTTCAGGGCTGTCAACAAGGCCACGAGATCAGTCACTGCCATCACTTAAGTATCTCTAAAGAGGTCCCCCACTTTAGGGAAAATGAGACTTCCCCCCTGCCAGATCTCACACCCCATCCACCCACAGCCCCTTCCAGCTGGTATTAGGGCCTGGGAGCAGCGACTTCGCTAAAAAGTGGCCTTGGGCTGCTAGAGAGTCTCAGGATCAGCCCTAAACCCACCATCCCCAGTGTGCTTGGTCCCAGTGGAGGGGATGGGACCCCCCCAGGCTGCAGCTCCAGCCCTTTGCCTGCAGAATATATTTCAGCTCCACATTGGTTTGGGTTCAGCTCCAGTCCCAGGGAACCTATTCCAGCCCTAAGGACTGGCCCCACGATCAGCGATTCAGCCACAACTCTACAACCTTTATTTAATAAACATTATGCATCTAATTACAGAATAATAGAATAAAAATAAAGTAGTTCAATAGCACAATAACCCAGTAATGCAATGAAGAAAAGACTGGAAATCTGAATAATAAAACTAGGAGTAATAGAAAAAGAAAAGTAGAATAATAGTAATGGAATAAAACAGCTTTATTGCTTTTATTTTTAAAATTACTTTACTTTAATCCTAGATCCCTGCGAGACCGCATCACTCTGCCCCTACTCGGGGGACCCCCATCCCCCTGGGCAGGGCCGGTTCCCCCGCCGTGCACTCGGGCCCTGCACCAGCGCCGCTGACCGACTTCCGCGGGGCGCAGCGGGCGGGATGGGGCCACTCCCTCGCCGGACACCGACAGGGCCAGGCCGGCACCGCCGCCAAGAGGCACCGCCGGCCCGAGGGCCCGGCTCAAGCAGCCGCGGGGGTCCCGCTCCGGCTCAGCGGCGCTCCCTGCGCTGCTGCTCCCTCCTGCGGCCGCACTGGCGGTACCGCCCCCCTGCGCACCCTATTTATACCCTCCCACCAGAGCGGCGCGGCCCAGCCCCGCCAATCGCAGGCCGAGGGCATGTCCGGCCCAGCCAATCCCGGCCTGCCTGTTCCCGCCCCGCTCATTTCCCTGACCCCGCTGTCCCCTCAGGTCCCGCTCCCGCCGCCGCTCCGGGGCCGATCGCGCCCGCTCCCCGCCATCTCCTCCTTCCCCCGGGAGAACTCCAGCCGGGAGTCGAACGGGGAGACACCGCCGGCCCTTCCCGGATCCCAGACGCACCTGCCGGGGGCTGCCGCAGCGGGGCCGCGGCTCCGCCGTCTCCAGGGGCGGTGCCTCAGGCGAATGGCGGGCGGGGCCAGGCTGAGGGGCCGGACCGCGACTGAAGGGGAAGAGCCTGGCGGGACCGCGGCCGGGTTGAAAGGGCGGCTGTGATTGGACGAGGCGGAGAAAGGCGGGCCGGGATTGGCGGGGCCGGGCGATGGGCGGGGCTCGGAGTCTGTGGGGCGGGAGGAGCTCGGGGAGCCGCAGGTGCTCGGAGGGTGCGGCCGGGGCCGAAGGGCGGCTCCAGGAGCCCTTCCCGTGGAGCTGGGCTCCTCCAGGCAAGGCCAGGAAGGGGTCGGAAAAACAAGGCGTGGAACAGGCAGGCAAGGGAGGGATTGGTACAGCAAGGCAAGGGAAGGCAATTCAAGGCATGGGTGGAGAAGGCAAGGACGGGGTAGGCAAGGGAATGGTGGACAAAGCAGTGAGAGCTTTGAAAAGGAAGGGAAGGGAAGGGAAGGGAAGGGAGGAATAATCAATGGATGGACAAGGTACACAAAGCAATGCAAGGGAGGGGTTGAAAGGCAAGGCAAGGCCGTGCCAGGGAGCGGCACAGGCCTGGGGCAGAGTGGCTGGAAAGCTGCCCTGTCGGAAAGGCCCTGGCAGTGCTGGGTCACAGTGGCTGAACGAGAGCCAGCGTGTGCCCCAGAGGGGCAGGAGGCCAAGGGCATCTGGGCTGTACCAACAGCCTGGCCAGCAGGACCAGGCCGTGACTTCCCTCTGTCCTGGGTACTGGTGAGGCCACGCCTCGACAGCTGAGTCAGGAAAGGCTCTGGGGGGCTGTTGCATGTCCAGAGAAAGGAATGGAACTGGGGAAGGGTCTGCAGGGCCAGAGGAGCAGCTGAGGGAGCTGTGGAGCTCAGACTGGAGAAAAGGGGACTTGGGAGGACCTTTTTGCTGTCTTCAACTCCCTGAGAGGAGGGTGGAGATCAGACTCTTCTCCCAGGGAACAAGGGACAGGATAAGAGGAAATGGCCTCAGGCTGCACCAGTGGAGGTTCAGGTTGGACATCAGGAAGAATTTTTTCAAGGAAAGGGTGGATAAGCACTGGAAGAGGCTGCCCAGGGCAGGGGTGAAATCACCACCTCTGGAACTGTGCACAAAACAACTGGACCTGGCACTCAGTGCTCCAGTCTGGCTGACAAGGTGGTGACTGGTCACGGGTTGGACTCAAAGATTTTGGAGGTCTTTTTCAACCCTAATGATTGTATGATAAAAAGGGCAAATAAGAGCTTTGAAAACCACCTTTGCTGATCTTTTTCATTTAGAATGTTTAATTACATTTTTAGACATTAATTTCTGTTTGCAGTTACACTTTTCTAAAGGTTGTGCATGTCAGCCTTAGGGTGTGAAAATAAAAGCTTCCAGCAGGGTTAAAAATGGGAGCACAGATAGTAAATGTGAATTGAACCTTTTATTGAATGCAGAATCCACTTTCATCATTAAAATGAAAGCAAACCCAGATTTTTTTTTTTTTTTTTTTGTTGTTTGATGCCTTGTGTAGAAACCAAAGAAAAAAGAACAAACCTAGTGCAACACAAAACATGAACCTGTACAGTGATTTCAGACATTGTCCCAGTGGGCTGATTAGCTATTTGCAAATACTTAAACATGAGAAAATGCAGGTGATAATCTTTTACCTTCACAATAAGACCAGTGGAGCTTCATAAATTGCTGAATATAAGTGTATTGCATAGTCTTCAACCTAGAAAATTAAAATCAGTAGTCCCCTTATTAAAATGTTAAGTAATAACACCAGGTACTAATTCTTCTCTGGTTTAAATGAAGACAAATTATATTTCTGTAGTTGAAGTTTGGTGCTGTTGCAACATCTCTCCCCCTATATTTATATAGTTTAAGGTTTATATGTTTCCTTATGATGCTTTTTAGCATGTCCCTCAAGCCTTTATTTATAACTATTAGGTGGTGGAACTAATTAAAAGGAGAGCAGTACTGACACACTGGTGGTCATTTAGATTTGAGTTTAAAGCAGTAAAAATATGCTTAGAACCTCTTGATACAATTTCACATCACTAGAAGGAATCCTGTGAATTAGGAAAGGAAAGCAGCCATGCTGGTGGGCCGGTGGTTAAAGAGTTGCAAAGTTCTGATTAATTTCTTCACTAATTAAGTTGTTTGGTGGCCTGAGGTGCTGGTTCTGGGAATCATCAGAACTGTCCCAGAGAAATTGGATGAAGCCAAGAGCAGCATTTACTCTTACTAACACTCAGCATCTCAGCTGCTGATTTTAAGTTCCTCTGAGAAGTCCTGGTTCCTCACATTGATTATTTGTGTTCCAGAGTGTGTGCGTGAGTCAGACTGGCAGGGAATTGATTTCCTCATCCTCAATCCCCACCCCCAGGCTCTCTGAGATGAATTAGCAGAGGGTGACTGCAATATTTAAATGTGTTATCTGAGTGTGTGTGAAGCAGCTTGAGGAATTGAAACTGTGGGTTTCTGTATTATAGGAGAGGTGTGAAATGATCAGAGGATATTTACAGCATTTCTTAAAAAAACTTAGAGAAGAGGCAGAACTCTCTGGGACATGGGATGGAACTGCATGTTCCAATTCAATCCATGGTGCCAGCAGCTCTCAGCAGCTCTGCAAATCAGTGCTGTTTACAGGCAGGAAAACAGAAAAAAAAAAGGGTTATTGGAATTACAGTTTCAAATGAATTACGGCTTCCAATGTTATACTCTGGGATTTTTTCTGCATTTCCATAGGTTTAGGGGGTTATTTGGACCTGTCTTACTTCACATCTTGTGGCCTCTTCCTTTCATCTCTGCTTGACTTGCACAACTGGGGTGGAAATAAGTGATGGTGGAAGCACAGGAACAGCTTAAACTGTGGTTTTTTTCTGCTTTTGGGTGTTGGGACAGGGATATTTGATAACTCCAGATAACTGAATCTGGGCTGCATAGCATGGTCTTGGTTTTCCAATAGCTGGGAGGAAGGTGGTGGAAAAGCAGAATTACTACCTAATATTTCACTCAATTTCTTTTATGAAGGGTTTTCATAACCTGAAAATTATTGATCTGTCACATCAGAAACCTCCTCCTCCAGAGTGAATGAAGACATGAACCAGAAGAACTACGTGATAGAAAGTGAATATTTTCTTTGAAAGAGATTGTTTTTTGTCTCAGGAGCAGTGCAGAGAGAAACCTCGTGTGTTTATCCCCTGGAAATATGGCTTGTACAAAAGATCTGGTCAGGAGTCAAGTTAACTGCTTTGTTGTCTTAGGTAAAACTGAGCTGGACCTGCTGAGATCTGAATCTGATTTCAGCTGTGGAGTGTTTTCATGACATGTAATGAGCCTCTTTAGGAGTCTTCTGATCAGCAATTGACAGATCTGAGAACCCAAACTGCTCCAAGGAGCAGGGTGTGTTTTTTTCTATTTTTGAGGGAAGTGTCAGAAGGGCTGAGAGATCCCCCTTGTATTGTGAAGAGATCTAGCTGATGATTGTACTAGAAAGATAAAATTCAATCTTTACAAGGAGAAATCGTATTCCCCTTCTCCAGGATTTCATTATTGAGGCCAGAAGAAGAGAATTTTGGTTTCTAACCCAACACCAAAAATGACACTTGCCACTGTGCTTCTACTTCAAGCACAAATCATCCAAACCAAACCCAACCCAGATCTCTCACTCTTCAGGACCAACACCAGAAGATTACGAAACCTGTAGAATTACAAGATGTCTCCCTGAGAAGTGTGATGGGTATTGGCTTTCCTTATCCTTACACTTTCCTTATCCTTCTCCTCTTGTGAACCACGAAAAAGCCCAGGCAGATCTGAGCAGGGAGCACCATGGCACAGAAGAAATATGATTTAATGAGGCTGTAGGACAGCCTGCAGTGCTGAAACAGGCTGCTGAGGCAGGCAAGCCAATCTACCACTGCCTACACACCACCAGAACATTTCCTCTCTTTTCTTTCTGTCTTCCGAAGCTTGTTCCTCCCCCCTTTGCCCTTCCCATGCCAGGAGAGAGTTGCCTTCACTGTGTGGAAAGGAGCAGGGCAGTTGAGGTGGCTTGGGAGGCTCAAGGGCTGCATGCAGGACTGCCAGCTTCTGGCTCTGAAGAAGAAAAGGTGGAGAGGCCATGATGGACTGTCTGGACAAGGCACCTACAGCAAACCATCTTGGAATATTTCATCAGGCACCTTTAGCTTGGAAGGACTTTGTCCTGAGCAGTACCCAAGGAGCTCCACGGGGAATTTAGGTGTGCGACAAATGTCTCCTGTGCACTGAGCATTAGCCAGGATTATCCACTCAGGATAGAATGGAAAAAAGTCTCAAACTGGAGACACAAAGCTCTTGGCCCCTGGTGAGAAGGGGAGGGTGACCAGCATGGATATTTGGGTGCCTTCAGAACTGACTGATGGAGGCTGGACACTGGTGGAGGGGAATGGGCAGACCTAGGCATGAATGGAGAATGAACATGAAATAAGCATGGGTGGAGAGGAACGATGGTAATCTGTGGGGACAGGGAGGAACGCTAAGAGTGGAGGAGAAGGGAACGAACCTGAGGGCACAAGGGGCTGACCTGGCTCTGCTGTCTGTCGCACACAAAAACCTTCGCTCCAGCCCCAAAAGCCCCTTCCCTCCCCAGGTCCCATTTTCTGCCCCGAGACACATCCAAGGGCCCCGGACACCGCCGCCCCTTCCCCAGCTCCGTGCGGGCGATGCCCCCGGGCCCCCCCGGCTCTCTCCAGCCCCGCCCCCGGCCCGCCCCGGGCCCGCCCCTCCCGCCGCAGCCGCCGCGGGTCCGGGCCTGGGCAGGCGGCGGCGGGGGCGCCGCGCCGGGCGGGCGGCGGGGCCATGCTGGGCAAGGACTACATGCTGGCCATCGTCCTGGTCAACTGCGACGGTCAGCGCGGCGGGCAGGGCGGGCACGGGCGCAGCCTGCGGGCTCAGGGGCGGCTGGCAGGACCGGGGATGAGTTGTGGGGTCGGTGCCGGTTGCGGGGCCGGGGTCGGGTTCCGGGGCCGGGGTCGGGTTGCGGAGCCGATGCCGAGTTGCGGAGCCGGGCCCCGCGGGTGGGAGCGGCGGCCGCGCCCGGCGCTGTCCGCGGTGCTGATCGGGGCCCGCGGCGTCCGGCCCGGCCCGGCCCGGCTCCGCCGCTCCCCGCCCCGCCAAGGTCGCCGGGAGCCCACCCGCTCCAGGGGAGCCTCCATAGCCAGGTCCCCACACCCCCGGAGTACCCCCACCCTGGCACCCCCGGGACCCCCATCCCCCGGGACCCCCGCCCGGCCCCACAGCCCCGGCCGGTCGGAGCGCGCCGCCCCCGCGGGCCCGGGCTGGCTCCGGCCGTGCTGCGCCACGGGCTCGGGTCGGTGCCCGCGCAGGGCTGGGGGTGCGGGGACCACGGCCACCCCGCGCTCCGGCTGCACCCCCGGGGCACAATCCACTGCCCGGCCCCCGGTGTCTGTCCCGGCCCCTTTCCCGGCCGAGGGCAGGGGAGCCCTGGGCTGGCGGCCGCGGGCCCTGCTGGCTGCCCCGCTGGGTTCCCGGCCCGGCAAGCCCAGGCTGTCCCTGCCCTCTGTGCCCCGCCGGGGTTCCGCTGTCCCCCCAGGAGCCGGCGAGGCAGTTCCCTGCACTGGGGTCTGCCACCGCCGCAGCCTCGCTGGCATCATGCCACGTTCCTTTGCCAGGCTCCTCTCCTGGCCCAGCCACGCACCCAGAGGCCAACGCAGGACCCTTTTGCTGCTGCGCCAAGCTGTTGGCTCCTCGGGGATCTTCTTCCCCACCTCCTATCTCACTCTCTCTCTGCACAGACAACCTCTGGAGCGACCAGAGCCTGGAGACAGACCCTGACCTGCCCCCAGGCTGGAGGAAAATCTGTGACTCGTTGGGTACCTATTACTGGCATGTGCCAACAGGCACGACACAGTGGCAGCACCCTGCACGCACCACCAGCCCAGGAGGGCCCACGGAGGCTGATGGAGATGAGACGCTCCAGGGAAGGGTAGGAATGTGGGCAGGGGTGTGAGGGCTGGTGCTGGATTCCACTCCTGGCAGAAACCTGCTGAAGGACTCTCTGGGCACGACTGGTCCAGCCTCCCCTTGGAGCACCCTGTGTCACCCTGCAGTCCTGCTCAGCCCATTCGTGTCTGGGGTTAAGCCCTTTGAAAGGCTCCAGCAGGCCCATCCTGGGGCTCATCCTCGTTGGACTCATCTTGGCTATCCCAGATGCTCACGAGCTTGCTGCTGTCCTGTGAGGGAGGGTTCCTACCAGGTGCCTCCTGCCTGCCTCTCTTGCAGCTGTCACCCTGTCCTCTTCTCTCCCAGGAATGCCAGGCCCCTGCAGCGAAGCACTCAGCCAAGGACAGGCCCATTCCCAGCCCCATGGCTTCTCTGTCCCGGAGGTAGGATAGCACCAGGGCTATCCTGGTGCTTTGCTGGCTTGTTTGTGGGGTACCACTGATCCTTGTGCTGATCCTGACCAGTGCTGGGTGTCCCCCCCTGGAGCAGCCTCCCCATGCTGAAACCAGCAGGACCATGCTGGGCACCCCCATGGATGGCATGGGGGTCTGCTGATTCCAGGGCATTCTGATGCTTCCCTGGGTGCCCCAGCAGCACGCAGAGGGAGCCTCCCCTCACTGCCCCATCCCTCTGCAGGCACTCACTGTCCTGGCATGGAGATGACTTCCAGCACAGCGCAGAGCCCGGCTCCAAGGTACTGCACCCGCCAGCTTCACTGCCGCAGCGTGGGCTGTGCTGGCACAGAGGAGGGGGGCAGCTGGCAGGGATGTGGATGGGAGCCAGAGCAGGGGTGACCGCTCTGGCACGGTGAGAGGTGGCCGTGCCAGTGGCACTGAAGCCCCTCGTGTCTCTGTCAGTGCTTTGCCGTGCGCTCCCTGGGCTGGGTGGAGATCCCCGAGGAGGACCTGGCACCTGGCAAGAGCAGCATCGCCGTCAACAACTGCATCCAGCAGCTCTCCAACAGCAAGGGCCAGGGCTCTGCGGGGAACCAGGGTGAGGTAAGAGCCTGGGATGGTGCTGCCAGGCAGGGTCCCACGCCAAGGCCGCTGCTGCTGAGGCTGGACCATGGTGAAGAGGAGCTGGTGGTAGAGTCAACTCTCCACACAGGGAATCCATTGATGGACCCAGGTGTAGAGCAGGTGGGTCTGACAGGGCTATTCCTGGCTGGGTGGGTGCCCACATAAAGGAATGGTAGCTGGGAAGAGCAGGGGAGGAATGGAGCTTACCCCACAGTTGGGGTGGAGAAGGCTGGTGGGACAGGGGTTTGCCTGCACAGGGGCTGGGTGCTGGGAATGCCCGGGCTGCCTGCCAGGCTGGGGGAACCACTGCCCCTCCGCAGGGCCAGGACCTAGTGATGATCCTGAAGAAGGACACCATGAGCCTGGTGGATCCCCTCGACCGCAGCCTCATCCACCGCCAGCCCATCCTCAACATCCGTGTCTGGGGTGTTGGCTGCAACAACGGCAGGTGCCGGGGGCGAGGGCAGAGCTAAGGGCCTGGGGAGTGGCTCTGCCCGCTTGGGGGGAGGCACCCCAGCAGTGACCTGTCCCCTCTCCTCCCTCCCGACTGCCACCACGGCTGCAGGGACAGGTAAGGGGGCACAGGGCTGGGGGGCAGGACAGCAGGGGCTGCCTCTGTCGGGGTCTCACTGGCTTGCTCGGGGCCTTGCAGAGATTTTGCCTTCGTGGCCAGTGACAAGGACACCTGCGTCCTCAAGTGTCACGTCTTCCACTGCAATGTGCCTGCCAAGGGCATCGCTAAGGCTCTGCACGAGATGTGCTCCAAGGTGGGATGCAGGGGCCCCAGAGGGTGTGAGCATGGCCTGGGGGTCTTGGGGCTGAGGGGAGGCTCCGGGACCCCCATCTCTTGCAGATCGTGGCCGAGCGAGCCGTAGCGAGCAGCAGGCTGCCCCGCGCCGCCACGCTGGAGCCCATCTCGGCCGAGGACCTGCCCCTGCAAGGTACCGTCCCCAGCACTGCCGGCCGCTCCCCCTGCCCACAGCCCGCCTTGAGCCAGAGCCCTCTGGCTCGTCCGGCTGTTTCCCTGAGGATGGGGGGACACAACGGGGGACACAGCGGTAGCCCTACCTCTCCCGTCCCGGCAGTGGATATCCTAGAAGCGGTGAGACAGTCGATGCAGACCTACGAGGCGCTGTACATCGGCACTCTGCCCGTGCCTAGGGCCATGGGTAAGCGCCGCTGCTCCCCGCGGCTGGGGGACGCCCAGGAACCCCCCCGTGCCGTGCAGCGGCCGGGCAGCCGTGCCCTGGCCGCACCACGGCCGCAGCCGGGGCCGGTGGGATGGGTGTCCCTCTGCCCAGGGATGGATGTGTTGAACGAGGCCATCGAGAAGCTGACAAGGCGCCCCGGGCGGGAGAACTGGACACCCTCCCTCATCTACGTGTCCGACACGGCCATGAGGGTGCACCCGGCGCAGGTGGGGAGGGGACAGGGGGCTGTGGCCGGAGCAGGCACGGCGCTGCCCCCGGCAGAGCGCGCCCCGGGGGCGGCAGGGCTGCCCAGGCTGCGGCCGGGGCTGGATGGGCCCGCGGGGTCCCCGCAGGAGCCCGAGGAGGCGGCGCACATCTGGGAGTGCCAGGTGCGGTACGTGACCTTCCTGGGAGTGGGCCGGGACGCGCACACCTTCGCGCTCATCGTGGACACGGGGCGACGCTTCCAGTGCGCGGCCTTCTGGTGCGAGCCCGACGCCGGCACCATCTCGGAGGCGGTGCAGGCCGCCTGCATGGTGAGCACGGGCGGCGCCGGGGCCGGGCGGGGGCGACCCCGGTGCCGAGTGCCCCCCGCGCTGCCTCTCGTGTCCCCGCAGGTGCAGTACCAGAAGTGCCTCGTGGCCGCCGCACCGGGGGCGAAGGCGAAGAGCGCGGCTGGGCGGGGCCGGGCCGGGCCGGCGGCCGCGGGGGACGCTGCCCGCGGGGCGGCCAAGGCGGGGGGGGGCGGCGGCGGGGCGGGGGCCGGGGCCCGCAAGCGGGGACTCTTCTCCTTCCTGGAGGTGTTCCGCGTGCGGCGGGCCCTCCTGCACAGCCCGTAGCGGGCCGGGCCGGGCCGGGGCCGGGGCTGGAGCCGCCGGGGAGGAGCCCCGGGCCCCAACCCCGGCCCCGACGCCAACCCCGATCCCGGCCCCGAGCGCGGCCCCGGCGGGGCGGGGACAGGCCCGGCCCCGCCCCTCACGCCCCGCCTTGGCCGCCCCGCGGGCCGGAAGAGGCGGGGCCGGGCGTGACGTGGCGGGATGGCGGAGTCCTACGTGAAGCCGGGTGAGGGGGCGCGGGGCGCGCGCGCGGCACTTCCGGCGCGGGGGTCCCGGTGCGGGGACACTGCGGGAGCGCCCGGGGCGGCCGCGGGGAGGGCCCGGGGCTCGGCTCCTCCGGGGCTCGGCTCCTCCGGGATCCGTGTGTGGGGAACGCCGGGGCCGTACCGGCAATGGGGAGCGGCGGGAGGGACGTGCCGGGGGTCCCGCCTGGCGCGGGGGCGCCTCGGTGTCCTCCGGTCTCACCGCGCCCTTCACCGCTGCAGGGAACCGGGAGCGCGGCTGGAACGACCCCCCCCAGTTCTCGTACGGGCTGCAGGCGCAGGCCGGGGGCTCCCGCCGGACCCCGCTCACCCGCCGGGCCGCCCCCCCGCCCGCGGGGGCACCCCCAGGTCAGCACGGCGGAGCCCCGCCAGCCCCTCACCCTGCCCGGCCGGGAGCCCCGGGGATCCACGGCCCGGCTCCCCCCGCCGCCGTGCTGCGGGCGGCGGAGCTGGGGCTCTGGGCCCCCCTCCTGCGGGGCCGGGTGCCAGCCGGGTCCGAGCTGACGGGCTCGGCGCCACCGCCTCTGCCCCGCAGGTGCCCCCGCGGAGCCGCCCAGTGCCCCCGCCGACCCCTCAGCGCCGCCCCCCCGAGCGCTGGGGCCGCCCCCGCAGGGTCCTGTGGGCGCTGCCCCGCGGGCCGAGACCCGGCCGAGGGCGGAGTGCTCGGAGCAGGAGGAGTGCACCGTGTCCGCCGACAGCGTCCTCGCCCCGCTGCGGGCAGCCCTGGACTCCTGCCGGGCCACGGTGCAGGTGAGGCCGCGGCCCCTCCCGCCACCTCTGACCCCGCGGTGCAGGAGGGGCGGCGTCCGGGGCAGCCGGGCAGCGGCTGCCGCTTTCCAGGAGACCTGAGCGAGGAAGAGAGCCGCCCCTGCCCCGGGGGCTCCCCAGAGCTGGCGGGGGCACATTCCCCTCGCTCCCAGCTCACCTGTGCTTCCAGAAACAAGTGTGCAATGACATCGGGCGGCGGCTGACAGTGCTGGAGGACGCATGGGCTCAGGGGAAGCTGTCGGCACCAGTGAGGAAGAGGATGAGCCTCCTGGTGCAAGGTATGGGGTGAAGGGGCTGCACCCACTCCAGCAGCAGGCCTGGCGGCAGAAATACCCCAGGGACGGTGGGTCCTGCGCCCCTGACGGGGTCCCCTGTCATGGCAGAGCTCCAGCAGCAGCACTGGGACGCGGCTGATGAGATCCACCGCTCGCTCATGGTGGACCACGTGAACGAGGTGAGCCAGTGGATGGTGGGCGTCAAGCGCCTCATCGCTGAGACACGGAACCTGCCCACTGGAGAGTCGGACGGCAGCGCTGACACCGAGACCGTGACAGAGCCCGCAGCCGAGCCTGTGACCGAGACCGTGACAGAGCCGGGGCAGGAGGAGCGCTGACACCGGGGCGGGGCTGTGGACTGAGAGCGGGGCGTGCCCTGCCCAGAGCCACCGGCAGGAACAGAGCCCCTGCTGCTGGAGGGAGTCTGGGCACCTCCTCTGCCTCCCAATCCCCATCCAGGAAAAGGGGATTTTAATCACTGCGACATTTTAGTGGCGATTCATTATGTTTAATAAACAGCAGCGAGCTGCCCCCTCCCACAGTCTGCCTGAGGGTTCTGGCACTGACAGGTCCTGGGTCTCCCAGGGTCAGCAAGAGGTGGGATGGCTGGTGAGGCCATGGCTGCTTCATCAGGCTTGGCCAAGGGGCTCTGGCCTTGGCAGGGTGCTCTTTGCCAACAGGATGCCAAGGGAAGAATCATCAGCAGCTGCTGAAGCAGGCAGTGCTGTGTCCTTGCTGCACTGGCTGGCAAAGCTTGGGCCCACAGCAGCCGCAGAGCCCAGCTCTGCTGCAGGAGGGGTCGAGGCTGGCTGCGGAGGCCGATATGCCAGGAGCCCCTGGCATGACGGGTTTGTGCTGCAACCCCAGCTGTCCTGGCACAGCTCAGACCTGACCTCAGGGACAGGGAGGCCCAGTCAGGTGTTAACTGTGCTGTTCTCCCCACATTCACAGGACGGCCTCAACAGCTGCCTCCACCAACAGACCCCCAGGCCCTCACCAGCCCCACCTGCAGTGTCACCCTCTGCACCCTCCTGGTGCTGCTCCCCTCCCCTCCCTCGGGGTGAGGACCCCGCTGATCCCTGACAAAGACACACACCCGGTTAGCACAGGGGTTTCACGGTGTTTATTGATCAAGCATGAGCTCCTAGGCAATTGCACCAGCCACTTGTGCTAGAGCCTGAGGTGTCACACGTCCATCCCCAGCATCAGAGAGGGCTGCAGCCAGCTGGTCACGGTGCCAGCACCTCCACGAGGCCCAGGAACAGGCCCAGCCATGGCCTGGAGACGGGGAGATGGAAACTCAGACGTCCATCTCAAACTGGTCTTGATCTGTAAGGGCATGGATGGATACAGGAGCAGGGTTAGGATGGGGCTGGCTTGGCAGACGGGCAGGCAGTGGGGGTAGGAGCTGGAACTGTGGCTAGGCTGGGAGCTCACAGTGTCCCACGCCCCAGGCAGGTGGTCCATGGGCAGGGGCCGTGGCCCTGGGCTGCTCACCTGGCATGGCCTCTTGGCTCTCATTCCGCTCCTTGAGCTCCTCCAGCTTGACGAGGCTGGACTGGGCCAGGGATGTGACACCGGGGGTCTGGGGCAGGCAGCAGGGAGGGGTCCTGGCCGCGGGTGAATTCTTGCACTCCAGCAGGAACTTGCGGTCGCAGATGATGCGGGTACCTGCCAAAAGCGGGGGCTGTCAGGCACTGCTGGCCCTGGCCACCCCTGCCCCCGAGCACCTCAGCCCAGAGCAGGGGGTGGGGCCCAGTGCTTGGCCGTGGCTCATGGACACATCTGGCTCTGGAGCCACCAGGGGCTTCCCACAAGGCAGCCTGTGACACTCATCCTGCCCAGCAGCCATTCCCCACATTATTGCTCCCCTTCAGGCTCCTGAAGCTCTGCAGGATGCAGCACAGGGGCTTCAGCCTCCACAGGGCTACCCCATGGTGGCCAACATTGGCCACCCCTGTGCTGCCTGGAGGGCTGGGCCAGTCCTGGGGCACACAGCAAGGTGCTGGCCAGGCAGCAACAGCTTCATGCAGTGCCCTGTTCCAGGGTGGGTATCCCACGGTGGGCACCCTGGGGACCTGTTCCCACTGGTTCAGCCACCTGCTGCTCCCTGCAAGGGGACAACAGCTGGGTTGGATGGGACACCTCCTCCTCCTCCAACCTGCTGGGTGTGCAGTGTCCACCCGGGGCACACGCTGCCTCCTCCCCCTGCTCCAAGGGGCTGCCAGCAATGCCTGAGGCCACACCAGTCCGTGTGCCACATCTGCAGCCTTGCCACCCCCTGCCCATCCCAGCTCCCTGCCAGGCTCTGGCAGCGAGTGCAGCCCAGAGTTGCTGCCCGAGGTGCCAGTGAGCCCAAAGCTCCTGCTTGGCACCACAAACATCTTAACACAGCCCATGCCTGCCATGGCCCTGCAGCACCGGGCTGGGCTCCCTCATCCCAAAGAAGATAATTGAAGGCACAGAATGGAGCCAGTGCCCACAGGGAAAACATGGCCAGCTCAGGAATGAGGCACATGCTTCCCTGAGGACAGACAGCAAGAAAGGAGCTGCTCAGTGGCTGACCCAGGGGGTCAGAAGGGGGATGGAGGACAGGTCTGGGGGAGCCCTGCCACGCAGGTCTGGTGAACATGGGCAGGCACAGATTCTGGCATTACCCCATGATTTCCCTGCATTCAGCCAGCCCACCCTGAGGGACCAGCACTGCACTCAGCACCCCCTGGCACTGCCACCAGCCCGCTCCCCAGAAGCACAAGGCCCTGCCTCTGCCTGTGCCCCCCTGCAACCATGGGGCGGTGATGGTTCAAAGCACAATCTTCCTACAAAAGTTTGGGTTTCCCTTTTCCACTTCAGTGGAGGCTGCTGGGGCCACTTGGATCTTGCCCAGAGTCCCCAGGGAAGGAGCTGCATGGGGGAGAACCCAGCAAGGGACCCATGCAGCAAAGAGCTGCCTATGTTAGGCCAGGCTGGGGTGGCTGAGGCTGTTCCAGGGGCAGTCCTGTCCCCATCCTGGCTCTTGCCCCCTGGTGTCACAGAGTAGACTGTGCCACTCGCCCTGGAGGTGCAGCCCTCCAGGATGGGGAGACAGTGGCTCCCTAGAATGGGGCAGGAGGAGGTGGCAGTGCTTGTTGCAGCCAAGGAACCCACAGAAGTGGGCACCCCACCCCTGCCCTGCACCTCACCCTGAGAGCACAGACCTGCTGCACCTCAACACTGCTTGTTTTCAGCACAATTGCTGCTGACACGTGTCCCCTGCCCATGGCAGGCTGTTGGACTTCGAGGCCACTTCCAACACAAACCTTTCTGTGACTCTGATTCTATGTGTATCTCCTTTGGTGTTGGCAGTACCAGTGGGGCAGCAGCAGTTCAATTTTTTTTGCATTTTGTCCTCAAGAAAAATATCTGAATATACCATCCAGTAGTGCTTCCGAGGTTGATCTGCCTGTGGTACTTGGATACTGCTTGTGCAGTTTGGGTTTTCAGTACTTCTCTATGCTTTTACTGGGGAAACTCTGCTGCTGCATGAAAGGATTTGTCTGGGTAAGGTGGAAGAAGGTGAAGTCTCCACCTGGTCTGAGGTTGATCCATTGGATTAGACACTGTGTGCACTGGAGTTACCTGCTTAAGGAATGGATCCAACATTCTGTGTAGTTACTGCATCACTTTGGAGCAAAAGCAGAAATAAGCACAGAACAAGTGCAGAAAGTAGAGAACTGGGTCAGGAATTAATGTTCATCTTAAGCAGTGTGCAAAAATCCTCCTCCTCACAGAAAGGACTTGAGGAGCTCTTAGCAGATTTACAGCATTACAAGAAGCTTAGAACTGAATTTATTACATTTTCCTCTAGTGGGAAGCACTTTTCTAAGATCTGCTTCTGGGCAGGTGAAGGAACCCTGTGTTCACCTGTCACTGTTGCCAGCCCTTCTTTGCAGCCCTGAGCAAAACCTGATCTTTCAGGTGACCACCTGCCAAAAGTGCCAGGAGCAGCAGAACTAATCCAGAAGGAAAAAAAAACGTAACACAGAAGCAGGTTCACACCAATAAAAGGCTCACAAGTGACAGGGAAGACATCTGTGACTCCAAACCCTCCCAAACCTGACTGCAGCCACGTGCTCAGGACGTGACCCTGGGGAGATGCGTCACCGGGCACGGCAGCAGCTCCTGAGGACAACAACATACAGCCCTTTCCAAAATTCTCACACACAACCTCTAAATGCTGTTTGCCTTTTATTGAGTATTCAGGTAAATATTTCACATTAATACAGGCTACATTAAGTAGAGCCACTATACGACATGAAATTTACTCAGCTTTTCCTTTTAAGTCTGTAAACAATTAAACAGGTATTTACCACCCTAAAAGGTCAAAATCATGTCATCAGCTAGTTCTCTGCTGCATACAAGGAGCATTCAGTAGTGTTTAGCCAAAAGCACTAGTTTTCTCTGATTTTTTAAGTTTGAAGTGGCTAAACTAACTAGAGATCAGAATCAGTTTGTATAGGTAAGTCAATTTGTTCTTATACAATGGGCAATCGAGATCCATTGTTACAGCCCACAGAAAATTGCTTAGTTAGGCACATGAAAAAAATCCCCAGGGTTCTTCCAGGTCATAAAGATTCCCAAACCAGGCTAAAAAAGGACAGACCCCCTTAAATCAGTTGACGTACTTGAGATGCATGTTTCCAATGTGAGGTGCCCAGGTGCCAGGCCAAATCTACAGCAAGAAATAAAAAGACAAATCTATTATAAAAACAAATAAAGATTCCTTTAACAGTGTTTTATCACTGAGGGCCAGCGTAAGGCTTCCCTCAAAATGCAACCAGACTGTCCAAAGGCAGGACTCTCCAGCTCTGGCCAAGGTCTGACTGACATCCTGCAAGGTGCTGAGTATGGATGCAAACCCTCTCACTTGTACCAGTCCATGACCTGGCTGAGCAGCCTTGAAATGCTGCTCGTTTTACCTGCAAGGTTTGGCACCAATAGTGCTATGGATATTTTATGAACACACACACACAGAGTAGGGAAAAGTCATGCAAACAATCTCAATCCCAGTTTCAAAGAACCAAAAAAACCAAACGTGTCACCCAGCCCAAACTGGGTGTCACAGCACCATGTAAAGCCCCAGGAAAGCACAGGCAGGAAAAGGCAACCACACTACCTGCTGAGCATCAGTACATTCTGTTGAGTTCTGCACAACTTTGATCATGGGATTCCAGGCGGGATCTGGAGTATGGAGCCCGTTGAAGAGGGGCCCTCCTGGGCCATCTGCCAGCTGGGGGTGCGAGGGGATCAGGGTGCCGCCGTACATGGAGATGGGCAGGCCCTGAGGGGACAAGAGAGCGCTGCTCAAGGACGTGGGCAAGGACCAGACAGAGCCAGGACACCTCCACAGGGAACGTTCCACTACTGGCAGGGATCTCAGCACTGTGAGGGAACACTGGGGCAGAGTATGGAACATGGTGACTTCAAGAGCTGGAGATTCCAGCCAGTTTAGCCATTTCTCGGAACTTACACCTAGCAGAGGCTGCAGCACTCACAGAGTTTTCAGATAAGGCCACAAAGCCAGGACAGCAGCTGAACACTGTGACCTCAGTGTTCCCTCCTCTCTGCAGCACAGGACAGCACACAGTTCTGCACTGAGCTGAACAGACTCTGGGTTGAAGATTTTCTCTAATTCCTAATGGCCATCTAAAATAATTCTGCCTGTTCAGAAAGAGCAAGTTACAGAGCAGCTTTTTGCAATTAGGAGAATTCTTATCCTGTGTGTGAATGGCTGCTGCTTTGCCACACACATGGCAAGAGCACATTATGGCTCCTGAAATGTGCTGGGAGTCCTCTCCTCCTGCCACTTCCCTAAGGAAGATGTGGTATTGTGGCCTTGATTTGTGCTGAAAGCATTAAGCAAACTTGTAATCAGCCTCAAGAACTGAGCAAGCTCTGTGAAACGTTTCTAGGAGACTGAGCTTCTGAGAGATGAAACACTGGAGGGTCATGAAGACCTTCAACTACTGACCAGAGAATATCTGCAACCTACAAACTCTGGCTTTGTTTAGACCTGCCTCCAGGCTTGGTCACCTTTTCTGGTCAGTTCTGGGAAAAAAGAGGGTTCAGGGCTGGTGTGATGAGCAGTGTGATCAGAGGCACACACAGGCAAAACAGGAGATGCAACAAAGTCAGGCCCTGGTCATTTCATAAATCCAGCAACTCCCTGTAACTTACTTTAGAAAAATCCACAAAACTATTTGGCATAGGTTGGTGGAAAATATTCGAGGGAGCCACTATTCCAGAATCATCTCTCTCCATTGGCTGATGCTGAGAAAACGTGCCCGGGTCTGACAGCTGCTGATGCATCGGATGACTTCCCATGACAGGCTGAGACCAACCCGACAAACCTTCTGCAAAGAGATGAAGAATGGCTGATTAAATTCATTGCAGACACTTGAGAATAGCTCAGCAGCTGCACACACCTAAAGCCACCCAAAGGCACCCTGAAAACACACAGCCACAGAAGGATCCAGGTATCCAGACAAGGGTAGAGAAGATGGGGTCTACCACGAACTGCAAAAACGGCTCAAATCCAACAGAGCTCCCAACACTACCTGTAAGCACATACAAGCTTTTCTTGGAAACACACAGCAATGCTGAGATACAAGTTAACCAAAGTGTGGAGGGCTTCACTGAAGCATCTAACAAATGCAGGACTCAAACGTTTGTATTGAAAGTTACCAATGGTAACACCTCAAATGCTGCACCTGCTCCTTTCCACAAGATCCAACTACCAGGAAACTGAAAGTAAAACTTCAGCTGTTTCAAAGTCATTCTTTGGGAACTGAGGCTGCCTGGAACAGAATTTATCCCATACTGTTCAAGAGTCATGAGGAGATCAATACAAAACCCAGCATCCTCAGCTCTGTGTCCCTGGGTGCATCAGCTGACACTGTAAAATGTGAGTGGAGAACAGAGAGAAACCTGGGCAGAGGGAGCCAACAGTCACGGCTGGAACAGCCCCCTTAACAGATAGAAATGGTTTAATCTAAGCTCTGGATCATTCAGAGGATTCCATATGAGATCTCTGCACCATTTCAGGCTCACATGTGCCTGGTGACTTGATCCAGGCTGGGTGAAAACAACCAGCACCAGGGAGGGAAACCACAGTGCCACCACTGACCTGTGCTCTCCCTCCAGTGCCACCACAGTGCCACCACTGACCTGTGCTCTCCCTCCAGTGCCACCACAGTGCTTCCAGTGACCTGTGCTCTCCCACCAGTGCCACCAGCTGTCCCATCAGGATGTTCCCCATGGGAGTACAGACTGTGGAGCTTAACTTCTCCTCTCCAACCCTCCTTCCAAACACAGTCGTTCCGAGAGGCCCTGGCAGTTTCCCCACAGCACAGGAGACTCACCAGACACGCTGTTCACGCCGAAGGACCAGATGCCACTGTGGCCCACGGGGGCAGTGAAGTTGGTTCCCAGGGGCGTGGGAGTGACGGAGCCTCCCTGCCGGATCCGGGCGAGCCGCTCTGTCCCGATGGGAGGGGGCACCTTCCTGTCTTGGGTGGCGTTACCCGTTTTTGGCTGGCCCAAGTTAGCAGGTGCAGAAGCAGCTGAGAGGGGCGAAGATGATCCTGAGGAAACTGATGGAATAGGAGATTCACCTGCTGAAAAGAGTATTACTCTTGCTTAATCACACACGAAGTAGCAAGCATAAATGCCATCCCATTTATTTCCCCAATATTATCTCAAAGCAAATGATAAAATGTTTTAAAAGCTTTTTTTTGGCAAGTATTCTTCAAGTCTTTCACAGAAATTCTGTCTAGGAATTATTTTAACTCTAAAATCAACATTGTAACACAAATGCTTTCAGCCATCAGAATCATGATATTCTCATGACATAGCAGTGTATCTAAATTAATTACAAGAAAGAGTAAGAAACATGGAAGAGTTTCAGGAAGAGGTGAAAACATCAGCCAAAATACCATAAATATCTAAACAGCCTGGTTTTGGTATCCACCACTTCCAGCAGAAGAGAAATCAGACAGCTTCCCAAAGCCACAGGTGTGACCCAAGAGCATGAAAGTCCCTCCAACTTCAGAAGCGTCACTGACTCTCCCTGGGAAATCCAACTTCCTTTGAGCACTCATTGAAACATTTTGGTTCTTAAACTCAGAGTGGCAATGAAGTTGCATGCAGTGACATGAAAAACCTCTTCAGCTAAGATTCTGAATCAAAGACCCATATTTTCTGTAAAGCTACTTCCATGTTCTTTCCGTTAGGAGGAAAACCCACTGTTACCTCGGATGATGCTTAATGATTTTGGAACACTTTAAGTATAATTCCAGATCCCAATTAAAAAAAAAAAAAAAAAAAAAGAAAAAAGCAAGTATAACTTCAAACCATGGCATACATGACATTTTCACCTGGTACTGCACTCGTACTACTTAGAGGGGAATCTTTAGCTTGGTGTAATCACCTCCACTCCCCCACAGCTTCATGCCCTCTCCTCTCAAGAGCCTATAGACTCATTTTTTTGCCCAAATATGCCTTTAGTAATGCTACCAGAACTAGTGGCAAGGGAAAAAACCCACAAAATAGCACAGCTTGGGATTTGCACGCCATCCTCACAGCTGCTAAAAGCAATTGGAAAGCATTTTGTGCATTACTGGGTAAGTTCCCCTCAAGTTAGAAATCTACTAAAGACAATAGCTATGAATTTATAGTTAACTAAGACAGACCCATGAAGTTCCTACATGAATTTGTTGCGCTTGTCCAAGGATGTGGTGAAAAATGCTGTCTGTTAAAGCTGGGAGTCCCAACAGGCGCTGGCCCTTGAAGGTAAACCCGTGCTCCTTGTATGTTTGCTGAAAAGCCTGTCAAAGGACCTGAAGAAGAAGTTGTAGAGCTGTTGGATGGATCTAGAGAGGGTAAGCCTGAAATAAACATAAATTTGATTAAATATCTCTCTTTGGGAACCTGCTTCAAAGCACCAGAGAAAGCTAGTGCTTCAAATATAATTAAATCATCACCTTTGGGGGCATCTGCACATGGTAAGGTCATTTTACAGGTGCACGATTCTCCCTTAGAAACCGCAGAGGCATTTCTGGAGGCTCTTTGGTTTGGCCTCAAGTTTTAACAAAAACAGCCATCCCTTTGGTCACTGAAAGAAAATGATCTTAGCAGGGAGGGCAGAGCAGGAAAGCTGGGAGTGGCCATAGTCTTTGCTTACAGAAAGCCACACAAATCCAACGGGGATACAGGGCTCTGTGAAAGTCCCAGGGGAATCCAGCACCAGGGAAGCAGTTCTCTGCAGGATGGGCTTTGCCATCCCAAAGGTACCTTCATGTAGAGATCAGTCAGAGCACGCTGTGGCCACAGAGGCTGACATGGCACAGCACCACAGGGGAGGGGGCTGCTTCCTCCAGGGACGTGTGAGAGGAACAGAGAGATGGAGAAAGCGTTCAAAGTCCCACAAAAATTACTAGCAAGGGTGAATTACAGTTTTTTAAAATAAGCCAAAGCTTTTAAGTACTTTTCCAAAACGTTGTAAAAGCTCTTATCACACGTTATTACCTGAAAGCAGAAATGGGCATGGCCATATGTTCACCTGAGTTTAGGGTTTAGTTTCAAGGGCCTATTAAACAGGATTAGTTTCAAAACCATTTAAACAGTTCAAAATGACCACAACCAGGACCAGCCTATGTTGCTGCAGAGTGAGGTTGAAGGTTGTATCTACACACACCCCACACGAACAGCAGTGCTGCCAGGCAGTACCTTAGGTCAGAAACTAGAGGGGCACTTCTCAGTGCCTGCATAGTTCCTGAAAGCCAGGTCTTTCCCCCCAGCATTATCAACCAAGTCAACCTGATTTACTCCTTCCAGAAGTGCCAGATCCAACCTGCTCAGATGGACAGAAATGATTTGCTGGAGTCAAAGGAGGAGTTTTTCTCACTAGCCCAAAGGTTAAAAAGAGAAGCCTCCCTTATAGCCAAGGAGAAGCACATCCCCCTGCTGCTGGAACAGGCGTGCTCAGCTGAGGGATCCCCAGCATGGCAGGACAGCCTTCCTGGGTTTGTCACAGCACCAACTCCAAGGCTCTGAGGATGCCAGTGCCTGTGACTGCAGTGTGGCTGACCTGAGTTTGGAGTTGCAGCCTGGCTCCAGCACAGAGCTCAGGCACCAGCTGTTAGCAGCACCTGCTGCCCAGGGCCCTCCCTGGGCATCTGCTGTGGAGCCACTGACTGGACACTCTGCCCACAAACACCCCCATGGGGACCAAGTCCACCACACACCAAAACACAAGCTGCCAGCTGGCTGGCAAAAGATCTGCCCTAGACAGAAGGGTAACAGAGCTGCTGCCACCCATGGGCTGCTGGGTTGCTGAACAGAGAACAAGGCAGGGATTGTGCCAAAAGCAGCTCTCCTGCAGGAGAGGGATCCCATCTGTCTTTTGATGGCTCAGTAGGATGATTGGTGCACAGCTTGAGGATATGCAGCTTGTAAAGTGCAATGATTGGACAGTCAAGAGCACCTCAGCACTGCTGGATATGCTCCGTGGACTGAAGGTGTGACAGCCAGAGATGCACAAATCCAGAGAAGTCAGGTCACAAAGAACACTTTTCAACATTACCTTGTCTTTTATGAAAGTGGATGTAAAACTTTGCTCAATATTAGAAATGACTATTCTGAACAATAACTTACCAAATCCTGACTGCAATAACAAGCTTCCTATTTGTGTACTTACCAACAAAATCAGGTTTTCCAATACTAAAATCTTCTGCAATACCATGTTCTGCAGTTACCTGGGCTATGAACTCAAACCCCTCATCATGCTCTGAAGGCATAACTGAGCTTTTGAGAGGAGTGTATTGATCTCACACAAACTCAGCTCAAAATTCAGTTTATCAAAGACCCCAGGCAGATGTTGGTTACTGCAACGTTACCTGCACCTTTAGAGAAAGGGCCACAACACTTGGTCATTCTGTGTGAAACAATCCAGCAATTTCACAGTTCCACACTCATGTGCTGCTTCCTAAGCTGGCATATTTCAAGTTTGTGACCCTTTTTTAATAAGCAAGGTTATAAACTCTGCAAAACACAGAGGACAGGAGTAACAAGTAGATTTCTTTTGGTCTTCCCCACAGCCTCCCCACATGGTTGGGCTAAGTCTGCCCTCAGCTGCAAACTGCCAGGACAAGAGATCTAAAAATGTGAGACAAATTGGCCATTTCCAGAATGGATCCACAGCCAGTGAGATCTGTGGGGATAGCTATGCCTCAGGGGAACTGGTGAATCAGAGAAAACTCCAGCTGCAGCAGAGCTCACCCATGAACGGGAAAAGCAGACTACACAAACCCCACCCTGAGGTGAGAACTTGCTAAGAAAAAGCTGGTTTAGTGCACAACCAAACTATATTAAATCTTCACCAAATCAGTTTAGAGATGATCCCTTAGAAGTGTTGATTTGTGGAAAAATTTACCATGGGCCAGCTGTGCAAGAGGCACAAAATGCAAACCTCTGCTCCCTCAGGTGTAGAATCACAGCTGAGATCAGAGGATGGGTGTCCACCTGCTCTGAGGCTGTTACCAACCCCTCTGACCACATGGAATTGCCAGGCCAGGCCCTGGCTGCTCCCTGTCCATTGTGCTGCTCAAATCCTAACTCAGAAAAAGTGTGTTCTGTCCAAATATTTTTGAGCTTCAGTTCAGAACTTCACATATTATCTCCCCTAAAGTCCACTTTGAGCTTGCCCTGACTATCTACCTAACCTTTCTAAGGGCAGAAACAGATTTACACTGTTTTTTAAATACTTACAGTCACTTAAGGATATATAAAGTATAAAAGGATATATAAAGTAGAAATATAAGAAATCCTCCCCCATTACAAACAGATGATCTTAACATAAGGGGACAGCAAACTCCTTTGCTGCTGTGGGAAGTCCCAGCCACCCTTGTTTGCACATTCAGGATGCCATCACCAGGGAAATCAGCAGATCCCATTCGCCGTAAGTTTCCTTTCCCAGGAATTATTTCAGCAACAGCCAACTCCAGTTTAAAGCACTGCAGAGGAAAAGCTGAGCCATTTCAAGTGGTTCTGGAGCCTGCTGGGGGTCTGGCAGCTCTTTATTAACAGTCTCTGATGAACAAAGTCCAGTTACTTGATCTTGCACATCTGGTTCTGCTCACTACACTGAGACTGGACATGGCACGGAGCTCTAGGTGTGCCCTTGGTTTGCAGAGCTACACAGCCCAAATTAAACAATTAAGAAAACTACAGTCATAGCAAACACCCCAGCTTTGTTGCTAAAGCCAGTCAGAGAGAAGTGTTCTGGTTTGCAGAAGTCCTGCTCATTTGTCAAGCAACTGAGAGGAAAGGGAAGATCTTCTGAAGATCTTCTTTCCTTACCGTCATATCTTGCAAAGGCTCCCTTCTCCTTTAGTCTGAAAGTCAAACTATTTGTCCCAGCCCAGCATTCAAGTGCTGAAGCTTTAGCCCAAACACCCGGCACACACTGTGTGGGTGAGGATGACTCCAGAGCAAGGCTCTCCAGATACCCAGCTCTGGGCATCCCAGAGCCACCATGGCAAGGACAAAGGGGTGGCCCAGATTAGATCTCTTGAGGGTCCCTTCCAATTAATGGGTGCAGTTGGTTGTCTTAGTTGGAACACTGAGAAGATAAAACTGCTGCAGGCAGAGCACAGCAAGGGCAGGAAGCTCAATGTCAGTGTTCCTAACTCATTTCAAATAAATCCAGATGTGCTAATGCTGCTATACTGAAGTTCTGAACAAAACACCCCATGCAGTAGCACACCAGTGAGCTCCCCAAAGTAAGCTTATTAAAATCCCAGAGCCATATCAAGAACCAAAATGCACAGACTGTTTACCCTCACTGCGTCAAGCTGGAGTCTCACATACAACATGGAGCACCTGCATGCAGCCCCTGCTGCAGCTGGAACCTCCAGGAGTCCTCAGGTTTGGTGTCACCCCACACTGTGTTCCATTCCAACCCAAAACCTAAAATGGATGCTATGCTACAAACAGGTGGGAGCATTCCTGTCCCACACAGTGGACAAGCTATTCAACAGCTGCAATCTTCCCAACACCTAACAGCACAGAAGAGCTGAAGGAAAAAAAAAATCATAAACATTTTAAAGAGCACTTGGAAAAAACAGGCCATCCTCATTACATGAGCATTCTCTGTCTGTCATTTGTAGACTACTTCTCCGTCAGTATGATGATCAAAGTACAATGGCTGAAGAAATAATTTTGTCCAGTGCATGATCTTAATGACTTACCTACAGGACTGGTTGAAACCCGTTGGGAAGGAGGCCTGAAACCAGGAGCCTTGGAGTTGTCGGGATGGACGTTTTCCACATGTCCTAGCACAGAGTTATTCAGAAAGGTAGACTGAACAGTGAAAGATGGGTCAGCTGCTGCTCGGGTAGAGAGTGGACAGTCTCCCCACGCTTGGTTAGCTGGCACCTGGTTGCTATCAAAAAGACTACTAAAGTGATTGAAGAGCGTTGCTGGCCCAAAGGCAGGAGGCAATGATTTGTTTGCTGGGTTAATGTGCATCTGAGAACCGTTCATAACGTTCATGGCTGACGAAAGCTGCACTGCAGCAGGTGGACCTTGAGAAGGTGTTAAAGGAACTTGATTCGTAACAAAAATAGACTGAGGATCTTGATGGAGGTTTGCATTTGGTACCACTGAATAGAAAGAACCTCTGGACTGCATCCTGTGAGTAACTCGAGGTGCTGGTACAGCTACTTGAGGTAAGTTACTGTTGTCCTGATTATCTGCAACAACTGACCTGGGCGACGCTAAGCTTAGAGGAGCAGTTTCTGAGCTGGATGAAAAAGGCATCGACATGGAAGGGCTGATCTCGGCCATGCTGGTTGGCAGAATTTCATCTTGGGCGTTGCTGAGCGGTGCGGGGCTGCTCGCCGGGCGCGTCTCGGTGCCCCCTGAGCTGCTGCTGGCTGACACACTGCAACTGCTCGCGACTGAAGCTGGTGCACACGCGCTTGTGGGCGGCTGCTCAGGGGTGGACACCTTCTCCTTGGGTGCTGAGACAGCCGAGAACGAGTCCGCTTTCAGGGCGGAGTGCTGCGCTTGCGGAGCTGTAGATGGCAGAAACGCCGCGGGCACTTGCCCGTTGTTTGTGGGGGCAGAGGAAGCTGAGGGCAGAGTGCTACAGGTGCTCGTCACAGTTGAGATGGCTGTGGCTGCAGCGCTCGTCTTGGGGACGCAGGCAAAGAGCTGCTTCCTGACCGAGGAGGGAGTCCGGTTACTGGTCACACACAGAGGCTGGGTGGAAGCAGCTACAGACGAGACGGTGACGGGACAACTGGACGTAGGTAACCCAGGAGATTCTGTCTGCAGAACGTTTCCATTCTGAGTACCCACACGGCTCGAACTGTTATGCTTTGGAGAGCTGTTCGTGCTGCCAGGGTTAACTGGTCTCACTGGGAATGGTCCCCAAGTGTTCGGTGAAGGTGAAAAGGTTCCTCCAAATTGGGCCATAGGTAAGCGAGGGTGCCGGATCTGTTGCATAGTTTGGGCAGCCAGCAAGGCAAAATGAGGGTGAGAATAAGCGAGAGGAAGAGACACCGGAAAAGATGAGCGCACGTTCGCTGGGACATTCTTGTTCAATTTGTTAGGAGGCTGGAAAGTAGATAGTGTTGATGACTGTGACGTGACCAGGGGCGGTGCTCCGAGAGGAAACGAGTTCTTGTTGGAAGCGGTTGCAGTGCTGACCCCAGATGAAAAGTTTGCATGGATTGATTTGGAACTCGAAGCAGGTGTTCTTATATGAGTTTTAGGAATCAAGTCTTCCAATTCCTTGGCAGGATCTTGAATGAGGGCATTGATGAGCTGCACTGCGTATCGCGTGGACTCTGTACCACCCCTAGATTAAACACAAACAGATTCATCTTTTGCAAAAGGAAACCTTGCTTTGCGCAATGTTTCGTAGCCTCAATCTTACACTGATCTGTAAGGCTATTGTAAGTTTACTGCAGTAAGTTATTTCTTGACTTCTGTGTGTCTTAAGGATTATCTTTGAAGTCGACTGTCAGCATATCTTGGCAGCAGGAATTTATGTTCTGTTCTAGAATAAAGAAGCTAAATAGATCCTGCCTTAGAAGGCAAACAAACTTTTCGATAAATGACACTGTGGACTAACTCAAGACTTTCATTTTGAGATACTGTACCTTATAGTGATCATTCTCTCTCCATTCTTATCTTTTTGCTTATCAACATCAATGTGGGCACCAGTGACATCTTGAATTGCTGTGATGTTGCACCCACCTCTTCCCATTATTCTAGATACGACAGAAGCTGGGACTGATAATTTCTTTGACCTATATCACAAAGATCAGAAATCTGTGAAATGCATTCAATTTTCAAAGACAGACAAAACCCCTCTGCTGTCTTGACAATGGCTGAAGAAATATTTTTAAGGCAGTAAGTTGTTTTCTGCTGATCCTTTCTTCACCCTTTGGAGTCTCTCTCAAAGTCCCCCATTCAAATTACTCATCATCCTCAGCAGCCGACCAGGATTCTCCAGAAGTATTTATTCCACCACTGTTGTAACACAGATATATGAGCCTCACACTACTTCAGAACCCCTTTTGGATTTTATCTTATCTTGGTTATGTCTCCAAAGTGAGACAAATCCTTAGCTTATCAACCTGAATTTACATAAGTAGTGCTGCTTCAAATATAAAAGCCCACGGCTTAGCTACTTGGCCTGTTTATAGCAAGGAGAACATGGCTTTCCAGTATTTTCCCAGTGATCAGCTCTGTATCCATAACCTTTTAGTATCCACCTCTTTCAGACCTCAAAATCTGGAAGTGCAGTGTCACCAATAAACAATGGTTGGAATTGTCACTCAACAGGACTTAGACAAAACCTGTTTTATTTTAAAGGTCTAAACACACAGAAATGTTCTAAAGCAACACCTCATATTGCTCAGGTGTTATTTCTTTGCCCCATTCCTGCCAGGCCAGCCCGCTGCAACCCTTCCCATCCCCAGAATCCCCAGTGAATGCACCCAGCTCTATCCCAAAGCTGTTTTCACTTCCCCTCTCAAGACAGACATCTCAGTTACTCCCTCCCCAAACCCAGAAGAGGTACCTAAGTTTCAAGAGCACCCATATTGCTCAAGAGCTCCTGACTGCACCTTGGTCTGCTTCCACCTCAGCCCACTGGGGACTTCTGGCGACTACTCAAGGAGGCATTTCTCTTCCAGGAGAGCCCACTCCAGTGCCCAATCCCCTCCCACCCATCATCCACAGCTATTTCCCTCCCTCCCTTCCTCCCTCCCACAGCTGATGGTTTTGACCTAGAGAAGTGTCCCAAAAAGTACCTTTTTGCTCCGGAACAGCAGCGCCCTCCTCTCTGCAGCTGAAATTGCTCAATTGGTGTTGGCTGCAGAGTGTTGCTGGGGGGAGGGTCTTTCAAAACTCTGCCCACTTGCCTGTCAGGGGCAGAAGGGATGTTTGCATTGATTACTTTGACAGACATCCCTTCTAGCTGGTGGTCACTCACAGGGAGAGGGAAGGAGAAGAACTCTTGTTGAGACCAGGAGAGATTTTAGTAGAGGGAGCTCCTGGGCATGGCACCCATTTATCTATGGTCACCAATAACTCTCTTTGGCAGGACACACTTCCATCAGTCAGGGCACTGCAAACCCCTGTGCAGAACATTGTATGGAATGTTCTTCATGGCCCAGGGCCTGATTCCTCATGAAAGAGGACAGGGCAGGTTCTGGATGCATGTCTAGAACACTGCCAAGGCCAACACAAGAGCAGACAACATCCACGTGAACATTTGGGCTGAGCCAAAGACACTTGGGAGCCCCAGGAGAGCAGGAGCAGCCCCAGGTCAGAGGGGGTCAGGGCTGTCTGGCTGCCACCACACACCCAGCAAGGCCACGCCACTGTGGAGAGCCCCATTGGTGACCACATCAAAAGGCAGAGACCAAACCAACTCTAGGAGTTCAAACACATAAATTTTCATATTGAACTGCCTTTTTAATCTTTATTAAGAATAGTCTGTGGCTTCCACTAATCCAAATGCACTACGCCCTCTGTACACTTATGTTCTTTGCACATAGCCTAAAATTCTCCAAAATGAGCACATCTGGTCATTGCCACTGCAGAACACAAAAGCAGGAGGGCTTCCTAAGTGCACCCAAAGCATCTGACACTGGTATGTTCGTGCTGTGTTCCTTTTTGATAAAGAGAACAAAAAAAGCAAAGCCAGATGATTATTCTAGTTACAAGCAGTACAGAACATAAAGGTTACAGAAGAGGTACTGGGGTGTTAATAGCCATACAGTAAAACCCAGTACATTTTCAAAGGAAAAGATTGCTTTACAGCAAATCTTTAAATCTCACAGTATCTCTAAGCACTCACTATATGGTAATTTTCCACTGAATCAGTAATCAGGGTCACTGCCCAAAGCACAATGAATTTTGGTCTTGAAGGGATAATTTGCCTCTCCTCACATCCATTCTGCCTTTAGTCCATGGGCAATCATCTGCTATAGGGCTTTTCACTGCCCTCTGCTCCCTCCTCCTTTTAGCTTGTCCCCACATCCTTTACTCCACTAAAATCACATGTTTTCTTTATTTTCTCATGCCAAATACGATGTTTATGTCATGTTCACATTAAGTTAGTGAGGAGCTACTACAGATTAGGGCTGCAGTTGGTTTTCCCAGCACTGCAAGAGAAGGTGGGATAGATTTTATCATAAGTTAATTCTTCAGTTATATAATCTTGCTGGACATTCTGTATTTGAGAATACTTTACAAGCTAAAAAGCTCACAGACAGTTTTTAAACATAGTAAAGTCTTTACCTTCTAACCACTTCTTTCCAGCCTTCTTCTCTTTTCTGGCCTCTTTTTGGACTGGTCAGATTCAGCTTTACATTTGGAGAGGTCAGAGGCAGGGAAACAGACTTATAAGTAGTCGACAAAGAATTTGAATGACCTTCACCATCAAGTCTGGGAAGAGAAATGTGATGATTACAAATTACAGAATAAAATGACAGCATGCAGTTTACATTCCTGCCGCTTAAAACTAGTAGCATGAACTGTTTCCAGAAGAACCACCTCTAACAAGGAGTCAGAAGGATGCATTTAGGTTGTCCTGCTGCAGTGAACCGCACAGGACCCCAAGGCTCTTGCAGCAAACCTTGGATGGAAGGTCCAAGGCAGAAACAATCTATGTTTGCAGAACAGAAGAGAGACAAATTCCAGTTTTCAACATTCCTAATGGGAGCCCAAAACACACACCGTCTAACCACAAGGGTTGATGAATCCACTCATTCTGCATCTAACTTGAATGTGGGGAAAAATAGGAGAAAGAAAAAATGCTAACTCTATTCCCCCTCCCAGACAAGCATCTCAATCAGTCTGACAACAGCCCTGTCTCACTGCCCTTCCTGATGCCACAATGTCTGTGTCCTCATTGATGCTGGCCTCTCTGTCAGCCCAGTGTCCTGCAGATCAACCTCCCTGCCCTCTCCCATCCCTCAGCGCAGAAAATGGAAAGAGAAAACAAAACTATGGGAAATCACCCACATGGGATCTAAGCTTTCTGATTCAGACCAATGACCTCTTCAGAAACTGGTGTTGTAAAAGTTATCAGCACATTCCCAGGTCATTGAATGACCTTTTGAATCATTCATATGACCCCTGTACATTCCCTGAGTTCTTCTGACTCTCACCTCTGGCTCGACAAGGTTATATCAAACTGGCCATCAACCTGGCAGGTGAAATGCTCGGCGTCATCAACTTCTTCTCTCCTTAAAAATAGAGATTGCAAGCCAAACGAGTTAATGATGAAACCATAAAACAATCAAAAGGTAACAAAACCACTTCTGTACGTGGATGATAAGTAAAGCTGGCACTTCCTTATGAAATTCCCAGCATATTCACTTTAGGATCTATTCTGACAAAGCTGTCAATGCAACATGGATGCTTAGAAAGTGCAGACAGAAAAGGTCATTTTGCTCAAGGAGTATTAAAAATTAGACAATAATTACAAAAAATCTTTTTCTTACCATTTTAAAGAGGTCGTGTTCAACAAACCTATAGCTGTTTGTTACAGCTATACAAATAAAGCAGCCTCTGGGAATGTACAGTTAGTGTAGAGCTTAAGCTACAGAAAATCATCACTGTCACAGGTGGGACCTTGTGAAACAACAGAGCAGTCTCACCTCGTTGGTGTTTTGGAAGCAGAGGTGCTGTTTTTTTCTTCCTGAGAGGGGATGAGCAGGGAGGCGTAGCGCCGCTCCGAGGAGTTTGTATCCATTGTGAAGTTCAGCTCTTGGCTCTTCCCTCCACTGCTGCTCTCACTGTTGCAGTCTGTGCTGTCCAGGTTATCTGAATCGCTGTTCCCACTCGCACCACCACCTCTTGGCTCTCCGTTTATTTTGTTTTTATCTGCTTTTTGCTGTGCTAGAGATATATGCTGATCTGGCAAAATTATCTGCATATTCTGAGGAGTCTCTTTTGTTTTATTTTTCTTATTTTTTCTATTTGTGCTGGGGGTAGTCACCACATTAGCTCTCTTCTTCCCAAAGGCATTTGTGAAGGTAGTTGAAGTTGCAGAAATTCCAATTGTAGTTGTTGTAGTTGCACTTGGAGGCTCTATAGGAACTTCTTGCTCCACTGAAAAAGAAAAGCAGTTTACATAGAATCAGAACTCACAAAATAGAGAAATCAGTGCCCTCAATGAACACACTACAGCTGAAGTTATGCTCCTTGCTGAGCTGTCAGAATAGCATCAAATTCAGCTGTAAATCCTCCAATAATGAAAGACTTTTGTGAACAAAGGAGGGGGTGAAAAAATGAGCAAAGGAGTTTTGCCAGGAACTCTGACTACGGAGGGAGAAACCAGGGCAGCAGCCATGCAACACTGGCAAATATGAGAGACCAGCTCTCAAACAGATTCCTTTACCTTGATGGTTAGACAAAGGCACCCCCACAACTACATAGCTCATAGAAACACTTGTTCTTTACCTTCATCATCATTTTCTTCTTCATCATCATCTTCTTGCAGTTCCAAAGTTTCCTTAGGCTTGTTTTCTTCATCTTCTTCTTGTTTTCTTTTTTGTTCCTCTTTCTTCTTCTTTCTCTTCTCCTTTCTTTTCTCCCTTTTGGCTGCAAGAGCTTGTTTTCTGCTTTCCTCCCTTGACTATGTAGGAGAAAAGAATCCATATTTAAACATTTTCACACGGACTAAATTATACTTATAATTCAAATCTTCCCTAGAAATCTGGGGAGAAGGAGAAAGGAGAGAGCACAATGAACTGGAATGATTTTGGCACATACTGAAGCATTACACAGAAACTGGGCAGACCTTATGCAACAACAGGACCAGCTGGTCCCAAAACTTCTAAGGAATGATTACAAAGTAATGACCAAAACAGAAGTATTACAAAGATACAGTTTTACTGGAAAACCAGAAAAATCTCTCATCCTCTCAGTCCTTTCTCAAACAAACATTTAATAAGCTCAGTGGTATTTTTGCTGTGATGCTCATATCTTTGATTCAAAAGTCAGAACTCAGAAGAGTATTTTACATAAAATGCCTCTAATTTTAACCAGGTTTTTTTTTTAAATGTATGGTATCAGTCATGTGCTGCACTGTTTGTGCACAGCAACTGATGTGTGTTTAACAAGTCCATAACCTAGAAAATTATAAACTAATGTGGAAATTGTCAAAAACTGTAAGAACCTCCATTAAGAGAGTCCACTCAAGAGTGTGTTACTCTAGAACAATTTACAGTAATCTCAGCAAGGGAGAAGGGGATTTTCTTCACTATCTGCTCAATTCCCCTGAGCAGAAGTCCATAAAATGCTTATGGACTATGATTTACACACCACGAGACTGAAGACCTCCATTACTCAAATGTGTGAGGTGATCCCAGAGAACTACTACCTAAAGAACTACTGGTGAGTCCAAGCTTTCCTAAAAAGGACAATGGAGGGGCTGAAGCAGAAATCAGTTCTAATGTGCCACCCTCTGTATGTGCCTCACTTGTGTGACACATCAGGGGAAGGAACACAGTCAGAGCATGAAATCTGACTGCCCCAAGAAGCACTGAAGGAAATGCAGCCTAGAGATTCACACACAGTTCAAACACTGCTGCACAATAGCAATGCTCTACTCACTTTTTCCAGGTCTAGCTCCTTCAGCAGTATAGTTGCATTTTTATTGGCCTCTGCAGCCTGCTGGTCTTTAGCTTTCACAATTGTCTCCACACACTGGTGGCACTTTTTCAACAGGTCCTGAAATGCAAACTTGTCTTACTACTACCATAATAAGCATCAACTGAGGAGTGAGGCTTGCTCTACAAACATGAAATTAGCTCCCCTGTATTGATAAACATACAAACTATTCCACAAAATAGGATCTAAACGCTGATTTGCTATTTAAATGCTGTATTAAAAGAGAGACATGCACAAATCTCCAAATCAGACGTATGTGAGCAAACATGTACGTTCAGTTTTTGAACATTTAAGAATTTCCTGTGGATATTTTTGCCAGGCTCTTCTCCCCAAGTCCAACTCACCTTGTCCGTGATGGTCGCTATGTAGCGCATGCACTCAATGTCTGAAGGAAACTGGTTCACTTCTTTCACCAGGAACTGAACTACTTTCACATGCCCCTAGAACAGCAAAGAAAAGTCTGATCTTTTGTACACAATTGTCAACATTCATCATCAAAATACCAGTTTGATATCTCTTAGTTCAATGCAAAAGACTGAAAATAAGCACATTTGTGGTAAGCTGCTGTTTGGGAAGAAGGGCAGTTACTGCTTGCTCAGTGCTGACAGCACAGCCACTCTTCTGCTTCAGGGTGGCAAAGACATGCTCTTCCACAAGTTATTTTTTATTTTAAAATACAAGGACCAGAGGCAGATCTTCATGGTTTTAGTAACAGCCAAAACAGCCCTCTTTAGACACCATCTGTCACCCAATCCACTCTCTTGCCACTCCTACCATGGAGCTGACTTGAACAATCTAATTCCAGGCTCAGTCAGACCAGGGAACTGAGCCATCTGAATCTTATCCTGGCAAGCACATTCCTCTGCTGCTGGGGTACACTGTACAAGCACACAAAGCACCCAACCGTTGCTTCTGAAGTTATGTGAAGGCAAGGCAGTGTGAAAGCAGGGGCAAGCTCAGCATTTTTGTTTGTCAAAAAAGCTGCATGCTTATTTGCCATTTTGTTAAAGGCAAAGCAGCTACAGTTAATAAATTCCTCTGCTACAGCCATGCTCCTTGCATCCAACACCACAACTGATGGCACCATCCCAAAGCAATGTTCTTCCTGCCAAGAAGAAAAGGCAGTGGGTGACAAAAGAGCTGACTACACAGTGTCCCATCACAACAGATTAGGAACAGAACAAGAGAAGCACAAAGGAATCAGGACAGCTTATTGCAGACTGGCACTGTGTTCATCTCAAAGGCAAGAGTGAAAAGAGCAGTACAGACTGCAGAAATACGGAAATCTCCAACAGTCAAAGTTTTTGCACAGTGTACAACTGGAAATGATAAAGTTAGCATCGTTTATGGAACAAAGCTTTTCAACTCTCAAAAACTGGATCTGTGTGAAGTACAGTAATTATGACTTTGAAGCAGGTATTTCATGGAAGCAGTAATTTTGCCATGTTATATTGATTCTTCCAGAAAAAATTCAGCCTCAGGACAAAACGGGAGGCACTGCTTTGAAAACGTAAAAGTTGGTGTCCTACCTTGCGAAATGCTGACATAAGAGGGGTAATTTTCCTGTTGTCTGCAGCGTCCACGTCTGCTCCTGCTTGCACAAGCAGCTGGACCACGTCGTAGTGCCCGCCGTTGGCTGCCAGCCACAGCGGCGTGTTTCCTTTCTTGTTGCGAACGTCGATGTGTGCCCCTCTGAAAACAAACCCAGTGAAATGGGATGAGTAAAGGTGCAAGTCAGAGAGCAAGATCACGAAACGTCAGAGTACAACCTGGATATAGAACTTTAACAACTGAAATGCAGGCCCAAGATACGAAATTCTGTCGCTGAAATTTGCTGTTTCACTTGCAGGCTAGTGACAAGGGGATTATTTAAACTTCCCTGACAGAAATGAACGCTCATTCCTACTGCACCACAGATATGCAACCAGCAATTTTAAAATTATCAGTGTGGTGAGTACCCACAGGACAAAGCAGCCCCTTGAGATGTTAGCAGCACACTGGGTTATGCTTGAAAAGCTCGAGAGCTCCTTTCAGGCTTTGCCCCCCAAGTGTCAGTGAGGAAATGCTCATGTGGGAGTTGCTGGATTCATACACAAACAAGCTGTCCAAGCCAGACACTGTCTGCCTGGTCCCAACTGCTTGCTTTGCTTAATTAACCCTGCAAAAGCGAGATATTCCAGGATAACACTGGAGAGTAGGGAACAGATTGAACATCCTACTTTCAATGCTTCCCATTCCCTTTGCTCTCAGGTGCATGAGGTAATGTAAATAAGAGCACCCTTGCCACAGAGGAATACAGATACAGAACAAATGTGCCACTAATCATTAGTCATAGATGCTTTGGGCTGGGAGCGACCTGAAAGTTCATCTTGTTCCAACCCCCTTGCCATAGGCAGGGATGCCACCCACAAGATCAGGTTGCTCAGAGCCCCACCCACTCTGGCCTCAAACACTTAATGAGAAGAGATGATTTACCGGTTAATGAGGAGCTCGCAGAACTTGTAGTGACCCTTATCTGCTGCAATTGTTAAAGCCGTGTCTCTTGAGGAAGGCACAGGTGGGGCATTCACATCTGCTCCTTTATCAAGGAGAACCCTTCCAACCTCTGCATAGCCTCCTGAAGCTGCTTCCATCAGAGGTGTGAGACCAGTCTGTGCAAAGAGAACGAGTTACTCTGTGAAATCTGCACCATATACTTCAGATAAGACATAAATGATTCCTACAAAGGGAAATCAGATTTTTATTTAGCTGCTTATATTTAGTTTAGGAGCCTAACTTCAAGCAGTCTCTTCCTCAAAAAAAGACCCCAAAAACCCAACCAAAAAAGCCCCCAACAACAAAACGAAACACCCACACACAAACCAACCAAACAAAACCAACCCAAAACCCAAACACTCTTGGGCTTTGATTTATACAAACCCAAGCAAACTGTTGACTAAGCACCACCAGATACCTGTCTCAACAGCAAATGCAAAGTTTATAACAAGATCTCTACAACAGAGGTTAGAACAGATTCAAATGAAGACACAAGTGTTTCTACAAAAATACTCAGAAACTGGCTTTAGAGCTTTTCTCTGGCCTCCCTTGGCACTGAGACTGATCTGGGCCCAACTTAGTTGCCAGGTCAGACTGTTAAAAAAACTTACACCAGCTGCTAACATGCCCAACTGACCATTTGAGAGCTGGCTTTTATCCATATCCCCTTTTCTCCAGCCACAGTCATTCCAGAAGCAGGCGGGGTAGACAGACACAGCAATTATTTCAGCAGCCTTAGGAGTTACCAAAAATTCCTTTGTGCTGGGGAAATCAGTCTGGCTGTCTACACAAGCTTTAAGCTTGCTTTATGGCAGGAGACACAAAGCTGTCCCAGAGCACCAAAGGATGGGACCTGTGGAGCATTTCAGAGGCACAGAAGGTCACAGTACTGAAGCCACGGGTTCTACAGCAACGTAAAAGCTTTACAAAGTTTGACTGCACTACTTCTGTTGTAGACAAGAAGTCTGCTCTATATGAGAATCACAAGCAACACTATTCTCTTCCTGCCTAGACTTCACTTGCATGTAAAAATATCTGTATCTGTTCTGTTACTGAGTATCATGTCAAGTTTAAACCTAAAAAAGTCTAGACAAGAGTCAATCTAAGTTTCATTATAAACTCAGAAGGACCAGTCAGCTTATCCCTAATGCAAAAAAAATTCATCATCATTGATGCTTTTCTATTTCTTAAAAGAAACCAAACTTATTTCAGAACATTTAAGTGCTCTGATGTAACAACTCCTCTGAGTCCTGAGAGGCTCAAAGTAACAGGAAAATCTGAAGAAATTTGATGACTCAGAGGCAATAAGTCATAAGGAAAGGCAAATCCCCCCCTTACCTTTGCCCTGTGCTCGACATTGGCCTTCCTGTCCAGGAGCAGACTGACCACCTCTGCCCGGCCCTGGAAGCAGGCCAGGGTCAGGGCTGTGTTGCGGTTGGTCTCGATTTGGGCGTTAATGTCAGAGCCCATATCAAGCAGCAGCTTCACGGCAGGGACGTGGCCATTCATGGCAGCCAACATCAGAGGAGAAATCCCCAGCTTGCTGCCAGTCCTGAGGGAAAGAAACAAACTGAAGTGCCTATGGTTAAAGAAAAGCTCTAGGAAATGTAAGTGTATCCAAGAGCAACAAAATGTTCTGCTGTAAGTCAGAAGGGAACATGTAACCTACACAAAATATAGGCACTGACCTAAAATAGTAGGGTTTTTAACTGATTAGGAGAAACCAGCAGAGGAGCTACATGCAATAGATAATTGCAATTTATAAACAAGGAAAATACATTTCAGCTGTCAGACACTCTAATGGCTGAAGCAGACGTGAACCATAAGTTAGATAAACTAAAATCGAGGCTACATCTGATTTTTTCAAAGAAAAATGTGCTTCTAGCACAGCTGCAGCTTGAACTTTCCCTAGTTAAAGAGTTCTCTCGCCCTGTCTGGTGTTAGAATATATGTAAGTTTTCTTAAAATGAATAGAGAGCAGGCTTAAGAGACACTGCTGTGTAAATCTGTTCCTCTGCCTGAAAAGGACATCTTCAAACACACAGAGCTGCCCTGAGCACTTTGGCTGCTTCCTTGACGTGGTTCTATTGGAAATAGTTTGACTTCCAGACCTCAGAATGGTGGAAAAGGGAAAGAATAGGTTTGCAAACTATAATCCCTTAAAACTTAAGTGTAAGTCAGATTTTAAAGCATGAAGATAACATGAATATTGAAGATGTCATCAGAGTAGAAAGACTGTTGTAAGGAGGTCTGAAAGCACCTGAGATTCCAACCTGTGCCTCAGGATGGAGTCAGCAGGGAGTGCCTGTGCCACGATGCAGCTCAGCTGGTACATGGTACATTACCTGGAATTAATTTCTGCCCCAGCATTGAGAAGAATCTTGATGATATTAACATAGCCACCAGATGCAGCAAGGCTTAACGGCGTGTAGTCAGACACATTCCTGTGTTCTTTATTTGCTCCCCGAGCCAACAGCAAATCAACAACCTGAAAAGACAGGAGGAGTATTAACAGACAAATGGTGGCCTTTGCTATCATCCATGGGTTGAGAGGATGTTATCACGAACTTTCCAATGTGCTACCAGTTTCCCTTGTCAACAGACAAGATTCCATAGGAAAATCTCCACCCTCTTCTGCTTGCCTTTTCCCTGTCTCTGTACAGCCCCCACAGCCCATGACCACAGAAGCTGAGCACTTGTCTGCCAGAAAGATTATTTTACCTAACTAAAACTGCAAGGCTTTAAATAATGAAGTTCTTCCTGGGAATCTTAAGTTTGCAAACAAGAGATCTACCCCACTCCCATAATGCCTCACAATGCTTGTGCATCTCTTTCAGAAAAACTCATCTGACAGCTTGAATTCAAATGACATTTGAGCCAAGTTTGATATCTGTATTATATGAACTTTCCAAAAATATGTGGTAAAAATCTGAGTGACTGATGTTAATGGAAGCAAGGCAAGGAAGGACTCCTCTATCAGAAGTTGCTTAAGAGAAATAAAATGGAAGAAAATTAAAACATTTTGGTGATGTACTGTACTTAAGTGGGCCTCAATTTACTATTAATATAAGCTAGGTGATTTCCAAACAAACTGGGCAAAAGGGTGTCTTGCTAAGCCAGAAACATAAAAGGCAGATTCTGGCATAAAGAAAAAAAATAAAGAGGAAGAACAGAAGACTCCAGTTGTTCAATACATAATGCTACTACTACAGGCCATGCTGGTCTTGCCTTTTTTATGAGAAGCACTTTTACTGTTAAAGATCTGCAATTCAAAAGAAAAGTGGAAACTTTCCAATTTTGGCCAACTTTTTAAATCCTTATATTAATCTACTACAAAGCCCTTGGCCATCTCCATGCCATCTTCTAAGGCACTATGCACATGACTGAAATAGGAAGGATTTAACAAATCTTATTTGGACAACAACACACACACACATCTGACAGAACTCTGAGATGTCCTTAAAAAACTGGTACAGTGTGTTCTGCATTGCATCTGCACTCATCAGCCCTGTGCATTATCACTAAAGCCACGTACTGCCCACACAAAATCCCAGTTTCTGTCCTGGTGTGCCTGCACCGGCTGTTTCAGGTTTGAGAATGGGGAAGATGGATAAGGGAAGTGCTCAGTGAACAAAGTTATTCAATAAATATCTGCCTCCCTCACAGAAGTACTTACCTTGTGAGGATACACTGACTAAAGAAAGACCACAAGTTATCACAAGTGACCATGACCATTAACTAAATAAAACTGGGATAGGCAAAGGCAGAGAAGAAAAAAACCCTTAAATTTCTTCTTCCTTTCTTGGAAGAGGAAAAACCTTAAATCAGCTACACTTGAAGAGGTGAAAAGCCTTCCAGAAAAAAAGTAAGATGTATCGACAACAGAAGAAACCCAACACTGGTCAAGAAAACCTATGTGCAAGTAACAACTGAAGGCCTTTGAGGAGAGGTCTGTACCTCCTGGCGTCCACCGGAGCATGCCAAGGAAAGCGGAGTATCCTTTGTGCGCTCGGACTGTGCTTCTATGTCCCCACCTTTGTCCAGGAGAATTTCCACCACACCAACATGCCCAGCAGTTGCAGCCAGAATCAAAGGTGTAAAACCTAGTAATATGAGATGGCATTAAAAAGCAACCCTGAGTATCTCAGAAGTATTATTAAGGGGCAGAAATGCACCAATGGTTTTATTCACAATGACTTCTATTGATCGTGTCTGTTCCTCAGACTGGGGGGTTCCTAGTGGGCACCACAATCTCAGAGCCTTTCCCAACCCTCTTCTGATCCTGTCACATCCAGGTTCTGATTCCAGCCAAAGGCTCTTCAAAAGAAATCTAAACAGTGCTTCCAGTGATCAGTTTGGATTAAACTCCGACCAACTCCTCTCCTTGGAGGAGTCATGGCTTTCTCCAGAATCACTGTTTAATAAAGCTCCGTCCAGGGAACATATCTGCCCTGTGTGTGTTGCTGATTGCCAGGGTCAGTGTGAGCTCCAACACACGTGGCATGGTGGTTTTGTTCTCTTAGCTCTAAAAGATGTGAGATTTTGCTGAACTCTGTTCCTGAGAATGATACCCAACCCGATCATTGCCACCCCTCAGCTCTGTCAGCCAAGATCAGATGGTTACCCCCATCAGCTCCTCTATCCAGCTTGCCAAGGTCATTTGTAGAGGGTGAATCATAAGGACAGAAGTGCCTCACATTTCACAAATCTGCTTAGGATCCCACTCAGGTGCAGATGGAAGCTCACTGGCTTTGTATGATCAATGTTACTACGTGAAGTGCAAGAATGCAGCTCACATTTTGAAATTCACTGTTTCAAGCTGTGTTATGGCTTTCACTCACCCTTCTTGTCCCTGTGTTCAATATTGGCACCACGGGCGATCAGCACAGACACGAGCTCCTCGTGCCCTCCCGCGCACGCGAGGGTCAGCGCAGTGTCGTGATTGCTTTCAGTCTTCACGGAAAGGAAAGACAAAGAAGCAGGCATTCAGAAATTACATCTTCCTTTCAGAACTTACCAGAAAGCAGATCCATGCCAAGCTAAGCTCGATTACTCACATGTGCATCGATGTCCACTGATGGATACATGGGGAGCACAGACTGTGGGGGCACATTGCTGGCTGCCTGCGGGCAGGGCTCGGGCGTCGGGGACTCCGTAGTGTGCGAGGAGCTGGTGGAGCCGCTGGGCACTCTGCTATTCACAGCTGAAAATGAGCACCAGGTTATTAATCCACTCTTAGGAAGGTCCCATTTTATATGAAAAATATTAAGTCCCATAAAACTGCAATGGTTTAATATCAAAACAGTAACGGGGGAAACAAAGTGAATGTTCCTAGAAACAAAAAGCAGCTTTCCAGCAGTTAAACAGTGTAAGCATCGACTCCAAACTGTGACAAGTTAGAAAATAATTTTATGAATTAGTCTGTATGCATTGCAAGTGTGAATTATGAAGGTGATTAGTTACCCTTTTTTATTTGTAACCTTCACTGTTAAAAGGAGTTCAATCATATGCTCAGTCTAAGCAGGCAAATCATTTATCACTAACACACAAACCAAATGTTCAAGAACAGTCTTATTCTGGAATCCCAAAATTTTTCATGTAAAGGTTAGTGCACACTTAGCCTCCAGAGAAAGTTTTCAGAGCAAGATGACTGACAGCAACTCACACTATTAATCATGTCTCAGAGTTAAACCAACCCAGGAAAGTGGGAGGGAAGCAGACAGGAGGGGGCAGTCAACAAAAATAAGAAAGCTGAAAACTGTTTGTGCTCCCTAAAATTTATTCTGATTGATGCACAGCAGGTAAAAGATGTCATCCTGAAGATCCAGCATTGCTCAGGGACACAAGGAATGCAACTTTATCTTCTTTTTTTTTTTTTTTTTAAATAACAATTAAAAAATGAACAATTGAGAATGAGATTTTTTTTTCCACCTAATTCTAAATCAACAAGCAGAGAACTCTCCCTGGATGTATCCACTGTAGGGACAGACCTCCTGCCTGCCTCTGTAACCTGATGAGAGTCCAAGTGGAGGCTGGATCCCTGTAATCAGCTGGGATTACCTGCCAGAGAGGTCTAACACACCTACACACTGACTCCATGTGTGCTTTAGCTTCAGTAATCCCTGCTGATGGAGCAGCTGAATTTGACAAGTATTGCCACTGCTGGATTGCCAAATGTCTCAATTGTGCAGCCTCAACAGCTGGAACACCCAGCTTTAGTTATTCCAAAACACACATTATTTAGCAGTACTCCTGGAAGAAGTAACTAAAGGAAAACACAGCTACAGGTAAGAAATAAGCAGCAGCATTTTGCTTTTGTCCAAGTTAAGGGAAGATGAAGGATGAACTCAAACCTGTGTATGACCTAGAGAAAAAATTTTGCAAACCTTTCCCAGCTCAACCTTCCTCATTCCATTGTCAGATTCCACACCAGCAATTACTCACAGAAAAATGGTGTAGATGGAAAATCAATAGGAAAAGCCCCAACATGACCATTAATACCACTAATTCAGCCTAGAGAGCTGCCAGTGCCTGACAAAGGAAACACAGACTGAAGCACAGGAAAATGGGTCGCTTCCATCGGGTTCTGGAAACATGGCATGGGGGGGTCCACTGAAATTTGGGAAGGTTCCATTTTCAGTTGTACTTTTTAAACAAAAAGTTCTCCTTGGTGCACAGGCAAAACCAGCATTAACATTTGGTCACCACGTTTATGCAATGAAGTACCAGATCTGAATTCCTGTTACAACCTTCATGAGCAAACCAGATTTGTATTAAAAGTTTCAAACACAAAAGCTCACTATGGATTATCACTTACAGCAGCAAATGAGTGTTAATTAATGCAATATGATTATTTTCTTGCTTAATGCACTGAAGTGCAAGATAATAACTGGATTTCTACAGATTACTCCTTCCAAAATACAGACACCATATCACCCTGTAAAGGACTCATGTTAGAACAAGCTGGTCCTTCCTCACAGAAGACACTGGCTCAGTTTTTTTCAGATCTTGCAACTCCAGATACACATAAAACCACATGCATGTGCTGTGCATGCAGAGCAGGGTGTGCAGAGGGACTCCACTGGAGACAGTTTAAGGGTCGTAAAGTAATATATTCAGTGTTGCTGTCACAGGTTCCACAAATTCTCTGTAATTCACAACCATGACTGAAAATATCCAAGTATTTCTCGCATACTTGAGATTTTCATCATGTGTTTGAAACATACAGGTGTGCACTAAGCACTTCATGTGCACAGGGATAATGTTAAACATGAGAGAGAACACCAAAGGCAGTAGAAATGAAGATAAACCCTGCACTGATACCCTAAAATCTAGGGTTTAAAACAAAATCTAACAAATATTCCTACAACACCCACCAATTAATCACCCCCTCTATAACTGCTGCATTTACAAAATGGCAGGATTTTTCAAAATGCTATTTTTTATTTCCTCAGTGTGGTTGGCAAGCTGGGCCCATGGAGCACCAGCGTAATTTGTGCTTTGTGGAGCAAAAAAAGCCTGAAAACTTCTGCCTCCAGCTTCATGGGGCTGATTTAGCTCAAGTTACACAGCAAAATACAGATTTTTAACTTGAAAATGACCTTGCAGCAAAGGTTCCAACATGGCATTAACATGGAATGTCTGTGGTACCACAGCTCAGCAGTGAAAGCAGCACTGACACTGCTTGACCTTGACTCCAGGGAAATACCAATTTGTGACAGAGGTTTTAGATGTGTCTATAGACTTCAATATTCAAAAGACTTGCTTTTAGAAAAAAGTTATCCTACACATGAAAAAAATCCAGGTTTCCCATGTTCTACAAAGGGTTTGCAATGTTCCAAGGGGTCTGACTTGGTATGAGTTGGAAGCTGAATGCTGGTCTTTAAAGACATGGATGACTATTTTCAAAGTCTAAAGGAAACATGAGTAAAACAAAAGAAAGCAAGAACTTGGTACTTTATGCAAGTACAGCTCTGGAGCATTGGCAGTACCTGGAGCAAGCAGCTCTGGATGAGATTTCAGCTGTAGGCTGAAACTGTGGCTACCCAACTGCTGTCATGACACGAGCACTGGCACTCAGGAATGCTGGACTTAGATTTCAGTTCCCCTTTCCTCAAAGGAACTGGGATTTTCAGGACAGAGAAAACCATCCTTTTTCAAGCCTGAGCAGCCTTTCAACCTGTCCAGGCAGCTTCTCAGTAACCTGCTGCTGCAGAGATTTTTCATGTTGGTAACTGCAGCTCCTTTCATGGGTCACCATTCCTCACTCCAGATTGTCCTGGTAAGCAGTTTTACTCCAAACACCAATTCTCAACACAGTAACTCAGATGTCACCTTCCAAATCCTTACCTTAAAATACCATAACTCTGTATCACTGACTACGACCAGAATGTCAGAACCAAACAACAAAGTTTCTCAGAGCACACCTGAAATTTCAGTTTGGAAACATCAGCTCAAAGGACAAGAGTGGGACAGAAAAGCACACACAGCCTCTTCACTAAAAATACCAGCTGAGCAAAACAAAAGAAATAAAAATATTCCAACTAGAGACAAACCCCAGCAACATAGGAAAGTTCCTAATCTTTAATACCCTAAACCAGAAAAAAAGCCTCAATTCAGATACTACAACTAAGAAATTAATTATGGTAAATGCAGAAGGTGAACTGAAATGAAACTTCAAATATGCAAGACAAAAGGCTCCAAGAAACCAAATAGATACTGAGTAATGAAAATGATAACTGTGTTCCAAATTAATTTATTGCTGTCCCACTCTAAACTGCACAATATCTCTGTCTCTTTTGTAAACCTGGTTAAAATTTTGACTGTAGTAAATCACACCTTAAATGTACTATTAAATGCAAGATTTTTGCATCAGCGTGTCTAAATAAACCCCATTACAAACAAAACATTCTGATTGGAAAAAGATGCTTCATTTTTAGGTTTTAGCTGACTTTCCAAAAGGTACTTTGTTACTTCTGCATAGCTTTATGAAAGACAGGATGTGTGTTATGACTCACTGGCACTTTGCACCTTGACATCCTTGACCTGAACACCTCACAGATGACACATCATGCCAGCAGAATGGAAGATAAATACTCCATTTATGTTTGTTGTCACTGTTAAGTTGGTCAGTAAAATACAAATTGGTAGCTTCACAGAAATTGAAGTTCTCCCTTACAATAGGTCCCAACTGAGGCTTCGAAAAATCTGCCTCCAACATCACAGGATCCCAGAATGGTTTGGGTTGGAAGGAACCTTAAAGCTCATCTCATCCCACCCCTACCATGGGCAGGGACATCTTCCACTATCCCAGGTTGCTCCAAGCCCCGTCCAGCCTGGCCTTGGACACTTGTAGAGTTCCAGGGGCAACCACAGCTTCTCTGGGCAACCTCAGGGCCTCATCACCCTCACAGAGAGGAATTTCTTCCCAATATCCCATCTAATCCTGCCCTCTGGCAGTGGAAGCGATTCCCTGTGTCCTGTCCCTCCATCCCTTGTCCAAAGTTCCTCTCCTGGAGCCCCTTTAGGCCCTGGAAGGGGCTCTGAGGTCTCCCCTGAGCCTTCTCTTCTCCAGGTGAACATCTCCAGCTCTCCCAGCCTGCTCCAGAGCAGAGGGGCTCCAGCCCTTGGAGCATCTCTGTGGCCTCCTCTGGATATCACCACTGGTAAGAGCAACAGTAAAAGGTATTTCAAGGGCAGAGGGAAAAATAATTTCTGTTCTTCTGAAGCAGTCCCCACCCAAACTGAAATCTTCAGCAGGAATAAAAATGCTCATACCTCTTATAAACCCAGAGTCACTCACTACCATCACTGCAGCTCCAGCAGTGGGATCAAGGGGACCCTTCAATGACACCCCGAGTGAGGGACACAAGCTCCCTAAAACCCAGGCTTCCCATGCACCAGGCACAAGCCCCTGAACCATTTTTCCTGCAGTTGGCATGTAAAAATCAGATCTTGTAATACTTTTTAGTGTTCAAAATTTCTTTGCAAAATTAAGGACTAATGGGCAAGTTTGTGGGAAAAGTGCATTTCAGATACAGATCAAAGAGTGCAGAGTATGAGTAGTTAAACAGTTTGTTTTTACATGTCTATAAATCTGAGTAGTAGGATTATAATTTACATGGGGGTCACTTTTACACAGTCTGGATTTACAGAGTGAGAAAAATATCTATCTTCTGACAATATTTTTGGAGGGAAGGGAAACGAAAGAAACTTACGTATTTCAGAAGAAAATATAGTTCAATATAGCAATATCAATACATTTTTGCAGAAGCCTCTGGAACTCAACAGCTGAAGTCTCCTCAAGTTGCATTTCTGTAAATGTTGTTTCTAATGCATAAGAAGGTGCTATTTGTAGTGATCTTTGAAATAATTAAATTCCATGTCTTAGCAAAAACGTCTTGATTTACTTAGCAAAACCAGAAGCCGTTTTCAGAAAGCAAACCAATGTCTATTCAACTTTTTAAAATAATTTTTAAGACACAGCTTTTCTGGTTGTTTGCAATCTTTTTTCCCACAGCACAGTTCTCACACTCAGCTAGACTGCAGCACTTTGCACAGTGGGGACACTGAGTTTGTGGCTGCAGAATGAGTTGCTGACCACGAGAGGGTTCAGACTCCATGGCCTTGCGCCAGACACGTTCAACTCTCAGCAACAGCAGCTACTCCAAAGATTAATCCCCTGTTGATTATGTTTTACATTATCCATTCAGATTTCCTCCTTACACACTGCAGTACTAAAATTTGGAGTAATAAAAATTGAGAATGTTTTAATGTTGGCTGAGTACTCTGAAGAGCAGCACAGAGCAGGGGGGGATGCTCACCATACCAGAACAGGGGGAACTAAACCAATGCTCTATAAAACAACTGGAATTACACCAAGGAAAGGACAGGAGCTGGTACAACCACCCCACCACTCCACCAATTCTGAGTTCCATGGGAGGTTGCAAAGTCACAAATAGTCTTGACTTGCAAGAGCTTGATGCAATTACCATTCCAAAGGCTCCCTGGAATGGCTGGCCAAAGATCTCACCGCACGCTTCTACAGCCTTGACATCAGAGGACATGGCAGTGACTATGAAACGGGAGGGGCAGGGGGAGACAGACAGGAAAATAATGGGCAGGGGGACAGGCACAAGGCACAAAGAAAATTTGATAAACACTGAATAAAAAAAAACTACAGACCAAACAACACTGGCTATATCCTACATACCTCCAGAAGCAAACCTCAATCCTAGACAAGTCCACGAAATGAAGTCACCCAAAGTGATCCCTGTTTTTGCACAAGGGGACTCACACAACCCGATGTGTGGGCATTCCCATTCCTCTTCACACCGTACCAACATGTGGAAGGATGGTGGGGTTTTTGCTTTTCATCCAGCTAACAGGACACGTTTTTGCCATGTGGAACATCTAACCAGCTGATATTCCTGTACAACACGCGGGGTTTAGCAGGGATTCTGCAAACACGAGCCATCGCAGAACGGAGCGGTTGTGCGAGGAGTCCAGGCCGTGCTTAAGCTCCAGCAGCAATGAGAGGGATGTGGTTGTCCATCAAAGTGACAACAATTTGGCTTTTTCTAGAGATGGCTACCACATTGAAGAAAGTCACTGATAAGCCTGCACAGAAAATTCTACAGACGATATAAATCTGTCGTGCTTTTGGGTTTCCTAATGGGCACTGCTAATTACTCATGATGAGGCTTTTTAAAGAAGCACAGAAAAAGATGAGGCCAAAGGGGCTAAAAAAGGTGTCCAGTACAGGAAGTTTTGCACTTTGGAAAAAAAGATATTTAAAAGTATCATGTTAGAATTGGAAGTCACTGTTAGGATTAATAGCACTAATCAGGAACTTTATTCTTAAGCAAGTATTCCCAGACTGGAAAACCCCAAGATGTATTTGGAGGGAAGGAGAGAGAGGGAAACTGAGCACACAAATTAATGCAAAAATAGGTATATTTCTTAACCCACCTGCTATTAGGTCATCAAGAGTGTCGGTAAGCGTCTGTGCTGGAGTGGCAACCATTAATCCGTCTGGTTCTTGAACTAAGAGCCCCTGCCCAGCAATTTGCTGCTGCTGTCCTACATTCTGCTGATTCCCTAATGCTTTCTGAAGTTCAAGAGACTCCGTCCCATTATAACCTAAGTTACCAGAAAAATTACATTGCGGTGCTGGCAATGGCTGGATAGGGACAAACTCTATTTGTTCAGCAGGTGGTGGAGACTGGTGTTGCTCATCATCTTTAGACAAGATTGTGTCAACCTGAGGTAACCCTGAAAAGTTATCCTCTGGCAGACCCTTATCAGCTTCCACTTCTGGGAAGACCCCTGTCAGTGAGCACTGCTGCTGCAGGGCAGGTGGTGTGTCTGTCTGACCTTTGGTCTCCAAATATTCTTTGGTAAACTGCTGTTGGGTTTTCATCTGCAACTGCCTTTCCACCTTCTGCAGCTCCTTCAATATTTTCTTCTTCTTCTGTACTTGTTCTTCTCTGTTCTTTTTAAGTTCTTCAATCTTATCTTTATTTAAAGGTTCACCTTGAATTAATTCCAATGATTTAAGTTGTGCTTTTTCAATAGCACTAATTCTCTGTCCAAGTTCATTCAGCTTGCCTTCAGTCTCTTCTACTATGCATTCCAAAGGCTGGTATGGGTGAAAAGGTGGCAGTAGGTCCTTATCTGCTACCTGCAGGGAACTTGACTTCTGCTTGGATGCACCTAAGCACATGAAAAATGTTTGAAAAAATGCCATGCTGAAGATACCCCAAACCTCCCCTCTCACCCACCAAAAATAATAATAATAATAATAAAAAAAAAATCTTTACAACTAACACTGCACATCTGTCAAAGCACAGAAAGGCAAACCCTACACTCCATGTTAAGACAAGAAAGGACAAAGCAGATAGATGGAATTTCAATATTGATCCTCATATCCCTTTGAGCACAGCTATTTTAATCTTACAAGGAACCTTGACAGTTTCTGACATACATGACAATGCACTTGGGAAAGGGAATCAGCAAGACCAGCAAGGCAATTTACATGATTTACTGAGTTCCCAAAGTTCTTCTGTGTGTGCAGAGCTTAAAGCAAGAGTATTTTCCAGAGGCTGACTTCCAACAGCAAGGTTATGAGCAGAAAGACTCTATAGTTGAGAGCAGATTAACCTGACAGTAAGATGATACCTTGAGTTAGGATTTCTCCAAACACTGTAGCATTCACCTACAGAATCCTGCCACTGCAAACTTAGTGCTTACAAGTGGAGCGTGAAGTTTTAGCACCTTTTAAAAAATTCTGGACCAAACTAACAACTTGCTCACTTCCTCTTCCAGTAACAAATGAACAGTTCTGTTCATTATAAACACTTTAAAAATAACCTTCACCAAGGCCCACCAAACCTGGGCAGCCCTGCCCCAAGTGCTGACTACCCTCAAGCAACCCATGGCTGCTTTCCCAAAAGCCACATCTGGGAAACTCTAGTCACATCTTACTAAAGGGAATCTATTAAGTGCTGCAATTTTAATTATTACTTCAGTGTCAGAATTTTAATTAAAAACATGCAAGGTTTTAGCTTGATTAAATAATTTTCTGCACTAATACTCATTTCCTTTAACCAAACAGTGATTCATAGAGCCTTCAAAAAAAAAAAAAAAAAAGGAAAGGATACTTGAAGTTTTACAAAGCAGGCTCACATAATTAATCATTAAAAGGGGAACTAAAATGATATAGAGTTTGATCCATGGTTTAATGAAGTTACCTAAACATCACACAATTAAGTGAAAGTCTGGATGCAAGAACTAAGTTGTAGATCAGTCACCAGCCCTGGAAGGATTAAGTTCCCTGAAACACAGATTTATTTTTCTCTTGGGCCATCCTTCACCAATACAATAACTCACAAACAAGTTCACTTTGCATTGCTGTCAAAACAAGAGTCACATATACCTCACTTTGAAATGAATCTTTTTTGGAGGAATTAATTGTAAACCAAACCAATGTGAGATTTTTCTCTTATAAAGAGAAAGAACAAATATTAAAATATAATTAGACCAACTCTGTACTGCATACCTTCAGCAGACTCCCGGGAGTGAAAGCAAACCAGATGTAATTATATGGGAAATAACAAGAATCTTGCTAATCCCAGGAAACAGCCCAGCATCCCATAGCCTCTGGAGACGCCCTTCAGGACAATCCTTCTGCAGCTCTGTACTCTGTGCAGGTCAGGAGTTCCAGCTGAGCTCCTCTCCCCACCACTGCTGTTACTTTGCCTCTGAACCCCAAGTCAGTCCCCAGCCAATTTCTCAGCAGACAACAAGGAATTTGGGGGAAGTTCAGCAATCCCTGCCTCTGTGCTGGCTGGTGGCTCTTTAGCTCGAGCCCGCTCTAACCCATGGCCTCTTTGGCTTTGTTGTGCACTCAGGGGTTATCCTTTAATTTTACAAGTGTAACTCACAGGTTTTTGAGACCTCTCTTGAGAAATACATTTGCCCTCACCAAAAATCTCTGAAAGACTTGTCTATATTGTTGTTTGAGACTAAGCTGTGCTCCACTGCTACAGTAACCAAACTGCAAATGAACCCTGCCTTCAGCTGAGATGGGAACCCTCTGCCCTGCTCTGTTTAATGCCATCCCTAAGGTTCTTGTGTCTATTACTCCCATCCTCACACAAGGCATTCCCTCAACCCAGCAGCTCTGGACACCTTCCATCACTCTAGGAAAGAAAAGCTGCAGTTCAAAGAGACCCCCAAATAATAAAGTACCAATGCTGTCCCTCTCAATTAAGTCTGAGCTAGGGAGAAAACAAGCCAGGCATGGGAAAGATTTTCTAGGAGCACAAGAGGAAGGGAAGAGCAGAAGCACAACCCCACCCTGATCAGAGCTGGGCTGGGGAGGCAGGGCTGGGCTCAGATAGCAGCTCCAACTGGGAAGCATCACAGAAAGGTGGGACAGGTGTTAGGAGACCAGCTGGGCTCTCAGGTTCCAGAAAAGCTACAGAAATTTACATTAATCAGCTGCTAGTTAGATAGCAGGGCCACTTTTCAGGTTCCAGATCACCCTTTCTATGCCAGAAAACAGTTGCAACCTGCAACTGGAGATATTGGAAGAGGATGAGGGGTAGGAAGAAAGATCTGCTAAACCTGACATGTCCACCAGAACAGTCAGGTCAAACCTCAGGTGGAGAAGCTACACTGTTGACAGATTTGAATATGCAAACATTGGATGAACTAAAATGTAGCATTTCCCAGTTTATCCAAATCTCTTCTATATTACAACATCCTGAAAAATACCATGCCCATTTTAGTACATAATTATGAACATACACGTTAGACTTCTGCTTTTGAAATATGTAAGTACAGTAAGACTTAAAAATCCAATCATAGGCCAGATCACAATCATGTCAACTTTTTTTTAACATTTATTTTATACATTTATCTTTTGGGGGCAGCATCAGGCACCTACACAATCAACCTACTACCAAATTACACCTAGCAACATTAAGCTGTCACTCTGACCTCTAAAGCAACTCTTTTCATCATTTTTAGAAAGCAAGTTAATATGAAAGCAAGTTATTTAGACTGAAGATGACTGAAATCCAGATGTTGCTACACAGATACCACCTGCCATCCAGTACCATGATTACAGGAAAAAAATTAATCAGCAATCCCCGAGTGGTTCTGGGCATGCCAGGAAACCACAGAGTAAAGAAGGGGCTGATTCCCCAATTACTTTGTGAACAGGATCACCAATTACTCTTTTATTTGCATTTCCACATTCCCACAAGTTCTGATCCCTGTCTGGTTCAACTCAGCCATCACCACAGCTCCTGCAGAGCATGCACAGACCTTCAGCCAGGTTTGTGACCAACATACGTGACTCAGGGTAAGACCTGCTCTGCTCAAATACAGCTTCCCATCCACTTCTCTGCTTTCCACTTCTCTCCAGGAAGTGACAGGTATTTCCTATGGTCATTTTCTGTACTTCTCATACATTTAAGATCATCTCTCCCAGACCTGAGTTGCAACAGCCCATTCACCCCAGGCATCATTCCTGGTCTCTTGAGCACCCAGTAACATGCAGAGAGGACACCATGACCAGGTTTTCATGCTTCTGGCTACAAAGAACATTTGAAGTCCCTAAACACTGTGAACAAGAACCTGGAAAAATACCCTTCAGTTTTGTAGTCTTCAGGTAGCTTTCTCAAGCAATTGAACTTTTCTAATTTAAATTTGCTTAGAACACATTCAGTATTTATACAGTTGCTGCCAACAAACAAGTCTGATACCATATTTCCTTATGATTCTCAAGTTACTTGCTCTTCTAGCCCGACTTATAATCCACAGGATGTCACTTCTCCCAGAAAAGAACTAATTTCTGTGTCTTTCAGTTGTATTATACTTTGTATTTTATTAGATGAAATTCTAAGATTTGTTAACAGCTCCCTAATTTCTACTATCATTGTCAAATGAAAAAAAAGCCGATCAGAATCCAAACAGTGAAGTCCAAAAGATTTTTTCCAGCATAAAAAAATGACAGTAAAAAAAAAAAAAAGTCACCTGTGTGATACACATTTGTACATTCAAATACATCTTCTTTGCTGGAGACCCTGTTACATAAATCTGTATGAATCACCATGTCATTTGTGTGCTCTGTACCAAAATTGCTTGTCCGTTGTTCTTGCACTTGAGGTTTTTTTTTTGTAAACCTGATTTCGCTCTGAAGTTGAGAGTTCAATTTGCAGCCTGCAATTAAAACTCACCAGCCTCATCAACATGAATAAAATGAATTCAATATTGAATTTTCATGAAAATTCCATGTTTAACTATTATTTGTATCAGTAAGAAGTTCATCTGTAAGGACATGGAGGAACAATCAGTTGCTCCATACACACACAAATGCAAAATACATTATTACATAACCTTGCTAATTTGGAAAAAAATAAGTCTACTTTTCCCAAGCAAATTTATCTGCTGCATGGCTTTTAATCAATACTGAATTCTTCTTTATAAAGAAGAGGTTACTTGGTAGAAGGCTGCATGCTGAGTTTGTATGTTCACAGTATCCCTCCTGGAACCATGGAGGAATTTTGCCTCTTTATCACTCCTGCAGCTGTTTCTATGGAAAATTGCAGGGAATAGGAGCAATGCCATCCACCAGGCAATGGCCACACAGCTGAAACCAAGCCAAGCTGAACTCAATTTTCAGCCATTCAAAAATCTGAGTTACTTTCCAATCTTAAATCTTCTTCCCAAGTTTCCTCTGGTGGCTTCATGGTATATAACTGGAAAATTGCTAAGATGTAATTGAATTAGTTGGTGGCAAGCAGGTGACTGAAGCTTCAAAGGAGCAGAATTTCACAAAGCACCATGAAAAGACTGTTACACATTTGTGCTCCTGGGGACCTGCACGTGCCTGGGTGTCAAATCACCTGCCTGCACTGCTGAGGATTTGCAGAAAAATAGTCTTTAAGTCTACAAAGAAAATATTAGTAAAGGTCAGTAGTCAGGAGGCATAGATGGTGAAATCTCCCTTGGGAACTCATCCCAGACACCTGAGTCAGCTGCTGACCCAGGCAGGAAGCTTCCAGGAGGAAATGACAGGAGTTGATCAGAAGATGCTGAAGCACATTAAACAATGAACAAGCAGCTGGGACTGTGCAGTAGAAAAATCTGGTAACAATCAGAATGCAACAGCTGGAAAAGCAGGAATATTAGTGTGCTTTAGTAATGCTTTTACCTCCATGAAAGCCATATAATTTCCTAGTTTTACTGTTAATCTGGCCCCTATTTTTATTAAATAACACCATGCATGAGATCTCTGCTGGGACATATAACTCAGTGTTAGACATAGAAGTCAGATATCAGAGTAAAAAATATTGATTGAATTTGTAGCTATTGAAGTTACATAGAGTTTGTTTTTCTTCCCCTTCTGCACACCATCAGATTGTTAGATCTAGCATGGGGGTCCAGGAGATACCATATATTGAATATCTACCTGAGAAAGCTTATAGATTCCAAAAGTACCACTGAGCTTTAGGGGAACTCTGGTCTCCTTCACAGGGATCAAAAGCAAATGTGGGCAGCTTTCACCTAAAGAAATCAATTCAGTCTTGTGGAATTCTAAAAAAACCCTGCACCCCAAATGAGAACAGCTGCAAGTTATTGCCTGCTTAAAAATGACAGTAGAAAAAGTCTCATGACAATATGTTGACAGGTTATAAGTACTCACTGTAGGCCAATTAGTTCATTTGTAAGCACAATTTCAGAATAAGTATAAAGTAAAACAAATCTGGAGAAAAATTTACTGAAAACCTGATACCTCATTCTCCAAAACCAGACTACTTTGAACTTTGACATGTTTAAAACCAGCTGATGTTAGTCAAAATATTTTGAGTGAGAAAACAACCCTGCTGCTTTCCACAGGCTCCCTTAGCATCCCTTGGTGTCCCAGCATGTTTGATGAGGATCCAGAGTGTGCTCTGTGCTCCAGCCCTGCACATTGCACAAGGCTCTGCAGGAACCATGCACGTGCATTTACAAAGTAGATGGGATTATCAGCAGCTGGTTTCCTGAAGAAATCCAGCAGCATTCCTTTGGACTGTTCCCTGGGCTGGGCTCCAAGCCCCTCTTCCAGGGAGGCAGGTGCAGGTCCACGTGGAGTTGCAGCACAGCCCTGCACTGCACAGACCCTTGGGCCTGTGGAAGCAGCACACTTGGGTTTTGTATCCAAAAAGCTCTTTGTGCTGAGCTGCTGCACCTCAGGTGCTGCTGAGCAATCCTGGCCCTGTTCAGAGAGGGCAGCAGCCCATAGAATCCACCAAGGAAGGGATCTCCTGCCTCTCCCCATGGAAGCAAAAAGAGCTGAACTGGGATTTCTTTAACAGGGACACAACAGACATGGGCTCAATGTGGTGCACTGGGAACAATCCTTCCTAAGCAAGCAGAACCGAGGTCTGGTCAGCCCCATAAATAATTCTGCTCCTTCTTTCACCTGATTTTTCTTCAGCTCTTTCCAAGTTACCACCTTGGTGTGTCACCTTTATCTAAGCCTCTCTAGAGCCATTGTTGCCCCTGAAATGTTTCTCTTTTCAGTTGTTAAACACTGATATTAAATCCTTTGCCAAAATAATTATTCAAATGGTAATGATGCCCTGCACCTTCATGCTTTACTGAAGAATAATAATAAAATTCAAAATTAGACCATAAATTCCTCTTTAGAAACCTCATGTCATATCTGAACTGTAATAGGAACACTTAAATGTGTTCAAGTTTTACATCTGACTTGCCAAGAACTCTTCAGAAAACCAAATGTCATTACTGTATTTCTTGCAACACTCACACAGGTCCATAAAAAAATCTTATTGTGCTAAGGATAAGAAGGCAAGGTGCTGCATTCCTGCCTGGCAAGAGTTCACAGTTTATACAAAAACTGAGGGGCTGCTTCTAATTGAAGGCAAGTAATTGTTCTGCCCCCAGATAAACAATTTTGTTATGCAAGAACCTGACTGCTCTCCTGCCTTGGAAATAACAACCACCTCAACTCAGCCCCTCTTTCTCCCCTCCTCTCCCAAGAAGTTTAGTGATGGAAGTCTGGTGAATGAAAGCCACGTGTGTGTAACAAGTTACAAATGGCAGCTCAGCACAGGACACCAACTCTGCACTGCAGTGAGCACACAGCATTCAGCACAAAAACACCATTGCCCCCTAAAGATCTGGGAGACACAAGAGCTTTGCACAGAGTTTTTGGGAATGCTTCATCAGCCCGATGACACGTTTGGGATTGCTGCATCTCCTGCAACGCAGCACAGCCGAGTTTTGCTGACACGCGTGAAGCATGTCCTGAACCCCTGGGAACAATGAGAGCTCCCTGTGCCAGAGCCAGCATCACAGTACTGCAAAAAGCACACCTAAGGATGTGCTGACATTGGCAATGAGGTGTTTGCAATGAGAGCTGTTTCCTAAACTACAGTCAACTATTTGCTTTTCATAATTTGATTAAATAACATGAAACTTTTAGCTTTTAACTTCAATCTTCTGACTCAGCATCAACTAATCCCTTACTGATTCCCATGCACTACAAATTGTGCTCCCAGAACACTCCCACTCTGCAGGGCTAACAGGCATTGAACTGGAAGGGCACACGTGCTGGTATATAGCTTTTTGGTGGCTTATTTGAACCAGAAGTTGTATATTCTTTTCATTTGTTTGCTGTTCATTTTTCTGAAATCCAAAATATCAAGTGTTGCACATCCTAAGAAATGAAACAGTAAGTGCATCTGAGAGGTCACACACATGGCATAGGCATGGAGAGGGGCACATTCAGACATCAGCAGGTACACGATGTTTTTCTCTCTTTATTTGTGCCCCTAAGGGGTTTATGTTTGTTTGTTTGCTCTGGAAGTGCTTGGGGCTTCCTCAAACAAAGGATTTAAGCAGATCTAGCTAACACAGCTTTGGATACTGCAATGTTTAAGATCCCCATGCAAAACTGTAGATCATTAGGAGCTGCAGCTGTAATTTTGCACTTGAGAATCTGCTTCTCCTTCTGAGCTGACTCAGCAGATATGAAGATTTTGTTATAGAATCCACAGCTGGAAACTCCCTAATTGCCATTTGATGACTGCAAGGAATTTTAACCAATCAGTTTGACCATGTTCAAAGCAAAAACTCTGATGTTATGATTACTTACAAGAAAACTATTACTAATACACGAAAAACTCTCCTGTAAGTAGATCTGCACTGGTATTTTATAGTGCCAACAAGTTTGCATTGCTACTGAAGGAACAGAAAAAAGTTGGTGCATCAAGTTCATGGATAATAACTACAACTATTCTAGAAGAACAATGTATAATATTCAAAACTGAACACCACACCTCCAGTACATTAACTTTATCTGTCTGCACTATGGCAGTTACCAGAAGCACTTTCTTCCACAAAAAATTGTATAAGCATAATTCAAATAAATTAGAATAAGCATAATAAGATTAGAGCAATCAGTGTTGCTGTATTGTAGAATGCAAGAAAATAAGGAAAAAAACTATGAACTATGCAAAATAGTTCTAAATTATACTTCATTAGAGGTGGAATGGACTACACTATGCACAAGCTCTAATAAAATGGTCCCCAGTCTATCCATTTCCAAACCACATATATTCTCTGACTGGCTCCATACTGACCTTTCACCACTCCCAAGAGAGGTGGGGAGTTGTCTTGAGGGGTCCTGTCAGGCTCCTGGGGAGGTACAACCATAGCGAGCGTATGCACCGGGACACGGGGAACCTTAAAGCAAAGGCACAGACACACTCAGGTAAAAACACCTGGCAGAGCAGATCTCCAAGTGTTAATACAAAGGTACAGATCTACAGCATACTCCACTCCACCCTTCCTAAACTGTGCATTCTATGCTACCTCTTGGTATGATCTGTCCCATGCTTTTTTACTGGGGATAATATTAAAGTAAATTGTGTTACTCTTGAGAAATCCCAGGCTGTGTTGGCTGGAAAACTGTTAATTCTTTTAGGCTTTTAATCTGCTAACTCCCCTGGATCTGCCTCTTCAGACTGCAGAACTCTGAATTTACACAATTTTTTTTTATATCACAAACAGAATCAGTAACACCATGTGAGGGTTACTACCACAAGGCTTTAGAACTGTTGAACCAAAATACCGAGCAAATGCAGAAAAGAAAACAACATCCTTCTGAAATCCTAGATTTGGGACTATCCTGTCCAGGGGGCAGAAAAGGGAACAAAGCTCATGTGTTCTTCAGGTCTCTGCAGGTAGCACCAACCAGTTCTCTCACTCTCTATCACTCTCATGTGTGCAGGGTTTTTTAGAAATCCTTCCACTGTCTACGTTCATTTTGAAATTAACTACTATGCAAGTGTTTCTTCCCAACATTGATGGTGCCATTTAAAAACAGCTCCTTATGCCTTACCTGAGACTGATCCTGAGATGGAGGTGTGAGCTGGGACAAGTCTGCTGCAGGAACCGACAGAACATTGTTTGGGTAATCCAGCAAGTAAGAAACGACATTTGTGTGTCCTCCCTTGGCAGCTTCAATGAGCATTGTTGAGCCATCCTGAAGGGAGATTTTGGAAACAAAAAGCCAGAAGATGAGTTTTGCTCCCCAGGGTAGCATCCCCATGTAAGATACAGCTCTATGACTTAAATTTACTACTTCATAAATCAGCCAGGTGGTTCTTTCAGAACCTATGAAACATGAGAGCTGCAAGTGAATACCTTGAGCCGATGAGTAGGATCTGCCCCATGAGCCAGGAGAAGCTCAACCACGGCCAGGTGACCTCCAGCACAGGCCAGGGACACCACTGTGTGATCATTGTTGGCTGTAGCCCTGTTCACATTGGCACCTAGTAAGAGATGAGCTTAGAATTAAACACAAATTCTAAAAGAAAGTATCAACAAGTACAGTATTTTGTGGAACAGAGACAAACTAATCTTCTAATCCAATTACTTCCTACACACTTCTAGGAAAAAGCAAGGGATTTTAACTGATTGGCTTCTTCACATCCTCCTCCTCACCTTGTAAAGACCAGGCAGTTGCAACAGCAACAGCAGGCTTGTAAGTGTTAAGTGAGGGAACACATGGTGTAAGAAGCACAATTCCAAATGTTCACTCTGAGCAGCATCACTGTGGGGTGCAGTTGCTACTGTTTCAGACAGTACTTGATGTGCTTTTCTGAAGGAGGAAGTGCTTTTTTCTAAGAAACTGAAAATAGCTGCTGTACTTCAAATCTAGTCTATACAACAGAGTAGGAAAAATAACCAGCAAAATATTTTGTAATTCATTCCATCATGAACTACATGAAATTAAAAAAAACCCTTAGGGGTTTGACGAATGCTCTTATACACACAACCACAATAATTTTGAATATGGATCACAAACAGGTGGCATTGTAAAGTGGCATTTTAAGCTTTTTAATTAGTTCTGTAAACCAGCATTTACCTTTGCTAATAAGGAATTGCACGGTGCATAAGTGACCAGCTCGTGCAGCCTTCATTAGTGGGGTTCTCCCACCTTCAGATTCGTGCTCCTAGAGAAGAAATAACAGATGCATAAATGGGCAAAAATTATACCACTGATTCACCTTCTGAAGTATCTTGTGACAGGACCAGAATTACCCATCTCAGCAGATCTCTCTCACAAGCAGACTGTAATAAATGTAAACTGACTGGAGTAAATTTTCATGTTACCTAAGATACTAAATTAAAAGGATTAGGACCCCATCCATACTGGTGTCACACCAGGAAGCTTCCATACTTTCACCCCTCATTTTATTTTACTGTTCAAATGCAGAACATACATGAGAACTGTAAGATCTTGTTTCCTCCTCAGAAAGGGTGGAAGATTTAACAGAAATGTCACCCAGCATCGGAAAGTGCACAGCAACCACAAACTGCAGTGCCACAGCGCTGGCAGACCTCAAAACTGCAATAATGCCTCGAGTTCACACAACATTTATAAAACATACTGAAGAGGATCAGAAATAAAAATGAGACAAATCACTGCAGGTCACAAGAAGTGTCTAAGAGGACTGGAGAATAAAGCAATAAAGCAGAAAGATGACAAAATGGTGATACAAACCAATAAAAAGGGAATGAGCATCAAGAACAATTTTCTAATTTAAAAAGTTTCTGAATACTGGAAAGATTTGGTTGAATACGTCTGTATTAGAGCAGTTACAGAACTAGACAATGTGCCTGCTATGTAGACATGATCAATACCACAAAGAATGCTGAGCAATGATATCAACCCTCCCGCAGAACAAGGGGAGAGAACATCATCTTGCTGGGAGTGTTTGTATGTGCACTCTATACTCAGTATTATCCTATTTAAATAATATTCAACCTGATCAATAATATACTAGGAATGTGTGGGTATTAATCAAACATCTGGGAAGCCAAGCTCTAAATTCATCCTTTACTTTGTAATTGCATGTATACCTGACAGTGAAAGTTAACATTCAGTACTGACAGTGGGTGACACGGCTGCTTACAAATACATGCAGACAAGAAGAGATTTGACAGAACAACTCAATTCCTTCCGTAGTTTTTGTATTCCTGAAAACTCTGCATATGTCCTTTGACATATGGCTTGCTCTGGTTGCAAGCTGCATGTGAAGTTATTTTTTTGTTCATACATTTGAAGAAGAAATCTCTTGACTGGATCTTCTGTTGGAGACTGGCCCCCAATCCAAGCCCATCCCTCTCTGTAAGAAGTTACATTGCCCCTCTCCTGCTCTGCTCCTCAGCCTTCACAAGAGCTCTGTGCTCCTGTCCACCACTGCATTAACACCACTGCATTAACACACAGCTAAATCCCACAAAAGTGCTCTGATTTCTTTGCTTACTCAGTAGTACAACACACAAGCACACGCAGGCAGACAGGAAACCTTACAGACTTACTACTGAAGTCACTTTTCTTTTCTTTTTTTTGGTTAATTAAATAGATTCCCCTCCCAGGGCAATGACTGCTTAGATGTCAATAAATACCTGCTTCTGGACTGTCTGCATGGCAGATACGTTTGCAGGACATGTAAAGCTAATTATGTTAACATGTGGCCCTATGATTGCAAGAATTAGTAGAGTGCCCTTGAGCCCTGATGCTCACTCTGGTATTTGGCATAGTTTTTCCCTCCTCAGCCACTGCCAAGAGATCCTAAAAAGCCAGAAGCTGCTGTGTGCCCGAAGCACAGCAAACCCCTGGTTCCACCAGCACATCATTCCCAAAGCAGCTGTGGATGCAAAGAATTCCTGACCACCACTCTGCTCTGAGCAGGACTTGGACACCGCTGCCCGAACTGTTTCACACCCGAGTGCTAAATCCTCACTGATGCAAAGATGGCAAGATGCAAAATTTATTTTAGGCCACTTTAGCTTTTTCACTAAGGTAGTGAAAAGCATCCTATATTGCAGTGAGATGTAGCAGATAACTGGCAGTAAGGTATAATTATTTGCAACATTCTGCCTTGCTAACAGACTTCACTGTTGGGAGTCTCAAACACGGCCAGGAGGCTTCCTCATTGAAATGCAACGCAGCGATTCTGCCCAGTTTAACCAACTGTCACTTCCTCAAGCAGGCAGAACTTGATCCTCAGCTACCACACACTTCCAATCCTTGCAGCACCATGCACACCATCAGTCCAGCCAAACCAAACCATTTGGGTGCCCACCTGCTGTAGATCTTCAAAACTTATGGCATTTTGATGGTATTTTTCACATTGGAAGATAGAAATGCATGTTTTATTTTAAGATGAAATTAATTCTGACTTCAGTACTCTCTATAACCCTAATAATGGCTATCAAACAGCATCAACTCCAGCTTTAAGGGAAGACATCTAGGACAAGCCAAAATAAGTAGCTGAGACAGTACAGTGCCTTTGTCTACTCACATCCTGCCTTTTTACCTAGAATAATCATAAATTTCAAAGATTATATACATCTGTCTATATACATATATTTTTTTCCAGCTGCATTAGATAATCAAAATCAGGACAGAGAAAATGAAAGTTGTCCCAAAGCATCTCGATTACCTTTCCAATGTGCTTTTCCCTTGTATTTCTATGAAGAGCACATCAATGCTTATTTTGAAAGATCTAAACTCAGTAAATTCTCTCCAAACACAATTCTCTGGCGTCTCTGCTCTGTAGGACTCACCACAGTATCCTGTCTCTTGTCACTGCTCTAGCCCTGAGGAATGTGGTAATTAGTACAATCAGGAAAAGGAAGAAAGGATAACACCTCTGTCACATTTGAAAGCCATTCTCTAAAGCCCTGGGTGATGCCTTCTCCTGCTAATTCTGCTGGGATAGAAAGAACACCTGAGAAGAATTTTCTGGGGGTTTGGGTAACAGATAGGAAGGGAGGGGAAAGTGAGAGAGTTACCCAGATCAGGTAGGAGTTTACAGTGGCTGCATCTCTTACACTGAGACTCAAGAAGGAGATGAGATTCCAGTTAGCAGTAATTATTTCCTTTCTAGACAAATCAATACTTCCAAGAGCAGAGCAGAAGCAGAGTCATCAGGAGCATCTTACAACAATCACTGTTATTTTTGAATTCTTCCTTTTGAGTCCTCTGGTTTAGGCAATTCCACGATCAGCTGCATAAAGGCTTTCCTCACACACAATTCTTGGTTCACAAATATTCATAGTTATATTAATCACTAGGATAGCTTTTTAAATCTTTTTTTCCCAGTGTCACATGTTATTTAAAAGTCCAAGAAGAAAATCTGTATTTTCAAAGTAAAACTCCAACTTTTCAGTTCTTTAACAAACCTCCCTCATGCATGACAACAGTGAATATTTAGCAGAAATCTAAATATTATTCTGAACAAAGTGATCTAGAGAAAGCTTTTGATGCAAAAAAATACAGTCCCTAACATTTTGCTGCTTTTGAAGACTGAACTATTCCAGCAATCACCAACCTACCTGCCCCAAACAACCTTCCTGAAAACTCAACAAGGCCTCTAGTTTAAAGTAAACACCTAAAAAGGGAAGACCTTAGAGAAAGCAGATTTAAGAGGGCTGCTATCAATGAGACAACCTGCTGCATTTGGGAAGGCTGGGGTATTATTTTTTAAAACCAGTTTTAGAAAACCCAACAGAAGGGAAAATATGCCCCAAGAATGCCCCATTTAGTCTCCACAGTGAGTCTCCAGATCTTTGAAGAGACTGAGATGCCTTGAAGCCATGCTTGTCCTTAGCACGTACCCTGAGGCTGCAGCTCACAAGCATCAAAGGCCAACCTCACCTCATGCCTGCCCAGCTCTACGCCCTCCAAAATTGTCTTCTGAAAGTCCTCCTGCTTGTCCTGAAGAAGGAAAAAGAAGAACTCACAGCTCTTGTTCTACAAACAAACGTTCCTGGTCATGAAGACCTGGAACATGGACTTAAACTGAATGAGATCCACGAGCTGAAAACTGGTTTGCTGGCATGAGGCAGGCAAGAAAAATGGTAAGACCAAGCAATGAAGCTCTCATGAATTCAGACTCCTATCATGAGCCATTCAGATCCATAAAGGTCAGATGCAGCCTCTTGTTACAGACAAGATGGATTTTTGTTCACTACTGGCAAAACAAAGAACTTCATTGTACTTTGCGCTATCCAGAGATTGCAGCAACCAAAAAGTGTTGACTACAAAAATGAGCTTCACATGTCCTACCACAATTTATCTGTACAAGACTAAGGGCCAAGTCTAAAAAACCCAGAAATCCCTGACTTTCCCCTGATGGTTCAGAAACCAGTAAGGAAAAACATAACAGCACCTCAGATTCCTCACTGCAACAGCAACACAGCAATCTCCAGAGCTGCTGAATTCAAATCCAAGAAGACTGACTGTTTTTGTAGATGTTGAAGTGGTGCCTCAGCCACACTGCATAAACCCACAGTGTGTCACACACATCAAGGAAAGTGAGTTTAATTTAGGAGCCACGTTAGTGTGAGGGATGCAATCACCTGAAGGCAAAATGATGATCCCTGCCATGACAGAAACGTGTCTGTAAAAGCACTGTGTCATAGGAGAAGAATTAAGAGGTAGTTTGGTGTGCATGTTTAGGGCTTTTTTGCAATTAGAGTTACATGGATGACAGGTAGCCAGTTTTAAACTTCTAAGCAAAGCAAGACGTTGAATCTTAACAAGTATTGAAGAGTTTTGAGGAGACCCTGACAGTGTAAAATGAAGAAAAATACAAGTATGAAGCTGCCCTCCTGAGTTCTCTTCCATCTCTCAATTTCTGCATAAAAGCTCCCATACACCTTGTAGGAAAAAGGTGAACTCCATCACTGGATCAGCTCCTACATAGCACAGCCTCATGTACAGCTGCAAGAGGGTCCGAGTTCAAAGATCCCAATTTAAAACTCTTTTCTGAACTTCCTAGCTGAGAAAAGCTGAGATGATTTCACTGTCCAAAAAAGAACATCTCTCTTTTGTTTACAGCTACATTGAAAGAGACAAAGATGCAACCACCTTGTCAAGAGCAGTGTTGCCTTCAAAAGGGACACCAGAATCTCCTTTAATCCAGGTGTGATTCTACATCAAAAGGCAACAGGCATCCAAAAAGGTCCTTTTAGTTTATTGAAAGGTAAGCAGCTTAAAAGCAGGATATCATCTCTCATTAAATATCACCAATAACCATTGTGAGATTTGCAGTCTTTAACCTGGTTCCTGTGGGAATATTTATGTACCTCCTATGTCTTATCTTACACAATCCTTGAGAGGAAGGTGACTGCTGGGAAAGACACAAAGAAGAAATAGGAAAGAAAAAAAGAAATCTTATAGGGAAAAATTATCCTCTCACCTTTGATATTAGACTACCCTTGCCACACTGCTAAATAGATTTATTACTGAAGTGCTGGATATTTTTTCCTGAAGTTAGTAAAGCATACTTCTGCTTTCAAAAAATGCTTTTATCAACTCATATTTTGGAGTTCCAATCTCCAAATTTTTACTCACATAGATAATGAAATCTAAACTAGGTGTTCTGTCCCCATAAATGTTGCAAACAAGTAAAATTTACATTTGATTCAGTGGTAGGAGCTCAAGCTGAAACCCTGTAAGTCCCTACTCCTGAAGGGGATGGGGAAACTAGAATGTAACTATGGCACAGATGGGATCACAGGCTGAAGGCTTCAGATGTGCCTCAGATTCAGTAATTCCTACACTTGGCAAAAGGGAGCTGATTTCAAAATGCATACATTAACAAGGAAAGGTGCAGGCCTGCCAGCTAGTTTTGCTGCAGATTTTGACAGGCCAACTTTGTAACGACATGGAAAAATCCCTTAAAGAAGGGCATCAGAAAAGCACAGAATTGTTAACAAGCCAGACTTCATGAACAATTAGTCACAAGGAGACAAATTCATTGAAGTACCACAGAGGAGTGAGCAGACAGATGAGCACTCTGACACTGCTCATTTCTAGTACAACTTGTCACTGTAGAACTTTAAGGAAAAATCAAGCACAAACTGAAGAAAGTCCACCCCAGCCATCATTTTAAAAAAATTCTCCAGGTGCTTACAAAGCCACATTGCTTAAGGAATCAAACAGAGCTCTCAATATCTTCACTAGTTCCTAAATTGAATTACTGAATATTTGATATCTAGGCCAGAGGAACAGTCCCTGAAAAGCATCAGTTCCTGTTTTCACTTGCCAGAACAACACCCATTTGTGATGCTAATGGTCACTCCCAGTTCAGACAAAACTTTATTGGAACTAGAATCATTTTCCATAAAACAATCACAGAATGATCTGGGTTGGACAGAACTTTCAAAGACCATCCCATCCAACATCCCTGCCATGGACCAGGACACTTTCCACTAGACCAGGCTACTCCTACTTTATTTTACTGTTTAGGACATAACCAGTATCTTCCTCAAAAAGAGCTGCTTTCCAACAGGATAAGATGTTGCATGTCCAGCTCCTCAGTGTCTCTGAATAAACCTCAGGGATAATGAAAGTTTCTGGAAAACAATGAAGCATCAGTGAAAGCAATCCCAGGAAGGAGAGAATCTGCAGGATGAAAAAGGAAGGAAAGAAAAGCAACAGGAATACTTTCTTTTGCTGTGTCTGAACAGCAGCAGTGCAGCAAAGTTAACTGGGCAAATGTAGACAGACCAGTAAATGTCTAAATCCAGATCTTCATTCAATTCCCAGTTTCCTGGGACAACTTGATAGAATCATCTAAATTCATTTGAATGAAAATTGAAATCTAAAAGAACAGTCTCCTATGGTAGTGCCAAAGAAGCTTTTTCATATCCAGCAGTAAGGTAACAGCCCTCAGAGCCCTCCCTCAGCCCATGACAAACATGACAAATGTATTCAAAACACCTCCCAACTTCGAATAAAGCAAAGCAACACAAGGGTTTGAACAGAAACTGCTTCAAACCAGAGGCACCTGCCATCAGCATCACTACCACTCTGCAGGCATTTCCCAATTAACTGATAATCAGAATTCAAAACTGGCAGATTTACATTGCAGGTCTTCCTTCCAAAGCAATTTTTTGCTTCCTTACTCTGTTTTCCTTGTCTGTTGTACATTTTCACTGGCACTAGAAGAAAATGCAGCAAAAGAAAACTTTACTTTAGAAAGGACAGAGATTGTCCTCTGCAATGCTGACAAGTTGATGCTGATGGCCACAAGCACTGCTCACCTTAGTGATGAAAGGGGGGAAAATGACACAACTCCAAAAATTTGAAGTGACATTTAAGCAGCAACTCTTGCACGTTTTAAAATTTATGCACAACAATTTTTTCTTAAATTTTTTTTTCATTTCAAGCTTTGCTCCCCACAATGAGATACTTCATGGGTTTTACCTTTATATAACCAAGTACTTCAATATTTTTTAAAATATCCAATAAACCCCCCAAGCCTATCCTGCCCCTACTGGAGTGGCTCATGTTCGGTACCCAACACTGAATTGAGCTAAGTGCAGTAGGCATGCCAGAAATCTCACAATCTCCCTCCCATTAATATGATTTTCCTCCCTGATAAGAACAAGTAAAGCAGAAAATTACTGACATTACTGCAGAAGAATTCATAAGCCCTAAAAAAAAGTATAGTCTCAAAGAAGAGTGGTAATACTATTCCCAACTACAGCATTAGTTTATTTATAGAACTTCATTAATGACTGAAATTCATTAAAGTAACTTCACTAGTACGCTGATTTATCAGGTTCAGTGATAGACTTTTCAGGCATTCTTGGTTTTTAAAAGGAACAGGAATTCCAGAATATCCAACCAAAACCCCAACCCATCCCCAAAGCAAAATAAAACACAAAAGCAGTGAGTACATATGGAGGGAAAAAAAAGGAGAATACTTCTCCTAGGCAATCAAAGTAACAATCTTTCCTGCTTGAGCCTTGTTTGACACAAGGCTCCTAAAACACCTTTGGAAGACTGAAGTATCAATTGTTTTTACTAACTGAAAGTCAAATGTTACATCCCTGCAGCCAGTGAAGAGGCAGTTTTGGGTCTACATAATATGAAAATAACAATTATGTAAAAAACTTGGTTTACAGTACAGAAAATAAACATGGAGAAAGCAATGTACTAAAGCCAAGAGTTAGGAGAAAGAAAAGAGATCAGATTATGTTGATCATTTAAAAGACATTGCTTTGTTTGGGGTTTTTGTGTAGTAGTTTGCACAAGTTAAGAGATTTACAGTGTTCAGAGACAGTGTTCAGAACACTGACACAGAGAAGCAGCAGTTTCTAAAAAATAATAGTAGTTTCTAAGAAAATATTTTAAATTCAGAGCAGATTACCTGTAATAACTTTTATTTGGTAGACAAACAGAATATGCAGGCTTTAATAAAAGCTTCTTTCACGCCTTTTTTCATAGCCATATATGAATCTCTATTTGTAAGCTCATCACACTGTTTTCTTTGTCTTACAGTTTGAAACCAAAGCATTTTGCCCACAAGATGCAGCAGAAGTCTTACCAGATCAGCACCAGCCTGAAGCAACACATCTGCCACATCTGTGTGTCCATTTTCACAGGCGTAGGTCAAAGCTGTGTCTCCCGTTGCTGTAGTGGCATGAACATTAGCTCCTACAAACACAACATTTTTTTCATGTTGGACATGTCCTTATAAAGTATTTCACATCAGATAAATATAAAAATCTCTGACAACAGCTATATCCTACTGACCAACAGCCTCCACAGTCCAAGGGCATTGCTGTCATGGCAAAAATTGCTCTCATAATGAAAATACTCTGAGGAGAGGGGTAAGTCAAGGCTTGCAAAAAGCATGACTGACAATCTAAGCAGATAAACCTATATGCTCACTTATTTTTCTACAGCAAGAAGGATTTCAGTTGTTACAGCAAGTAAAAGGGAATCCAGACAGCTGTGCAGACTGTCCATTTGACTTGGAGCTGTATGCCAAGGGAAACCAGGCAAAATGCACATTACTGAATTGGTATTAACACAACAAACCCATACACTTCTACAAATTTCCCTTTTTCCTGCTCTTTAAAATCATTTGCTTTAAAACCATTTTGTTGAAATAATTTGTGTATCTTCATCTATACCAGCTCTGTGAACACTACGCAACACATTACTCTTAAAAAAAGAAATGCCAATGTGATTAGCCATTTTCTTATTTTTAAGGTGTGAGGTATAATTAGAGACTCCCTGATGCCAAAACAAGGCTCCTTAATCAACTTTCTCCACTATCAGCAGTGAAGTGCAGGCAGTGAGCGTTCCAAGGGAGCTGGTGACAGGTGTCACATGCTGGTGTCACTGCACCAAGTGGCACAGTTGTTACTGTCCCTCGATGAGCAGGGAGCTTTACTTTCTAAAATTACACATCCAGCCAATTTTATGCTTATTCTTAGAAAAGAGCATACAAATAAATCAACTTCCACAACAAGGAAGATATCCCAAATATAGCTCCTTTTTCTTTACTATTTTAAGCAGAACACTTTAGACTCTACCAGCTTTATAAACTGAAAGATGAACATCAAAGCATCATTTTACCCCAAACTCCAGCAAGACTGAATTTTTACTACTGTATAATGTAGCAGTAAAGCTCATTCATCACAGAAATTCAGCACATTCCAGAATCTGTCTTGCACACTACTTCCCAGCACACCATTCCTAAAGAACTGGTTATTCAGGGAGACTGAATGCAGATAACCAGGCTTAGTCAAAGCTGGAGTAGCAAGCAAAACCAAGCATTATCGGTATTAAAATTTGTCCTAGATGCACATAGCTGGAAACAATGTTCCTAATGAATGTGGATGCTTTCTAGACATGGAACAGGATCCAGTGCTCCAGGAGGCACTTTCCTGTGTTAACAGTATCAAACAATAGTGAGGTGCAACACATGCTTTTTCCTTCTTGCTACGTTACCTGAGAATATTGTTTCTTGTTACTGCCACTGTCAAAAGTCCGGCTATCTTCCAAATCGTACAGATTACATCAAGCCTATGGTATCTGTGGGCTTAATCACTTGCTCTGAACACATACCTGCTGCCAGCAAGTATTTCACCAGTTCAAGATGACCCTCTTGAGCAGCTTCCATCAAAGGTGTTGAGCAACCAAGCTCTATATCAGCTCCTGCCTTGATAAGGAAGTCAGCGACTTCAGAGAAGCCTCCACAGCATGCCAGGGTAAGGGCTGTTTCCTGCGTTTCTTCCGTCTGTGCGTTTATGTTTGCCCCTGGGAAACAAAACAGCCATTACTGACCTGGCCACACAGCAGCTGGGGAAGTGAATGCTCATCATCCCAACAGCAGTTTGTGGGTGCAGCAGTGAGCAGTGCCAGCCCCACGCTGCATCAGAGCGATCTGCCCAGAACACCTGTTGGCCACGGATCACTGCATCCCCCTGAGCGCTCCATGGCCACAGAATCTCACCTTGTGCCAGCAGCAAGGCCACCATCTCTTCGTGGCCTTCCCGGGCAGCTTCCATCAGAGGGGTGTAACCTTCATCATTAACCTCCTCCAGGTTGGCTCCCCGCTCAATCAGAAGCGCTGCCAGCTCCACATGCCCACCACAAGCAGCCAGGGTGAGCGGGGACTCGAAGGAATCCGCAGGCATGTTCACCTGGGCGCCGCTGTCCAACAGCAGCCGTGCCACCTCCACGTGGCCGTCCTGCAAGCAAAGGGCAACCCAGGAGTCAGAGCTGAAGTCACTTGATGCTCTGGTTGCAACCACTATCACACTAGGCCTGAAAATGATCCCTTCTTTTTACTTATCACGGTTTAATTATGACAGTTATGGTAATACTGGGACCTAACCAACATTTAGGTTTCTACCTACATCTAAGGCAGGTTTAAATGCATGAGGAAAAAAAGGGCTAGATATTTGTTGGTGTTTTTGTTTCTTGAGGGAAAAAGAGTTATGGCATAAGACTTAAATATCCAGCACAATCTTTGGGACACAACAGTATTAAAGACAGCAAACAAGTGCCATAAGTAATAAATCCACTCCATGACTAAACCTCAAAACAAGCACCAGGAAAAAAGATTTCCTTATTCTTTGTAGTAGTAGTTGATTCATGACTTCTACAGACAAGAAACCAAAAAGTCCCAACTGACCCCTTCCCAGTCTAGACCCTGGGAAAGACACCTGCAGAGAAACTGAAGTGGGTAACACTAAGGCAGGTAACAGGAGGAGAGAACACTTGGAAAAACTCTTAGAGGTGACTGAAAAATGCTTTGGGGTGAAGCCATAGAATAGGAGAATTAGGATTGCCAGAGCAGTCTGAGTCCTTACCAATCAAAGCACATGGATGTATCTGTCAGCTTCTCAAGAAAGTCTTGTTAAACTTCTCTGTTATTTGAAAAAGAACAAGTACCTAAAATCCACATTTCACCTAAGGTGTAGCTGGTAAAGTGCCACAACATCAGCAAAAGGGAAAAGCTTAAGCTGACCATGAAGCAGGTCGTAGGTAACCTGAGCTGGACAGCAATCAGGGGTGCACATTAAACACAGGCTGTTGTTCTCAGAGGGTTGGCTAAAAGCCAGCAGCCACCTCATTAGAGGCATTACCCTAAGTGTGGCACTGTCCTGACCAAAACAAACTCCGAGGCACTTACAAAAGAATTGGTGATCAGAGACCAGACATCTCAGCAAGCTGTACCTGCTGCATTCCTTAGATGGAAAGAGATGAAGACTGGGAACAGTCACACCAATTTGGTGGAACAGTTCCCTTGTGCAAGGGTGCAGCAGAATGATAACAAGAAACAAATTCCTGGTTATGGACTTGGGACTTCAAAGGCTCATCTTCCTTTCTGATGCTTTCAAATGCCAACACACACTCTGTAATGCCAGAACACCTAGTCTGAAACACCTAAGAGCTGAAAATACGCAGGCAAACCTCGCAACTCTCTCCCCTCTGAGTGAGGAGCTTCACAGCCTCCAAGTCAAGCCAGCCCTTGGATTGTTTCACCAGGAAACTAAGAAAAAGCAAACAAAAAACCCAACCTAAACACAACAGTGGGCTGATTAACCTTTAGTCTGCAGTCATGCTGCAATCTCCTTTAGGTGACAGCATGCACCCACTGTCCTTTTGAATTCCTTACTGGCACCAGGCACGGAAGGCTATTCAAGGATACAATTACCAGCTCACTATCGGAAGACTTGGCCACAGCTCCCCTGTTACAACCTGACCTTGGTCTCTTGCATCATCACCTCACAACTGCACTGAGAGAACACTTGATCCTCCAGCTCTCAGCAGACTGGAGGAACACTGCAGCCTGTCTTGCAAAGATTACAGGCTACTGGGAGACAATTCAGTTTCCCTCTTTTTGCTGTGCTTCCTATGGAAACAAGGTCCCTGTTCTTTCTTCAAAGAAGTTCCCCAGCTTGAAGAAGAGAGAAAAGGTCACCCAACCACAAAAATGGTTGCAGATATGTTTTGACACAATAGCACACTCTTTATTAAGATGATGCTCTTGGATAGGGAAGCTTTTCTTCAATGGCTGCTTTGAAATTATGTGGACAGCTGCTAGAGAACTAAGGACTACATTATTTTTCAAAATAAAACAGTAGGTCAAATGAAAAACCTCACAACCTCATTTACAGAAACCTAGAAGAGAGCAAGTCATCTCTCCATGCAAAACACTTCCTCCAGTGATGACCAGACAATTGTAATGCATGAATCATCCAGCTCAGTGCACTTCTGGAAGGCTCATTCCACGATACCCAGAGACCTTATTTATAAAAACACAGATGGAAAACACACTAAAAAAACTCCCAAACAGAACCCCAAACCAGTGACTTGTACTACATCACTGCACTGCACATTACTCACCCCTACACTTCCCACAGGGAGCATTTAGAACAACACATCACCCCCCAAAAATCAGAGTATTTTTTCCTTGTGAGCAGTTAGACTGAGAAGACGGTGGGAGCTACAGCAAGCAGTTTGTTACACTACCAACACACACATTCACTTGCAGCCCCCAAACAGCTTGTTACCCAAGGCTCACTCTATTTTATCACCTCCTGCATTCCTCTGTCCTCAAGGAGGGAGCAGTACAAACAAAGGTATTTACCATGCAGGCTTCCATCAGCGCTGTGTGCATCTCATCTGTTTTGTGTTCTTGATCAGCTCCAGCTTCAAGCAAAAAACGAACCATATCTAAATGGCCTTCAAATGAAACAGACCAAAATAAATAAGCATTCCACATCATCAACTTGTAGTAGTACAGACAATACACTTAATGGAATCATTCAGATTGTCACAGTTTGCTATTACAACCTTTACAGGTTATAACTGGCAAACCTGGGCTTTTTAAAGTACTCTTTGAAAAAATACCAATGCAAACGAGTCAGCAGCCTTCAGAAAGCCTTTCCCAAAGGTATTGCTCAGCTGTGAGATGGAGACAGACCTGTCTAATTCAAGTTTACACAAGAACCTTTCCTTGTGATTTCAAGCTACAAAACTGGGCTTATTGAACAGTACAGTAACAGATCATTTAAGAGTTCCAAGGCAGCATACAACTGGGAGGATTATCTTTTAGAGATGGGTCCACGTAGATCTGAACTTAACTTTAAGCTCTTTAATAACACAGACATATTTCTGAGAACTAAGATACACACATTATATCATGTTATCTGACACTATTTTTAAAAGCTTCTACTGAGCTTAACAAAACTTGATTTCAACTCTATTACAGTTTCTGTCATTTTAGAAATTGCCCCTTCTAAGTTTTTAGCCTCTTGATGAGCATTCTTCTCCAATGCAAGACTTAGTCTTGCATTGGAGAAGAACGAAAACAATCAACCATCTTGTCAAAGATAACACAGGACAGCTCTAGTCATTCAAGGTTTTTATGTTCAATAAACTTTTAGGTCAAAAGAAACAAGAATGACTCTCCAACACATTCAGGGGTACTATTACTGGAATTTCCCTGTAAGGAACTACCATATGCTGCAGGAAATGCATGACAAATCCAGATGCAAGTCCTCTGATAGGTTATACACAGTATGTATCCTCCAATCCTAACCACAGAGGCAAAACCTAAAGTTACTATGACAGTAATCCACATCCTTAGTTTCTATTTGTAGAAAAACAATGGCTGGAAAACAAACCATAGAAGCACAGAGGATAACCACTGCACTGTTATCAGAATTAATAGAAATTGAGTTAGATGTCCCTAAGTGTTCATCATACTGAAGAATTCAGAGACATTTTTCCAAATTACACTGAAGGAAAAAAATCCAATAATAGTGGAGGCATAGTCACCCCATCAGGTATTACAGAAACGCACATTCCACATCTGCATTTTTTGAAGAACCAACAGAGATGTTTTCAGAATTCACAGATAGTTGGTGAGGGAACTGGGAATGAAATAGGGAATGTGGCAGTGGGGGAAGGAGAGAATGGTGGTGTGTCAAAGCAGAAGTTTGGACATAGCCAGTTGCAAGTTTTCATCTGCAATATGTCAAACACATCCACCACATCTGGACACAAACACAGACTTAATACTACTGCACCACAGAGGAGCATTTCCTGACATGGAGTTTAAAACCAAAATGCAGTTTTGTAAACTCTTAGGAAAGTATTCAAAGTATTGCTGAAAGTTTTAGACAGATAAATCCTAGCAAATAAATTTAAAGAAAAACACAAAAGTCAAGAGACAATACCTTTATAGCATGCGAGTGTAAGTGCACTTTCTTTGAACTCGTTGGAGTGAGTGTTGATTCCTGCACCATATTCCAGCAATACTCTTGCAACCTCGACATGCCCTGCACTGGCTGCTTCCATCAGGGGGGTGTGGCCGTTCTCATTGTGGTCTTCTATGTTAGCACCAGCTTTCAGTAGCACCTTCACCACGTCCACAAAGCCCCCGGCACAGGCGTACGTGAGAGCTGTGTTCCCTGCAGAGGAGAGGCGCCATGAGAGCCCTTTCCATCACCCATTCAGGGAAGGAGATCAGTGTTAACAGCACCAGCAGCAGCCTTTCACCTCACAGCAGTGTTACTCCAGGCTGGGTACAAAATCCCAAATAACTGTGACATGAAAGGTTTAATGACGAGCCAGTATTACAAATCAGGATTTTTTTAGTTTGAATGTTATGCTTCCTATTCAGCACACAAAAATAGATCAAATAAACACACACAAAAAGATCAACGAGTAAGTTTTACTATAGAGTTGGGGGGTTGGATTTCTGGTTTTGCCTCTTTTTTTGCCTAAGATTGTATCCTGTAATTCCTTGAAAAACTTGTACTGGCTGGCTGAGAATAAATTTATAATTTAAAACTTTGGTTCTGTAAGTGACAGACACTCACATATGGCTCATATTTTAAATGCTACAGTCAATTTTAAGGTAATTTTGCTTAACATGGCTAAACAGCAACACAAAAGAATATCTCATAGTTTGGACACATGACTTGTTTGAAAATTTGAACAAAGTTTAAATTGTATTTTAATAAACAGAATCCAACTGCAGATTAATGCTCTAAGCAAGGTTAGTTAAGATAGGGTCAAGAATCAGCAATATAGAGAACATTCAATGCATTTAAAAAGTTTTAACTCCCGTTTGGTAAAAAGACACAGAAATAACTGATGTTAATGGGATGTTTCCTATGGTCATCTTACTGAGTAATTTTGGATTATACCAATGAGAAAAGATAAATTTCATGTATTTTTCTTGTAATCTCACATCAGAGTGGTTTTCACAGGAACAGTGCTTTCCATTAGAATTTATATTAAAATCCATTTTCAATAATGGCCAGTTAAGACTCCAAACACATTCACTACAGATCTGGTCTACTCCTAACAGTTCCTGTCACGTTTCCTTGTGAATGAAAGTGTTAGACAAAAACACAGATGTTCAGAAGAGCTGTGTGCTTTATGTGCCAGCCTTGCTGACTGTGCTCCTGCTCCCCAGTTACCTGTGGAGGACTGTGCATTGACATCTGCACCATGGACAAGGAGGAGTTTGACAATATCCACGTAGCCTCCGCTGGCAGCTGCCATCAAGGGAGTGATGTCGCCTTTATTCCCTCGATCTTCAACGTTGGCGTGCATGGCTAGCAGCACCTGGGGGAAACGTTCACCACGGTGAGTAAATTGTAACACCAGCCTTTTGCTTTTAGTTCAGTGGGGTCTGTGGAAATGGTTCCCCCAGCCCCTTGACCATTCACAGTTACCACCTGCACTGGGCTCTGCTGCAGCAAATTCTGGGTTTCTACTTTCATTCATATCTGTAAGTTCCAGTGAAATACTGACATTTTCAAAAGTCACAGGGCGATTCACTGACCAGAATGACAGCACAGAAACTGCCACCTGCAATAATGACCAGGGCATCCAGAGGTCAAGCTCACAGGTGAAAAATTCTCTCCCTGTCCTCTGTTTTGGTACCAAAACATGAAGTTGAGCATTTCCTAGAACTATCACCTAAACATCTCAAAGCAGCTGCCCTTAGATACAGAAGCAATATAGCTCAGAATTACCAGAAATTAATGCACTTTTGATACAAATGTGATTTTTAAAAAGGATTGTGTTATTGAGACAGGAGTTCTTAGAATGTAACCAACTGCAGTATTTGGGTTTGCTGCTATTTTAGATCTCTTGCTTGGCAGGACAGCTGGACTGCATCTAGAACAAAAGTAGATACATCACAAAACATAGGACTCATTCCTCAGACAAGTCCCTTCCACCTAAAGGCATACATGACTGCATTTTTACATTAAAGAAACCCAGACAATAACTGGAAACCCACAATAAGCTGTATTCACTGATACTCTGTTGAAATAATTAAAAATTATAATAACCATAACAGCTAAAATGTTTACCTATCAAAGAAGCCCCTCAGACAACGCTTAACAAGTATTTGACTCTACTTATATTTGTTACTTACTTGTGCCAGTTCATAATACCCTGCTGAGCAGGCCAAGCAGAGCAGACTCTCCCCTTCTTCAGTGTGTTCATTTACACTCCGTCCTTCATCCAGCAGCTTCCGGACAGCGTTTACATCCCCATCGGAGCATGCCTCTGCCAAACTGCGACTGCAAAACCAGTTACCACACAGTCAGCTCCAAACACACCTGCCACAGCTGGCCAGCTTTCCTAGGCAACGAGGAAGCCTTTAAATAAAGGCTCTTGACTTCTGTGCTAAGCTTTACTCAAAGACACACTTTATATATATATATATTTTTTTTAAGTGTATATATATATTTAAAGGTAAAATGGAGATAGACACTTTCCTTATTGTCTAAATTAGATTGTTCTCATCAGTTGCTAACTCATAATACGCTTTCAATACAGATCAGATGCAGAGAGGAGAGCTCAAAGCTGGTTTTTGTGGTGTTTGCAACAGGAGCAAACCTCACTGATGCTATTCCCAGTTCAGGGAATACCACACAGAGGCTGTGACCATGACAAACTGCTGACTGCAGGTGCCAAGGCAAAGTCCTAGTGAAAAAGTCAGCAGTCAAGTATCACAGAGACCACTAATATGAATACTGCAACCAGACAAACTTCTGTAATTAAGAGAGCAATCACCCAGTCTTCTACAGCTCAGAACTTAACCTTTCTTGATTAAGAACTCAACAGAAAGAGAAGCAGGTTAGAAAGTAACATTTTTTGTACTTTTCTCTTACCCTATGAAGCCGACAACCTGAGGGAACAGTTGTTACACCTCTAGATGCTTCTGCTAGCAGTAGAACAGCCCCATCACTAAGTCCTAACTATAAAATTAACTGAATTTGAAATAAAACCACATTCTCTAGTTGGGGAACTGAGGGTGGTCAGTACATACTTGTCCACCTACCCGTTGCTGTGATTATTCTTCTGCTAGCAGTAGAACAGCTCCATTACCAAGCACTAACTACAAAACTACCTGAATTTGAAGCAAAATCCCATTCCACAGTGGGGGAACCAGGGGTGGTGAGCACGTACTTGTCCACCTGTCCGTTGTTGTGATTGTTCTCGGCTCTCATGCGCGTCAGCGCGGCGGCCGCCTCGTCCAGCGCGCAGCTGACGGACGACGTCAACCTCCGGAGAACCTCGGGATCTGCGAAGGCTTTGCCATCGGCAGTGGACAATTTACCAATTCCTTCAGTGCACGTTCGGTCATCAGTCGGGTTAGTAGGAAAGTCACACAAAAGAAATGCAGAGACACTGGTTTAGAGTTCAGCCACATGCACTATTAGTTAAAAATCGATTGCAAACATGCCAGATAATTAGCTACTCAGAACTAAACTATCTGCTAACATTTGCCCAAGACCTGAATTGTTAATTAACTATAATATAGCAGTAAAAACCTCATATCTTTCAACTGGCAGTTTTGTTACTTGTCCCAAAGTCTCAACTCATACCTTTGAGAAACTTAAAAAAAACCCCCAAAAACATCATATCGGGCCTTGGAGCCCAGTATCAGATGTTTGGGAAACGGGCTTGATTTAGTACTTTCTGAATGTGAGGAATTTTTCAACTTAAAACACTTATTACTCCTTTCCCACCCAAAACAAAGCAGACTCTGAGCTCTAATAGATCTTTTTTTTTAAGAGCAGGAAAAAACTGTAAAGTTTATCAGTTTAAATTCCCAGTAATTTATCACTCTAAACTGCCCAGCTCTAGCAACAGGAACAAGAGTTACAAAATGAAATTAAATAAAGTAAGTGTACTTGAAATCAATGCCTCTCCTTCACAGACATAGCACAACAGAAGTGCTTAGATTCAAGTAACTTTCTCAACAGTTTCTTTTTTTTGTAACAGTTTCTTTGCTCAAGTTTTACTCCACACAGGTTTTACTTCTTGTCGTTCAGCACAACCTATGTAACATGTGCAAACAATAACAGTGTAGGCAGGGCTTATATCTTCATGTACAAATAGCAGAAACACCTCCCAGCCACCCAACAAAAACCCCCAAACATAAATCAACCAATTAAATGTGCTACAAAAAGTAAATGGTTACTGGTTTATAGATCAGTCACCTTCACCAGTCATGAATCAGCAACTTTTCAAGTCCTTAGCTGTTAAAAAAGGGCCAAATTAGATACAAACCTGTGGAAATGAGACACCTTATCCCTTAGAAGATTTGCCATTTGCTATGTGCATATCTCTGCAGGTTTGATTTACACCACATTCATCACAACCCAGCTCGTAATTATTACAGAATAAATGGTATTTTAAGTTTGAATGTCATCTTCAGACAACATATTTCCCCAGTTTGAGAGCATCCAATTTGCTTCTCAATAATATAAGAATCAATACTTCCCAAATTCCTCCACCCTAAACCTCTTTATGCCAGCATATACCAGGCACACACTGTGACATTACCCTGCATGGCCGGTGCAGTTCTCCAAGCGCTGCCTGACAGCACTGGAACATGGATTTGCTGGAAATAATGGAGAATCCCTCTCCTGCCATTGAGACAGACACCTCCCCTGGGGTGCAGCAGTTTACTTGGCCACGGAAATGAGCAGTGGAGGTGAAATGAGCTGCTGAAGAGACTTGTGCACCTCCTCCCTGGCTCCAACATCCCACATCTGGATCCCTTTAGCATTGTCAAGGGGCTATGAAAACCAATTTATAACTAAAAACCCACTCTGCAAAGAAGTCAGAAATCACAGCTTGATCACAGCTTGGAAGTCTGGCAAGTCCAGAGCAACCTGAGCACAGAAATGAGGGGCCATGGACTCTTTGAGGCCACTGGCCACATGTCCCCTTCCACCTCCAAACTGTGAAGGCCATCACCCCTGTGGCCATTGCTGTTAAATATAGCTGGGTTATAAACAAGCCTCAAATGCCACAGCTCACGCTTCATGTATTAAACTGAATTTGCTGATGGTATAAAGGGGTTAGAAGTCCTATCATCTCTGCAGCTGGAGCAGGTGGGACAGTCACTGCAAAACTGGGTCAGGACATCAATTTAGTACCAAACACACCAAGAAAGTGACAGTTTTTCCACAGCTCTGCTTCCCCAGGGTGGCTCAGAGTAACTGCTGGGATGTTTACACATGCTATTTCTGGTGGCAGCGCTGGCTTATGCTGCCTTGCAGTGTACATAAAGCACTGCTGAAGGAAAGACAAAGAATGAAGTCTTCACAACTCAGCACTGAGGCCTCATCTGGGACTGCTGCAACCAAAGCTGAACACTGTGGTAAATAACATGGAAAAGTACTTGCGAGAAACCCACAGGACTCCTGAGCAAAAGCTAAAAACGCATAGATTTTGCTTACAAGAAGCAACACAACTGCAGTATCCCTCCACTTTAAAAGGGTCTACTTGAAGGAGCTGTTAACAGCTCCACTGTTGATAAAAGAAGTGGAAAAGATGAAGTCCAGCCAAAAGGAACCAACCCAAAAACTACCAAAACCCCACCACCAAAACCCCACACAAGACAAAAGCCAAAGTGACCTGGCTATCTGCAACTACACTGGTTATCTCCATCATTTCAGCTTACCAAGGCAGCAGAACTGACAGGTTGCCTGGACAAGCATTACCTACCCTCGATACCCTCTCTGTTTTAGAAGTTTGTTGTGGCATTCATACCTGGGATTTCTGAATGCAGAAGTCACACCACAGATCTCTTGTGCTTGGTAAAGACAAATGAACCTGACCCACTACAGCTCTCCTCTTCCCAAGTATCTGCTTTCATGGATTACAGCTGGTGGTCTCCTGGAGGACTCACCAAGTACAGGACACTGACTCTTCCTTCTGGAGAGTCAAAGCACACTTACAGCTCACTCCAGTTTCCAACTTTGTTCCAGAAAACTGAGCTATAACCACACCAAGACCTTTCAGAGGGTGGAAGGTGCCTTTTATTCATCTCACCAGCTAGAGCTCAACCCAGGTGCCATCCCCAGCTCTTAATGTCATTGTTTTATATTGCTCATGCCAAAACTAATCAACAGCCACAGAAGACATCAGAGCTGACATTTGTTTGGCGGGCTGGAGTCAAAGGGAGACAGACTATAAGAATTACCATTGCAGACACCCATTCATTCACTCCCCTTTTGCACATTATACTCAATAATTTACTATATAATAACAATTTGAAGTTTTTATTTAGCTATGATTTAGGATGACTATGCCAGAATCTCAATGCTACAATGCTCGTGTCTTTTAATCTCTAATTTACTTAATTCTGTGCCCAAATCACTTGTTCTTGTGTCACTCTCATACACACAGGGACTCCAGCAGTCTGATTTACATGCAGGATCTTGGCCAAAATTCTTCTTGCCTCCTCCCGTTCAACAAATACTGAAAGCATCCTCAGGACCATTCTATGCATTCTTGCACAAGGGTGATCACAATTTCTCACATCATTACAGTCTCTAATATGTTACTGATCTGACACCACCTGAACTGGACCCAGGGTCTGACATTCTGTACTTCCTGTAGTATTACACACAAGCCTCTATAGAGGCCATCCTTTCCATCTTTTCACAGAGTCATCACTGTTGCAGGTTTAAGTCCAAGAAGAGAATATGGGACTCATTGTTTTTTATTGAGAACAGTCCAGAGTCATTAATGGTATGGAGAGGGTGATGTTTCTAACGCAAAGTTACAGCTTAGCACTAAAATTCTGAAGAGTATGCTTTTAAACAAGGCAAAAGGAAGTGCCTTCATCCAACATGAGCTGCCATTCAAAGACTAAAAAGGTGAATTCAAAAATAGCTTGGATAGAATCACTGTAAAGCCGGTGCCTTCTATCAACCTACGAACAGTGGCCCAGAAAGTCACTGTTTAAGGATATTCCTGAACAACAGACAACTGGAAGAACAGAGCGTGGAGAGACTTTCACTTGTACTGTGATGTTTCTGCTTTTCCCTCTGCAGGGAAATGCAGGGCCACTGCAGGGCCCACAGATCTTCAGATGAGAAGAGCCAGACACATCTTCACATCCTCTGTAGCGGGAAGCTCTTCATCTGAGCACCTGCTGCTGGAGCCACGTGCCAGCTGTTCACAAAGCCTGGCAGGAACAAGGGCAGCAGCACTACCCAACAATGGAAGAGGGAGATGACTGAACTTGGGGCCAGATTATGCCAGATGTTCCACACCTTAATGCCGTATTACCAAACTATTTAAATTAGCCTGAAGTTGATTACAGAGGTGTATTAGAACAAGGAACTCACCTTTCAAGGGAGAAGCTTGCTCATCAAATACACACCTACGCTCCTATAACCAACACTCCAATTTCCTTGTTGACTTTCATACTCATCAGGGAATTCCCACCTTGTAACTACCAAAGTTAGAGTTTTAAGGTAACCTGAAGTGAGCTGATAACTTCTCAGTGTGAGCTGAGTTTAACAGGTCAGAGATACAGATATTGCCTCAGAAAAAATGAAACACCAAGAGGTGTGTGCCTTTGGAAAACACAGTTAAGTCCCGCATAGGACACACAGCTGGTGTCAACAAATACTCTGAACATCAAAGAAGACTGCTCCAAAAAGATCAACGTATCCAAGAGATAATGTCCAATAATCCTCACAAAGGCCTGCAGATTCAGGGGTGATTGTGTGCCTTCCCTGTCAGTTCCAGCACACTGCATGTTCTAACACACACTGGAGGACATTTGCTCGTAACATGTCCAATTTATGTCCTCATGTTCATCAAGAAGTCTAACTCAACTTCAGTTTGTTCAGAATCAGCTGGGGGTCCTAAAGGGCTTACACACCCCAAAGACAGGCAGTGATGGAAATGTGGACAGCTTTAAGAGCCCTAAAGAAGAACAAAATGAGAATCATGGCCCAGAAACATCTCTCTTATCTTTTTAACAGTATGTCAGGAATCTGCTCTAATCAGGCTGGTGTACCTCAAACAAGCTGAAGAGGGTTCAAGGAAGGAGACGGGGGGAACTTTGTTTTGGGTTCTTTACTGGAATCTCCATCCAGAGGAACTGAGAAGTTCTAGACTGTCCAAAGCAACTGCCACAGCCTGGTGCCAACAAGCAGTGACCCTCCCAGAACAGTATTAACTCCAGCACATCACAGCTGCTACAAGACAAGCAGGCAACAAGCAGAACTGAACACACACTGTTCTGTGAGGTCTCAGGTGGGTAATTGCCCATGGAACTAAGAAAGAAGTGAGCACTTTCCTCCTCTCTGATGATGCCTAAATATTTTCCCAAACACAAATTTCATATTACATCAGTTTCAGAGCCAGTAAACCAAAGAATAGCATCCTCTGTTTGCTTGTAAAGAGCAATCCAAAGCCAAGCAAACAAAAAGGAACAGTCATTTGCAAGTTTCACTGCATTATCTAATTTGCAGCATCAGAATGAGGGACATAAATACATTTACAAATTTTTGAATATATTTGAAATATTTACCTGTAGCTTATTGTATGCTGATTGCTCAGACTGAAGTCCTCAGGGCAAAAGCCACATATTGGCTTTTTACTCATATATTGAGTAGTGCTTTTCAGGTAAAGAAATTAGAAAATACTAGAATGCATTATTATGCATTCTAGTGTACTCATCTTCTAAAATTCATATACTTTTCAACTTTCAGATGAAGTGTTGTTAAAAACACCCATTCACACTAAGCTAAAGAACATTAGAATTACAAGGAAAGTCTACTTGTAGCATAAGGAAAATAACTGTTTTAAGTGAGAGCACAGCCTGAGCAACGTCATTTGGGATTTTTGGGTAAACATTTTATTTTGGAGAAAAGCATTATCCAGAATGCTTCTCCATTTTTCAGTGGTCATTTCAACACTACTATTCCCAGGCATGGAACAGTAGAGATTTGATATGGTAGGGATTATTTTAGCTTTGTTTTCTAAAACACTAAAAAAACTACATTGAGGCTTTCAGTCTTTCCAAGCCAAGCACACACCACTGGAATCACTGCCACTGAAAATCACAATTATGGTCTGATCTCAGCTCAGCTCCAGGGCAATCAAAACTCACTGTACCTCCACTAGCCCTGGTGTATCTGCATTTCACACAAGAACACATTCTTTTATATACACATGATACAAATTTTCACTATGAAACTACTTTTCCCTGTCTCGCCAAGCACATGGCACACCCAGAACTCACTGGCTGCAATTTTTACTTCTTCTCAATTAGTATTTGGACATGCCAAATAAAACTCATTTAGCATGAACTTAAAAGCTACAGCTTGAGGGTTTTTTATTTTATTAATTAGCATTTTACAATATTTCATCTGTCACCATCACAGCTCCCCATAGACTTCAAGAGCAGCCGAGTTCTCAATTGCTACAAATCATATTCCTGACGGCAAACTGTGACACTCAAAAATGACATTTTCAGTGCAATCTGAAAAATCATGTTCAGATCAGCTGCTAAGCATTTTCTGGCAAAAGCAGAAATTTATTCTCCTGGACCGTATTTCACAGTCCTTATCTCAAAATATCCCTTCTTCACAAATCCATACTCTTAAACACAATAGGAAATCACCCACAATATTCACCAGCAATATTCACAAGTGAAAAAAAGCCTGAAAGGTCACTACAAAACACACACACCTTTGGAGAAAATTCCCCCTAATTCCGGCGTCCAATTTTCACATACTTGACCCTACAAACTCTTAATATTACACTTGCATTTACATCTATTTCAATGCACTTGTTGGAACAGGAGCCAGCAATCTCCTTCACATTCTCTCCTCTTTCCAGCACAGCAGCTGCAGCAGTGAGATTTTCCTTTTCCAGAATCAAAAGCCAGGAAGTACTTCTCCAGCTACAATTAGTTCTTACTGTTATTTCAGTAACATTTTGATGGCAAGGGTTCCTTTTTGAGATCATCTCCTTTTACATCAGTGTGCTCAAATATCTCAAACTCTGAAAACTGATTTTAATTTCACCACAAACACGAATCCTTGATTAGCTAGTCAATATTCATTAGCATTTCTTTTGAGAAATTAGATTCATTAGGTTTCAACTGATAAATTTAGACTTCAATTTAGTCTCACGTCACTTCAATAAGGTCTACCTAGTCAGGGAGTTCACTACCTCAGACACCAACTTCCACTTTTAGTAAAGCCTGGAAGCCCAGTAAGCAAATTCAGCAATAAAAACCAGCTCTACATAGACTTACAGATGTTTCTAGAAAAATCCCAATCTTCCCAAACAGTCTGCAATTTCATCTAATTCCTCTCCACCAACCCAGTCCACCCCATTCCTTTGTTTTCAGAATGCAAGGAAGAATACAGGTATTTGACAGATAGGGAATACCAGACATATTTTAGCTTAGAGTACTGAAATAAAGGATTGGTTTAAACCTTGTAGCAGAGATTTCTTACCATGAGAGGTCAAATAGGACAGAATAATACCAGAAAAACTACCCACACAACTACCTCCTCAATACTCCTCATCTTATTTAAACTCCTGACCATGCCAGGCTTTGCTATGGCAGAACTCTCAATTTTTCTGTCAGGCTGAATTTTTTCAAGCTTTCATTAGGCACCCACTTTCTCCCAGGTATGAACATTAAGTTATCTTTTCTAAAGCTAAAATAATGAGTTTTTCTATGCCAATCTAACATTTGGGCACTTCCAGAAGGATGACTTTGTGCTCCTTCTCTCCCTGTGTTTCCCCAGGTACTCCAAGCAACCCCACTGCCCTCACACTGGGGAAAGAAGAGGGAGTTTTCTCTCAGCACAGTAAGGCAAGTCTGACAAGCGAAAGGTTTTTCTAGGCATTACCAGAACTGGTGAGAGGAGAGAAAACCATGCAGGAAGAGCAGATTACTTCCTATGACAGCAAACAGCCACTAAACCATCATACCCACCTCACACACCTTCCCCCAGTCACTCATTCACAATGTCCAAATACTTGTTTCCTAATCCAGGATCTTTATAAAGAGATTCAACCTTGCAATTTTTCAACATTTTATTTCTATTAAATCTCTACCAAAGAAACACTTGCCTTACTACAAGGCAAAAAGTTCCCAGGTGCAACCCTCAACACTGCTGATTCCTTACAGGAACCACGACTTCCAGACACACTCATCACATTCATCACATATGTGCATAAAATTGTGCTGATCTCTCAACTAAATGCACTTTGATCCCATACATATTGCATGTAGTTTATATGGAAGCATCATGAATTACTCTGGTGTCATGATTACAGATGTACTTCAGCAGCAGTAAATTGCTGGGGTTTGTTCTCATTTGGTTTTTATTTTTTTAATGGAAAAAGCACTCTTACCCATTGGCAACTAAGACCTCCTTCCCAACTTGTTTTTGATTGCAAGAAAACACAAGTTTTGAGAAAAGTATTTAAAACACAAACTAACTGTAATTCAATTTGAAAAGGAAAAGAATGGGATTAAACAGTGGTTTATAAACACCTATGTGACTCTGAAAAACCTGAATTTTTTTGGTGCTTTGCTGGGATTAAATGGGAGTTCCTGCATATCACAGTTAAATAGGAGCTTAGCACTTCATTTTAAAATTTTTTTGAATGACCAAGTCAGGGATTTTTTTTTTTTTTCAATTTTTTTTCCCCCTTAACACAGATAAAAGCCAGCAATACACACCCAGACTGATTTGCCACAGCAGCAAAACCACAGCGAACTACTTGGGTGCCCAAAGCCTTTTCCCTTGCAGTCTTCTCTTTCCTCCCCCGCTATCTCCTCCTGCCACAATCCGGCCCCACCTTCCTCAGGGCTGCAGCGAGTATTCAACTCCATTTATACTTATAGACCTAAAACAAATGCTCATCTGGTTGTATCACACTTGCCAGCCTTGCTGTGATTAGCTAAGGGAAAACTTCAGCCACGGGCGGAATTGTTCGCCGGGCTTTGTTCGGCTTTGAACTGGACACAGTCAAAGGGCAGCGTCAGCACATCCCCGAGCCGGGCAGTCACCTGCTCCCAGCCTGCCCAGCAGAGCGTGAGCACACACATCCCAGCACATCCCAGCGTATCCCAGCCATCCCAGCACATCCAGTGGCACAGCGCTGGGCACGGGGAGCTGCTGTCACCCACGCAGCGCCAGCTCTGCTCAAATTCCGAGCTTTGTGTATCAAGGAAGCATCCAGGCTAGAGACTCGGAAAAAAACCGATTGCTTATTCTAGGTGCTTATATAAAATAGTTTTAAAGCCCAAGTCACTCTTGGGGAATTTATTTGAAGCTAAGATTGTAGTATGTACAATATTTACCCATATAACTAGAAAGGTGGTAGTTTGGTAAATGATCCAGAAGCAGAGATTATGACCTCTGTAAAGAAAGCTACAAATTTTTTACTTTGTGCCATTAAATATGGAGAAATGCACATGGTTTATTTAATTATTTTACAGAAAAATATCACAGCTAATGGTTGGCAATGATTCTTCATTTCCTGGTTCTTCCTTTCATGCCGTATCGGGGAGAAATATTTTCTCATTTCAAGTTTGACAATTGCTTGGCTCCAAGAATCTGAAAGGTACACGTCAAGGAGCTAACTGCTACTGAGACATGGAAAAGAGGAACATGGAAATGGCACTGTCCACTGTGGGAGGGTAAGGAGCAAAAAAAACCTCACATATCCCTGAGAAACGTCAAGAGAAGACAAAAAATATTCACGCCGAGAAAGGTGCACAGAATTCCTGTTTTCGACTTTTCTGGCATTCTAACTCAGCCCAGTATTTCATATTTCATCCTCTTTAGGGCTTGTGTCCCTTGAAAACAAGTTACTTTGCAGACACTCTTACCTATTAAGTGAGACAAGAAGACAGCAAAATTACTTTCTGCTCCTTGAGTAACCTAAGGCTTATGAAGGGAAAGTATCACACCCCTGTGGAGACTGGCTCCAGGATCTGATCCCCATGCACAACAGAGATGCAGCAAGGCAAGAACTCAAGTAACCTTTGAGTGCTATTTATAGACAAACAGCCCACTTGAACTCTTCTCAAAGTTTCTGGCAGTCAGTGGGAAACTGAGCCCCAATGGGTTGGAATTGCCTTCCTGAATCAGAAAGCAACTCTGACTCAGTACAGTACTCAGTGACTATCTGGGGAAAAACCATTTGAAAATACTACTGCATTTTCAAGCAAAGATCCGAGAGCAAACTGAGTGCAAGTAACATCACTAACCTAACTGGGAAGCCCAATTTTAGCCCCCAGTTTATGCCAATTATGCATGGCAAAGCAAGCCAAAATACTGAGTATTTTCAGAGTGATCAACTGCACCACTTCTTTACAAAAACAATCACCACACTAATGATGTTTAGCACAGACTAGTGCATCAATTCATACTTCAAATAGAACATTTGAGAAACTCTTCATAAAATCTTTTCTTCTGCCTAAAATGACCCTTCCAGTACTGTCATCATTACATACATGCTGCATAACAAAAGATCCTGAAAGTAAGACCTTTAAGAATGCCACAGTGGATTGGAGTACTAAACAACCAAAAATCAGGATACTACAGCCTTCAGAAAGAAAATATGGAATTTATTTTACCATGACCCAACTTGAAGAAAGAACACACCCATCTACTATAAACACTCCTCTACAAGAACAGCCCAGGGGGCTCATCCCATCTTTTATTTTTTGCAGCATCCTCTTGCAGTTTTAAAAACAAAAGGGAAGAGATGCACTTTCATCCAAGTTCATGTGACTGAAGCTCTGGTGCTTCAGATGGGAGACTTTGTCCATCAGAGGTCACAGAGTCCAACGTGGCACCACAGAGAACAAGTTTTACTGAGCTTCTTCAGAGCACAATGCAGAGAGAAACCATAACAAGCATTAATCCAGTGGAGGGAGTTGCTTCCAATAGTGAGTATGGAAAACTCCAGCCAATTGAGGTTTTACCAAGTCAAATTTCTTTCACTGTTTCCTCCAGGTCTTAGCTGTTAATATGTGTAAAGACTAAAATAAAGTTGTTCTACCTCTTGCTGTGTCTCTAAAGCTGGGGAGGATCAAGCACTGGGTGTGCTTGCTGTAAGTGAAGGCTAATAGCCAAAAGCACAGCCATAGTGCAATTTTTCCTCTTTTCATTAGTGAATCTTCCTATTTTCTCTCTAGAGACTCCCAAAACAAGCTGCTTACTTGGTTTTGGCAATGCTAGACAAAGCCAGCTGGAAGTCAGGCCAGGTTGGTTAAAACTGCTGTGGTCTTCCTCTGCTACTCAAAAGCCAACTAATTCTTTGAAAGCAAAGACACAATTTTAGCCTTTATAATGATTCCAAGTTGAGAAGTTTTTTAAAAGGACATATTCAAACATGAGTGTCAGATAAAAAAATATATATACACACACATACACAGGAATAGTCAGCTGCACACACAAGAACAATCAAATGCACAAACATGGAATAATTTATAACGGTTCTTCAGAAAAGCAGTGGTAGATTTAAAGTCAAATTCTACTTGCAAACCAAAGTCAAAAAGCAGACAACAAAAGGAGATATATAAACAAAAGCACAGCTTGCAGGACAGATGAAATAACACTCCTCTCTCCATGCATCAATAGAGCTCAACTTCAGTAACACGACTCATTTGGGGCATAAAGTTATGAAGAACAGAGATCACGTACAGAGACTCCAGAGGAGAACAAGAGCAGTGAAAGTCTAAAGAACATGAGTTAAGGGTAGAGAAAGGTTCGATGTTATTTTGCCAAAAAAAAAAGAAAACAAAGATAAATGAGGATGATATCAGTCTGCAAGTCAGCTCTAAGGATGGCTGCACTGGAAAAGGGAACGCTGAACCTGGATAGATGCATTAAACAAGCAGTCAAAGCCACTAAAAACCACCAACTGCTTTCCTGCATCTTTCTTCCTTCCCCCCTGAAGCTCTTCCAAAGGAAGCAGCTCAGTGCTCCCTTCACCCTTGAGTTGCATATTTCAGTATGTGACACCGAGGACTGGCAGTCCAAAGAACCTTCTCCCCCCAAGGACTGCAGTGGCTTGGCATGCTGTGATGCTGTGCAGCTTCCAGCACTGGAGATTGTCTGTCTAACCAGTTCCTAAAGCCACCCATCAGGAATGGCACAAGCACAGCTGAATTTGCCTGGGGAGAAGGAAGAGATGAAGATAAAACTGAACCCACTGAGACTTTTTTGAGCCAAATTTTTGAAAATCTTTTAAGAAGCTGTACAGAATTTGAGAGAAAGGTGATGCCTAAATGACAAGGTAGCAATTGCAGGTTTGGAGACAAGCTTTGTTACACAGGGAGAAAAGTCCCTGAAGAACTGCACTGTGCATTTCGCTTCCACAGCAACTGCTTTCCTCATGGATACAACCAGGATAACTTTATGCAATGCAATATTTATTTTAACATATCCTAATATGTATTGAATTTTCAAGTATTTAAATAACTCATATTCACAAAGAATATAACCTGCCTTTTTGTGCAAGATGTTTAATGTGTTACAGCTGACTTTAAATCTAAAGATTTAAGTTCTTAGCTTTCCAAGTAAGGTCTGTAAAACAGCACAAAATAATTTATAGCAGGAAATGAAGATGCTCATACCCCACTGCAAAAAAAGCCACTTGTTTCCATAAGAAGAATCAAAGATGAGAGGCATATCTTACATATTTTGGTTTTTATTAATCTGGTGAAAAATAGCTTGACTTTCTAGAAATAAGCAGAACTTAATCATTTATACTGTGCATATACTACATTACCATTTGTTTTCTTAGAAACCTGCTTATAATTACTTCCTAAATACACAACAACAATATTTTGTCAAAGGTGAGTAAACGATTTAAAAAAACCAACCAATTCACGTGTTACACTGCAAAGTATTGATGACTCAGTAAATTTGTTACTTTTGACACTTTAAAAGACTCCAAATATTTGATTAGAGTACAAAACTGACCAAGGTGTTATAGACAGATGTGTTACAGCCCACACCAAGAGCTCAGGTAACTCCTCTCAGGTGTCCCCAGACACAGACCATGACCCGGACTGTTTTGGCAGCAAACAGCCCAGCTCCAATGCAATGACTCCTCACAGGACACTTCCGTCAGCTCCAGCAGGGGTGGCTCCACATCCAGACTCCCAACCTGACTTACCAGTTAGTCCAGTATGGAGTAAGTGCCTGGCACTGGTTACTGCCACCATGCTTGAATATTAAGCTACAGAACATTAAAAAAATAACCCAGAAAGGGAAATCTAATAGACTGATTTAGATCTGATCATCTGCACACCCCAAAGCATGCAGCCAATACTCAAACTCTCCTTTGAACACTTCTAAACTCTGATTTTATCACCACATGCTAAGGAAACAACGTGACTGACAAAGGCAGACAACAAGAAGAAAAGCAAACATAGATCTCAAGTCAGTGTATAGAGGTTTTTTAATAAATTAAGACTCCTCTTGCAGGAGATACAAGACTGAGGCTTGTCTACCTCCTCACTCTCTCCTGACACATTTCAGAAGAGTCACATCCTGGTGAACTCAAACTTCCAAGAGCAGTAACTGCTTCATTTCCCACAGTTCCCATGTCGGCTCCCCCCGCTCCCAGCATTCCAAGGACAGCACCACAGCAGAGCCATCTGCTGAGAGAGGAGGCAGAGACAGGGATCAAAGAGAGTAACTCTGTACCAGGTACATCCTGTCTCAGTTCAGGCACTACATAGGACTGTCAGTAAAGCACTGCTGCTTTTCTCCTGCCCAAATTCTCCTGACATTCCTTTAGGCTGAGGCTACTCCAAGCACTAATAGAGGAAGAAGTCCTGAAATCAATACTGAATGGAAAAAAGTTTTTAACCAGCAGTAATATGTTCCCCATATTGGAACAAGATAGCACAGGGTGTTTTATCTTATGAAAGAATCCAACTTGCATGAAAAATAAAATACAGCAGAAGAAAAATAGAAAGGAGAAGTCAAGTTAATAAAAACAATATCCAGGACTGAAAAAAATCTTGTAAAAGGAGGATTGCACAAACTGTTTATGGTACAATCATGAAGAACTTGCTGATTACTTATGATTACCTCTGACATACATACACAGAAATATATAAATATGTAGGCAACTTGAGAGATTGAGGAGAACCCTGGCCAATTTTTATACTTCACAAAATAAAACTGGTAACTTTTTGTCTCGTCTCTTCCCACTCCCCATCCCTTCTGAAGAAAGGTTAAAATCATCTTCATTAAAGAACTCCAAAACTACAGCTTTCAGAGCTGGTAAGGTAACTTAGCCATCTGATACCTAAAGGCAGCAATTTAAGTGTTAGGACAATGAGACTGTTCTTCACAGCAAAATCCATCTGGAAAACAGCTAAAAAATATGAAGCTGATACATTTAACACACTGTCAAAGCATGGAAGTTAATTTGACTAAGAGCAGGATTAGACTAGACTTTTTCTAATCTAAAAGCCTACTAGACTAGAAAAAATATTTAAATCATGCAAAATATCTGAGAGATATAATATTAATAATTCAATTACATGCACACAATTCAGTTTATCCAGCTTACTCAAAAGCACAACAAATCTGTATGTTTCACATACCATATACTCCTTCCCACTCTGAATCTTTAGATGGTGAAGAAAGAAAATGAGATTGTAATGTGCCAATATCTCAAAAGGCAGAAGCTTTCCAGTTAACAAGACAGTGGTGATTTCAGTGGCAGAGCAGCTTTGATCTCTAAAGAAACACCTACAGTGAAGCCTGTTCCAACTGTCCATGTGAAAACTGTTTCCCTCATTTGGTCTGTGTATCACGTCCATATAACACCAAGCATTTCAGATTGCAATCAGTCACAATAACTGGACTAAGGTAAGATTTTGGCCGTGTTGAAGGGGGCTAAACACACTTCAAATTTGATATTGCAACATTTTTATAATAAAGTTACATCTGCTCTCAGATTCCAGCAATCCTGATTCCCCCTAACAAAGACTTTATTTCTCTTTTTTTTATTTCATACACCAGTACAGATCTAGATATGCATGTGCTGTCTTCCACAAGCACAGAGGTGCAACCAATAAATTGACAAACATGAATCTGTTTTCTGCAGACCTCCACTTCCAGTTTCAAGTGGAGCTTGGACAACCCTTCAAACATTAAGTTTCTAATGCCCACCTTCATTTAAATCACAGCTCAGTTACTCTTCAGCCCTAAGAAAAGAAACACCAAGTCCACACATGAATCTTATGCATCATAAATAACATCATCAAGGAATTTCTCTGGCCCAGTCTCTGACACTTTCCAAGGGTTCCCTCGGATGCAGGATGAAAGCAAGCTGTGCTTCTCTGACACTGTTCTTTTAGACCACAGCTTATTCCCTGGTAATCCTTGTTGTTAGTGAATAATGAATGGCTTTGATCACGTCACCAAAAAAAACCCAAAAAAACCCCCCAAAAAACCCCAGGTTTGGTCAATAGGTTGGCAAGTGAGTAAACAGAAATACACATACACAGATGAAAACACTCAATTTCATAATTGCTGGATCTTCTCTAACCTTTCAGTTTATCCTAAAGCAGGTAGATTTCATCTGGGCTCATTCATAATTTGATCTGTGTTCTGTATTTTCACTAAGAAGGCGATCACTTCCAATTTTTGCCTTTCCTAGTTCCAAAATATACACCCTATTCCCCTCACCATCACCCTACCAGCTTTCCAAAGAGCAGCATCAAGCCCTCATGCCTGAATGAACTATTGAAATTCACAGGTATTTACATTATTAGAACTTGATTTCTCTTTCCCCATTTACACTACAATTAATCCCTCAAAGTCTCAAAAACACCAAACCATTTATGTGAGGGTCTCCAGCCACTTTTAATACTGGATTTCAACAGAAAAGAAGGATCTGTGTAACTCTGCTCCCTGTTTGAACATAAGGATGGACTATTCACATGTTTCATTAAACAAACCTTTGGCACAACATTCTCCCTCTCAAAATATTTTCCTCACAAGCCTCTTTGCAAATAGTGGGAGTCCTGAAGAACTCACTGCTTACAGAACTCCTCCCTGTGAAGAAACTCAACAGGAACATCATGTCCTCCAAAGGCAGATGAAGTTTCTTTACAACTTTCTTCTGCGCCTTTTTTTTGATGCTTCATTTTTAAAGTGTTTCAACGTTCAGATTGAGAAAGAACACACTTAAAATCTCTGCTGGTAGGGACACAAGCTATTTCCTCAAGTCAAAAAGCAGTTCAGTAACACTCTGTGTCACTTCCCAGAAAACTCAGCCAAACCATGCTGAAAACACTATCAACAGGGTATTTTAACTGCAGGGATTAACATTTTGACATTTCACAACTTGCTGTAGAAATCTGTGTTTTCGGTGCAGAATACACCAAACGAGCATCCAGGGTTTTAATCTGGCCGTGTGCCTGAACCAACACCAGTCTGTATCCTCTAGAACAACCTGCAGAAAGAGGACTGCACAACACAACACAAGTGAGCCATTTCCCCTTCCTGATGCCGGTACAAGTCGGGAATAGAAAATGAAACGAGTTTAACCTGTCGAAACTTTCCCACTTTGCCGTTTTGTGTTGAGGACCCACTAAGAAGAGCAAGATCTTTCACCACTTTAACCATTCATTCCCAGTAGCAAAGAGCTCTCATCTCCACCTGTCAACTACTGTCCCTAAAAAGGGCATTTAGTAGGCTTTCTTACTGAAGATCCACACAGAAATCACAAGTCTTCCGAGCTGAAATATTATTTTAAGAAATCAACAGTACCCTAATTAACAGTAGAGGAGATGTTTCTAGTGCAGAACAGCACTCCACTCTCAGAATACTAATAATCTGTTTAATTACAGCCTGAAAAATGGAATCATCCTCCAAGCAGGATGGTTCTCATTCCATAGATGATTTTACCTATAAATCCTGTCTCCACTAACAGGAGTTAAACTGAAGGAAGGTATGTAAGATTTGGTTTGTTTAGGTTAAAACTTGCCAAACAACAGGATTCAACTGTTTTAATTTATCTTCAGCTTCTGAAGGTGGAAACAACCAATATTTACAATGGTTTCTTGGCCTTCAGATTGTAGAACTATTTTTTTGTGAAATAATACAAACACTGACAGCTGTTTAAAGATAACTGCTCATCAATAAAGTGCCCGTTCTTTCACAGAATAAAGTATGGTTGTCTAAAATGAAGCTAATCGGGCAGGTTTTCAGAGAAAAACAAGAAATCTGTGTTTGTGTGCACATGGATATGTACTTGTGTGTAACTGCTGCTATGCCAAGGGGGGTGAGACACAACCCTCTTGCTAGAAATTTGGCTTAAAGCTCTCACCTTCAACATCCACAATCCTTGAAACAGAATAAGCACGTTGAGCTAGCAAGTGAAAAAATATTCAGCACTCTCACGGTGGGTAAATACAACCTATAGGAACATTTTCAAGCAGCTCAAATAACCTCGGGCTTCTACACTCACCTGTGCAGCAGCTCTCAAATCAAGACAGCTACTTACAAACAAAGCCCAACTCCTATAAACCCTACAGTACACAATAGCTGAAAACCACTCCTGCACAAGTGCTTTGAAGAACAATGTCCCATGTGGCTGCAGTTGCTAGAACTTACCTTCCAGAACTAATAAACAACACGTCCATGTGAGATCTGAGCATTAAAGGATTCAGGAAGAATGAGCAAAACTAGTTTTGCAAGTCATACTCATTAAGATCCTAATGACACAGCCACAAAGCTGGCATGTGAGAAGCCCCAAGAAATCCAAGACACTGAACACAAGACTGATTTTCCTCTAGGTTGTAAGGTGGAATCAAGCCTATCACAGAAGGATCATCACAACCAAGGACAACTTCCACCTGGAAACTACAGACAATGCTTTAAATGTCCTTGTTTGAGCCATAGCTCTGCCATCTACTTTTTCAAGCTATCCTTAATGCTAAGGACAGAACTGTGACTGAAACAACAGCAGAAATCATTTGCTTTTGCCAAACTGCAAGAGAATTCAAAGGCCCAACACTGGGCTGCCATGATGGAAGCGTAGAAGCTAACTTAAGTTGTAAAGGGTATTTTCAGCAAAACCAGGCAGATAAATCCAGTGAAGATACTAGAACATCTCCCAGAAACATCAACTTCTTTTTCAATCACCGTCAAATTATGACTTTTATTAATGAACCACCAGGTTCGCAGCATCTTCTTTAGGTTAGCCTGATATTTTTAGTGTTCCAATTCACAGTGGGAAAGACAAGTACAGCTTAACTAGAGAACTTTCCCCTGAGTATTTTCACTCTTTTGATCTCACACATTCATCAAGTGGCATTAATTTTGTCCAGTCTTTTTAGAGTGGGAGATGAAGCCCTCAAATAAAGGCACTGCTTTTTGATTTGCTCTTCTTTCCAGATTCCTTCCATTCTCCCCATGTACTTGGGAAAACCAAAGCAAGGAAACCTGCTTAAAAACAAATCATCTAATCCAGGGGACAAATACCCAACTACTGCTTCGAAATCTGAAGACAGCATTCTCCCAGGTGTTACAAGCAGCAAAGGCAACTCCTGAATGTGTCAAATACTGTGAGATCCCTGTGAGCACTGCAGACCCAGCACTGTCCCATAACACCAGCCAGATCTACCAGCAATTTATAGTTTTTGGGACACAGCAGCCACCAGGTACATAAGAGGAACTGATTTTCATTTTTAAAGCACTTATAAAGAACTAAATTATTCAAATTTCCTTAGAGCATGGAGTGTCCCAAGAATAACCCTGCAGAACAAAGTTTGGTCTTCAAGAGTTACAGCAGAGAGGCTTCTGCAACTTCCTATTGACAAAAGCTATGCTGTGTTCTAAGTTGGGCTTTTTTCAAAACCAAAATGCAAAGAGAACCCCAATCCCAAATCCCTGCCCGCTTTGCTTCCTCAGAATAAAGTTCTCCTTTAAGACTGTACACAGCTTAGCACCTGCAAATAAGTGCTATTTTATGTAGCTCTTTAATTGTTCCAAAGTAAGGTCTGAAAACCCCAATTTCAGCACACACTACAAGTCTGAGTATACACCCCTGATGATCAAATGGGATTTGTTTCAAAGCAGGGGGTTTATATCTTTTTGTCCTTGGAATTTTGATACAAACAGTTTTCAAACCCATTGCAAAAACCCCAGTCACAAATCCTAGGAGGATTTGAATTAGTCAAGCTTTCACTCTTAAGCTAATAAATGTAGAGGCAACTATGTTCATCAGGTCTGGTTCCAAAACAGGATTTTTAATATGTATTTTCCAACAGTGATACCTTAGAACTACAGAATTCAAAAATGTTTTTGTGGAAGTTAAAACAGAGAAAAAATTATTTTACCTGTAAATTTCTGGAGTAATGTATTAATGATTATATACTGACCAAAGCAGCAGGGAAAAAAGTCATTTTACCAAGTCTACTTTCTTCTATTCTCTTCCCACTAATCCTCCCTCTGGTAACACATGTAATCTCAGGTCAGTGAAATACCATTTCACACACATTAATTTTTCTAACTTTGTATGTACAGAAAGAGTGGACCAAGCAACCTGCAACACTTATAAAGAGTTAGGAGCTTGTTTTCCACGATCTGCTCATCATGGTAAATTTCCAGACTCCTGAACATTTCACTGGTGTCAAAATTTACGTGCTGCCAGATCCGTGTACAAGTCAGGTTCAGAAAAAGAACTATACAAAGAAAGTACCTGCTGCCTCCAGTAAGGCTTCTAGTCTTGCTTGTGTTTCTGGATCCACAGTTCTCAAGTCCGCACCTTCTGCAGCACTCGATAAGAATAACTCCGATGTGGTTTTAAGTACTGGGTTATCAAGATCTTCTTGGTCCAAAATAAATGATTCAACCTGTTTGCCAAGTTAGAAAAACAATTTTACCATTTTTGAAGCTTTAAAGTCAATCTAAAATATTACCAAAAAAATCACAAAATTAATCTAGCTGTACTATCATAACTGTGTTTTAACTGCCAAGAAAATAGAACAAAACTGCAAAAAGATCTCATCAACTCACTGAAGAGGTAGTTAAAACCACAAAAAAAACCCACCACATAACAAAAATTTTCTTGCAAAAATTACAGTTTAAAGCACCTGAAATACAGCAAGGTGAACTCAGATTAAATACTGAATAAGTGTTATGCATGTTGCACAGTTAACCACCCAAGCAGGCAGCCACAAGAGGCTGCAACATCTTTGTCACCAGAAGTTCATCTCCCCATGTTATTAATAAAAGCTGCCAGTAATGACTTTGGTACAGCTGGACCTATCTGAGTGCCAGGGAAAGATGGAATGTGTTCCCGAGATGCCTTTCACTTCTCTTTTAAAAGTAATTTCAACAGAGGTAGCACAGAGATTTTGTTTATTTTGAGCAGGAACACAAGAGTTGACCAAAACTGAACACCAAAACATCTGTCCCCAAGCTGGCACTCAGCATTACCCCAGTCTGCCCTGCTTTCTGGACAAGAACAGATCTGCAGAAGGATTAAGCAGGCAGGTATTCCAACTGAGCAGCAATAATGCTGTCCCACCAGTGCCCCACGTGACCTCCAAACACAAGCCCATGGAATTACTCAACATAACACACTGCAGTTTTATGACAGCTTGCCAGGGTAAACAAGGAGGATACCTGACTCACACTGTAATGAGAGCAGAGCTACATTTCAGAATCTCCCAAGCTCAGACATAATTTCCTCTATTTTCAGTAATATTTTAAGACAAAAACACTGTTTCATAATTAGATATTGTCTGTTATCTGTACCAACACTGCAGGTGCCTTAGGTTTGCTGTAGAAATGAGACATTCATGTTACTCAGCCACTGCTGCCCTCTCGCACTTTATTTCTCAGTCTCGCATTCATTTCTCAGTTTTCCCCAAAATACTTCCCCCTATTTTTCCTCAACCCAGCAGAAAACCATCATCTCATTTCCCCTGGAAATGAAAATTTATACTTAGAAAAAAAAAAATCAAATCAGGCCATCTGCAAATTCATTAAGTGCTCCATTGTGTGAACAATGTTAACAGGATCTGGGAGCAGCACAGAGCACTGCTATTCAAGAGCAACTTGGGTTCGCTCATTTCTTCCCCTTTTTGATATGTAAATGGCTGTAACACTATCCCTGGTGTCCAGGCCAGCCCTGTGTGCCAGGGAAATGCTAACATCGGAATATAATGGGAATCAGGGAGCAAGTATGATTTTTTAGGAACACTGAACAGGAGGTCCACATCTCAGTGGATATTTGTGATCCCAGCCAGCCTACAGAAAGTAGATCTTGTGTGCCAGATGCCAATATTAAAGGTAAGGCAGCAGGCTCTGATTTGGTGCTCAGAGAAGCAAGATTTCTAGATTCTAGTGCAAGCAACGGTCCTAAAATAAGAAACTGTTATTGCAAGAAAGAGTTGAACATTAAACAGGCAGAAAATGAGTGACCCAAACCAGTGATACACATTTGTACTACAAACAAAGGAGAGCTATTTACAACTCACAGCAAAACCCATTCCTACAGTAAGATCCCCCTCAGCAGAACTCAAATTCCAGGTTAGTCTACAACCAGCTTAATGATTCCCTGTTTTCATGAGCTCTGATACAAAACTGACTTCTGAGAAAATTCACCCTTCCCTACATGAGTACTTGAGGGTTTTTCATTTTTTTCCCCACAAGATTACACAAGGCACTAATACGATAGAAATATTTTTATTGCAACACGTTTGTGTGACATGGTGAAGGGCAGAAAATCCCACTGTATGTGTACCCAGACCATTCATTATATACAGCTGAGAACTACATACAAGGAATTTTATTAGATGATTATGGACATCTTTCTTCATCAGCTACACCACTACATTTAACAGCAGTCCTCCCTTTTGAGGACATACCAAAAGGATGAAAATGTCCCCTATCACTGAAGCGACTGCACTTGAGAGCAGCAAACACTGCAGAAACACTCAGTGCTCCTGGCAAGCCTAAAGGTTGAGCCACGGGAAGAGCCGGGCAATCCTCAGCCAAAGAGAACCACAGCAGCCTTGCAGCAACCTGCCAGAAGCTGTCCTGCTGCAAATTCTAAAACTTCATGGTTTTGACACTTTGGTAATGATTTGGACCATTTTCTCCCTGCCTGCTGCCCACCCAAGCTCACCGGGATATATTTACAGGATATTACAGGCAACAATGCACCTCTTGAACCTGAATCAGTGTTAATTCACCATTCACAAATACTCAGCTTGCAAAGAACCTCTCTCCCCCCAACAGGGAATACATTATGCTTACAGAAACCTCTAAACAAGTCTGTCTTTTTAACAATGATTGTGCAAACACTACTAATTAAAGTGAATTACACACACAGTTTTTACTTAAGAATACAAGTTGGGCAGTACTGGCACAGTCTGCTCTTTTCACCACTTTTTTTCAACTCTTCCTGCCTTCCAGCTCTTCTTTACATCAACAACTGTACTTCCAGAGACCTTACACATTTTAAAATCTCACCAAAAATCCTGTTTCATATACAATATTTTCATCATAGTTTTCCATCAGAAGAAGGCAGATGCTTTCATTATTACTGCACATGTTGAGCAACAATTTTTAGGTTTAGTTTTGATTGCTAGTAAGAGCTTAATAACATACCCACAACACAAATATAACTTGAGTGTGAAAATACTGAAAATCCATATGCAAAATGTTAAAATAGCTGCAGCACCGCCAGTCTCCCAGAACAAACTTCAATGTATTTTCAAGTCAGAACGTCTGACATTTCCGTAAATCAATGCATTCTCGCTCACTAAGACAAAGCTAGAGAGAATGAACAGTTGGATATCTTAACACTAATAGCAGAGTGAGAAACTACCTAACTGATCAGATATCTCTTATGAATGGAAGTGACCTACAATGATCACATATTAATAATAATTATTTTAAAAATCAAACTATCTCAAATATATCGAACAAATTTGGCTTTTCAAACAAGAAATAAACTTTGCTACACATCAAAACAAGCAAGTAAAAAACCCAAACATATTTCATGTTAGCATTCCTGGAAGACATAATACACTGCTCATGTGGCACAATTTAGGCACTCTTCTCTATCCTAATCAGATCTGCTGCAAAGTGATAGAGTAACCAGTCACTGTGCTATTTTTGGATTATTTTGCGAGCTGCTTCGGGCAGTTAATAAGCATCTTACTTGGGAAGGCTCATTAGGAACACATGGATTCCAGACATTATTCTAACTGCCAAAACAATTTCACCTTCCCAGTGAAAACCCAAGAATCTGCACAGGACTCAGGGCAGGGCTTCACCACACCATGAGTCTCGTGCTCTTCCACAGCAAGGATGGACCTTGCCTGAAGTTCTGCCAAGGACTGCAGCAGCCTGGCAGCTCTGCAGATCCAGTTACAGCCCTGGTTCCTCCCTCCATCGCAGCCATGTGGCCTCAGCTCCATCAGTGTTTATGTGTGAATACCAAGACTGAGTTTTCCTGCAGGTCAGGGGGATGCAGAGAGACTTTGCAGGCACCAACATCACCACTAACACTGGCAGTTGTGGTGAGATGGACAATGACGTGCAAGGTTACAACACATTTCTAATATTAAATCTAAACTGATCTTCCTTATGTTGCACTACTGCAAAGTACTTTTCCCAGAATAGCCTGGACCTGCTCACAAATAGCCTGTTCCTGACAGGCTACAGAGGATGGAAAAGCTTCCTGGGTAGCTGTAGAGCACCATTCTCTCCTGCAGGCAAGGGCAGCAGCAGAGACAGCTCCTTCTGTCTCTTCCTTCCATTTGTGCCACATTAGTGCTCCTGGGAAGACTCTCTTTACAAAAAGTGTTGATGGGAAAGAGAAAGGTGCTGTTAAATTATTTCCTTGAACTTGTATTTTCCAGGAACCCCTTGAGCAATGAACACTTTTTGGGGGTAACAACACCCTTTGCTCTGTTTGTGGAGTACCTACAAATAATGAGGGTGCAAGCTCTTGACTGGGACTCCTAAACTCCTGCTTTTTATGCAAATAAATGACTACCTGAATTTCTCTATTGTGTTAGGAAACTCCTAATTACTTCTGTAATTCCATTTGGACATTTTCACTCTGTAATTAACAACACCTGCAATGCTGTGTTAGGATCTCACTAGAAAGCCCTTGTGGATTTGTCTGACAAACCCAGCCTCCAACTGTTTATGTTGTCATGTCCTTTAATAAAGTGAATATCAATACTGGACTAATACTTGCAACCATGTTCTAAAAGTTTTGGGAAATAGTGATAGGACATAGCACTAAATTAAGAATGAAAATGAGTTTGTATTTCAAATTTGACATCAAACCCCTTTAAATTCCACATATAAAGGATGTCAGCTTCACAACCATTAAAAAAAATTATTCCAAGGAAAAAGTAAAGTGAAGGATTTTGTCCCTGACATGACACTCTTAGATAATCCCTGCAATGAGTAAGTGCACCACTACCCGCCTGGTGTGGGCTTAACACCACCAAAAGGCCTGGTTTTGATTTACCAGAAGATGCACTTTTCAACACTCCTCCCCTGCCAGCCCAGCCAAACATTTTTGCACCTGCTTAAGGTGCCTTCCTGTACAATCATCTCAATTTCAAGAGATGGAGTAAAGGAAGAGGAGAAAACACACACTAATGTGGGAATTTTCACAAAACCTTTCAGTGGGATCTCAGGACACTGTCCTTTCTTGGCACTTCAAAGCTAGAGAGAGAAAACAAACATTTCAGGGAAGTACTCTAGAGTCAGTACCTAGAAACAACAGAGAATCAATGGGAACATCAATTCAGACAAAATTAATGATATAAAACCATACCCACTCTGTTTGGCTTGAGCTGTAATTTCTGAAGACAGTTTTTCCCATTAAAAAATGCAAGTTTCAGCCCAAAAAGACAGAAGCCACCACGAGAACCACCAAGAGAGAATTGTCCAGCACTATGGATGCTGTGATTACACAGTATCCTGCCAGCCCCAGGGATACAGGTGCTTGGGGACATCACCACCTCAGTGGGTAGCATAAAGTACCTGAAACATCATTTCCAGTCACTTCTCACCTTGTGACAAGTCAGACACTTCCACAGGTTGCCTTAACACATCAAAAAGGGAGAAAACTCAGGGAAGGAAACGATTTTCTACCACTTAACTAAATTTCATGGAGTCTGAGAAGCTGGAAGATGATTCTTCTGGGGACAGAAAGGCATTAGATCACCTCAGCTCCCTGGAAGGCCATAAACCTGACCATGGCTCCACCTATAAGTGGAGCTGTCAGTGCTCAGCACCTGCAGCAGCAGCTCTGTAGGCAGGGCATTAGATTGGGAGGGTGGGGAGAGAAGGGGTGCAAATCTGTTTAGCTCAGGCTGCAACAGGAAGCTGACTGACTGAAGGCAGGATTATCTAAAGGACAGCCTTTATTCCCATAGATGTTAAGCAATTAGCAGCTAATGAAACAAGCAGCTATAGGATCTGGGCTGGGGTGAGCTCGTTTCAGAGCAGGTTCATGTTGCACACGCTGCTATAGATACGGTGTAAATACAGGTGGACACAACCTCCTGATCTGTCGCTGCAAGCAAGGAAAGGCCCTCACACACACAGCGTGGGCCATGAGTCCAACATCACACATCAAACACAATGTTCTTGATGTGTTACCTCACGAGCTGACTGAAATGATGGCAGAGACAGCAGGCAGGGAGCAAGGACTGACATCTTTATGGCTGCTCCACCACAGAGTCTCAAGCCTGGCATCCCACATCACCAGTCAGTTCTCAAAATTGAAGCTGTTATTGGAAACATGCAGATAAAACAATAACTCAGAGTTAATGTTTTATAGTATTACTCTCCCCTGCCACAGATTGCTGATCCTGAGTTTCAATTTTCTTGCACTCACACTGAACCATAAGCAGACATTCCTGGACAAGCAGCTGTCAAATGGTTCATGTCAATTTGACCACTTACCTGATTTCTCTCTTAAGCAAACAACTGACACTAGGCCATTTAAGTAGTTCTGAATACTACAAACTACACCTTATCCCATGCCTCTAGAAAGAGCTGTCTGATCTATGGAGCTTCCAGAAACAAGAAGGCTACAAGTTATTTTTTTTAAAACACTGTTTCACAACATAAGCAACATGATTGCACCTGTTAACCCTCATGGAATTAAGGCACAGAGCACACAGGTTGACTTCTCTTGGTACAAGAAACTGGCAATGTTACAAAGTTTCTCTGTACAGCAGAGAAGAAAACTTAACTCATCTCAGGAACCACTGAAAAAACCCAAAGAACTGTTAAAACCAGCCTGCAGCTATCACATATTCACTGCCTGATAAACAGCAATAATTATAGCTATATTTTCCCAATGTACAAAAACAATCTTTTGCAGCAAGGAGCCGTCATGTACAGAACTGAAACCGACATCTGAAGCTTCTTCAGAATTCACGTATCAATCCCAGTAAATCAAGTGCCAATTCTTGACATGTATACCAAAGAAAACCTTCGAAAGGAGACCAGGAAACTTGACTGAAATAAGCACCACTTGCACTAAGCACTTTTCATTTTCATGTATTCTATCTCAGTCCACTCTAAATCATGTTTTCAGTGCTCAATCTCAATCACATGTTTCCATGTGCTCTAAGATTCCCTCCTCACCTGTTTTTCCTATCTAATATTCCCACGGAAAGAACCCCTCTTCTTTCCTCACCTCAAACCAAGAAACAGCTGGCATAATTCAGTATTCTGATTTATTAGAATATAAACCAGAATTGTTGCATCAATTTAGCCAGGGCTTTCAGGATGGTGTCCTTGCTCAAGTATTAAATCCCAGGCATTAAAACAAAGTGAAGGCAACTTTTAAGATGAATAGATGCATTTGTTTGCTGATGTAAAAGCTCACACCCAACCAAGATGGGAAATAGTCTAAGTCACCTTCTTGGAAATGACCTTTTAAAATCTCTTTTCAATCCAAGGGGACAATGCCTAAGAGAAAAAAAAAATCATACAAGTGGATCTCGAATACAATAGTAATTCAATAATCTGTTTCCAGGCCAACCTATACATTTCAGATAGAGGAGTATCAACATTTAAAGCGACTAATTAAATTATCTAGAGGCTTATAGCAAACTGAAAATCATCCTGGGCTCTCTGCCCCTCTCAGAGCCCAAGCTAGTGGCAGCTATTCTTTTCAAGGCCTGGATAAACAGGTCTGTGCATGCTGTCCCACTGCCAAAGCAGCAGAAACCCCAATGCAACTCCTGAGCCATCACTTAGTCATTTCAAAGAAACTATCAGAGAGCCCTGCCTAAGCTGTGATCCACTGAAAATACAAGACGTAGCAGCACAAGGTCTTTAAAATATAGCTATTTTACAAAAATAATTAAAAGAGAGACACTTATTTAAGCTGTTGAATTTATCTTAAGAAATCCTAAATGTAAAGCATTCACGTGAGAGACTCCTTTTTCCCCTGGCTCCTTTTCAGGTCGTGGAGGAACACAAACTCTAAAGAGGAGATGTTCAGAAGTCACCATGACCGAGGATCGCAGTTTGGACTCAGATCATTCAGCCCTAAATGCTGATCTCTGTTCTTGCCTTGGTCTGAAATATGACTGACTTACCTACCTACCTACCTGCCATGTAACACTGTTAGAGTCATGATTTTGGAAAGGGAAAAGTTCAACAGGTTTAGGGATTTCCCCAGAAGAAAATCTTAGTTAATTAGTAATCCTCATGTTTTACTGAAGGCAAGGAGAACAACTTAGGGACCTAGCTAAAACCTAATACTAAAACACAAAATGTTCAAAACATGGGAGGTGACTCTCTGTTGGCCCACTGTCCACCAGTCAATAAAACATCCTCTTTTTCCTTTATTAGGGAATATTTTCTTCCTGCAGGATGGGTATGCAGGAAGGTACCTTTGAAAAGCTCTCCTGGCCAGAAAGGGCCAGCAACACTTGTCTCTTCTCAGCTACCACCAGTATTTGGACAAACACATCATCATAATTCAACCATGAGTAACCCCTCTCAATCTTCAGCACTTTTCCAACAGATTCTGGGATGATTTGGAAGAGCTAAAGATGAAAACACTTCTGAAAAAAAAAATCTCGACTCCCTCTTGAAAGCAAAGGGCAAAAGTGAGTAAGGGGTCTCATCTCACAAAAAGCGAGAAAGAAGTAACAGGATCAAGCACAGGACCAGCTCTTTTATGTTTTATCATAGTAAGTGTTTTCTGTCTGCACTTGAGCAGGAGATACACAATACTGCAAAAATGGAAAAAATTTTCTTGTATTTTACAGAACTTTCAAATAATCAACATTACATAAGAAAAAAAATTCTTAAGTAATGAGTTGCAAGAGTAAAAAAAAAAAGATACTATCCTATAATAGGACGCATTTCCATAAATTTCACTTGCTCAGCATTCTTCCAAGAATATGCAAAATAAAAACTCTGCACTTTCACAACAAAAAGGGAGAAGTACTTTTTGGGGGAAAAAAACCCCAAACTATCTGTATTCTATTACAATACATATCTGTGTATATTAAGAACTATAGCATATCATCCTAAATGAACTCCTAAATCTAAATATTAATTCCTCTGTACCCCCCCTTTGTCAGAGGCAGCATGGTTTTGCAACATAAAGGTTGCAACCTTGTTACTGCAGTCTGTTGCTACAAAAAAGAAGTATTTGTATCATTTCAAAGTTAAAGTAATCTTTAGTTTATCTCAGACCAAGGTCACATGAGGTATCAGCGAGAAAGTTTCTGTCTGAGATAACCTGAGGCCAGGCACTGTTCAAAAACCTCCTAAATTGACCTAAGCACTTGCACAAATCACTGATTCCTGAAGTTTGCTTACAATATCCCATTCCAGCAGAAGGCCATTCCCTGCAGAAAGAAAAGGTTTACTCGAGGCCTTTGGTTGGTGTTTGTATGGCACATGGGCTGCTGCTGGGGAAGAAAGCATCAGCAGGAGACAAATGAAAGCACCCTGCTGGAGATTGAGGCTTCAGAGCTTAACTTAAACAAAGAGTCCTCAAACAAGATGCAGCAGCTCTTTTTCTTGCTTCATGAAGTTTGCAGTGGTAAAGAAACCTAAGAAAGGTTCCTTCTTCCATATAAGTCAAGACTTGCCTCTGGTTTAAATCCAAGAATCACGTCTACTCCCCAACATCAGCTTAATATTTTAAAGGAATCTTCACATATGTTAGAGGAACTCAAAATGACCTAAGATTGAAGCTCTGCAGCCTCCTCACCTGCAGGGTCTGAGCCCCAGCTGTGGACTCCAACAAACCCCAATTCAGTCCTGGAGCAGCTCCCAGTTGTAAAGGCCAGGCCAGACATGTGCACAGAAAAAAGAGTGCCTGTGTATTCCCCTTCCCTCCACACGGACTCTTCTGCCAAGTGAATGTTGCAGGGATGGTTTGAGCTCTGAGCAGAGGACAGTGTCCCCACGGCACCATCCAGCTGTTCTTACAGCTGGATTTCAGCATCCCCCAAGGCAAGGAAAAGGAGACAGGAGAGCAGCCCAATATCAAGCCCACAGGGGAGCAGCTGGGTAGCCCCAATTTAAATCAGAACACAAGAACTCATGATTCACCATTAATGCTCAAACAAACCCTTCCCACCCCCCACCAGACTGTAACCAGTTGACTGGTGAAACCTATGTGCAAATTTGTACCTAAATATAGATGTTCAGCTAAATTTGGCAAATCTCTCCTTACCAAGGGGTTGCACTGCATATTTATGTAATTATACAGTAGTATTTCACATCTTTACTTTCTACACCTATCATTAGAAAACAGTTGCTGACATTTATTTTAGATCATGTACTCAACTGGGTCAAGCTGCATTAAAGGGGAACCCAAGTTCTATAAGAAACCTTAGAAACCAATTGGCTGCAAAATGTTATTGAATAGGATTAACCATAACTACACTGCTTGTTTCTGGTTACCACAGGCCGGGTTTGCAAAGTTACTGAGATACCTACCATGATTTTTCTGAAAGTTAGATGACTAAATTAACACCCTGACCAGCTCTCTGCATCCTCAAGAGTCGCCTCAATACTTCTGGAAACCTGAACATGTTATCCCTTGATGTTTTCTAACCAGTGAATAATTCCTCGAAGAAAATTTTACATTTCCTTCCATCTCTTACCTCCTCAACTTTGAAAGAGCTTGTCAAAAGAAAAACATCAACTGCTAAACTGAAACCCATGTTTTTCAGAGAAAAGGCTTTTCTGCTTAATACTATCGACCTGAATTTGCACCCACTTTCTGAATTTCTATTCCTTATGGTAAAGAAAATGCTGCTATTTACATTGTTTCTAATACAATGAAAACTAAAGTGACTGAGCATTACATTAACCTCAGAAGTCAAAAGACACATTGTGCACACAATTTACAAAGCAGATCCCATGTTAGGGAGGTTCAACAATGCAGCAATGACTTTCATAGACAACATTGCTAATTTCAAACAAACCATGTATTTGCTCTGAATTCCAAACCCAGTTTAAAAATTAGACCTCAGATTGCAGGGAGGGGGGCCCCAGTCAAAATCTCCAGGTACTGAACTGCTCTGGAGTGCATGCCATTCAACTACTCATCCTACTCCTTGTAGGAGGTATGTTATGTCTGATTTTTAATTATGCTTTATGTAAATATCCCCAGAGGCTTATGCAATAGGTACAGGCTTAAGTAAGGCGAGCTGGTGGAGGCAGCTCAGGAGAGGGAAGCCGAGAGCTGAGCTGACTCCATAGCCAAGGGCTGGGTGAGCTCCAGTTGTCATTGAAGGCCTCCAAAGCCCTGAATTACAGAATATGAGAGATTTGCTACATTTGTACACTCACTGCCAAAAGCCACTTACTGAACCGAGCTCCCAGATCCCCTGGCACTGCTGTCGGCACCGCCAGATTCTGTTGCTTGATTTACAACAGCTCAGCAAAGGCACCATCCCCAGCACTAACACAGTCACATTTATCACCTGCTCCAACTCCTGCCTGCCTCACTTTGCTGCTGGGAGGGTTTTTTGATGAGGATCTGCACTTTCTGTGGCCACCAAAGACCCCATGGACATGCACTAATTAATCAGCACTGCCCTTTCAGCACACCTTCACCTTGATCTCACAGCCAGGGCGGAGGAGGTTGTTTAATGCTCCTGCCTTTGGCACCACTGTGAGTGCCAGCAAAATTCACAAGGGGTGGTAATAATACACTTAAAGTCACACCAAAAATCTCACTCTAAACAAGTTGCAGGCTGCGTTCACACCCTGATCAAGCTCAGAAGGCAACGAAGTAACTATTTGCACTGAGGTCAAAACCACCTCATTTCTCAGGTGAAAGTTTCTCCAGGCACTCAGGAGATCCACAGCAGGCTCTTCAACACAGGAATAGTGCAAAACTCCTGCCCTCGTCCCTCCATGCCCAGAGACGTGCTCCAGCTTGCAATTGTTGCTATTTGCATGTGATAATTTTAACTGGTAATTCTAGAAAATATTCTGCACAGCTGCATTTAAATTTCACCTTGTGCACCTAATGCAACTCATTTGTACAGGATCCACTTTAGTCCTTGATTCCCAAACAAGATCCTGCTCACTGAGAAAGGAAACCAGAAATCTTCAGTTTTCTCCCAGTTCTGCAAGCCAGGATAAATGGGGCACACCCTCTTCACCTGTAAAATGGGGACAATACTCTCCACTCTAAAGTACTTGCAGATGTGATCTGAGAAATGCAATATATTTTCCAAAAGGTTAGGTTAAAATATATTGCTCTTTTCGTTCTCTAGATAAATGCTTCATTACCCTCTTTGTCCTACACTTCCCTGATGGTTTTCTTTTTTAACTAATTTGCCATTTTGACCAGTCCAATTATTTCATCATATTAAACTCAGACTAATACTAGGATACAAAACCTAAATACCACTGCAGAGACGCAGCAGAGCCTACAGAATATTGTACCATTATTTTTATGGCTTCAAAAGTAGAGAGAAGAGTACGGATCAAGGCAGCATGGCAAAAACTCACTATTTTTTTTTTTTTTTTTTCATTTTTAATTCTCCCTTTTAGTTCTCACTAATTCCACCCACTGGTAACAGCTGAAGGCATACACCCAAATCAGTGACTCATGGCACAAGACCACAGTCCAAACAGTGACTGACTGGCTTCTCAAAGCAGTGCTGTTCAAGAATCGCACTGTTCCATCCCTGGACCTTAACTGCCTTTTCTTTGCTCAAAAAGAGAAAAGAAAACAAAGAAAGAAAGAAAGAGAAACTGACAACCACTGACAACAGGTGCTTCCTTAGCTCTCAGGGAAAAAAAAAAAGAAAAAGAAAAAGAAAAATATTCCCCCTTGGTGCTCCCAGCCAAGGCACATTCTTCCCACCCATGCTCCTTCCCCAGGTAACTCTCCACAACCAGAAACACAAGACACAAGAACTCCCCAGGCAATTTCAGCTTTGAGATTAGCCCACCTCCTCCCCTTGTGTGCTGGAAAGCTTCAGGTATTTCAATTCCGATTGATTTCTTTTATATTTTAAATAATTAACTTTTCCCCAGTTTTTTCATATGAATCATTTAACTTTAACAGCTGTTTGGGAACCTTTATTTTTCTGACCTCGATGCCAACCTCCCAGACACATTATTTATAATAGGCTGTCTTTCTTAATACTTGCTATTAGTCAAAAGGGTGCTTAGTTAACACCCTACCTGTCCAATCTTCGCATCCCTTAAATAATGGGGTGGGTTCAAAAGGGATAAGCTCTCAAAGTAGGACTCTGCTCACCTTGTAAGGAACCACAAACACCCTGATACAGACCCATTTCCCATCATTTTGCCAGATTTTGTAGCCACTGCTTTGTATCTTTATGAAGATACATTAAAATGTGACAAAAACGACCTCCTAGGGAGCAGACACTCATGGATTACTTGTGTCCTACTCCATCTGTAGTAATTCTTCCAGCTCCCCAAAACAAGTCTGTACTGGAACACCTAATTCCATATGGGACTGACTGTGGATGTCCAGGACACCAATCACACAAGGAATGTTCACATGGACGTGTTCGTCTGCCTGATCATTACATTTTGAGTTTAGTTAAATGTCCTGCTGTTAGCACCACCTCTAATGCAGCTTAGGTGGTCACGAGCAAAACGCAAATGTGGATCTGCATCACTTTAATCACTTTTTTTATTCAGATAAGACCTGGATCAGGTTTCAGGAGGGCTGGGCAAAAGACGGTCATGAATAGAAGGCAAAAAAATCAGCCACAGGAGGATGAGTGCAGGCTCCCCTCCTTCCATCTCTCCAGAAGGAACAAGGACACATTCTGAAGTACACTTGCTTGGCCTCCAAGTTAAAAACGGTATGGATCACCTTGGCTATTTTCTTCCACCTGCAGAAGTCCAAAGGAACTGCAAAAAGCCTGCAAGCAGCAGCCACTTTGTCCTGCTTTCCACTAAAACTATGTAAGGGCTGTGATGCAGCTGTGATCCCATCTCTTGCTAAGAGACTACTGAGGAATGAAGATTCACCCTTCGGTGCAGCAGTGACAGATAAAAGCCTTCATTTGCCTTCTCTCCCTAGGCTACATAAAGCAGCATTAGATGCCAGTTTACAGGTCCAACAACGCTCCATTGGTTGGGATAAGGCCCCCGTCCCTCCTCCACACCCTCCCTTTAAACCTCTCCGCAGGTTTGCAAGATCAAAGGGAGACACCTCCATTACCCTCTTCCATTTTGTTGGGTAAGAAATATTTCTATTGCATAAAAGCGTGTGTGCATAGCTATATCTACAGGAATTTATCCGTGTCTGGGAACCCCGAGCCCAGGGCAGCAATAGTGGGGCTGACGGCTTCACTTTGTTCTCCGCCGGGTGCAGGATCTCGCCTCCCCCTCCAAACCTGCTCCCAGGTGGACGCGGCTCTTTGAGGTCAGGACACATCCTTCCCCCGCTCAGCGCGCAGAGGGCCCGGCCGCCCCCGGCGCTTCCCCGGAGCCGCCGGGAGGCGCGGCGGGGCGAGACCCCCGCGCTCGCTGCCTCCTGCCCGGCCCCGGGCCGCGCTGCCGTGCGGGGCCGCCGAGACCCGCCCATGGCGGCGGGAGGCCCGGGACGAGCGGGTGCGGTGAGGCCGGCTCGGCGAGCGGGAGGGCGGGCGGGTCCCGGCCGGGCCTGTCAGGAAGCGGCGGAGGGGAAGGAGGGCGGGCCAGGATCGCTCACCTCGGACACCTCGTCCTCGTCGCTGCCGGAGCCGCCGCCGCCCCCGCTCCGCAGCACGGCGGCCGCCAGCTTGAAGTCGAGGGCGGCCTCACCGGCCGCGGGCGCGCCGGGGCCTCCCGGCCCGCCGGGCCCGGCCTCCCCGAAGAGGCGCACGGCCCGCAGGCCCAGCGGGGAGGGCCCGGCCGCGGCGGGCGGCTCGGCGGCGGCGGGCGGCGCGCGGGGCGCGACCGAGTCGATCTCCTCGTCGGCGGCAGCGGCGGCGGTGCCGTCCGTGAGCATCGCGCTGGTCCGGGCCCGGCCGTCTCCGTCCCCTCACGGCACCGCGGCAGCGCCACTAACTTCTCACACCCTACCCGGCCGCGGCCGCCGCGCCGCCCCCCTGCCGCTCCGCGCACGCCGATTGGGCGCGCTGCGCGCAGGGCGGCGCGCTATTGGCCGTCGCGCCCGCCACTCAGGGCTGCGTCACGCGCTCCCAGCATGCTGCCCTGAGAGCGCACGCCGAGGCGGTAAGAGTGCGCTGCCCCGCCCCGCTCCCTCGGCCTCGCTTCCTGAACTTCCCGCAAGGTGATTGGTTCTTCGGGACGTCAATCACGTGCCTTGGCGGAGTTGCGGGCTTCGATAGGACAAACGAGCTGTCGATCAAAGCGCCTCCAGGAATCACGGTTTTGATTGGTCAGAAGATGCATCGCTCACAACGCACGGCGTCTGGCGTCCTCCGATTGGCTGCTGAATGTCCAGGGCCCGCCTCCCCTTCGAACCCGTCTGAAGGACTCCGTCAGCGCGAGACGCCGTCACACGCCCGCCTATTCCCAGCGGTGATTGGGTCGGGGAGCTGTCAATCAAAGCGAAGGGCACGCCTTCCCGTGGCCCCGCCCCCTCCCGGGTGCGGGCCGCCATTGGCTGGGCTCCCTGGCTCTCCGCTGGCCACGCCCAATGTGACGTCACCGCGGGGCCACGTGGCCCGGAGAGTTTCGGGGCCCGCGGGGGTCCCGGGCCTTGGGAGCCCCGCTCGGGGCAATGCCCCGCTCCGGGCCATGCTCCGCTCCGCCCGGCCCCGCTCCGGGCAATGCCCCGCTCCGCCCGGCCTAGTTCACGGACAGGTTGATCTGCGGTCCCGGCCTCTGCATGGGCTCGCACTGCGGAGGGAACAGAGGTTTCGGGGCTGGCACCGCGCCCACTCCCGGCGCCCCCGCCGTGACCTCGGCCGTGACCCAGCGAGGCTCCCAGGGCAGCACCGACCTCCTCGGCTCTGCTCCCCCGCTCCGGCCGCTCCCGGGGCTGTGTCCCCGCCGCCCCCAGCGCGGGCAGGGGCCCGTCCAGCCAGCTCAGGTCGTGCGGGGAGAAGATGCGCTCCAGCCCCTTCCGGATCCCCACCAGCGCCAGCAGCTGCGGCCGGGCCAGGCTCGGGTCAGCAGCGCTGGGGCCGGGGGACAGGCAGCATCGCTCTGTCACGTCCCTCTGTCACCCCAGGAGATGCCATGGTGGTGGCCTGTCACCCCTCCTGGCCATACCCACACTTGCCCGACAGTGACACTCAGCCTCTGGTGACAGCCGCACGGCCCCAGCCCAGGGAGTGAAGGCTGGAGGCAAAGCCTGGAGGGTCCCTGCCAGCCCTGTGGTGTCTGAGCACCCCCAGGCACCATCCGCCAGCGCTCACATCCCCTCCCAAAGGACCCTGCCAGGCCCGTGGTGCTCAGGGCAGGCGTGGGCCAGAGCGGTGCCGCCGCTTCAAGGGGTGTCATACCATCACTGGGAAAAGAATAGCGGCCACGGTGGACTTGAGAACCCAGAGCAGGGCCAGGCAGAGCAGCTGGATGACGGTGAAAAGGTGCACCCGGCCCAGGGGCACGTGGCGCAGGTAGGCGAGGTCGGGCTGGTGCTTGGCCGGCATCAGGAGCAGCCGCACACGATCCATGAGCTGCGGCGACAGGGTGGCGGGGGGTGACACTGAGCAACTCTCACCCTCCTGCCTGCTGGGACCAGGGCCAGCAGGATGGGGTTTCACCGTCATTTCTGCAGGTCAGCCCTCCTGCCCTCTGTGCTGAACCCCAGCTGATGCCTGGGCTGGTGAGATTGTCAGCTGGACCAGGGGTCCTGGTGCCACTGTCACCCCAGGCCAGGCAGACCTCTGGAAAAGACTCTAGCTGCCCTTACAGAGTTAACTGAGAGATAACACCCCTTGATCCCCCTCACTTCACAGGAAACTGCTGCAGCCTCCTCCAGAGCACAGCTCTGGGTTTCCCAAGTGGAGGGAGGGTGGGAGTTTCCCAGCCTATCATCCAGAGCAGGGTAATTGCAAAGAAACTGTGCTATTTAGGGGGAAAAGCGGTGTAGATAATTCTGGAATGGGGATTTTTTTCCCCCTCAGTTGTTTCTCAGGAGAAGAACAAAGCTGGCACATGAGCAGCAATACCAGAACCAGAGGATTGCCGTGTCCCAGCTCTGCCTGCAGCTCCCTGGTGGGGAAGTCCCTGCGGCTTTGAGAGCAAGTCTGTGTTATCCACTGGTCCCGGTTCTCCCAAACCACCTGATCCATCAGTGCACAAGTTTCTCCTGCTCCTCAGCATCCCAGAGCCCTCCTTTTCCCTCTCCTTTGTCCTAGAAGGTTCCCTCTCTCCCTCCTTGTCCTGGGCCTGGTGGGAGACAGCTCCGTGCCAGGCTGTGCACCACACAGAGCTAAAACCCAGGCTGTGCTGTGCAGTGGCAGCTGTTACTGAGCAAACCCCCTCCTCCCCAAAACAGCCCCCAGGAGCCCCCCTCCCAGCACAGCCCTCCCTCACCTGGATGCTGTTCAGTGCCGTCACCCCCATGTGCAGGAACACCCCATAGAGCACCGGCATCGGGATGTGCTGTGAGACAGGGGGGTGGGGATCAGCAGGGCTGCTCCCTGGGGGTCCAGGGATGGGAATCAGCAGGGCTGGTCCCTGGGGGTCCAGGGATGGAGGATCAGCAGGGCTGCTCCCTGGGGGTCCAGGGATGGAGGATCAGCAGGGCTGCTCCCTGGGGGTCCAGGGATGGGGGATCAGCAGGGCTGCTCCCTGGGGGTCCAGGGATGGGGGATCAGCAGGGCTGCTCCCTGGGGATTCAGGGATGGGGATCAGCAGGGCTGGTCCCTGGGGATTCAGGGATGGGGATCAGCAGGGCTGCTCCCTGGGGTCTGTGCCTGCTGTGTCCTCTCATTTACATTTTACAAGCCTGCATGTGTGTCCACAGCCTGTGCCTCCTTTATTCCCAACAGCCCAGCCTGGCCTTATTGAACCACTTGAGGTTCACATGTCCTCCTCCATGGTCCCTTTGGATGGCATCTCATCCCCCAGGTGTGTCACTGCACATCAGCTTGGTGCCATCTGCAAATCTGGTCCATCCTGCTATCTGTATCTATGTCTTTGATGAGGATATTAAATAGGATTTGTCCAGTAGGAACACTTGTCCAGTCTCCATTTGGACATTGGATTTACTGACTGTAAATCTCTGGACATGACCATCAAACCAATTCCTGATCCAACCAGCAGTTCTTCCATCAAACCCAGTTTGGAGGTGAGAATGCTGGGAGGACCCCACATTGAAGGCTGAACAAGACCAGCCTTAGGGGTGAGGAAAGAGATCGAGGAAAAGAGACCTCCTGTCTGCCCACAGGTAATCCAGGGCCACTGGAGGGGTTTCTCCTGGCATGGCAGTGGCAGCAGGTAAAAGCCAACAGCAGCCAGGTCATGCATGTGGCAGTGTGGAGAGGGGGTGGTGGGGTGTGTTTGGGGAGCACAAGGACCCTGAGACACACAGGGAGGATGGACAGGTGACATGGGGCCACGGTGCCTTGTGTGCCAGCCCTCCTGTGGCACTGGGGACAAACCCCACACAGGGCACAGCTCCCTGCCTGTGCTGGTTTGATGGGTCAGAGTAAGGAACCTCCAGCCTTGCAGGTATGGCCACCCCTGCCTGGGAAAAGAGGCCACCCCAGCCAGGCTTCCTACCTTGAGCACGGTGGCCATGAAGACAGAAGCTCCCATCAGGATAAAGACAGCCAGGCCTGTCAGCCTCTGTTCCCTGTGGGTGGCAGTACAGGTGTCACAGGCGTCCCTTGGGAGCTCACCCCTCTCCCTGCCCTCCTGGCCCCCAGGGTCTCTGCTCTTTGCAGTTTTGGTGGCCACAGGGAAAGGGATCAGCTCAGGGGAGATCTCCAAAGCCAGGTCTGATGGACAGCGTGGGAATGTCCCTGTCCCCTGGCTCCACAGCCACGGGCAGGGGGTTCCCCAGAGGGGGCCCAGGCTTGTTTACCTGATACCCAGGAACTGGGGGTGCTCTCCAGGGGCTGAGGTTGCACTCTCCTTCCTCAGGCTCTCCACGTGTGCCAGGGAGATGACAGTGGCTGAGACATACCAGGGGAGCCCAGTGACAGAGGTGGCCACCATCAGGAGGGACACGCAGAGGAGGTCCAGGTGGAAGCCTGCTCCTTTCTGCAGGAGAAAATGCAGCAGGGATGGGGACACCTTCCCACTTTCCCAGCCAGTTTGGGGTTCTGCTCTCCCCTGGATGCTTCCATGGGGCCCAGCCAGGACCTGGATCCTCCCCACTGGCTGGTGCTGCCTGTTCCCTGTCCCCTGTTCACCTGCAGCTTGTACTCCCTGCGGTTAAGGATGACAGCTGTGATCTGCTGGTCCATGAAAATGAGGATGGTGACGAGGACAGCAGGCACTGCAGACACCAGGCAGACCCACCATGGGTTGGCTCCGAAGGGGAAAACGATCCAGCCCCGTGCTGGGTTTGTGGGCTGTGGAGAGCAGAAGGGTCATGGCAGCTGCCATCCACTTGTGGAGTGTGTGGCACAGCTGGGGGATGGGACCAGCCCCAGGTGCCCAAGCTGAAGCCCTACAGGCACCCAAGGATGCCTCACCTCGGGAGTGGAAGAGCATCCTGACTCATCCTGGGGATGCTGCTGGGCAGAGTGACCCACCAGCCCCCTACAAGGACACCCTGGCCGTGGCAGAGCAGGGTGTTGCTCTTGGACACCACAAGCCAGGAGCTGGGCATGTGTCTGTGACAGCAGGTGGAGAGGTGGCCTTGGGCAGTGATGATGCTGAGCCCAAGGAGGTGAGTGCTGGCTGCTCTGGGGCACTGCCAGCCCCACTCCACACCCAGGCTGAGAAGCCCACACCCGGAGCTGAGCTTGTGGCTCTTGCTCCAGTGTGATCTGCATAACCCAGGACTGAGCCAGGTTATTTACAGTGCCTGGGATCAGCTGTGTTCAACCCTTTCTCATTTGCTGGGCTGCAGCCTGCACCCCTGTAGGACTGGAGCCAGAGATAAGGACAGTGACAGCACAGGGGGATGGCTGCTGTGGTGGGCACGGCCCCATACCCTGACAGTGCCCTGCCCACCCTGCTGGCACCTTCAGCTCGCTGGGGACAAGGAGCTTGGGGGTCTCCAGGCCCAGGACAGCATCGATGGCACAGGAGACGAGGATGGCCAGAAGCACAGCGAAGTCGCTCACCAGCTTCCGCACCTGCACACAGAGAGGAGAGGGCTTGGCTGCTCCAGGAGCAGCCTTGGGGTGCAGCACCCAGAGCCATCCCCAGTGGGACAGGTGGCCACTGCGGGGGCTGAAAGACGCTCACCCTCACAGGGAAGTAGCGGCTGCTCCTGAAGCGCTTGAGCACGGTGCAGAAGAGGAAGGTGGCCCCGAAGAGCAGGAAGGAGATGAGGGTGACATCGGGCACGTACTGGCAGCTGGTCCCCACGAGATGCCCACCTTGGTCCAGGCACTGGGTCCTGCTCAGCCCTGCCGGGGTGGCAGGAGGCTGCAGGGACAAGGTGGGCAGTGAGGAGGGGTCACACATGGACACTGGGCCCACCCTGCCCCTCACCCGCCTGCCTCGGAGCAGGGGCTGTACCTGCCAGGTGGCCAGGGGTGAGGCCAGCCACGTGTCATTCCCTGCAGAGCTGTGACCTGCAAAGTGACAGTTTGGTGCTATCAGATTGGTGCTGGTTTCATCAGGATGACAGGGATGATGCTGCTATCAGGCTGGGTCCTCAAGCTCTTCCTGAGGGCTCAGGGTGCTGGATGGGGCCCCATGGGACCTCTGAGGCTCCAGCTCTGGCTGCTGCCTGGGGAGCATCAAAGGGGGGATGCCACTGTGAAGGGCTTGACTAAGTCACCAGACACTCAGAGGCACCACTGGCCCCAGGCTGGCTGATGCTTTTGGCACATGGTGTAGGTCCCATTTCCAGGGTCACTGTGGGTCATGTCATTTCCAGGGTCATGTTTTCAAGCCCCAGAAAACAGCCCCTGATTTACAGACTGGACTAGAAATGGCAGAGCAAACCCATCCAGGTGCCCCCTTCCTGGAGGCATCCAGGTGCCCCTCTGGCATCCCCCACCATCCTGGAGGCATAGAAGATCTCTCTTTGCTCCCTGTACTGCCATGCCTGGCTCCTGGGCAGTTCCAGGAGGCAGGAGTAGATGGAGGGAAGTGGAGAAGGATACAATGTGGTCAGGCAGGTGAGGGATGGGATTAAACAGCCTCCTCCTCCAGTGCCTTCCCCCATCCAGCCAGGCAGCAGATTCCCAGTGGGATCCTGGGGCAGCAGCTTCCTGTTCCCCACCCGCCCACGGCTGCCTGGGCTCACCGGGGCTGGACAGGTTGCAGGTGCAGCTGTAGGAGGTGATGTTGTCCAGCCGGTACTGCCAGTTGATGGGGAAGGCATCTGCCAGGCTCAGCATCTTCTTCAGGGAGTCGTAGATGAATATCAGGCTGATGAGTGCGCAGAAGCCTTCCTCGGTGAAGCGGGTGAAGTACCTCACCAGGTGACTGGCCTCGGTGGCCACCAGCACCACTCCAAAAAAGGCCACCCAGAGCCCGATCCAGAGGCGGAACTCCAGGTAGTCCAGACTATGGTCCCTGGGGGAAAAGGGTGACTCAAAGGCCAATGACACCTGCCTGGAGTGATGGTGACCTGTGCCCCAGCTGGGGGACAGTGGGCTGAGATCAGTCCCTGACTGAACTCACTGGCTGAAGGAGAAGAGGAGGCGCTCAAAGACGAGCATGGGACCGGTGCTGCTCAGGATGGTCAGGGGTTGGCCCGAAAAGAGGCAGAAGACAAAGCCAGCAAAGGCTGTGCCCAGGAAGCTCTCCAGCACCCCCTGAAATGCAGGGAAGGGGTGCCAGGAGCCAGGCAGGTGCCAGTAGAGGCTGCGGGCCTCTCCCCAGAGCAGCACAGAACACAGGGTCAGTTCTAGGGACCACGGGGGAGGGAGGCAGAATTCAGGTGATGCTCAGGATGTCCTGGGGGTGCTGGTAGGGGATGGGCACCTCTGGTTGGGTTGTTACCAGTCACCCCCGGCCACACTGACCTGCATGTTGGCAGTTGCATCCCCCAGCATACCCCCAAAGGTGATGGCATTGGTGACAGTTGCCAGGTAGATGTAGAGCACTGCTGAGAGGCACTGAGGGTGCAGGGCATCGGAGAAGTCACTGCCATACCATGGTGCCTTCCTCCGGATGTCTCGCAGCAGCCCCCCAAAAAGCCTGGGGAGGAGGAGAAGGGAGGTCCCAGAGCAGGCCCCACAGAGAGCTGCACAGCAAGGGATTGTCCCTTCCCCTAGATACAGCAGCTCAGAGGGGCTTGGACATGGTGGCCCCATGAGAAGCAGTGACCTGCACCAAATCCAGCACCCTGCTGCACCTCCCGCTGCCCTTCCAGACACTGACCTGCCTGTCCTCTCCAGCTCCTCCCCAGAGTGTAGGTGCCCTGGGCTGGCTCTGTCCCCAGCTGCTGTCATGTCCCCATTGCCATGTGGCTGCTGGTCCAGTGGGTCCACAGTGGTCCTGTGGCAGAGAAGAGCCTGAGACAGCAGGCTTCAGGCCGGGACTCTCAGGACCCAGCTGCATTTAGGGGACACTAGGATAGGAAAGGGAGAATGGGGAGAGGACAGGGGTGCAAACAGGGCTTGTGTATCCCCTGATAACGGGGAAGAGAAAGATCAGGAAGAGGAGGAGAGATGGCAGATAATGATCTTCTAAGGTTTCCTTCAACCCAACCACGGTTTCCTCTGGCAAGCCCTGGAGGCAGCCCTTGCAGGATTGGTTTTAGTGGAGGAGCTGGGCAGAGCCCAGGGTGTCCTGCTCAGAGGATGAGTTTCATACGTGAGTGCTGAATCCCAGTGTTCCCATCAGGATTTGCCATCCAGTGCCAAGTGGGACAGCAATACTAGAAGCAGGGGGACCAAAGCTGTGGCCATTGGCAGGACCTGTGGAGGGGCCTGGCTGGGGGGACGCCCCTGCTCCTGTGCAGCTTCGTCCCCACGGGGATGGAAGTTCCAGTGTCACAGACACAGGTATCCCTGTGGGACCCTGCAGAGGGGCTGGCAGGGGTTGGGTGCCCTCCCTCCAGCCCACCTCTTGCATGGGGATGGCAGATGGCTTGGCGGAGGAATTCGGGCACCAGGGTCCCATTTCCCAGGAGGAAGCACAATCATCTCGTCCAGGAATGCCTCTATCCCTGCCATGAGGTCCTCTCGGTGCTCAGCCTGCCGGGCAACCCTTTGGAAGAGCTGTGGGGAGATGCCGTGGTTTAACCCTGCATTCATCCACTTGGAACCTTCCTCCCAGCCTGCAGCCATTACCAGGAAACAAACCCATCCACTCCAGGGCAACAGGTGCCCTACAGCCTGCAAACCCACCCAAGCTTTTGTCTTCTTCTCCTGGGCAAGGGAGGCCACCAGCTCACCCCGTCCTCTGCCCTCCACTGCAGTCTGCAGAGGAGAGGAGTCCTGGTGTGCCCATTCCAGGCCCATCCCACCCACGGCTGCTGTGCCAGCCTCACCTCATCTGTCAGCAGTGTGGCCATGGCCCTGCCAACCTCGTGGTAGGCTTTCACTTTGGAGGGGCCCAGCAGGATGAAAAGGAACCTGTGGCAAGACAGCACATCAGCAGAGCAGCCCTCTCCTCCCCAGGAATGCTTCTCTAGGGGGGATGTGGAGATGCTGGGCAGGCCTGGGGGACTTCTGCCACCCTAAAAGTGGGGTTGGGGGCAGAAGACAAGATACATGTCTGCATTCATGCTGCCACTGCATGGAAACCTCACAGAGATCATGGGACACCAGGACCCCGGCTGGATCACAAGGGTCTGCAGAAATCCAGACTGGGAGGTGTAGGGGAGCAGGTCTTCAGGGCAGAGGAGGAGAAATCCTCAGCTGGGGGTGTCTGTGGCATCGTTTCCCTGGGAATGTTGCTCGCAGGCAGGATGCTGGAGTGTTAGGGAAGGAGATCTTGCCAGCAGCACAGGCAGCAGGTTTGACAGGACTCTGGGGACTCTGGAGACTGGAAAGAGAGCTCAGAGGCCTTGGTAAAATATGGTGAAAATCCCACACTTGAGAGGATGGTGCAAAATTTCCAGAGGGACAATCCAGACAAATGTTTAACTGAGTTCTCTATGCCTTTCCAAAACTGGCAGGAATGGTTACAGTCCTGGAACACTGAGGTTGTCAAGCAGTTCCTGTGACTGTACCCTGAGCAAACCCCCAGAGAGGGGGCAGGGAAACTCCTCTGGCAGAGCAAGTGGGACTTGACAGAACCCCCTGATGCTGCAGTCCTCTGGACCCTGCTCCAAAGGGTGAGAGGTGACAGCTGCTATGTGGGATTGCTTTCACCCAGGCATCTGCACCGAGGCAATGGGAAAACCTTAAGACCCTAGAGATGGATCTGAATGAGAGACAGCCCTGTGGCAGTGGCTGCACCTGTGGAACAGCCTGGCATGGCCAGCAAAGGGGATGGCACCCTGGGCAAAGGGATGGATAGGGACAAGTTCTCCCTCCCCTCTGGTTTGGGGGAGAAAAATGCAGGGCAAGGGATTATCCTGAAACCCTCGAGACCCAGGGGCATTCATGGGGATTTGTCACCCAGCTCCCGCGGCGGAGAGAGCAGCGGGTGGGTGGATGTGTGTCCTGCTCCTCCCAGCTCCTGGGGACGGCTGCTCTGGGCAGTGACCAGGAGGTGGCAATGTCCCTCCTGAGCCCCGTCTGCTTCCTCCGCGCGCTTCCTAAGGGAGTCCCCAGCTGAAGGCAGCACTGCCCTCACGGCTTCAGACGATGCATTCCTCAGCCAGGGGGAAACCATGGGGACCTCCTGCCCTGCTGCTCTCCCCCCACCCCGTCCCACCACTCAGGAGAACAGCGGGAGGGCAAAAGTCTCCTAAAAGCCTGCATCCCGCCCCCTCCGCCGGCCCCCAAGCTCCCGGCAATAAGTGGAGAGCATCCAGAACCAACTAAGGACAGGGAATGCAGAGCCCAGTGGGAATGACCCGGGGGATGTCCCTTCCAGGCTGCTTAATGGATGCTCTACACTCAATCTGTTCTGGAGTGCTCCTGAGAGATGGGAAAAGCAGGAGGGGAAGCAGTGAGACAGGATTCTGTGACTGCATGTGGCACTGGGTGTCATTCCCTTTGCTTTGGATGAGCAAAGCCTTGTCTGGTGTGGGAGGAAATGGGGACACAGGGACGGGGGAAGGCACATCGGCCGTGCTCTGTTACCTGCTTGGAAGAGAAACCTCAGCCAGTGAGCCGAGGGATACCCCACGCCTGAGGCGAATGAAGGCAGTGAAGGGCTTTTCCAGGAATTCAACTTCCCCGACAGCAATGTGGGCTGCTTCAGCCCCCGGCGGGACCTTCTTCTTAAATCTGTTTCTCAGCTGAAAGGAAAGGGATGCAGCAGCTGGGTACTCAGGATGCCGTGGCTGGGCATTCAGGATGCAGGAGCTGCTCCCAGCCCAACTCCAGGCTGCCATACCTGCTCCTTGAGAGGCGTTTTGGAGAGCTGGGTTCTGGGCTCTGACCTGCCTTTGGCTTTCCCTGCAAAGAAAGAGAGGAAGCAGCAAAATCCATGTGCGGGCGAACGGCCAGCATGGGTCCTGCCCCCGGCTGGAGGCAGCGGGGGATGCCTGGTGGGACGGTCGGGTTTCCTACCTCGGCAGGGAGAGAGACCCAGCCCGGCCAGGAGCTGCAGCAGGGATTTTGTAGGCTGGTGCTGCGGCTGGAGGAGCAGGAGGGCTGCCAGGCGCTCCCTCAGTGCAGGCTGCAGCTCTGCTTCCTCGGGCTGCTCAGAGAGTGCTTTGTCTGCATCAGGGACAGGTAGAGCTCTGAGTCCCCCTGGGTCACTGCCCACTGGGGAGCTGCTCAGGGGAAAACCCCCTTAGCTGGAGCAGCAGCCACCCCCCCAGGTACCCAGCTGTCATTCATCAGTGCTGTTCTGTAGGTTCCTCCTGGTGGCCTGTCCCTCTTTGGTGTCCAGCCCACCCCCAGGAGATGACCTTTGCATTACCCACGTACTGATTATTTCCTTGAAACTGGTGGCATCCAGATCCAGGAGCATTGTCCCCTTCTGCAGGCAGGCTCTCAGCTGGAACAGGCTGTGCAGGGACAGAGCTGGGACATGGGGTGCGCTCCAGCGCTCTGCACCATCCTCCACCTTCTCCTCGAACTTTATCCACCTGCCCAGGGACATGTGTGGGGTCAGTGGCAGGGTGAGTCCTGTGCCCCGTGCCAGGCAGTGGGAACTGGAGCCTGGGTCCATCTTTGAGCTTGGCATGGGGCTGGCACAGGCAGGGAGGGGTTGGGTGGCTCAGAGGGGCCTGCAGGTGGGTCACAGTGTAGGGGCAGCTGGACAGACAAAGTGTTCACACCCCCATTCTTGCAGACCCACACCCCGCTAAGGTCTGATCAGGGGAATTCCAAATGTAAAGAGGTGACAGAAGGGTTCAGGTTTGAAGGGACCCTAAAGATCATCTCATCCCAACCTCTCCACCAGGGGCAGGGACACCTTCCGAGTGCCATCCAGCCTGGCCTTGAACACTTCTAGGGATGGGGCAGCCACAGCTTCTCTGGGCAATCTGTGCCAGGGCCTCCCCACTCTCACAGGGAAGAATTTCTTCCCAATATCCCATCTAATGGTGATCTCTGCCAGTGGGAAGCCATTCCTACTTGTGCTGTTGCTCCAAGCCCTTGTCCAAAGTCCCTCTCCAGCTCTCCTGGAGCCCCTTTAGGCACTGGAAGGGCCTCTAAGGTCTCCCAGGCCTCACTTTCTCCAGGCTAAACAACACCCCACCTCTCTCATCCTGTCTCCATAGCAGAGCTGTCCCAAAAGAGCTGTTCCAGCCTTTGAATAATTTCCATGGTTTCCTTTGGATGTGCTTCAACAGGAGCTGGATGTGGTGCCCCAGGGCAGTCTCACACAAAGCAGAACAGAGGGAGCACCCCCTCCTCACCCTGCTGCCCATGGTGCAGCCCAGGATACACTCAGCTTTCTGCACAGTGTGGTGTTTTTTCTCGACAAGTGCACAGTGCTGGCTGATGTCTCATCTGTCACCCACCAGCACCCCCCCAATCATTTTCTGCTCCCAGCCCATCCATTCCCCCAGCTGTGCTGGGGCTGGGGGTGGCCCTGCCATTAGCAGCGCTTGCTGGAGTCAGAACAGAAGTGTCTTGAGCTGTTTCCACGCTCGGGCCATGCCAAATATTTTAACGCCGGGCACAGACAGAGCTTCCCTTTGTCCCCGTGGGTGGGCGCGCAGCCGCGGGGTGCTCGTCGTGCTGCACGGGCAGAGCGTGCCCCGGCCCCGCAGGCTCCTGCCCAGGGGCAGCCGTGCGGGAACAAAGGGGCTGAGCGCCGGGGAGAGCCACAGCCCGGCGGCTTTGGTCCCCACAGACCCTCCGACCCCGGGGGAAGACCCACTGCTGTCCCGAGACCCCCATGGCCCGTGTCCCTGTGCCCCTGCCAGGTGCTGGAGGGGTGCTATGGGGCACGGGGACATCCAGCGCCGGCGCAGCCGCTGGAGCCTTGGAGAGGCAGCAGAGAGGAGCAGGAGGAAGGGCGCTGTGCCCGGCCTGCCTGACATCCTGCCCTCTCCCATGAAATTGTCAGCCCAGCGTGGGCACTGGCGGGGCACAGCCCTGCCTTGGGGCTGAGGCTGGGGAGCCGCCAGCCTCGGGACATGCCCTGGGCTCCAGCTGGGCTCCCAAAGTGTGGCCCAGCAGCTTTGTTCTCGCAGGTGTGCCTACCTGGCCATCTCCCTCCACTGCAGCCCCGCCGGGGTGCTGAGGAGCTGGTTGAGCTGGATGAAGAGCAGCGGGCAGGTGGCGTCCCCCTTCTCCTCCCACTGCAGGGCGGCACCAGCTCGCCTGGCCGCTGTGGCTGTGCTGGAGGGGAAGATGCTACAGCCGAAAGCCTGTGAGGGAGCTCCAGGGCTGCTGCACTCTGGTCTGGGCTGTGAGCAGCTGTCTACTGCCCGCAGAGCCGTGCCACCCGCCCCGGGCATGTGGGCTCGCATGGCCACCGGCACTGGCAGCCACAGGCGTGGGCTCCCCTCTGGCGCTCACAGGGTCCCACTCATCCCACACCTTATAACAGCTGTGAACTGGTTTAAACTGGCCACAAACCAATACACAGGAGCCAAGCCCAAAACAACCATCTCAAAACAGCAGGGTCAGCCCCACAGGTCCCAGTATTGTTGTGTCCTGCCACGTCCAGCCGCCCACCTGGGCCGGGGACCAGGGGACCCACCTGCCTCCTGCAGGTGACCTGTGTGGACAAGGATGTTCGTAGGGACCAGTGTATTCCCGGTCCTGTCTGCACCCTGCAAGGCGTTGGTCAGGGGGTGCAGGGCCAGCCCTGGAGAGCCAGTGGCAGCATCGGTGCCTGTGCGAGGGTGCTGTGCCCATGGCAGGAGGGGTGACCTGGCCCATGGCAGCTCCTCCCGGGAAAGCGGATATGGGGACATGCTCTGGGGAAGGATGTGGCAGCGCTGAGCAAATCCAGAGTGGGGAAATGAGGGGCTGCCAGTGGCAGGGCTGACGGCAGGGGCTGGGAGGACGTCAGGGCTTTGGCCGTGCCGATGTTCGGAACGCTTCTGTGTGAGCGGATGGAGGGGGAAGGACGTGAGCACAGCCGCAGAGCCCTGCAGGGACGGGGACATGGCAGGGCCTGCCCAGCGCTGCCAGCAGAGAGCAGCCACGGTGCTCGCTGTGCCCACGCCGTGCCCACCGCCACCACGCCTGGCCCCTCGGTCCCCCGCAAACAAAAGGCGGGGCTGTGTGCACTGCAAACACGGCGGAGGCACCGCAAACACCCGCGGCCCCGGCACGGCCCGGCTGTGCTGGAGCCCGCTGGACCCGACAGGATCCAGCCCCAGGAGCAGCTGGAGCAGGGCCAGGCACCGCCGCGGCACAGTCACGTTTTGGGGAAGTGCGGGTGGGAGTGTGGGTTCCTGAGGTGCTGGTACCCGCCTCGCAGGAGCTGTGGCCGAGGGTCTGGCCCGGGGTGTCCAGGCTGTTTGTTCTGTGATACCAGCGGGTATGGCGGTGTGTGGAGGGATGGGACCATGGGAAGACCCCTGGCAGAAGGACCCATCGATAAGGAGTGTCAGGGATGCCATGAGGCACCCAAACCTTCCCAGGGGTTCACCTCTCCCTCCTGTGGGGCTGCCTCAGCAGCATGAGGTGGGGCATGGCTGCCAGCAGGTGCAGGCAGGGAGGCTGTGAGGGGCTGCAGGAGGTGGGCAGGGGTCATGGGAGGCTGTGGGAGGCAGAGGGGAAGAGGCAGCAGGAGGCAGAGGCAGGAAGCAGAGGCAGGCAGGATCAGCAGCCTGCACACATCCCCCCACCCTCGCCTGCTGCCAACCCTCTGTGCCAGCAGCCTCCCTGGCAGCTGACGTGAGCTGGTGCCTCCCTCTCCCGAGGTGCCAGGGCAGCTGGCAAATGCTGCCCGCACACACTGTCCACACACGCCCAACCCGGCCTTGGGGAACTGGGCAGGGGCAAAAAATTCCATCTCAACACAGGGATCTCCCCAGGAGCCAGAGTGCAGGACTGGCCAGGGACACAGCCCCTCGCCCGTGCCACCACCTCGCTCCGCTGCCAAAGGCTTTGGGCTCCTGGTGGCCGGAGGAGGCGGAAGGAAAAACATCCAGCAAACAATTGCAAAAGTCAAGTCTGAGCAAGAAGGAGGGCGTGAGCGGGGGGGAAGGGGGTGCCAGATCCGGCGATATTCCTTGGAGACGGCAACAACAATGGCAGGAATATTTGCTCATGCCTAGCTAAGCCTAAACGAGCCATGGGCTGGGGGCTCGGGACCTCGAGGAACCAGCCAGGGTAAACTGCTGGCCCGAAGGGGAGCAGGGCAGGATCCCGCACTCGCCCAGCGCTGACGTCAGTGACATTTTTGCTGTCACCTGTGCTGAGGATGAAGCCAAACACTGCGCACTGTTGCCAGCGTGGCGAAGGGGATGGGGAAGCTCTAGCAGTGCCCAAACACAGCAGGCTGGGACAGGGACAAGGACAGTGGCTAGCTGGGGGAGGTATTGGGAGATGAGGCTGTGACAGGATCACTTGGGCTGCATAGGGGCACAAAGGTGGCCTTGGGGACAGAAAGGGTCTCTGCTGCCATCTCAGATTACCACATGGGTGGCAGTCTGTCCCATTTCTGAGAGTCATTCCATCCCCAGGGCCAGGAAGAGGTGCAGCCCTGACTCCTGAGGTCCTGCCTCTCACCTGATGCTCCTCTTGTGAGGTGCACTCGCTCCCCCAGCACCCTCGGGCCACCCCGGGCACCTGCCAGCCGGGTTCTGGGGCCACGGGGACCATCGGGACTCCCCTCCCTCTGTCTGTGGCCACACTTTCCCCTGACCATCTCCTGCCCTCCACGCCCTGCACAGACCCTTTTCTCCCCAGGCTCTCACCGCCCAGCCCAGCCCGCAGCACGGAGCGGCACCGGGGCGGCGGTGCCTGTTGGGTCCCTGGCTCGCCTCCTAAGCGAGAAGAACCCGCCGGGCCCTGACCCCGATCCCGATCGGCGGGACGCCCCCAGGGCGGTGGGGAAGCCCTTCACGGGGGCGGGGCGGTCGCGCAGCCCCTCCCCGCCCCGCCCCGCCGCCCGCAGCTTTCTACCCGCCGCGGGGCCGCCGTGCCGGAGAACGGGCATCGCTGCGGGACCGAGCGGAGCACGGCAGCGGCTGGACGTGTGTGCCCGCGGGTCATGGACGGGCGGGCGGTGTTGATCCAAGCGCTGCTGGCGGCAGGTACGAGCTCGCGTGGGGAGGGTCTCGAGTGTGGGCAGCGCATCCCAGCGCTGTGCTCGGCTGGAGGGTCCCCAACGTGTGGGGGGAACGGTCTTGGGCATAGCCGGTCCCGGGCGGAGGGTGCTGGGCGCGGGCAAAGCGCGGTCCTGGTCCCCGGTGTGGGCAGAGGGGAGGATTGGCCCCTGTCCCCCGTGGGGGTCCCGGGCAGGGCAGTGTCAGCCCCGCTCCTGACCGCTCTCTCCGCAGTGTGCTCGGCGGCGGCGGGCGGGCTGCGCCGGGACGAGCTGCACAACGAGGTGCTGCACAAGGGCGGCGGTGGTGCTGGAGTGCCGGTTCCAGCCACGGCGCCGCTGCTCGGCGGCAGTCCAGAGAAGGAGGGCGGCGGAGCGGCCTCGGGGGACGACTTCAGCGAACTGCCGAGAGGTATGGACGGGATAAGGGGTCCTAGGGCGGGGCCGGGGTCGTGGGACGGGCTGGGGGCAGCTGGAACGGGAGAGGTCGTGAAGGCTCCGGGCTGAGCTCGGCTCAGTCCCGCGGGTGCCCCGGCAGCAGCTCCGGGTCCGCTCCGGGAGGACTTGCAGTGGTGGGTGGGAGCAGTCCGCAGGTAGCGAGCAGACCCGAGTGGGACGAGCCCGTGGGCCACCAGCACGGAGCAGTGGCGCTCTTGCCAGGGGCTCTCCGTGTTCCTGACGTCCCCTGCAGGGCGGGTTCCAGGGGGTCCCGGGTCTCAGCTGCTTGGACGGGAGGAGCCAGAGCCCCTCGTGGCGGGGCTGCCGTGTCCGGGGACCCGCGCTGCCCCGCCGGCGGTGGCCGTGTCGCGGGGACCGCCGTGAGTCACCCCCGCCCACGCGCGGCTGCTCCTCATTCCGCGGCAGGGCTCGTCAGCCGGCGGCCCCGCCACGGGGGCGGTGGGGGCACTGCCGCTCTCTGGGGCTCCTGAGCACCCATGCCGGGCTCTTTGCCCCGGGCTGGCACCAGAAAGTGTCCTGGGGACTCTCATGGGAGTTGAACGGGGGACCATCGCGTGCTGAGGGGCTGACTTGTCCCTGTGCCTCTCACACGCGACGTGCCGAGGGCAGTACCTGGCACCAGGAGCGTGCTCTGCCCCGTACAGCTTACCCTCCCATTTTTTCCCGTGTTTTTCTTTGCTTTCTGGCTGTGCCAGCAGTCTGTGACAAGAAGCTGGCAAAACCGGGCTGAGCCACTCGCAGTGGGAGGACTCAGCCCTCGGGAAGCGCAGCAGTGTGTGCCGGCTGGCTGTGGCTGGGAGATAACCCGCAGGGCAGGGGAGGCAGGGGACGGAGCAGCCTCTGCTGTCAGCCTCCTCCGGGGGTTCCTCCGAGCCGCAGAGTTTCCTGGAGTATCGGTTTTCTCCAGGCGCAGCGTGGCGGATGTCGAAATAACTTTGCTAGGTGTGCAACCGGTGTGTGCCAGCATGAGAGGCGCTGGTTCCGTCAGGAAGTGGCTGAGAAGGAACTGGGCAGGTTACAGCTTGCCAGGTTGGACTCTGCTGCAGTCTCCTCCCCGAGCAGCCCAGGGCTTAATTCACCGGAGTTACTGAGCACCATAGCTCGGGGGTAATTAAAAAATCCCCCTTGGGGCAGTGAGTGCTCTCCAACACCTCAGCACCTAGTAAGATCAAACTGGGAGCTGATTTTTTTGGCATCTGCACATCTTAAAAACCCTTCCAGTACCGTTGCTAGTGTTGGGTTGGAGCTTGGTGCTCTAGTCTCCACCAACCCAGCAGGGGTCTGGCCTGGCACCAAAAGCTGCTGGTTACTGCACCACAATTAAAACAAACCGTTTTAATTCATGAGAACGATGCCCTCACCATCTCTTGGGCTCTGCAAAACCAATAACTTAAGGCAGGCTTGCTCTTTTATTCCTGCCCTGGGGTGTGGAAGCCATCCTTGTGCCCACGGGAAGGAGAGTGCATCAGAGCCATGAATAGGGTCTTAGAAAAGCCTGTGCTTGTCAGGGAAATAAAGGCCAGATAAAGGGGCAATTAGTAATGTTCTGTATTCAGTGGAAACTGGTGCATATAATAGCAGCATTTGAGATGTGTAAAGCTCTGTTCCCCCTGCCCGACTCCTTTCTTTCCTTGAGAATTGTTCTTATGAATTGGAAAGGCCATGATATTTGTGAGGAGCTGAAAAAAAATTCCCCCCCCCACCCCGGGGCTCGGGGGCAGCTCCCAGCACAAAGGGCTGTGGGAGCCAGGGCTGAGAGTCGTGGCAGGCCTGGGATGTGGCTCTGCCTTCCCTTTGGCTGGCACGTGGAGCTGATCTGACTGCTGTTCTCTCCTTCCCGAATTGTTTTCCAGTTGCCTTCCTGTCAAAGCCTCAAGGGCTCGTTACTCCCAAGAAAAAAGGCAACGGCAATAAAAGAAGAAAAGGCAAAGGCCTGGGGAAGAAGAGAGACCCGTGCCTGCGGAAGTACAAGGATTTCTGTATTCACGGCGAGTGCAAGTACATCCGAGAGCTGGGAGCTCCCTCTTGCATGTGAGTTGCTGGCGTGTGCCTGTGCAGGGGGAGCCTTAGTCACTGTTCCTTCAATTCTCTGGGCCGGGCAGAGGAAAAGCAGAGATATTTTTAGTGCATGTTCCCTACCCGTGCAGGGACGACTCTGACTCGGCCTCTTCCTTGTACTTCTTGAGAAGTGTTGACCCCTCCCCCAAAACCTGTCATGACTCTGGAGCTAGGGTTGCCTGCCAGCACGGTGAGCTCTGGCCGTGCTGGGGGCTGCAGAAGGGTGTGTAGGGCTGGGGTCTGGCAGCTGAGGGCTTCTGCAGCTCTGGTGTGGAAAACCTCATCCCGACCTTGTCACTGGGTATCCCCCACTCCAAGATCTCGGGGCTCCTGAATATTTCCAAGTTCATCAGTGCAGGTGGGAGGATCATCTCTGCCATGCTACGAGCAAAGCAGAGTGGAGGGAGCGCCTTTGGGGACAGCTGCCAGAGCCATGCCTGAGCTGTCCCTTGGCCTGATGAGAGACAGAGCTGTGTACCCTTCCCTGCCCACCCCCTCGGGTGCAGAGCAAGCAGGGACTGGATGAGGCAAGTGGAGGAGAAAGTGTTTGCCTGCTGCTGGGGCATCTGGATACAGCAGTGCTACTGCAGGAATACCCCAGGGTGCATATCTGATCCCCGCTGACGTGGGCAGGACTTGAGCTGGCAGATATCTAAGAGGCTTTGTTCTTCACTATCAATCCTCTGAGCCACCCAGCCTTGAGCCCAGGGAAGATAATAGCTCTCTGGCTTATGGTGCCTACAGGATCTGCAATCCGCAGGGATCAAGCTCCACAGAGCTCCTCTAACTCCCTGGTTTCTCCCTGTGGAAGCTGTTGTGAAGTTGGGCCCTTGCATGGGGGACTCGACTGCCAGTGAGGGGAGATCTTTGCAGGCTCAGTTTGGGTTGCTGACCCAGCACAGTGTGGGTTGCAACACCCCTGCCTAGGACTGGGACAGCCGGGTGTCCCCTGCCCAAATCCCTGGCAGCAGGGATTTGGGGGCTGGCTGGGTCTCTCTTCAGCATGGTGGTCCATCCTTGGGTGGCATCTCCCAGAGCCATCAGAGCTTTTGGTAGGAGTGGCCAAGTGTCCCAGTCTCCTCTGATAAAGATGCCTCATGTTGTCTGCAGTCACTCAGTTGTGGGTGCTCTTGGTGGCTGGCTGTGCCTCTGTCACAGGGTGTCCTGGAGTGTGGCTTTCTGGGGCACAGGGTGGAATGAGGATGCTGCTGGGCTGTGTTCTGCACCTTTGCCATGTGCTCAGCCTTGCTGCTGTGCCTGGGAGGTGATGCTGGCATTGTGAGCCCAGGAGGAGGGCTGGGCTGAGTCCGCCTTGGAGATCAGCCTGAGGGTCAGTGGTGCTGGATATAGAGGGATATATTTATCTGGTTGCATCAGTGTGATGTGGCTCAGGGCGGGCTGGAAGCCTCCCAGCCTCTGTGGAACGTTATTTCTGTTACATGAGCAACCTCCCAAGTCTCCAGGGACAGGACACCTCTCAGCTGGCAGGGTGTGCAGGGACATCCTGCTCCATGGGAAATGCTGGGCCAACTCCCTCACTGCTCCCTTCCCACTTCCAAAGGTGGTCTGGGCAGCCTAGGAGTGACTGGGAATAGCACAGACCCCAGTGCCTTCTACTGAGAGCTCAACCTTTCTAGGAGCCTTCACTTGGTGCAGGAGAAGCTTAATTTACCAGTACAACAGAGATGATGCTGCCATCAGACCTCCCAGCTCAGGGGTGCGGGGACCAAGGGGAACAGGCAGGGTGCTGGCTAAGGCTGAGCACACAGGCATCACCTTCCCATGGGGTGTAGGGGACACAGAGACCTCCTCACCACTGACCTTTAAAAGTTTCTTTTGCCTAGATGCCAGCCAGGGTATCATGGAGAGCGCTGCCATGGGCTCCTGCTGCCGGTGGAGCACCCGCCCAGCGCCTACGACCACACCACAGCCCTGGCTGTTGTTGCTGTTGTCCTGTCCTCCCTGTGTCTCGTCATCATCGCAGCCCTGCTGATGCTCAGGTGAGTGCCATGGGACTGAGCTCTCAGATCCATGTCCCTGGGAAGATCATGGGCAAAAGGAGGGTTGGCAGGGGGTTCTCCATGCCCTGAGCATCCCTTTGCTTGGCCTCGCAGGTGTCACAAGAGGGGTGGCTACGATGTAGAAAACGAAGAGAAAATCAAGCTGGGCATCACTGTGAATCACTGAGGATGCCAGGTGCTGGCGAGGTGAGCCCCTGGCTGGGCACAGGGCAGCAGTGGGGCTGGTGGACATCTGGGGGCTCTGCTGTTTGTGCTGACTGGGGCTGCCATGTGGATCCTGTGCCAGAGCTGGGCAGGAGCTGAGTCTGGAGCAGCAGCTGGCTGGATTTGACCTGAGAGCCTGGGCTGCCCTGTGGGCCTCCAGTCCCCTTTTCTCCTCTTCCTACTGAAATCCCTGTCCCCTGGCATCCCTATCACTCCTACCTCCTTCTTTCTTTATGCTGGTGTGCCATGCTTTAGGGATGTTTGGTAGTAGGAAAGCTGCTTCTGTTTTGTTAAGTTTTTTTTCCCTCTTGTTCTGCTCCCTCTCTGACCCTCTGAGTCACTTCCCCTCCTTAGATATTGCCTCTATTTATACATATGTGTAAAATCCCCTTTCCTTTTCATTCCCACTCTGCTTGTTACTTGCACCAAAACAGTGCCTATCAGCTTGACATGGGGATATCTTACTGCCAGCCCATGCCACGTTCTTCTGACTGGGTTGGGTGTGTGCTCTGTCCCAAGGGTGGCTGCAGGGCCCAGTGCTGAAAAAGTGTCAAACTTCCTCTGATCTGATCTAAATCCTGACGTTAGATGTGGTCATACATATTACAGAGCTACTTCTCTTCTTTAAAAAAGAAAAAAAAAAGCCATTGTTCTTTGTGAGGATGAAGTAATGCCTTCGGAGAATTCTGTCATGTTCATCATGGTGTTGGGGGTGGGAATTTTAGCTGTTCACAGGGAGCTGCATTTTCGGGAAGGAGACTGGCGCAAGGCTTTTCTCACAGTCCCCTTTACCCTGGCGATTACTGGGGTGGGTGTGTCCAGGGGAAAAAGTGCTGTGTGCCTTGGAAGGGAAGCGTGGTGGAACATCTTGGCTCCAATTGTCCCAGGTCCAGCCCCGAAAGGTGGCGAGTGGCTGCTGGGGCTTGGGTGGGCACGGGGGTTCTCCCCTCGGGCTGGATGGGACGGCACCTCCATCCCACCCCGCAGGGATTGCTCTGTGGCGGAGCAGCCCAGGATCGCGGTGTGAGCTCTCCCTCCTCTCTCTTGCAGGAGTCGGCACTAATGCACTTCTACCTCCTGGAAGAGGCGAGACCGCGGCGCCGGCGGCACGGGGCTGCGGCACTTCGGGGGCTCGCCGGAGCACCAGGACGGCACCGGCGGGGCCGCTCGGGCAGCGGCGGCACCGCGGCGGCTCCGTGGCCATCGGCGGGACGGAGCGGGCTCGGGAGCGGTGCTGAGCGGGGGCACAGAGCCTCTCCGTCCACTGCAGTGTGTGTGCCGAGGAACAAGCTGTGAAAGGGAGGAGACCGGGCTCGGGGCTTCCTTCGCCGCAGGAGGGGGGGAGGGTAACGGCTATTTAACAAGATATTTTTCATTTTAAATTATATATTTATTTTAGATAAACTGTACATAGTATTTATATTTATTGTAGGTTTGGCCCTGCATCCTTCGTGTAGGTCAAGATGACGGGGTCAGACCTCCCTTATTTTTTAAGTGCAATGTAATATTCTAATAAATAACACTTTGTAACAAACGGGTTGTTAACTTACTCATGGAGGTGGAAAGGAGTCGGAATTCTGAAGGCTGCGTTCAGCACCAATTCCCTGCTGGTGGGGTACTGCCAACAGCAGCAGAGATCCCGAGTGTGTGGTCAGGGCTGCTGGATCAGCTTGTGCCATCCTTGGGGAGCAGGGTGGTGTCAGGGGCTGGAGGCAGGATCTATCCGGGCTTGGCCCCATGTGGATTATTTCAGAGATTTTCTTCATCGTTGCCAGCTGGTGCATTGGGAGGGGTGTGATGTTTGTGTCTGCCCATCAAGCAAAGCTGCCTCCAACATGAATAAATCCTCTCTGGCCGGTGTTCCATTCAACTGGGAATGGTCCCTGGTTTTAATCCAGCATTTGGCATTTTGACACTGGCACAGGTTGCCCACAGATGCTGTAGCTGCCCCATACCTGGAGGTGTTCAAGGCCAGACTGAATGTGGTTTCGAGCAACCTGGTCTATGGGAAAGTGAACTGGGTTATCCTTAAGGTCCCTTCCAATCAAATAATATTATGATGGTTCTATGATTTGGCAAGAAAAAAAAAAAAAAGAAAATCCAGAGGTGTATTCACACTTCTCTTGAAAGGAAGCCCAGCTGGTCTTGGGGTGATTGCAGGTTCCTGGAGCTGGGGTAATTCCAGCAAGTATCACTTCATACAGAGGGTCAGGAATGCTTCCTTACTTTGCAGTAGAAATAACCTCCAACCCAGTTCTTTCATTTTCCCTGGGGAAGTGAGATCAGGGGCATTGCTGGCTCTGGTAGAGAGCCTTGAGGCAGAAGGAAATCTCTGCTCAAAGGAGTGTGGCCAGCAGGTCAAAGGTGATTCTACCATCTACAGTTCTGGTGTCTCCAACATAAGAAAGACATGGAATTGTCGGAGCAAGTTCAGAGGAAGCCACAATGTTAGTAAGAGAAGTGAAGAGTCTTCCCTATGGAGACAGACTGAGAGAGCTGGAGCTGTTCTGATGGATAAGAAAAGGTTGAGTGGAGAACTCATTGCAAACGTTCAGTGTGGGAGGGGGCCTCCAGGGAAGCCAGAGGGGGACTCTTCATCAGGAACTGCAGTGACAGAACAAGGAGTAATAGGCACAAATTGAAAGAAGGAAAATTTAGGTCAGATATATGGAAGAAATTCTTTATTGGGAGCGTGGTGAGCGATAGGAACAGGTTGCCCAGAGAAGCTGTGGCTGCCCCAACCCTGGGAATGTCCAAGGCAAGGTTGGATGGGGCTTGGAGAAACCTGGGATGGTGGAAGGTGTCCCTGCTCATGGCAGGGGGGAGTTGGGATGAGATGATCTTTATGACCCTTTCTAACTCCTTCACATACTATGACAACTCTTTCACATTCTCACGTAGGGCTGCTTCTCCCCCTCAGGGTGCTCTGGTGCCATCAGCCCGGGCCGGGGACACCGAGGCGGGGTGGTCTCGGCTCTCAACCCCACCGGGTGTAGCCGGTCCCACAGGAGCCCTCAGCCCGGTCGGTGCCGGTTCTGGTGCCGGTCCCACAGGCGCCCTCAGCCCGGTCGGTGCCGGTTCTGGTGCCGGTTCTGGTGCCGGTCCCACAGGCGCCCTCAGCCCGGTCGGTGCCGGTTCTGGTGCCGGTCCCACAGGCGCCCTCAGCCCGGTTGGTGCCGGTTCTGGTGCCGGTTCTGGTGCCGGTTCTGGTGCCGGTCCCCCAGGCGCCCTCAGCCCGGTCGGTGCCGGTTCTGGTGCCGGTTCTGGTGCCGGTCCCCCAGGCGCCCTCAGCCCGGTCGGTGCCGGTTGTGGTGCCGGTTCTGGTGCCGGTTCTGGTGCCGGTCCTGGTGCCGGTCCCACAGGCGCCCTCAGCCCGGCCGGTCCCGACCCGCGGCCCCCGCGCGCCCCGCCCCTGCCTGCCGCGCCCCTCCGCGCACGCGCCGTACGCCGACAAGATGGCGGCGCCCGTGGACCTGGAGCTCAAGAAGGTACGAGACCCCCCCATCCGTGTGTTTCTCTCCCATGTGTGCTCCCTCTTTGTGTCCCGCCCTTCCACTGTGTGCCCTGTCCCCTGTGTGTATCCCCCTCTGTATCTTCCCCCGGGGTGTCCCGGTGTGGCCGGCCGCTCCCCTCGTGCTCGCAGCCCGGGGCCGGTTGAGCCCCCGCCGCCCCTCACCCCGGCGCTCTTCCCCGGCCAGGCCTTCACGGAGCTGCAGGCCAAGGTGATGGACACGCAGCAGAAGGTGAAGCTGGCCGACCTGCAGATCGAGCAACTCACCAAGACCAAGAAGCACGCGCACCTGACCGACACGGAGGTGATGATGCTGGTGGACGAGACCCGCATGTACGAAGGCGTGGGGCGGATGTGAGTATCGGCCGGAGCGGAGACACCCCGGCTCTGTGCGCCGGGAGAGGGGCCCTCGATTCGGGAAGGACAGTGAGGGGCTGGAGCGTGTCCAGAGAAGGATAACGGAGCTGGGAAAGGGTCTGGAGCATAAGGACTGGCTGAAGGAGCTGTGGGGGCTCAGCCTGGAGAGAAAAGAGGCTCGAGGGGGACCTTTTTGTTTCCTGCAACTCCCTGACTGGAGAGTGGAGTGGTTGTGAGGCTCTTCTCCCAGGTAACAAGTGATGAAACGACATAGTCTTAAACTTCACCAGGGGAGGTTTAGGTTGGTAATTAGGAAGAATTTCTTCACAGAAAGGGTGATTAAACATTGGAAGGGGCTGCCCAGGGAGGTGGTGGAGTCACCATCCCTCGGGGTGTTTAGGGAAAGGCAGGACACGGCACTTAATGCCATGATCTAGTTGACAAGGTGGTGTTGAGTCATAGGTTGCACTCAGTTACCTCAGAAGTGTTTTACAACCTGATTGATTCTGTGATTCTGAGACCCCCAACTTAAGTCTCCATGAAGCCTTCAGGCTGCTGGCCTGGGCAGGAGGCTCTCCCCTGCACGAAGGGCACACCAGCTTTCTCTCAGCACATTCACTTGTTTCCTTTTTCTCACTGTTTTTCATTTTCAATTCCAGCAATCTGCCAGTGAATGCAGCAAGGTTTACTTGGTTTTACCTCTTGCAGTTAGGCACTGGCTGCCTCAAAGAGGGGCTGTTACAAATTATATTGGCTTTGTGTGGTTTTTCTTGCTGGCTGAGCTCCAGTGCTCTCCTCTGGCAGCTCTGGAGAGTTTGTAATTTCAACTAGCAGAGCAGTCCTCAAATGGCATTTGTGAGAAGGCCCTCACAGATCTGCCCAGTGTCAGTCATTTCCAATGTAGTTTATGTCAAGCTCCTTGAAACCCCCCTGTGCAGAGTTCCTGTGCTCAGGGCTTTGCTGGCACAGATGTTCTGCAGAAATGTCCTTTGCAGTGCCATGCCAGGGAATGGATCTGATGTTTGGATTTTTTTCAAACCCTTGGAAGTGAACATAAAGCTCCTATGGGTAATCCCAGGGCACTCTTAAAGATGTGCTTCTGTGTGTTGGATGGCTGTCAAAAGAAACACCTTAAACCAGACCCAAGATATTCTGGTTAATTTTAGCCATACACGTTGGTGGATTTCTGCAGCCTCTGATAGAAGACCATATAAAATGGTCTTTTTATAGAGTGGTTTCACCATATAAGTGGTTTCAAATCTGAAACATGTGCTTGCTTGACAAATACCACATTAGATTTCTGCATTTCTGATTTGAGAAATAGGATTTTGTCTCTTGTGAATTGGGTAACAGGGATGACTGCTCAACTCGGGATGTGGTTTGTGAAACACTGGATCTGCTCTGACTGCTGCCAGAAGGGGTGATTGTATCAACCTCTTCCCCACCCTGTTTACCCCACCTTCTTTGTGTCAAAGTGGGTGATCACAGGACTGAGCAGGGAGCCAGGTCAGACTGCAGGTGCTCTGATCCATCAGCCCACACAATCTTCAGGCTGAATTGTAGGAGGTGGCAGGCCTGGGAAGCCAGGAATGGTGTGTACTTTGCCTTTTGCTGAGAGTTTTCAGGGGAGTTGTAGCCAGGCTGATGGAGCTGTTCAGAGTGGCAGAGTTCCCTTCTTGGTTCCCACTAAATAAACTTTTCCAAGTAGAGCATTAAATGTTGAGTTTGGTGGGGATGCTGGTGTCTGGTACCTCAAAAGGAGACAGGTTCTGGTCTCTTGCAAGAGGCTGATTGACCCAGGCAGGCTGTAGATGTAACAAACACTCGTGTTTGAAGTAGTCATGAGATGTCTCAAAAGGCTTTTTTTCTGTTTGGCTTTGTCACAGAGCAGACAGATGAAGACTAAAAGGTAATTCTGGAGTCAGTGTGGTTTTTTAAAGCTTTTTCAAAATCCCAAAGTCCAGAGTGCCTTTGGACTGGAGAAATCCCTCAAGGTACTTTAGAAATGTGAGAGTGTTGGTCTTCATCGTTAAATGATCCTGCCTGTGGATCAGATGTGGGAAGCAGATGTTACTTTGTCATGATCTGAAGTGCACAGTCCTGCTTTCTGCTTCTGCCTTCTCCTTAGGAGTCAGACACCTTCTTGGTGTGCTAAACCACTTACCCTTCCTGTGTGCAGAGGCTGTGGGAGCCCCAGTCTTCTGGGGAGTCCTCTCTCTCTTCCTCACCTTTCCATAACCAGACAGGTGTGAGGCAGGGCTGGCAGCTCTGGCTCCTTGGGGATGGCAGAGGCGCCAGCAGGAAAATATTTACATTGTGATATTGTTTAAAAACTGAACTCTTCATAGGCTTTGTTGTATTAGTCTCTATGCAAATACAGATTAAGAGAGTACTCTTCTTCTGAATGCTACTCATTCATTCTTTGTTTTTTTCCTTTTTTTTCCCCTGTCTAAACTTGACAGGGTATTTCTGTGAGCTCTGCTTGTCCTGGCTGTGGGGCTGAAGCTGCCCTGCCAATTGGCAGTGATGCTCTGGTGTGATTTGTGTCACTTCCTGGTGCAGAGAGCTTGCACCAAGTACATGAGGAACTTCCTGGAGCCCACTCCAACCCCTAGCAGAGAATTTATTGCTGAAATTTGGGCTTTTAGCTAAAGCAACCCTTGGATAGGAGTTAAAATCCAAGGGCAGTCTGGCGTCTTGTGTACCGCTGGAGACCAAGGGAGGTGGTCACTGTGGTTCTTCTGTGAAGTGGGACAGCAGATGTCCTGCATGGATGTGTGGGTTTGGCCACCAAAGGCAAATTTGTGATGTCTTAATTTCATTTGCATAGTCCAGCATGCAAATACTGGAGCTCTAAAGGGTTTTAGTTACCCAGGAAGGGAGGAGGTTTGCGTCAGTTTTAACTCTTATTATCAGTATTTTTCTGCTTGAATAAGTAAATTATTGAAATAAGTTTTATGCTTCTATTCCTGTGCTTAACTATTTTTTGAAATTTCCTATTTTTCTTCTCTAAGCCATCTAAGCTGCTGCTTAGAATCTGGCCTCTGACAGGGTTTCTGTGTTCTTCCTCCAGCTTGGGTGGTTTAGGCTGTGTGCAATGGGCTAGCATGTACCCTTCTGTAGGACAAGATACTCCAGGTCTTCGTGGAATTTGAAGGCTTGAGGAGTTGTGGTGATGTGCTGCATCCTGGGAGGAAGCCTGCCTGCTTGGGTACTTCCTTGTGTGCTAGTTGGAAAGCAGTTGTGTGGTTTTTATTTTCTGAACCCCTGTCCTGAATCTCCTTCCTTCCCAGAAGGCTTTCCCTGTGCTGCTGATGAATGTGAAAGTTTCATTTGTTGTTCCTCAGCTTGGTTTTGCTTTATTTTTTGGGGAAATATTGCAGTTTGTGTAACACGCCGAGGCCTTACCGGGCTGCACATGTGGGGCTCAATTTACTTTTTTGTTAAAGCTATTTTTGGTTTGACACAAGAAATGTCAGTGCCACATAGTATGAGCTGATGAATTGCTGTGTACTGTACATATCCGTGAGGCTGGGATCTCATCTGGGTGCTGGCATCCTGCCAAATACATTTCAGTTCTGTTACTTCATACTCCTTTGAAAGGCCCGTTACGTAGCCTGAGACAGCTACCACTGTGCTGGACTTCTGCTTAAGCTATTTGTGAACTGATATCATCGTGTTGCTTTGAGAGCTATGTTGAAAGTTTAAGCTTCAGAATTCTGTCTGAATATTTCAGACCTTTCCCTTTACATTCTTCTAGCCCATAACCTGAACAAGATCCTTATTTACAGAAGAAAAATGTCTGGCACTTGGCGTGGGGCACAGTGAGGAGAGTGTTGCAGTTTTTCATGCCGTGCCAAAATAGACAGTCAGTTTTGGTTTGATATTGCTTTATCATCAGTTTACTTGTACAGCTAATGGGAGAACACTTAAAAGAGAAAATATAAGTAAAAAGCAAGCAAATACTGTAGCAGAACTTTTGGCCCAGGATTTTCTGCAAGCATAGTATATTATTGCAGCTGTCCCTATAAAATGACTTTGTGCCATTACAGTATTTTATGGGACAGCTGTAATAATATGATTTTGAATTTTTACAGTGTTTTTTAAAGAGTGGTTCAGATTTTTGGTGTCTGAACCATATGCAGGTGAAACTCGAGAGAGAATTAAATGTTCTTGGTGATTCCTTGGACTTAAATGCTTTCTTGCTTTTACTGTGATTCGTGCTTTTGTTTGAAAATGAGACATGAGGCACTGTCAGCTCTTTCCTGGACCGTCCAAAGGCAGCAGTCCCTCGGTGCAGCTGCAGGAGCTGCATTTTCACCGTCTGTGTGTGTGTGAGGTGTTTGATTCTGCCAGCACAGAGCACGGCAGCTGCCCTGTGCTTCCCGCTCACATGTCAAAAATCTCACAAAGAGCTGAAGGACACCCAAGGCTTAACCTTGATGGTTCAGTTGCTAACTATAGGCTGGTGTGTGAAATCTGAGTGGCTTCTCCATGGCCCCTCTCCGTGGGGAAGGCTCGGTGCGGGCTGGGCGCTGGAGCCCGGCTGCCGAGGGGCTGACAGGTGCTGACACGAGTCCCAGGACCAGCATGTTGCTTGCAGCCTCTGGTCAATATGTGCTTTATAAACCTAAAGTTCCTCCATGTAGCCATTGGAAAAGGGAGGGCTTATTTTCCACAGTAAGTCTGGAGTATGAAGAAAACAAAATTTTTCTCTGGCTGCTTGACCAGTGCTTCTGCTGCACATTGGACGAGCTGTTGGGAGCTGGTGTGTGAGGAACCAAAGGCTATATGGGCATGAGCCAAAAGGTTTTTCATCACACACTTGGTTTTTATTTCAGGTTTTTCCTGATTTTGAACTCCTCACTTTTGTTGCAGCCTGAATAATGATCTTCACGGTGTTGTTAGGTGTGAGTGGGCCTGTAAAAGATCTTTTGCAAGATCTTTTTAGAGAGCCGTCATGGAAAGCAAAAATGAGAATGATGCACACAGGGGTGATGCAGTAGTTTTCTGTGCTGCTGCCTGTGACTTGGTCTGTGAAGTAAGGGGCAGCAGTTGTCATCCCTTTCCTGGTTAATTGGGAGTGTGAGAGCTGGTCTGTGGACTTTGTGGTTACTGCTGGCAGTAGTGGGATACTGGGAATCTGGACTCCTGGGTTTGGTTCCAGCTCAGAAAGGGAGCTTGTTCTCTTGGGCACTGGCTTCTTTTCCAACTTGACATCTGATTTCCAAACACATTCCTTCCCCACTGCCCTGCCCCCACTTAGTTCTTGATCTTATTCCTGCTGCCCAGGGCTGCTCATTTGTAATCTCCTGGATATCTTGGTCCAGTTATAGCTCTTCTGCCCTGCTGCTCTACATAATTTCTCCATGCAATACTGAAACGTCAGAGAAGAAAAGATTTCCATGGCTTGTGTGCAAGATGTCTATCTGCCCTGTTTTAGGAAACAGATGCATTTCTTTAAAGAATCAGCTTTAGGCAAGAGAACTTGGATGTGTCTGAGAAGTCAGTGTTTGTGAAATGCATAAGCAGCAGAAACAAGGCTCTTACAATACAAATAACAGCTAATTTAAAATAAAAACAGGTCTTTTACTTATCCCTACTGGAAATAAACCTGTTGGTTATAGTCCCCCACCTACTGTGTGGGCGTTCTGATAGAAGATTAGCAATACAGCTTTTCCTCTTGCTTGTCTCCCTTGCCTGGGGACATTTAACTCTTTAGGAACATTTTTCTACTGGGACCAGGACTGACATTCACACAAGTCTAACTTTTCCTCTACCTGCTGCCTAGACAACACAGAGGAAAGAGTTGCCTGAGTAAACTTACCAGGCATGAAATCTAAACTGTGAAGAGTAAGGGTCAGAAGGGAGGCTGAGTGCTCCTGCAGGCTGCCCTTGTTGCTGGAAGAGGGAGTTCCATGTGCTGTGAGCCAGAGGCAAGGTGCTGTCATGGAAATGCCAAAACCTTCAGGCAGCCTGCACTCTCAGGGCAGCATCTGCAGGTTGGGCTCTTGTGGATCGAGGGCTGTTGTAAGGCACCTTGGCTTTGTCCCTGCCTCTAGGGAGAGGGAGGCTGAGCTCTCTTGCAAATGCAGCCCATCTCTTGCTTCAGTGGCTCAGAGTTCTGTTTGGATTTATGTTAGACAAGTATTAAATGTTCTGAGGAGCTTACACTGCTCCTGCTTTTGTGACTTGCTGTGCCAAATGACTTTGCAAAACCATTATGGAGCATGACTGACTGATTTCTGAAGTACCCCAAGCACTTAAAATGTCACTCTGGTGTTCTGAAACAGCAAGGAGCTTCCATTTATTTTAATATTTAGTGGATTTAAAGTACTGTATTTTGAATAATTTTCCCCATTTCCTGAAGGAAATTTTGGAATCAAGGGTGAGAGTCCCTGAAGAAACACTGAGTGCTAGAGCACTTCTTTCAGAATACAGGGCTGTTTCTCTGCTTTGGCACAGAGGATGTGGCTTTCGTGCAGCAGAGAAGAATGGCCAGATCACTGGCTCAAAGAAGGACTGGGAGGGTTCCTGCTGTGTTTCTGTATTGCTTGGAGATGCCCTTCCAGGTGAGGAGTCAGTGGATATTTAGGACAGGGTGTGACAAGGGCAGATAAAGGTGCCCAGTCAGTCTCTGAGCTGGGCTGTGAATGTCAGCATAAGATACAAATTTTAGGTGGAACAGCCTTAAAACAGATGAGAAATCTAAGTCTGAACATCCTAGCTTTGTCACTTGTTCAAAGCCTGAAAGAAAGTGAAGTTCATTCATGACCCCTGCATTAAAACACTGAATTAAATATGTGGAAACCAGTCCCATGGCATGAGAACTCCACACAAGTTAAATTCAGAGATGTAAGAACCAAAGTGCTGCATCAAATCTTAAACCAAATGCAAGACAACTTCTGTCTTGAATTCTTACTTTGTTTTCTCCAAAACTATTTGCTGAATTAACAGAAAGTTTCAGCCAATTTAGCAAAAAAAAAAATCAATCAGGCTTTCTGAGAAGAAACGATTTTCAAGAACAACATCCAGCTCTTTTTGGTCCACAGATTCTGATTCTAAGAAGTTTGTTCTTGCTGATTAGGACACAGCAGTGTGGTTGTTTTAGTGCTAACTAATTTAACTCCAGACTCCAGAAATATCTATCTATTCATGTTATGCTTGAATTCTTTTGGCTGGGTTATCTTTGTGTCCACTGCTGTGATGTTTTCTGCAGTGCTTTGATGCTTTGTTGTAGCAGGATTTGGGATGTGCAGAAGCCAAGACTGTGCTATTTATCCACAAGCTGGGTCTTCCTCCTCACTTTGCATTTCAAAGGTTTCCTCCCGGGCAAGGCAGAAAGATTTTTTAATTTTTTTTATTTTTTTTATTTTCTTTTTCCCTCTTGCAACTGTGGATGGATTTGCTTTTCAAAAAAAGTGGATCCTGATTTTGCTGGTTGTCCTTTACATGTTCTTAGGGAGGGGCATAAGTTTGCCTGTCAGAGTATAGCAGTATCTTCATGTCACTTCATGTGCTGCAGAGTTCACCTTTCTGATCACAGAATATTTATCAATAAGAAAAAAATTAAAATAGAAATGTCTTCAGGATTGATTTACCAGGATGCTTACATCAGCATTTGCCTGTTTATGTTTTCCTTGATGCATATCCATGTGGTGTTATTTTATTTATTTATTTTTTTGTTAAGCTTTCTTCCATGGGAATTTGTGGGGAATTCTTAAAAATAGAGCAGATTTTAGAAATGGATCTTGACTTCCTATTATTGGAAAAATTGTTTCTGTTTTCTGCCTCTTGCAACTTTCAAATCTGGTACAACCCAGACTGCAAAAGATCTATTTGAGGTGGATGTGTTGGTTGGCATGTTGTAGTCATCTGAGTTCCCTTGGCTTAAATAAGCCACAGCTCATCATTGCTGCGTGCTAACAAATTATATGAAAACAAAATTAGAAGACAAACCCACTAAATCAGGAACATAGTGAGGAAGAACCACTCATGGAGATTTCAACTGCATGAACTGTGGTTGTTCTTGCAGGGTTTTCCCACATGGATTTAATCTCTAATGTTATGAATTCCTGTACGACAGAGTGGAGGCATTTGCCTGCTTTTTTTTTTTTTTAAATTCCATTCATGTCGATTGAGCCTTCCAGAAGAATTTATGAAGCTCATTAAAAGCAGACCACAGTACTATTTTATTCTTTTGGGTTGTGCTATACTTAATACACACTTAGAGGTATATTCCTGATGTCTTTTTTTAAAGACCCAAACATGAACAATGGTATAAATCTACCATCTAGTTAAGTGTCTGGCAATGCAGAAACTGCTGTTTGCAAGCTGTGTTACTATCTTGGCTTGAGGTAATGTAATATGCTGTAGCTATTGAGAGATGCCCCCCAAAAAAGTGAAAGCTCAATGTAAACATGGCCTGAAGTGCAGCCCAAACCCCTCTGTGGGGCTGGATGTGCCGGGGGACGTTTGAGGAAACGAACGGCGTGGAATTCTTTGTTCAGTTCCTTTAGCTCCTTAGAGTAAATAGGTTTATGGCTTACAAATCTGAGTAAAAGTTGCCCTTGTTGGGGCCTTGTCTGGCCGGTGTCCAGCGCTGCTAATCCTGGTCTGTGCTCTGGTGTGTCAGCCTGGCTTTGCACAGGTTCTGCTGCCCACTGTTTCCTGCCCCAACAGCTCCTGGTGTTCATCCACCTCTCTGAGGGCAGCAGGAAAATGACATGGGAACTATAAACTGCTGCTCCTTGGAGTGTATTCATGTATAATCCTCCCAGCGTAAGCTGCTGGATTTGTTTTGCTTTAAGGTATGCAGGGGGGAATAGTTAGGGTCAGCTATATCAAGGTGACCCAGTGAGACAACTGACCACTAAAATAAATGCAAACATAGGAAAAGCTTCAGCTCATCTGCTCAAACTCCATCTGTTCTGAACCAGCTCTAGTTAAGACATATGATCTGTTGATGGAAAATTCAAAATCAGACTGAAAAAACGTGAAACCCTTAGACATGAAGGGTGGCAGCACAAGCTATAATTAGTGATAATTTTTCTTTATTTTTTTTAATATTGCTTTGTTGTCTTGTTTGGAACTGAGTAATTCATCTAGGCTGACTAAGACTGGAATTTGGAGGGGTATAAGCTGTGTCTGGTCTGAGCTGCACAGAGAATCATTTACAGAAGCACCAACAAATCCTGGGAGGGTAGGAGAGGACTACTGGGTGCTGGCAGTTCTGCACAGCTGGCTCTGGTTCAATCAAGCTAGATTGCTTGGGATGAGCTCCTTTGGAAGCCTTTCTTCCATTGGCTTTGAACAGTACTTAAAATGCAGTAATCCCCTACTGAGTCTGCTCAAAGCTTGAGCAGCAGTGCAAGTTCAAAATTAAAAAACGTCTTTAAATAGACAAGGACATGACTGGGTTTAGCCAAACTTTTCTCACGGAGTGGTCTAATGCATTTCATGTAAACACTGCTGTGATATACCACAACATGTGAGGTTGTTTAGAAATACCGTAAACATGTTAAAATGATGTTATGGCTTCGCGCAAAGTTGTTTGTTTTCTTTACAGTTTTCGTAGAGAGTTTCCCAAGTGGAATGAGAACCATGTAGCTGAAGTTACAGTGACTCTTTGTGTGAGCTGGGAGCCAGGTGAATGAACTGACAGATCTGCCATTCATCGTTATTCTGGCAAAATAACACTGGACATATGTACCTGTAAAATTGGCTCTCTCTGGAATTAGGCAGAGAGCTGTTTACCCATCTTGCCAAGGGAAAAGCTGAGGCTTCTCCTGCTACCCTGATTCTTGCAGGGATCTGGGGCTCTTTCCCTCCTGGTCTGAATACCTGAACACAAACAGCCTCTTGCACAGGCAGGCTGGGCAGGAGAAACACTGGGACCATGTTTCCTAACTCCGAGGGCAGAGGAGAGGCTGCTCATGCCCAGGACAGCTGCCTGCCACTGAAAGCTCCAGCTGTAAAGGCTGAAGTTTGTTGCAGTTACAAGTAATTGAAAGTAGGGATTCTTCATGGAAAACCTGAACTATGAGCATCACTGTGACTCCACCTTTAATAACTTTAATGACATGTATGTCATAATGAAGAGTGGCATGTGCTGAACAAACATCTCCATAACCTCATTCATTAAGAGGCGAATCTTTCAGAATCTAATATTATGTCTCAAAGTCAAGTAAACAGCACATTTTGGTGCAAACAGGCTGAGTTATGGAATTACTTACACTGGACCGTCATCACTTTGTGGGTGTGTATGTGTGACACAAAGGAGCAGACAGATGATGCAGTGGGCAGCACTGCTGACCTGACGAGTCCATTTGGGCCAGAGCATCAGGGAGTGCAATATAAACACTGATCAAATGAAAATTTTAGTAGAAAATTAGAATTGCGAAGGGGTAAGAGGTCCTTTCAGAAAGAAACAAGCAGTGAGCCTCAGATACTGAATATAAACCACTTTCTCTGCCATAGGGAAACAAAATTCCTGGTGTGGAGCTAGCAAAGGGAGGAAAATAGAAACAAGTGGGAATATTTAGAGCGAGGTTTCTCTTTCAGTTCCTTTGTGCTTTATTTTTGTTCTTGGATTGCACTTGAGAACGAGCAGTCACTGGGAGGCCGAGCATGTAGGTGCAGCCGATTGGGAACCCCTTGGCTCTGCTCCATGGAACTCTCCTTGTTGGCAGCCCAGGTTTGGCTGAACTCAGGGACCCCCTTCCTCTGCAGCTTTCATTTCTAGTTTTCTTTGGTTTGAGATTTCACCATTATTATGGACACTGGAAAAATTGTTAGCCAGTCCTGCTCTGTTTTTACCAGTCATTCCCTTTGAAAAGGGTGGCCAGGTGAGATGGGGTGAACTTGTCCGTTCTGACCCAGATATTCCTGGTGTTAATTTAACAACAGTGAAAAAGTTCCTGTGTGAAGAGGTGATTGTTACTAAGCTTTGTAATTGCCACTGTGGTGCTGAGCATGTTTCTGAATCACTGTTTCATGTTTGATAGTGTAGGTGTCATGTTTGACAGGTCTATTAGCGTGTGCTGTGACGCTTCACCGAGAGAAGGCGGAATGGGCGAGCTCTCGTATCTGGGAGAAGACTTGGTTTGCTGCTTATCTTCTGTGGAGGAGTAGTGCTTAAACTCCATCCCAGCTCGACACACAAACTCTAGGGGCTTGGAGCCTCCCATGGACTCCAGCAGAGCTGTGCAAGGAGCTCTTGGGTCAGCATTAGCTGTGTCACCTGCTGGGCTCTGCACCACTGAGCAGAAAGGGGCTCCTTGGCTCGGTAACTCTTACCTGGTGGTGAATCTCCAGGCACTGAATTAAGTTCGTGTGTTTGAAAGGCTTGTTCACAAACTTACTCAGGGAAGAATGAAGTCATCAGAATGTATTGTGCTTCTTTTATGAGCTTGAAAATCTGTACATAAAATAACTACATCTAACTGAAACAAGGCAGCAGAATGACACTGCCCTATTGCTCCAGCTTGGTGAGGAAAAAACCTAAAAATTATCGAGTTGATGTATTACTTAGGGTAATTGGAAAAATGAAATTTAGATTAAATTTAAATTCTGGTTTATTACAAGTGCCCTGCAGCGCTTCTACCTAATGAGCAGAAAAAACTTCTGCTTTTTCCAAGTGCTGCCATAAACCACATTATTTCCTCAGGTAAAATCTTTGGCCAAGATCTCCATAATGTGTACATCCCAAACTAGACGCTAAGAAACTGATGAGTTTTTTGAGTCCTGCTTATGTTGGAAAGCAAAGCCACAGATTTCAGTTGTTAATTGTGGATGTGGATTTATAGTTCAACTTTCTGGCCTTTGGCAGCTTCCAGGGCAGCACCTGTGCGCTTGAGGCTCAGACCTCCGTGGTCTTGCAGCAGGGAACTCAAATGGGTGAAGCAGCACTGGTGTTGACCTGCAGGATGCTGCTGGCCAGGTCAGGGACATTTGATCTGCTTCTGAGCAAGTGTGTGAACGGACACAGATCCCAGCCCACAGTTTTATAGCAGGCAAAATCGGGGTGGTTGTATTTGTACCCAGCTGCCCGCAGAAGTCTCGTCAGTGCTAATTTCAGCCGTCCAATTTTAATTTGCTGTTGCATGTCTGCCAGGGCATTGCAGGAGGGTGGGAGGGAGGATATTTTCCCTGATGACTGCTGTTGACATTTGCAGAATAAAAGTGAAGTCAGCCAGTTGTTTGTTGGAGGTTTTGGTGCCTATAGCAGTTCTGAGCCAGCCAGGATCGCCCAGTGCCTGTCACCCAGCAGGAACCTTCCCAGCTGCAGCATGGGGAAAATTGCTCAAGCTGTGTTGCTGTTGAACTTTGTTTTTTAGACTAGGGACGTCAGGGAAACCAAAATGATCAATCTTCCTGTACAATTTGGGGAAGCAAATGAGAAGGGATTGTATTCTTCTTTGCTGCCCCCACAAAAAAAGGAAATAATTCAGGAAATGTTCACATACACAGGCAGGCTCAGGGAAGCAGTGACGTGGGAAGGGACTGATGGCTTTGTGTACAAAAGGCATCTTGCAGCTTTGGTTTTCACTAATGGCAGCTACTGCAGAAGCAAGGCTGCCAAAATTTGAGTCTACAGGGGATGTGAAGGGTGATGTTTTTTATTCTGGTGTTGTATACCTGAGGTAAGAGCATCAGAATTATGTGTTTGCTGGGGGTCCTGAAAAGTACCTCTTCTCTGGCTGGATCCAGGCTCCGTATCTACTAGCATTGAAAATAAGTTCTCTTTCCTAGAAGGGTGGTCCTGAACTTGATTTTCACAAATAAAGTGGAAATTTATTTCAGCAGCCTGGTGTATTCCAGGACCCCAGACCATCACCACTGTGTGCAAGTGAATGGTGGGAAGAGGGGGATTGAGGGGACAAAGAGAGTTTGAGTGAGCTGTGTTGGTAAGAACAGGAGCAGGCAGAGAGCAAAGATGATGCCAGCAATAAGCATGAGCCAAGACTGGGAAAAAATGAGAGACATTTGAGAAAATTGCAACATCAAAGATGTAGCGGAAGTTCCTGTGGAGAAGAGGAGGTGAAGCGGAACAGGGAAAGAAGTGGGAGGAGGAGGAGGAGGCGCTTCTGTGTGCAGTTAATAGCAACCCCAAAGAGAGTTTTAATTGGAAACCTATTATAATTATCCACGGTTTTCCTCCCATGCGTTTCAGGAATGTGGGTGGCAGGTAGTTTTTCTTTTGGCTGGGTTACTGATGCAGAGGGCACTGGGTTTCCAGCCAAGTGGCAGATCCGTGTTTGTGTTTACCAGGCTCTGAGCAAACACGTTAATAATGTCATTTGTTGTGGGAGATGACTCTGCAAACTGATTTCAGGTTTTTCTGTAGCAGACGGGGAATGCGCTCTGATTCTGCCCCGTCTAAAGCTGCTCATTTTAACTGTTGAAGCATGAGCTGTTGTCACCTGGCAGGAAGACATTGACCCTAGTTGGTGCTAGAGGAGACCTTGACCTCGTTGGTATGACCCATGGAGGCTCCTTCTAAATCCCCTGGGGGACTTTCTAAGTAGGGAAGGGGGTGAATCTGCAGCTTGTACATTCTTTATGTCTGGAAGGATGAAAAACAACCATGGAGGGTTCCTAAAATTTGTTTGAACTTGGTTGTCCTTTACCTCTTTGTGGAATGCCAGTGCCACGTGCTGGAGAGCTGCTTTGAATGCTGGTATTCCTTCAGAGGCTTCTCTGGGCAAGGCAGGCACTCTTCTGCTTGTTGGCCAGCAGGACTCAGATGTTATGGATGCATCTTTTAAATCCCTTTGGCAATTGAAAACAGAACATGTGGAAACGAGTGGCCACAATTTCAGTTAAAAGCAGCCACTTCCCACCCCACAGAAAAACCCTTTGGCTGGTGAAAGCGTGGAAATTTGGAGGTCAGTGAGGGGTTGGGTTAAAGCCAAGGCTTGAGAAGTGGGAGCTGTGGAAGTTCCAGAGCTTCTGCTGGAAGCACGTGTCTCTGTTTTGTCAAATCACAGAAGGGTGTGGGTTGGAAAGGTTCTTCACAGACCATCCAGTCTCACTCCCTGCCATGGGCAGGGAACACCTTCCACTATCCCAGGTTGCTCCAAGCTGTGTCCAGCCTGGCCTTGGACACTTTCAGGGATGGGGCAGCCACAGCTTCTCTGGACAACCTGAGCCAGCACCTCACCACCCTCAGTGTAAAACATTTCTCCTCTGTGTCCAACCTAACCCTGGCCTGTTGCAGTTTCAAACTGTTGCCCCTTTCCTGGCATGACAGACCCTGGTAAACAGCCTCTCTTTGTCTTCCATATAAGCCCCTTTTATACATTAAAAGCTGCAGTAAGGTCTCCCTGGAGCCTGTTCTTCTTCAGGTTGTACAACCCCAGCTCCCTCAGCCTTTCCCTGTGGAAAGTTTTGGTTTTATTGTGCGGGTTTGTTTACCTTGCGAGCACTGAACCCTTACTAAACAGATCTTACCTGTCAAGAGTCTTCCTTGAGTATGTGCCATCAACTGATTTAAATCCCTTTGAAGGGAAGGTGCTGACAGACTCCCCTTGCTGGCTGTGTGCCAGAACTGCTTCCAGATCGTTCAAGGACACTGAATGATAGAGGGGGATCTGAGTGTGTCCATGTTCATCCTCCCAGTGCTCGGATGAGGCTGGTGAGCCTTTGGGGCCATCCTGGTGGGCTCTGGGAGCTGTCAGAGCAATTTCTCCTGTCTCTGTCCAGCACATGGGAGTGCAGATGAGCACTTGGCAGAGGTGGCTCTAGTTTAGCTTGGTGCACAGCTGGTGAACACTGATGTAAAAAGCACCCAATGTTTTCTGTCTCTTCTTCTTCACTTGTAGGTTTATTCTTCAGCCTAAAGGAGTGATTCATAATCAGCTCTTAGAAAAACAGAGGATAGCCGAAGAGAAAATTAAGGAGTTAGAGGTAAGCTTTTGGTGAGTAATGATGATGAAAGTAAAACATTAAAGGTCGACAAGATGCTGTTTGCTACATCTCTTGTTTTTATCTGGTACTTTCTATGCTGAAGGATTGTAACTAGATGAAACAGAGAGCCTGTTACAAGTAACCTACAAGTAACTCAAGGCACGTGGTTCCTTTCCTAGATCTACAAACCAGTGGGGATTGATTGTTCCCTGGGTGCCCTGGTATTAAAACTAGGAGTGAGGGATTCAAATGAGATTAGTAAGAGCAAGGTCTGAAACAATCAAAAGGATGTTCGTGTGGTTATTATTTGCAGCAGATAAGTGATGTAAAACTTTGCCAGTGCTGTGGGTATTTAAAGGTTACTCTGGCTCAGAACAATTGCACAAATTCATGGAAGAGAAATCCATCGAGAATTACCAAATATGTAGAAATGGCATCCTGCTCAGGAAGTCCCTGAGCTAAAAATGTCTGGAGGGTGGGAAAGTATGAGGAGGAAGTACCGTATAGGCCTGCCCTGTCCTTACACTCTGCCCTTAAGCATCTGCTTGGGGCTGCTGTTGAAGAGCGGATCTGTGGGGAGATGGGGCTTTGTTTTGACAGTGTGGTCAGAGCACTTCTGTGTTCTTGTGTTTATCTGGTTGGAGTATTCAAGGCACAGAAGGATATCTAGGAAATAAAAAGCAGTGTCTGCGCAAGTTCCAGTGTTCAAACAGGCTATCTGGTGAATGTTGGCTATCTTCTTGTGGCTGCGTGTACAGCTTACAGCTCTTCTGAGGAGAAGTGCAAAATGTACTTTTCCAAGGCTGCTAGTGTGGTTTTTTTTAATACTGCTCTTAAAATACCATTAATACAAACCCTTGTTTCTTAGTCTTTGGGGAATGACAGAGAAAGCAAAGACCAAGTTGTGTCAAGCTGCTTTTCCCATCTGTTATTGTTTTGGAGAAAGTGATGTGGAGACCAAATAAGTAGGGACAAGCAGGAATAGGAAGTCTTTGTTCAAACCCACTCAGACCTGTGCAGTTCTGTCTCTGTTATCTCCTACTTACACTAAAGTAGAAGTTGAGTCTGTGTTTTTTTAATCCCTTCTTAAAACTCAGCCTCCTGAGGAGCTTTGGAGCAAGCCCTGATATTGTGTTGCCTGGAGTGTTGCCAGACACTAAGGGAGTTTGTGTTTCTGCTCACGAGAACTCTTTCTGCACAGGTCAGACAAGTGCTCCATGGACAGGCTGTGTATCTAAGGGGGTGTGCAGGCAAGGCACAGTAATTTTTATGGTTATGTGGTAAAAGCAGTTTTATTCTTGCTCCTTTGGAGCCATCCCAGATGCCAGTGGCTTTGTGCAGAGGGGTTGGAGGACTTCATAGGAGCACCTCTGGGTTTGGGAGCAGGTGGAATGTGGCTGGCAGCACCTCTGGGTTTGGGAGCAGGTGGAATGTGGCTGGCAGCCTGTTCATAAACTGCCCCTGGGGTCTCTCACTGCCAGCTCCAGCAGGCTGTGGTCAGCTTCTTGGCTACTGTGCCCTTCAGCTGTGCCATCTGGGTTTCTTCCTGTTCCTGGTGGGGAATTATCTTACCTCCTGAACTTCCTGATCACTGAGTTCAGCAGAATGGGTGGAATTTCCCACAAATTATAACCTCTGTTGTTCTTACACAAAGCCTCAGAACTGGCTGCTTCACAAATGTATTTTTCTGCTTCACTGCTGAATCTCTGGTTATGGTCATTGAGTTGAAGTTTCCAGCAATAGTGACTGTCTCAAAAGGTGGTTGGAGTGGAAAGGTGGTTGCCACATGGGCAGGATTTTCTTTTTAATTATGAGTAGTAGGGCTCAGATTGCCAGCACATTCAAAAGTTTGTTTTAAGGAAACATTCAGGTTCACCTTTTAACTGATCTCCTTCCAGCTGGCTGTGGCAGTTTTGTGACGAGGGTTTTCCTTAGGCCTGGGATTCCCCATGGAAGAGGACAAGCACTTTGGCTGACAAGTGCTGGAGACTGAGATTTCAGGGGAAATACCTGGGTCCAACTCAGAGAGCACTTACCACAGGAGCAGGGGATTTTACTGTCCTGAAAACAAGTTGTGACCAAAGCAGGAAAGAATGTGAAACTTTGTGACCTTGTGCTTCCACCGCATCATTGTAAAATAAATATCAAACCAAGAAAGGTTAAACATCTCTTCATTTATTATTAAAGCTGGAAGGGTTTTAAAGCTTGGGTTTATATTTTACATTGTTAACTACCTTGTGACTTACTCACGTTTCTCACTTTGCACAGCTGAATCAGGCTGGTCAGAGTAATCCCCCAGTACCCTATGGTGTGGCTGATCTCATGACACGTGTAGCTGAGTTTGAGGCAATTATGCTTTGCTGTGATGACATTATTGCCAAGGGATTGTGAAATGTGCATTTTTTGATACATGCCTGAATCTGAGAAATGCTCTCCCCCCTGCCTTGGTGCTGTTTGCAGAGGAGCGCAGCACAGAGGGCTGGATTCACTGCTGAGCTCTTCTGGAAATCTGTCCAGCTGTGTAGCAAGGAGATCTCTAGCTGCCTGTTCCTGAAAATATGTCTTTAACTTGTTTCAGAGGTGTGAACTGGTTTTGCTGACATTCACAGCTGCCAGTGAACTTTGAAAACCCTGAGGAATTTTGTCCCTTTTCTCCCTCTGGCACTCTCCACTGCAGTACAGGATTGCAGTCATTCCCTTTCCCTCGCTTCCCTCTCATGGGTTTCTCCACTGTTGAAGCAGTGCATTGTATTTTTCAAGGCAGCACCACAAAATTGATGGGATCATGCTGGTTTGGGCCTCCTTGCAGCAAGGACAGCCAGGCCTGTCCTTGTAAAGGGCTGGGAAAATAAGGCTTGGCTGGAACACACATTATGCTTGATGAGAGGAGCTGTGTTCTGAAAGCACCGAGGGGTCTGGGTGTGGATGAGGGGGCAGTGAGTTATTCTGCAGATGTTATTCTGAAGAAAACCAAAGGTAGCTTTACCCTGCTTGTTAAAGCTGTGTATGGACAGGAATATATCTAAGTGTATTTATTGAATCATAGAATGGTTTGAGTTGGAAGGACCTTAAAGGTCATCTCACTCCACCCCCCTGCAGTGGGCAGGGACGTCTTCCACTAGATCTGGGTGCTCCAGGGATGAGGCAGCCACAGCTTCTCTGGGCTACCTGTGCCAGGGCCTCACCACCCTCAATTAGTAAAGAATTTCTTTCTAATTTCCCATCTAAATTTCCCCTCTTTCACTTTGAGCCCATTGTTCCTTGTCCTGTCACTCCAGTTCCTGATGAAGAAAATCTGTCTGGCTTCCCTGTAGGTCCCTTCAGGTCCTGGAAGGTGCTGTGACATTTCCACACAACCTTCTCAACTCCAGGCTGAGCAGCCCCAATGTTCTTAACAATGTTGTCAACTTCAAATGCACCTGTGTGGCATTCTGAACTTCACAACTTGTATCTAATCCTTTGGAATCCAAACACACTGCCCAGGCTTGCTGGCACAGTAGCTGTGCCTGCTGGCAGGCTGTGCCAATGGGGTTACCCAAACCTCCAGAAATTGGTGCCATCAGCTCCCTCACATACTGGGATGGGGCACGTCCTGCTCAGCAGGAGCCATTGGATTTTTCCAGCCCTGATACTATCAAATTCTTGTTGTGTTTCACGGTACAAGGGGTATGCGTTAAATCTATTTTGAAAGCATTCTAAAGGGATGAGCACAGACTCTTTTTAGCTCTGCAATGTTTGTGCAGTATTAGGAGAAAAAGCAAGTAATGTTTTTCTTCCCTTGTTTTTAAGGAAACATGATATGTGAGGGGTGGAACAATGCTTTGTTTCAGGAAATGTTATCCGTTTCCATTGTAGGGCTAGATGGATTCTGTTTTTAAATGTGGCATTTTAAAAAGAACAAACTCTATGATGTTATAAAGACATGGAAAATTGATTCTTCATTAGGGGTGGAGAAAGTGATTATCACTGTGTGCTTTCTCTGATAATATCTGATAGTCCCCTTCTCTCCTGCTATATTCAGCTTGTTTAGTTGTCAGGCGTTGTCAGACTAAATTGCTAAAAATAACAAATAAGGGGGAGGCTCTGCTGGGCAGCTCCGTCTGCTGTGTGCCACTGAATTTAGCTCCTTCGGGAAAAGGGCAAAAGCAACCTGCAGCTTTCTGATTGAATTGGGTTTTGGTTTTAAACTCTGACCACAACATAGCTGTGTGCTTGTTTCCCAGGCAATTCTTTCACATGCCTGTGGGAGACTGAAAGTTTGCTGCTGCTGAGATAAAGGGTTGGTTGGTTTCTTCTCTGGCTGCCTGGAGTAGAAAATATAATCAAGAAAGCTGTACCTAAAGGCTTGATTTCTAATTCAGAAATCCTTCATGCGATCCCTAAAACACCATGTCCAATTTCCCTATCTCATGCAGAAAATGTCTTTGCTCTCCTTCCTGGAACACTGTGCTCTCAAACACCGCTGTGCTCCGTGTTTAAAGCCTCAGGTGATGTTTGCAAAGCTGGTGAAGTTACAAATTGACTGCACTTAAATGCCTTGAGGTGACCACTGACTTCTTCCCTGTTGTTGCCTGAGCACAATCTTGCTCATGCTGCAGCTTCCATTTCTCTAATCTTCTTTTTCTGGGAGCTTTAAAATGGCTTTGCTGCAGCCCTGAGGGGTTGTGGTGGTGCCCCCCCTGTGATGAGTCGGCTCTGACAGTTGCCACAACAGTGTTTTCTTCCCCTGTGGGAGCAAAGATTTCTGCAGGTGAGGTGTGGCTGGGGAGAAGCTCTGGAGCCTGGGGCAGGTATGGCTGGGACGGACCTGCTCCATGTGGCCCCAGCCTCCGACGTGCTCCGGTGGCAGCTCTCCTTCATTTTTTACTGAAACCCTCAGCATGGAGGCCAATTCTGTGGGTGGCTTTAACGATGTGAAAACAAGTCTCTTGAGATTTGTGGTGCTCCTTGCAGACCACGAAGCGCTCATCAGAAGGTAGCAATTGTTAGGCTGTTCCCAAGTTGGACCAATTTCTTCCAGGGATTTACAGCGCATGAGTTTTCATCGTATGGTTTGCTTAGGGTAGGCCAGTGCCCAGGAATGTGTGGTGGGCTTTTTAACTAAACAGGGGGAATGAAGGAATGCTCCTGTTTGCTTTGGAGAGGGGAAGCCTCAAGAATAACCCTCTGTGCGTTAGCCTGGAGCAGATTGTACTTTGGATGAGGGTGCTGTTCCCTCATTCCGTTGCTGCCATGTGTGCACGTACCGGGGGCAGGGTTTTAAACACATGCTGTCACTGAAGGTGCCCCTTGTGTGTGCATAGGCAAGGTCAGTCCCTCTGCTTGCTGTGGAGGGAGGCAGGACACCTAATTTGGGGACAGGTGGAGTATGGAAGTGAATTTATCGTGTAGGGTTAGTATTTGGGCTTGCATGGATGTTTTAGGAGGAAGCTATGGCATCTCCACAAATAATGAATGTTAGTGTGAAGATGAACGGCAGAGCCTCATCAGACCCTTGGTGGGGACCAGGCCAGGCAATACCCAGCATCTTGCACGGCTTTGGGTGTCTGAGGCAGCTGTGGGTGTCTGGGCAGGTCCTTCAGGACACAGACATCTGGACTTGGTGACGTTCCTGGGAAATGTGTTTCATCTTGACTCTCTTGGCTGGTGTCATCCCTCGTCTGAGTCTGTGCCCTCTCTGAGCGTTGCTTCTATGTTTCAGGCTGCAAAGCTGGAGGCATAGTTTGCTTTTTGAGGGCATGGGTGGTCCAGCTGCCTGCCTGTCAGCTGTGGAGCATCCACAGGCACTCCCGTGGGAGAGCAGAGCTCAGCCTGCATGGGCAGAGCTGTTACCAGCGGTCTGCCCTCCATGAGAGCCTTGTTTTGAAGAAGGGAGTAGCCAAAGCTCATTTTTTTCCCTATAGGTCTGTCTGCATTACAGGGAGGAGAATCTGTGTTCTCATTCCTGATTTTTGAAATGAAAGATACTCTGAGCAATGAGGAAAAATAGGCTTTAAAATGATAAAACATTGAGGAGGTTAAGAGTGTAATGGACACAGAGCTAATGCTATCAGCAGAAAATCCTGCTTTGTGGAGAGGCCCTCTGACATTGGACTGGGGCCACACAATTTAAGGTAAATACTGGAGGAATTGGGGCATAGCTAATGCTGCTCTAATTCTTTCTCTTCCCTCAACTGACTCTGTTGATGGTTACATGAAGAACAGGCCTTCACAGCTGTGAGGAATCATTCACTTCACTTGCTTTTTAATGTTTAAAGCCTTGAGGTCTGTCTTGTTTGTCAAAAATGAGGGTGGCAAAAGGATTGTACTCTTACAGCTGAACTTCATGGGTGTTTCTCTGTTATGTGACTGTCACCTTTCATCACAGACAGATGGAAATCAGCTGTGTGCGGCCAGCACCTTGCAGTTTTTAAAGGCAGCAAGTGCTCCTCAGAATCTGCAGGGAAGAAGGTGGATCTGTTTAAAAGCTGGCTCTCAGTCCTGTGTTAGATTTGTTAGATAAAGATCAAATAACAGTATGTTCTGCTTTGAAAGTTGTGTAAGAAGCTTGTTATGTGTTAAATAGTGCACAAGTCACTGGTTGCAAAACATGATGTTGGAGTCTTAGAGGCACAGGGAATAGAAATTCTCACATTTCAAAGGGGAAAGGGGATTCCCAGCTCTCTGGAGTGGTCATCTGCCACCTTAGGCCAGGGATGACTTATAAAAACTAATGTCTCACCACATTTTTATGAAGGATGGTTGTGAGTCGTGCTGATTTGTGTGCAATGACGTGTATTTATATCATCACACGTGTGTGGGTATGCAGTGGAAAGGCTGGACCTCTCATTTGGAGCAATCATTCACTGCAACAAGTTTTCAAACTCCCTGATTTTTGCAAGCAGTTGTTTAATTAGTAATTCTTTGTTAGTCTTCCCTGTACTGCAAGACTGCAAAGTAAGCACACAAACCAGCTGAGAGGGCAAAGGCTTTATGAAGGAAGAGCTGGAATTTGATGACTTTGCTTTCACTGTTCCTACCTTTATTTTTAGGTGGATAATTGTAGATTTTAAAACCAAGAGAATAATTATCGTGGGGGTTGTCTGCTTCCTTTTAAGTCCTTTAGAGGCTAGTTATAGACATGCTATCAAAATAAAGGCATCTTAGAACTTGTTTTAGGGGTTTTTTTGCAGGGGGCGGGATTACTCTTGATTAAAAAATCCCAACAACCTAACAGAGAAAACTTCTCAAGCAACTCTTGCCAGTACACTCACATTCCTTTGTAATTCAGAGGAGAGTGAAACACATTGTGCATTAATAAAACCCCACTTCTGCTGCTGTGTCTAGATGGTTTTGTCCATTTAGGAACCTACATTTAGTCATCTGAGCCTGAAAACATTGCTTGTTTCCTCTGATTAGCATTAAGCTGCCTTTATGGTTCCACTGAAATCATTCTAACACCAACTTGGTTGATAAGTCTGTCATTTTAGAGCAGGGTCTGATTCATTGTCAAAGCTCTCCTTTGTGCTTATGGCTGCACAAGTATCCAAAGCAACGAGCTGAGCTGGACACGGGTCCCTCTCCAAATTCCTCCTTGCATGAGTAATAATTAGTCACAAACCCAGCACTGCTGTCCTTGCCTTAGTCACCAGGCCCCTGCCGTGGCTCCTGGCTGCCTTTGTGCCAAGCAGCTCTGGGGAGGGGGATTATCTGTGCCCGATAAACCTCCATCCTGCTTCCATCTCCTCCTCCATCTCGCCTGAGGAGAACAGGAAACGATTATTTGGAGAGCATGCTCCTGCCTGTTGGAGCCCTGACCCAGCCCTGAGTCAGCTTTACAAAGCCACACCTTGCTCCCAGGTATGCGGGGCAGCCCTCGCGTCACGCTTCCTGCTGTCCCCACTGCCCGGGTCACCCCCTGCTCCATCCCTAAAGCCTTGGTGTGGGCACGTGGCTGCTCTGAGTTCAGGGCTGTCTGAACTGGGTGGGGGGGATGCTGCCCAGTTGGGAGTTGACACCAGCTCTTTGTTGCTGATTTGTCTTTAAAATTTATGGAAATGCTTTTTTTTTTTGAAAGCGGCTTTGTTTGGCCAGGGCTCAGAGAGCTGGAAGGTGTGGTAAGGTTGTGCAAAAGTCCTGCTGCCAGGAGGAATCCCAGTGAGCCACACCAGCTCTGCGGGACCACAGAAACCGAGGCACTGGCTTGGGGAACTCACCACATTTTGCAAGAGGCAGTTTGGTGAGGGATGCTTCCGCCGAAACAGAACGTGGGGGTTTTCAGGATCTGGGTGAGTTTCCCCTGCCCAAGTTCTCTGACCTGACTCTGCTGTCATAACCTGGTTAGGGTGCAGTATCCGACCTGGAGCAATGTACTCCTGGAAACTGCTCCAAATGGGGAATTGTGCCAAGAAGAGGTGTCCCTAAAGGAATCCTTTGTGTTGATAATACATTTCTGCTGCCACCTACTGAAAGGTTCCTATCCACTTGCTTTTGTAGTAGTTCACATCAGGCTAGGGTGCAGGAGTTCACTGGAGCAATCTGTCATTTCCCAGTCACAAAGAGTAGCTCTCTCCATCTCTGCAGGAAGCGCTGTCCTGTGGCTCAGACAGTGCATCCATGTGAAGTGCTGCTGCCACAGAGCTGGGGTTGAGCAGAAAGGCTGGCAGGCAGCCTGGCTTTCTGCCCCTTACCTTGCCCCTTCTTCTCTTGAAGGTTCCAAGTATGGAAGTTAATGGGAACTTTTCCAACTTGGCTTTTTCAGAGTATGTTCCTCAGGGCTTCGAGGTGCTTCAGTAATGATTGGGAAAGCCCTGCTGGTTGTGCTGTGGTAGGATCAGTACACAGCGATGGTGGATTTCCACCAGCAGTTCTTTAGGCAGGTGCTTTTACCTGAGTTGGCAAATGTAGTTGTGTGCTTGATGTTTTCTCTTCTATGCTCTCACCCAGGTAGTTCTGAAGTGACTGTGGGTCCCCGTTACCTTGTGGAAGGAAGAGATGAGGAAAAACAGAAGGGTCTGAATCATCACTTCTCCTCTTAGGTATATGGCGTCACGCTTCTGTCAGCAGCTGTCGTCAGAAACCAGCTGGGCTCCCTTCCTATTCCAGGTCATTCACTCTTGAGCAAACTCTGGGCAACTTCCTGAGGCAGTAACTCTGCTTGGAAAGTCTTGAAGTGTATCTAAATATTTGGTGGTTGCTGTAGAGTGGTAATTTCCAGTGTGTACATGTGCCACAGTGTTGAACTGGGTGAGGACCAGTGCTGGGTGGACCCATCAGGGCGTAGGGCTGCCTGCAGACCTACCCCACCCCATTGCTGGTGCCCACTACTTTGGCTTCTCCTGGAGCAGGAGCAGCTGGGTGCTGTTCAGCAGGTCCCCCTCTTTCCTGTTTAGGGGTTCCAAGTGAAATCCTGTTAAACAGAGCACACGTCCTCAGCACATCCTGAGTTTAGTCTGACTGCAATGTTTGCCTTGCCCAGGGTGTGTGTGCCAGGGAGTGCTGTTCTCCACAGGGAGTTTGGGCACTGCCAACCCCTGAACAGCAGCAGTGACCCCAAGAGTGAGGGCAGCTCAGGCTGCTGCTGCCTGGCCCCCAGTGCATGGGCAGCACAGTTTGCCATCCTCCCACAGAAGATCTTCACCGGCCAACCATGTGCTCCCAACTCTTGCTCAGGGTCTGCTGATCACTTTCCTACAGAGCCCTCAGGGAATGCCAAAAACAGTTTGAGTTAACTTTGGGGGATACAGAAGCTCTTGGTTAGCTGCAGGTTTACTGAGGTGGTGTCTCAAGATGAGTTGTCTCAGGGCTCCTGTTTGAGGCACTGCATCATGCCTGAAGATTGCAGTGTTCCTCAACGGAAGCCTGAGTGTGAGAGTGGGATGCCAGACTCTGGTGGCTGGTAGCCAAGCATGCTGAGAGCCATGGGAAGGGAGGTATTCTCTGGGAAAGGACCTGCCAGCTTGTTTTGTACTCACAAGCTGGGTGTAAAACAAGTTCATAGAAAAACAGTTAAAAAAAAACAAAAAAAGGGAGAAAAAAGAATAGGCTGAAATGAATAGGCATGTTCCAATACTAGATCCTTAAATTTCCATGGAAACATTTTTGTTTGGGCTTAAGCAAATGTGTGTTTGCAGGTCAGAGGTTGGAGCTTTCTTTCATTTGCAGAGGTGACGTGAGAGGAGTGGAATTTGAAGAGCAAAAGTCGATGTTGAGTGATAAACCATGACTTGACACAGGAAACTCACCTGTGAGTGGGAGGGTACGGCAGCATGGATGGGCAGGGCTGCCGTGTCTGTTCCCTCTGGGATCACAGGGCTGCTTGGGCTTTGGAATGGAGTGGGAATTCTGTGCCCTGTTCCACTGAACCACCGGCTCGAGCCAAGGCCCTGCCACACGCAGGGCTGGTGGTGGCCAACTCGCTCTCCCTGAAGGCAGAGGCGTCTGAATCACAGTGCTGGGGGAAAGACGGTGCTTTGATCATCAAAAGCCCATCCAAGAGGAGCTGATTAATAGTTTTTTCTTGCCGTGGAATCTGTGGATGCTGGCTCTTTAATCTGCCAGGAATGCCAAGTCCGGGTGCGTCATCTTGAGAAGCGCTGGCCTCTCCAGCAGCGTGATGCAATGGGAGCGGAGGTGGGAGGCTGGAGCAGGAGGTGACTTCCCGCCGTGTCAAAAGGCCACGGGCCACTTCTGTTAACCACAGCTCCTTTTCTTCTCCAGGGCGTGAGCTGTAATTGTATTTGCATTCAATCTAGTCTTTCCACAGCTGCTGCCAAAAGCAAACAGCGCGGAGCTGCTCGGGGAGCAGGCACTGCTCAGGATGGGGAGCGAAGGGCAAGGGAGAGCCCAGGAACGGGGCGGTGGCAGGGGCGAGTCCTATGGCGTTGTTTGGCTGCAGCCACCCGTGCCAGGGTGCAGGCTGGCCACGCCACCCGTGCCAGGGTGCAGGCTGGCCACGCCAGCACACCTTGGCCAGGAGCGTGCACAGCGAGGGCTGGCTCATGGTGCTGCCTGCACAGCCCCGGGAAGGTTGATGCTTCCAGGAGTCTGCACTTCCTCTGCCAGCAAAACACAGAGACAGCTGGGGCTGATGGAACCCCCAAAACCATTGCCTGCAGTCCCCCACAGGTGCCTGGGAGTATGTTGGCAGTGGGCATTGCATCCCACCAGGCCCATTGCATATCAGTGCCCTGCTTCCCTTCTCCTCCTTGCAGGCAGGGCTGGGGCTGGTGGTGCCTTCCCTGCCAGGCCCTGTGGCTCTGTTTGTGGAGCTGTCAGCTGTGCAGCCACCATTCCTCCTGGGAAGGGTTCCTAGAGATGGATGTGTGAGTGGTCAGTCCCATTTGTTGCTGCACCTCTGATGATGTGGGAGAAGGTGTTTTTAGTCCATGTAGCTGTACCGAATCACACACAAGTGCACCCCTTTCCCCACACACCCTTTTTAGGAAGACTGCAGGAAGCCTTGGTGGTGGAGAAGGCTCCCGAAAGCTAGCAGGGGACAAAATGGGCCAAGTTGGTGACACATCTATACTCAGGGGTAGGAGAGGTGCAAAGTCCAGTTTCTGAGCCCCCAGGATGTGCTGGGAGGCCCAGCTAGTGAAATTGGCTCTGCTGCCCAAGGAGGGATCTTTTTGCCCTCCATCCAGCTATTAGCATGGCAATTCTGTTTCCAGAAAGCAGATTTAGGTGAGAACACTTCCTTTGGGGCTGTTTTGAGACAGATCATCAGGGCTGTGGTTTGTCTTGTTCCCAAGTGCTGCAGCCCTTCCTGCCTGGGGAAGGAACTGTTGTTGGGAGTGGTATTAGCTTAAAGAAATTAGAAAGCTGCAGGCTGGGAGGCATTGACTGCACTGGCTTTTGGGGGGCATCCTCTGTGGGTTTGCACCCTGCCAGTGTTCTGCAGGTGGCCCAGACCTCACTGGACTGTGGCAGTGACCGTGTGTCGTCTCATGTTCCAGTGCAGTTGGCAGAGCCCTTTCTGTGTGGGGCAGAAGGGGGATCGGGGGCTGTCACCAGAGAGGAGTGGATGAGAACTGGTGGGTGGCCTGTGGCAGGAAGAAGTGAGGATGCAAGAGCCTGTCCTGGGCTGGAGCCGGTCAGCTGGCTCAGTTTTGCAGTGTGTGTTAAGTGAGCTGTCCACCTGGAAATCTGTAGCTACGAATCCTGCTGTCTTCCCACGTGCCCTCTTCCATGCAGCCTCCAGCTCCCCTTCCTTGTTCTGTGGGGGAGAAACTTCGCCAGTGCTGACGGGACCTGCAGCCCTGGGTCATCCCTCCCTGTGTGAGTGAACTGTGCCTGGGTCATGGGAACGCTCTGGCCTTTCTCTGGAAAGTGGCGGGGGCTGGCAGGGCCTGGCAGCGTTGGTCAGAGGCTGTTCCTCTGAAATAAGTTTCAGTAACACCCCGCAAGCGAGTTTTGTAAAATAATTCTCTAGCAAGTGGCTGTGGGAGTTGTGAACCACGAGGAGGAACCGGCCCTTTGCTGCAATTGAAGCCCTTGGCTGACACAGCAGCTGCTTTCCTGTCGTGCCCTCCGGGTTTCCTTGTCACTGCCTTGCCACACTCCTGGCGAGGCTGCGGGGGGACAGCAGCACGCCAGGGTCACTGCCCAGCCTCCTGTGGAGCCTGGCCCTGCTTGTCAGCCGGAAGCTGGGGCTTTTCTGGGAGCTCAGTGTCATGTGGCAACTTCCTCCTGATGCCTGCTCCAAGCCAGTCTCCTTAGTTCTTCCCTGGAGCTCTGTGGTTCAGGCAGTGGCATCTGGGGCCGGTTTGGGCACCCACCTTACCTGTCCAGAGGCCCACAGGAGCTGGGGAGGGTGGGTGCAGTTTAGGGCACTGGTGTGGGGAGTTAGTAGGAGCTCTGGGTCAGCAGCTCACAGGTCATGCAGCCACCAAAGGCAGTGGTGCAGGGCCAGTGTGCTGCCATGTCCCCTTGGGCTGCTGCCATGTCCCCTTGGGCTGCTGCCATGTCCCCTTGGCTCCTGACTGGTGAGCACTGGAGCTGCAGCTGTAGAAGTGAAACCAGAGCTTCATAGAGCAGCAGCCACCTTTGGTTTCACGAAGGACCAAAACCAGCAGCGCAGTTTTGGCATTGCCCTGGCAATTCCCACAGGCTGCACCTGCCATGGCACAGAGGTAGCAGAGGATGAGCACCTGGACATTTTCCCACACATTTTGCCAGGGAAATGCATCAGGTGAAGCCCAGCAGCCACAGGCTGGCCCAAAGCAGGGGCTCAGAGGACATAGGGTTAACTCGGGCTGCGAGTGCAAATGAAAGCTGTGAGTTGGAAGCTGGAGGTGGGGTTTGGGATGCAGGGTGGTGTTCAGGGAACAGATACCACCAGCCTGGCAGGTCTGGCTGGACCGGAACAGCCTCCAGCATGACTTCAGAGCTGCGCTGTCGTGTCTCTGGGCTCTGTGTGAGTAGGCAGAGCGTGTGTCAGCCGCGCTCGGCGCTGCTCCCCGGCAGAGACGGAGTTTCCTGTCTAGACCCCGGTAATCGCAGCGAGGAGGGGTTTGCACGCAGCCTCCCGCTCCTGCTCCGGTGATTGCCGAAGCAGAACCCGGGCTGCAGTTCCCCCTTCCTGGGGAAGAAACACCTCGCTTCTGCCACGTGGCTCGGAAAATGTGGCGCCCGTCTGCTCCTCGCTCGCCCCGGTCCGGGCTGTGGGCTGGAGTGGGAGGCAGCCCCCGGTGCTGGCTCCGGCACTGCCTGGCTGCAGGACAGCTCGGGGAGTTTGGGTGCAGGGCTCCCTGGAGCCCAGGGATGGGACTCCCTGGAAACAGCTTCTGGGAGGGAGTAAAAGTACTGGGACCAGTCCAGATTCTTGTGCCTCAGAAATTAAGTGACCAAGGAGAGTGATTGAGGGAAAGACAAATTCTCTGAATCCTGCCTGCCTGGGGCTGCAGGTGCTGCCTAAGTGTAGAAATGGCATTAAACCCGGCCCTTTGCATGGGGAGGGCAGAGCATCTCACTGTGCAGGGGTGAGCAGTGTGGGTCCACATGGGCCATGTGGGTGCTCCTCTGCTGCATCAGGGTCCCTTGTCCTCATGGAAGTGGGGCCCACAGGGGCACCAGCATTGCTTCCTGATGGGATGTTTGAAGTTGCACAGGGAGGAACATGGAGCCACGGCTGCACCCTGCCAGCTCCTGGGCTCTCCCAGTCCTGCTGGACAGCTTGCCTCTGGAGAGCTGCTCTCTGGAACTGTTTCTTGCTGCCTGATGGGAGCAGGAGACAGGGGCAGGGAGAGGACAGGAGGGCAGGACCATTTCATGCACTAATTTAATGGTGTTAAAAAAAAGCTTTACTAAAAAATCATCCCCTAGAAATCAGCTCTAGTTCTGCCACTCTGCTCTGGTCAGCAGAGTGAGGTGAAGCTCAGAGCCACAAGGGTTTTTTGGGTCAGTCTCCTCTTGCTGCCCTCAGACTGAGTTCCCTGTGTGTGAAATCCCTCGACGTCTGTGCGGGCAGCGTGGGGACAGCGTGGTGGTGACAGAGTCCTGCTCGTGTACCACTGAGTCACTGGCAGTGGGAACCTGTGGCTGCTCTTCTTCTCCCTGTGGTTTCCTCAAAAGCAGTTCCTGTAAGCAAAAGGGACCCCACGTGCCTGGGGACCACGGAGAGGGACAAGGAACCCTGGGCCATAACCTGACCCTGGCTGTCAGGAGCAGCCTTTAGTATTTAAATACAAACCCTTCAGCCTTTAGAAGCAAGGCTGGGAGAGATGTCCCCATGGCAGGGGCATTCCAGCTGAGTGTGAGGGCACAGAGGGGCAATGGTGGCAGCAGGACTGCTCCGTGGGCTAATGGCTTTTCAGCATTACAGATCCCATGGGCTCCCAGAAGTCAGGGTGAGGCTCTCAGGGCAGCAGCAGCAGCAGTTCCTGCCCTTCACCTGTCCTTGGTTTGGGTGGGCTTTGAGGGCCACTCCTGCTGTACTGGGCTCCTGGCTCTGGGGAGGCGACTGGCAGAGCCTCTGGCAGGATGCTCCGGGCTGAGGCCTGGACTCTGGAATTTAATAACAATCCTGCCAGGGTTTATTGGGAGCTGGCATGGCCCAGAGCAGGGCTCTACATGGGCAGCACGGGAGCCTGCGCTCCCAGCAACGCTGGAGGAGACTGTTGTGTCTGTTGTTTGGAAACCCAGAGAAAATAGTCAAAAGAGCCAAGTGCTGATTTTTCCAGCCACAGAGGAGCACCCAGACTAGCAGGAAAAAACGCTGCATGCTGAATTCCTATCTTGGGATGCACGGCTTGGGGCTGCTTCCCTGCCAAGCCCAGCCTAATTACAGATGATTAAGGAAACACGTATTTAGTGACGATGCCAGGGAATTTCTGATAGAAAGGAGGGTATAGGGTTAGAAAATGGCCCAGCTGGGAAAAAGGACCTTTTGTGCCCAAGGAGAGGGTTTTGCTGTGTCTCCGTAAGGGGGCCTTGGCATGTCAGTCCCTCACTATGCTTCAAGAGTTACAGGATCCGATTTGATTTTGTTCCTTGCTGAGGTTCACGGCTCCCACCTGGCACCCAGGTGTGTGCTGGCAGGGCTGGGGGGATCCTGACTCTCTGGTTTCTGCCTTGCAGCAGAAGAAGTCGTACCTGGAGCGGAGTGTGAAGGAAGCAGAAGACAACATTCGGGAGATGCTGATGGCCCGCAGAGCACAGTAGTGGCACCCCTGGGTGCTCTGGGCTGATCCCTATTGCTGTACCCCCCCCTCCCCACTTTAATAAAACAGTGCACACAGCTCGTGTCCCTGTGGCTGCTCTCCCTGCACAGGTGTGATGGAGGAGTGGGATGGTGGGAGGAGTTGGGGTGAGTGGCCTGCAGGGAATCCCTGCTGTACCCTCATCCTGTGGCCACCTGCTCAGGGCAGCCTGCTGTGGGCACTGGGGAAGGTCCTGCTGGGGAGGGGTGGTGGGGGAAGAGGGACCACCATGGACATGGGCACAGGCATGGGCACGGACATGGCGTGGCCCAGCCAGGAGGTCATTCCTACTGTCCTGCTCCATTTCTGCTGCCCCAGGTCATTCCTGCTGTCCTCCTGGGTCATTCCCACTGTCCCGGGTCATTCCTGCTGCCTCGGGTCATTTCCGATGTTCTGGTCTGTTCCCTCTGTCCCGCTCCATTCCTGTTGTCCTGCTCTATTCCCGCTCCATTCCCGCTGTCCCGGTTCATTCCCACTCCATTCCCGCTCCGTTCCCGCTGTCCCGGTTCATTCCCGCTCCATTCCCGCTCCATTCCCGCTCCGTTCCCGCTGTCCCGGTTCATTCCCGCTCCATTCCCGCTCCATTCCCGCTGTCCCGGTTCATTCCCGCTCCATTCCCGCTGTCCCGGTTCATTCCCGCTCCATTCCCGCTGTCCCGGTTCATTCCCGCTCCATTCCCGCTCCATTCCCGCTGTCCCGGTTCATTCCCGCTCCATTCCCGCTGTCCCGGGCCATTCCCGCTCCATTCCAGCTCCATTCCCGCTGTCCCGCTCCATTCCAGCTCCATTCCCGCTGTCCCGGGCCATTCCCGCTCCATTCCAGCTCCATTCCCGCTGTCCCGGTGCATTCCCGCTCCAGTCCCGCTCCGTTCCCGCTCCATTCCCGCTCCGTTCCCGGTCCCGTTCCGCTCCATTCCCGCTCATTCCATTCCCGCTCCATTCCCGCTCCGTTCCCGCTGTCCCGGTTCATTCCCGCTCCGTTCCCGCTCCGTTCCCGCTGTCCCGGTTCATTCCCGCTCCATTCCCGCTCCATTCCCGCTGTCCCGGTTCATTCCCGCTCCATTCCCGCTGTCCCGGTCATTCCCGCTCCGTTCCCGGCAGGGCGGGCGGTGCGCGGCCGGACATCGCCACCGTGTGGCCGCTGTGGGCACCGCACCGGCCCGGCCCCGCCGCTCTCCCAGCGCCTTCCCGCGGCTCCCGGGATCTCGGAGCTGGGACATTCCCGGTCCCGCTGCCGCCCCCCGGGCTGTCACCCCATCGGCACAAGGGTGCTGTCACACTCTGGGCTGGCCCTTCGCTCCCCCCAAGCTCCCAACCCACTTCCTTCCCCCCACCAAGGAGGGTGACTCTGCTCCTGATTCCTGACAGCTGCCAGGGAGGTGACAGTGACGGGGAAGGTGACAGTGCCCATTCCCAGGGCAGGGATCTCTGGGAACCAGGCCACAGACCTGAGCTGACAGCTGCAGAGGGGCAGCCCCCAGAAGACTCCTGGGGACAGGGGACTGCAAGGGACTCTCATTAACCCCCAACACATCAGCTTGTCCCAGACCAGAGCCCCAAACTGCACTGCTGAGCCCAGAGTGGAGCTGTGCAGAGCACCCAGGCTGCACAAGCAAGGGACAGCGAGTTCAGTGCCCTTTGCAAACAGATCCAGGATCCCTGGGTGATCTCCAGGCAGCTCCAAGCAGAGCTGCTGTGTGTCAGGACACCAGGGTGGGCTTTGCTCCCAAGGCTGGGGGAGCCCCAGGGTGGGACACACCCCCATGGAACCAGCAGTGGGTTTTCCCCACTTTTCTGCAGACAAAAGCTTTTTATCCCTCTTCTGGCCAGGCATGCCATGGAACAGCTTCAGCTCTAAATCCTCAGCACTAGATTAATCCATGGCTTTTCTCCTCTTACCCATTAATTTACCTCCTGCAAGTCTCTGCTCTGCAGCGTGGGATCACGGAGCACAGCTTGGGACCAGCCCCGCCCCAGGAGCTGCTGGTGCACACACACAGCAGCTCAGCCTGGGCTTCCCCCAGCTCTGCTGGCCCGGGGCTGCTGGAGAGGGCCCTGGTTCCAGAAGGGAATAAAACAAGGATGAAAACCTGACTGTGCTGCCCTGTGTGGGATGAGGGGGCTGGAGGTGCCATACCAAGGACTCCCACCTACAGTCAGTGCCCAGAGGGGATGCCCACCCTGCAGACAGATTTACTGAAAGAGCCAGGACCTAGTGAAGAAAATCAACTGTTGGCTTTAATTATTGCGTACGTCTTCGTCTCTAGGGCTAGGAAAATCTCAACTGGTAAATATACATTTCATCAGAATGCCTTTGGCTGAAATACACCATTAGCACATTCTTCAAAGTTACAACAAAAGTCTTAGAAATGTTAAAAAGGGATTTTTTTTTTCCTTTACTAAAATAAAGGAGTGCACCCCCCACCCCGACAAGGCGCTAGGACGGACAGACGGGAACTCTTGGCTGTGCAAAGCAGAGCGTTGATTACAGTAACAGAAAGAAGTCGGGACAGTGGTGGGGAGCCTGCGGAGCGCTCGGCGGGGCGGTGTCAGGTCAGCATGTCCCAGAGGCAGCAGCAGCAGAGCGCGGTCCAGCACGCCGTCAGGCAGGCGCTGTCGCCCGTGTCGTCCCTCCGCCGCTCCTCCACGACGTACACTGCGGGCACAGAGGGGCTGGTGAGTCACAGAGCAGCGCCACCGCCGGCGCAGTCACAACACGCACCGACGGGGACAAGAACCAGGGGTGGCCCGGCCCCCGGGACTCAGCTCAGCCCGCTTGAGTGAGGAGCTGTTCCCCAGCACTGCTCCAGCCCTGCCACACACAGAACTGCCTCCTTCCCTAGGATGACAGCGCAGGGACCAGTCCTTGCTCCAGCTCTGTGTCCCTCCTGCACGTGAGGGGACTCCCAGCTCTGCCCGCTCAGCACCCGAGGCACGGGCTAGGAGGTGGCAGTGCAGTGACACCTCACTGGCCAAGGGGCAGGTGCCCAAATGCTCCAGGTATCACCTCATGGTCAGAAATCATCTCTGCCCAGAGGCTCCTGGCAGTCTGCTGGGATTTACTGCACGCTGCCAACTGCCTGAGCACACAGGAGGGAGCCCCAGCTTCGGGTGGAGCTCTCCAGGCAGGCTCTCCTCCTTGAGGCCAGAGTGTGCTGCTTGCTCTTTGTGCAGCTCCTGTGACCCTTTAGCACTGAACAGCAGTTTATTTTTGGTTCCTCCTCGCTGAGCCCATGCTGTCACCCAGAACTGCAGCAGTTTGAGGGTAGGCAAGTCCTTCCTGACAGCTTCCTTGGGTCTGATTGTCGTGGTCTTAGTGGGAAATGTGCCCTCACACAGGACTCCCACTCAGGCAGGAAGGCAGACAGTGCTGGACATGGTGCTGGGAGGCAGAAGCCCGGGCAGGACACAGCCCATGGCATCAGCCCGGCCCTCCCATGAGCTTGCTTTGTGCCCAGGAAACCACTCCCAGTCACTCCTTCAGCTCTGTGGAGCGATGGGCAGAGGATGATGCGCTCCAGCTCACACAATCCCAAAACCCTGACACCGTCCAGTGAGGCACAGAGGGGGAGTCCAGTACTCCCCAAATGTCTGTGCTTGGGGACAGCCTGAGCCCAGCCTCAGGCAGGCTCCCTCTCATCAAGGGGAATGAGGAGAGGCATCCTCTGCCCAGGCACAGCCCAGCTCTGGGGAGCCCCTGCATGGCACCAGCACAGCACTGCTGCCCCCCTTCCCTCTGACCATTCAGTCACAGAGCCTGCAGCCCTTGCTCCAGGACTGCCAGGATGGGGTCACCCTTCTCCCTTCAGCCCCAGGAGGAGGTGGCAGTGCTGTGACAGGCTCTGCTGGAGTAGGAGAGGTGCCATCCCTCTCCTCCCTCAGGAGCTGCTGTCCCTGCAGAGCCCAGGTTGGCACCTCCCAGCAGGAGCAGGGCAGGACCTGATGGGAACCTGGCTCCCTGTGCTGCTGCCAGGGGGAGGCTGCACGACCTCCTGCCCACAGCCCAGGGCAGGGCTGTGCCCAGGGCCCGCCCCTGCCACACCCACATGGAGTGCAGAACAAGGTCCACGACGTGAGCCTGGCACCCCGGCTGCCTCTTTCATCCCTCTGACCCACAGACCCATCCCATCCCATCCTATCCCAAGGGGAAGATGTCCCATGGCAGACAGGACTTTGGTCAGGCCTTCCCTCCTGCCTGCCTGCAGCCCCAGACCGGCACTCAAAGCCACACCTGGAACACTTGCAAAGAGAATATGGAGACTCGTGAGCCCTGACCTTGCACAGCAGCGTGTCTGCAGCTCTGTCCACTGCCTGTTCTCCATGGAGAGGTGACCCAGGGGCTTGGTCTGGGCTTTATTTTCCTGGTGGATCCTGGAAAATACTGGTAGATCCACACCAAATACTGCAAGAGTCCTGTGTAAGATGGTGACATCCCTGTGCTGGAGCCCTGACACAGGCCAGGCTTCCAACCAGCTGCCAGGCTGCTGTTCAAGCTGTCCCATCTCTGATCCATGGGGAGCTGGATTGCTGCTGCCAGAGCACTGCCATACCCAAAACTGAACCCCAGTGGCCTGAAACATCCAGATTTACACCGCAGAAGGAGGCTGCCCTTTGCCAGTTACAACCAGCTCTGCAGGGCTGCAAGAAGAGTTTGCCTGAAGTATTTATGATTAATCCATTAGAAGTTTTAAGCTACAGCCGAACATGTTCAAGGCATGTACAAAGTGCTGTTATGAAACACTTGCTGAAATATTAAACGAAATGGCTTTCCCAAGCTCGGGCCTGTGCAGGGGGAGCCGGGTGCTCTCACCACGGCAGCGCAGCTGACTCGTGTTGGATGCTGCCTCTCCTCACAAGTGGGTCACAGTGACCATGGGCATCACCCCTGCCCCTGTCCCTTCCACCCAGCCCTCTGGCTTGTCCTGGAAGGGGCTGCCCAGAGCTGGCTGAAGGACAGGGACAGCTGCCCACTAATAGCTGGGGCAGGACTGAGACAAGGTGAGGGACAGCAGCCATGTCAAGGCCTTTCCAGGAGTCACCATGGGTTTGGGGTGAGCCTTTCTGTTAGAAACAGTGAAGCAGCAGTCATGTTGGTTCCCTCACTTTTCCTAAAAGCTGGGAGCCATTTAAACCAGCAGCACATTGTGGCAAAAGCACCTTTCTGCAGAAACCCTCTGAAAAAAAAGCTGTGGTTTTCCTCCATGGCAGGTGGCTGTGACACTTTAATGTTGCCCTGATTTTTATAGAGTGCTGTGTTATACTTGGTAGCAAAGGTTCTCACAGATTTTATGTAAACATAGTCCATGTTTGTCTAACTGGCAAAGGATTGTTTTGTACATTGAATATTGTTTGTCATTCCTTTCCCGAAGGCGGAGAAGGTTGATGGACTGTGTTTCTCACCTATGGAATTGGAGAGGTGGTAACCTCACTGTCCAACCCATGATTGTCTGTAAAAAGATATATAAATGAAAAGAATAAAGAGAGGCTGGGCTCTTCTTCTCTCTGCCCAGCCTTAGTGGCTCTTGACCTGACCTGAGTGTCTGATTCTTTCGTGTCTGACCATGCGACACTTTAACAAACCCACTCACCTTCCAAGTTCAAGGAATGCCCCAAAGACAACACCTAAAACACACATTTGAGAGGTTGCCGCCTTCCTCCGCAGAGCTCCTCTCCAGGGAGAGCAAGTCTCGAGGGCAGCTCTGCCTCTGCCAGCTCACTGGAGCAACCACTGCTGCAGTCTGGGTGTGCACACCATCGACACTGGAAACTTTCACACTTGGAGAGCATCTGGGCAATGCTCTGAAGAGAGACAGCCACCGCTCCTTCACAGTTTGTGAAGCTTTCTTCTGCTCCAGGAGTTGCAGCTTTGTCACTGTCAGCACACCAATCTCCAGAGAGATTTTAACCACAGATACACAGCATTAATGCTAAACAGCTTTTCTGATCTGGGTGTGGGGCTTGCAGAGGACAGGAGAGGAGCAGAACAGCTCAAGAGTGGTGAGCTGTTCAGCTACAGCTACCAAAGACACAAGCTGAAAACCAGCTCAGAGGCTGCTCCCAGCCCAGCCTCTCACTAAGCTGGAGACACCTGACACCAATCTGCTCATTTTGGACACCTGAATGTTGGCAGAGTGACACAAGTACCCGAGGATATCAAGAGCACGTGGTAGCAGCTTCACCCCCTCCTCCCAGCCCATGCAGCGCTGTACGAATGCAGTGTCACCCCCCAAACACTGTATCCAAACCTCCTAAAAGCATTTTGTTGGGAAGTCTTGCACTGCCCATCACTGATTCAAGTCCCTCACAGCTTCCCAACTGACTGCAACCAGCAGGATTCCACTGGCAGACATCAGGTTTTCTACTGGGATACCTTTGCCAACAGAACCCAACTGAAGATCTGCCAATGAAGGGAATCATAGCTTTTGTGAGATTCCTCAGTGTTCGAATGCTTCCAAGCTAAAGTCACCCAGTTTTCTGTGGTGAGCCTTATTTGGGACCTCATCAGCTGCTTTGTGCCTCCCTTTTGGCCAAGGTTGGGCACTCCTACAGCACAAAGGGTCCTCACCACTATGAGCAGAAGCCTGGTGGTTCCAAAAAGAAGAGGAAAAAAAGGTGATTTCTCTTGGAGTCACTAGACAGCACTCAGTTCTAGGCTCCAGTTTTGATGGTTTCATTGTTTTTTTTTAAAGCAGGATGGGAGAAGGTATAAGCTGAGAGACCCTCCCACCTCCTAATCAGCCTCAAAGTGTGTAGAGCACAATGAATCATGCTTACCCCGAAAAAGGTATCACTCCCTGTAATCACACAGCAGTGGCCTGCACAAACCAGTGCAAATAACTCCCACTTTGTTTTTAAAACAAATACTACAATACCTTCTTATTTCATGTACAGTCTGCTTTATCTTAAGCATACACATTTTGTTTCTTCTCATGCCTAATTGATACGTTAATCATTAGCTCCACGAGGGAAAGGAATGAGCTGTACTTTTCACCCGGTTTGGCATGAACTGAAATCGTGACCTTAGACTGCAATGCCCCTTATTGCAGTGCTTTCCTGGGTTTACAGGGATTGCAGAACAAGGATCAGTCCATCCTCTGGGGTCTGTACACAGACATCACTGCAAGGTACCAGCTTACCTTCATGGGGGTAGTGATGGTGCCCGAGAGCCCTCGAGCTCCACAAGCTCTCCCTGCTGCACATCACAGGGGCCAGGCCCTCACCTGGGTGTCTCAGGTATGACAGGAATGACATCCAGGCACAGAGAAACCAGCAAGGAGCAGGCTCAGTGCCTGGGGAGCAGGAGGTGGAGAGCTCAGCCCAGCACCCACCACACCCTTTAAGGTGAGAGGGCTCAAATCCCACTGCCCTGGTGTTTAGTCTTCTTCAGGCCAGCTGTGTGCCAGCACAGCCTCCTTCCCTGCGCTCCTGGCCATGAGGCAAGGCCTGGGGCACAGGAGAGGAAGCAGCAGTAAGTAATTCACCAATCACTGCTACTGCAGCCCCAAAATCCTTCCTGTGCTATCAGAATGGCTGTTTGCCATGGTAACAGCTGGTCAGAGCAGGAGCATTAGTTAATACCAGAGCCTCATCTGCGAGGGAGGGCACAGCAGAGAGGGACCCATAAGCCTCTTCCCACTTGTCAATTAAGTGGGTTTTATAACAAAGCCACTTCTGCACCAAGAGCTTTGTTTTCACTTCTTCAGCAAGCAAGAAGTCTTGCTTAGAACTGCTCACCATCACTTAGAATGATTTTGTGCTGCCCACAGCAGATTGCTAAGTCAGGTCAGCCTGTGCATCTGCTTTTACCTTCAAACCATCCTCATCCAGGTCCTTGGAAAGCTTTTCTGTTCAGGAGGGAGGCCAGAGAAGGGAAAGTCAGCACAAGTGCATCCAAGGGATGCAGAAGTGACAGCAATAGGAAATCAAATGTCCCTGAGCCCCTTTTTGAGGTGCACACTCTGGTCTGCAGACCCAGAGCTGCAAGAGGAAGGACCATGACCCAGCCATGACCTCCCAGCCATTCACTTCTGCAATAAACCCCACACAGGCAGCAGGTGAGGAAGGAGAGATTGCAGGACTGGGGAACAGAGACTAAACTTTCGTATGGGCTGCCACCAAGGTTGCTCTCTGCACCAGGCCTCCAGGGCACAGCCTGGGCACAGGTGAGATCTAACTCCCTTGGCAAGGAAGGCATTTAATTGTTCTTTCTCCTCTCTGGGGGTATTTGCTCATGCCTAACAGCTTCAGGCCTGTTATTTCCCAGCCCCCCAACTCCCTCCTGCCCAGAGATTTCACTGTGTGCACAGTCTCTACCAACACCACACTCAGATTTCAGGAAATACCTCAGTACACTCCTGAAACAGATACCAGAGCCAGATGCAAATTCAATAGCCCACTTCCAAGCAAAAATCTTCCAAAGCTTCAAAATGCTCTGAACAAGTTTCACAACTCCCAGCTCCAAACACAAATGGCCACTGCCAGAGCCACCTGAGCAGAAACCAAGTGTCATGGAAGGAAAACACCACAGAGTCCAGGCAGCTCCACCTGCAAATCCCCTCTGCCCCCAGACAGCTACTCTGACCCAGCCCAGATTTCCACGTGGGCTCAAGCAGAAACAACTGATCTCCAGGCACTCACACAGGTATCAGACCTGCCCCTGCCATGGCCTGCGTTCAGCAGGGTCGGAAAATTCCTGCCCGTCTGTTCCCGTAAGTCTGAGCAGCTCTGACGCTCACCCTAGAGAGCTGTTTCAGCTTTCAGGAAGCTGAACAGGCCACACATTTCAGGGAAATCACAGTGCAGCCAAGCCAAGCGAGCACTTTCCAGAGCCAGCACTGCACTGGGCAGAGCCGTTCCCCTCTCACAACCAGCCCGGGCACCAGGCACGGGTTAGGGCTCAGCAGGAACTGCACAGGAGATTTTCTTGCAGCTGAGCTCAGGGCTGGAAAAGATGTTGTTTCCTCACCTGAACACACAGGGATGGGATTAAGAGATCCTGGAGATAATGGAAGTGATACTAATCAGCATGTATGGTTTAGCAGTGTACCTGGGAAGGATTCAAGGTCTCTAAAGGCTGGGCTACAAGCCTTCCTTACAGGAGTCAGGAAAAGGTGAGTACTTCTGTAGAGTACTCAGGTCTCTGCAGGACATCAGGAGGCATCAGCCAGCTCTCCACAGCACTACAAACCCCAGAACACAGGTTAGAAAGTGTACAGGAGACATGTCATATGAGAAATAAACTTTCCCTCAAATGTACAATAATTCAAGGCTTCTAGACTACAGCAGATGAGAGACATCTCCCAAAACTACAGATTTTGAGAACTTCCTCTACGATTTTTTAAAATCAATAAAATCTTAATTTACTGCTAAAGAAAGATGTTTTTAACCTCGTCAGCTGCAGGGCTAAGAACAGCACAGTCAGAACTTACACTAAAAATCAACATCAGTCCTAGAGTTAAACAAGACCTGGCTTGGAGGGATTTACACAAACTTCATCTCACAAGGGTCTTGCAAGCGTGTTCTGGGTGAGTGACAGGAGGAGGGACAAAGCCCAGTTTAAAGCAAAGAGAACATGCCCCAGTGAGATCCTCCTTGTGCAGCCCCACAGGGTCACGTACCAGAGTCTGTGCAGTGCTGGGAAAAGGCTGTGCACGATTTGCTCCTCACCCAGCCTGGTGCCCAGCTGACAAGGACTGCAACAGCAGCCTCATTAAATTCAGCCCACAGTGGAGCCAGCCTTGGCCTCCTGAGGCCAGTTTGTCTGAAGCGTGTTTTCAGATGCTGGACCTGAATTGGGAATAATTTTCTTTCCATCAGGTTTTTATCAGATTACTCCCTCCCTGAGGGTGAAAAGTAGTGAAGGTGAGGTGAGACAGCAGCCCCAGGACTGCACTGTTTGCCAGCCAACAGCCCCTGCTGTTTGTGCAGCCAGGGACAGAGGGAGGGATGGATGATACAGCAGTCCTGGAGGAGAGAATGCTGGGTTTTAAAGCACACTAAAGAACGAGAAGCAGATAAGAGGACAACTGCCAAGCAAGATTTGTTGGTTTTTTTTCTGGCAGGACTCCAGAATCTGGAGTTGCAGCTCCTGAAGGTACAGGAACAGTTAAACTAAATGCTCTACTGAGACTTAGAAAGGGTCAACAGACAGAAACAAATTAACTCCTGCTGGGAAGGCTCAGCTCCACATGGTTTGGGAAGCAAGGCTGAAAGGCACTGGAGAGCCCCAGCAGAATGGTTCCAATCCCCTCCTTTACACAGGGAGACAGGTAAAGAGGAAAAACCATCCAGCCCTGCAGCAGCAGGCAGTGCCTGTATCTAGGTGACCTGTTTATTCTGCAGCTGGACAAACATTAGGAGGCAGACAGCATCACAGTGACTATGACTCTTATCACAGCCGGCTTTGCTACAAGTAATCAACTTCCAGAAATAAGATTTCCACCCTGTGTGTACAATGGCTCAGATGCAATACTGGGCTCTGTTTGCCTTCAGTGCCTGCTGACAGAGCCTGGTTCCCTTTGGCACAGTATGGAATAGCCTCATCCATTACTCTGGCATGTATCAACTGGGGGGCAGGGGGTGAGGGGGTAGAAATTAAGCTGATCAAATTGCTAACATCAGCTCCTGCTTTTAAAATTATGATGTCACTTTGTACTTTGGCTCATTCCACTTCTTTTCAAAGCATACCATTATCAGCTGCATTACACTTCACCTCTAATTTACATAGACAAGAAAGTCCCAGCTGACCAGTCAGCAGTTACTGTGGTTTCCTTATGCCAGTTGATAACAAATAATGAAAATTCTGGTGGGGAAATGAGATATTTTCTGGAACGAGGTATTTTCTCCCTCCTCAGCAAGCCCCTGCTGAAAAGCAGAACCTGCTCCCCACACAATGCTGCACACAGGAACCACGCTCCTAACGCTGTGTGTTTCCCAGCTTTGTTCTGGTGCAGGCAGGTTCCCTCTGGCCACACCAAGCACTGTGTGGCACAAATACCCTGATCCAGGAACTCACACCCACATGGACTTCGTGTGGACAGACACAGAGTCAGCCCTCAGCCTTTGGAGCAGGAAAGCTGCAGACAGAGAGCAGCAGGTCAGTTCCCAGCGCTGGGAAGCAGAATCAGACACCCTTCAGGATACCATCCCTCAGGCTCAGCACTTACATCATCACCTCTAAGGGAAATTGTTTATTTCTAATGAACAGCAGCCAAGTCAGTTGCCAGCCCGTGCAAGATGTAAGACCTGGGGATTCTTTGGAGATTTCAGTATCAGTAACCGGGTCAAGCCTAAAAACCATCCATCCAAAGAATCAAAACCATCAGGGCTTCTGTGCCTCCTCAGCAAGTCACCAGCGAGTCTCCAGCTTGTTGCTCCTTTGTGTGGAGAAAAAAACATGCTTTGAGGCCTTTCATGACCTGAGGTTGCTGGGGTGACTCTGAGGGCAAGCTGCACACACTGGACTCCATCCCCTCTGGGAGAAGAGGCCAAGGAACCCTGTGATCAGCTGCAGCCTCCCCATCCCACAGGGCTGGATGAGGGTGGCCACATGGCTGTCATATGGCTACCACCACCAAGTCTGAACACATAACCACAAGCTGATTTCTGCACCCCAGCCGTCCTCGTGGCTGGTTAATCCTGCACGGACAGTCCAGAGGGGAACACACATGTTCTCCTTGCTCAGAGCTGTTCTGGACTGCAGCTTCCTCCCACAAGCCTTTAGGTTTGTCCCCCTGTTCAAGAGCATGTTGAAAAGGTGGTGACATCTTCCCTTTCTCACCTGATTGTTGCAGAGTCATTGCTCACTGAACAGCAAGAATTTTCCCTTTCCTACCTTTGCCAGCACTCAGGTTAAGCTGCTTCCCTGTTCCATCTCAGATGCAGCTTTAATACAGAGTGAGGCATGTGAGGTGTTTTACTTCTCCAAGGGCCAGGTGAACAGGCTATGTCCATTGCTACTCCTAACAGGCTACAAATTCAGATGAAATAACACCATCACCATAAAATGCTACTTTACCATCAGATTCTGAGAGCTCAGCAGTAGTTATTTCCATCTGTGTGATCCATTCAAGACCAAAATACGATACCTAATTACTTCCACACATTAGCACTAGCACATTGGCTACGATCTACAATATAAGAGCCTGCTTTGCAGTTTGCCAACAAAATAAAATAACATAAAGCATGAAATTTAAAGTATAGCACATTTCCTAGTTTTCACTGTGGACACAGGTTTGTTCAAAAATACTTAAGTACTACTTGGAGTAGCTTAATTCATTAGATTAAGCAAAGTCACATAGGAGAGCAAAACATCTGCTCTGGAAGGAAAACATCCACGGAGTAGCTCTTCCCAGATAATTGTTTGGAAACACCACAGGAACTGACAAGACACATGAAATCACACTAGACCAGCTAAGGCTGACTGCAACGACTTGACTGAATTTAGATGTCAATTTTTTATATTAGAAGTTCAGCCACACCAACAGGTACAGAGCATTAGTGTAACAGATTTATAAAAATTAGCTTTTTTAGAGAGACCTACTCTAAGTTAGACACTCCTGGGGTTCTTAAACAAAGCCCCTTTGAAAGCTCTTTTACAGTGTCAGAGGACAAAGATCAGGTTGCAGTTTGACAGACTGGCCAAAAAGCACCAAGGGGAGAAGAAAAGGGTGTTTAACAGAACGAGAATGAGGAAAAAGAAATCTTTTGCAGACAGATGCAAAGTTACAGCCCTGACTTCACTTTGCAGACATTAACAAATATGTTTAAAATAAATATGTGGGGTCCAGAGGGACCTGGACAGGCTGAAGAGGTGAGGGCATGTGAACCTTGTGAAGTTCAGCTGGGCCAAGCAGAAGCTCCTGTACCTGGGAAGGGGTAATCCCAAGCACAAACACAGGCTGGGTGGAGGAGAAAGGATGGAAAGCAGCCCTGGGGAGGACTTGGGGGCAGGGTAGGATGGGATACTGGGAAGAAATTCTTCCCTTTGAGGGTGGGGAGGCCCTGGCATAGGGTGCCCAGAGAAGCTGTGGCTGCCCCATCCCTGGCAGTGTCCAAGGCCGGGCTGGATGGGGCTTGGAGCAGCCTGGGATAGAGGAAGGTGTCCCTGCCCATGGCAAGGGGTTGGAACTGGCTGATCTTTGAGTTCCTTCCAACCCAAACCATTCTGTAATTCTATCACATTTTTACATCCACTTCAGCAAAAGCAGAGCAAATTAGAGGCAAATTAGAGGTAGGTTCAGAGACCACTCGTAGCTGCAGGAAGGCAGTTCAAGGACAAGACTCACCAGGAGGTTTTTGATTTATGGGTTAGAGTGCTGCTTCTGCAGAGCTGAAGCTGTGTTAGCTTAGGCTTAACAAAATCAAACCTCCTGCAGAACAAGCCTGGGCTCTCAGTGAAAGACACTCAAACACTTTGCTGCTTGTCCTCTTCAATTTCCCAGCCTATTCTTTGTGCTGGTCCACAGGTTTGTGAGCAGAGCAGAGGACATTCAGTGTCATCAGTTCCCTGATCCAGTTTGGTATGAGATCCTTCAAGCTTCCAAGGCAGCAGAACTGTCTCAAAGCCACAGGCCCTGTGTCCCTTCATCATCTGCCAGCACATCCCTTTGTGGGGCTGTAGCAGGAAAGCAACACTGGCACCAACCTAAGATGTTCAACACAGGAGGCAAGGAGTTTTCCCCTGGCCAGTACCAAGAAACATCTCACAGCCATCCCAAAACCCCAGGAAAAGCCCTGATTACATTTTGAGTCCCTGTGACAGAAGTGGTGGGAAGCATCACCCTGCTGCCTCCTCCAAGTCAGGGTTCTCGCTCTGTTACAGAGGAAGTTGAGCTCATGATTTGCCCTCAGTTCAGTTTCTTATTCACTCACACCAATTGCTCACTGCTTAAATTTGGGCTCTCCTGACAGACCCACACCAGACTGTTCAAACCCACTGAACAGTCCCACCTCTCTCAGCTTCTCCTCATAGAAAGGAGGAGAAGCTCTGGTCCCTTAATCATCTTCTCTGCCTGTGCTCTGACAGTCTGAGCCTGCAGCAAGCACTGCAGTGAGCCCCAGGAGAGCTGTGGGTGCCGGAGCATACCAATGTGCCATACTGAGGGGACGTGGCACACAGATGGACCAGCCAGCTGCCAAGGGAAGGTGTGCCATCCTCCCTCCCTTCCCCAGAAATCTGGGTTTTTCCACAAAATGAGAATAACTTCGGAAAAAACCAAAGTGTCCAGGAAGGAGTGGATCACTTGGACAGATACTGATGGGCTCAAGAAAACCGAGGCTCATTAATTCAGTAAGAATTGAACATCTGAATATTATGAGCTTTAACTGTGCAGCTTTTGGTTGAAACTTATCAACCAAGACAGAGGTGGAATGCCAGTTGGGGCAAATCTAAAGCCTGTGTAACAACCTCAGCATAAGGATTCCAGCACTAAGGATGTTCAGCAATATTCTCCAACAACCAGAGAGAGAACTGTGAGAGAAATTACAGCAAAATAAAGCAGGAAAACAAGCTGTAAACAAAATCACCACTTCAAACAAGTCTCCCCCTCCTCCAAGCCCATCAGGGCCAGGTGCTGGTGAACACGTTACTTCAAGGTCAGCATGTACTCACACAGGTGCCCCAACGCTGTGCTTGTCTGGCCATACCTGTGTTTTTCGGCCCCTCTGCGTACATCGGTCCTGGAGGTGGTGGAGGTGCATTCTGCCATCCATACTGGGGATATCCTTGGTAGCCTGGCTGGCCTGGCTGGTAGGGCCCGGGGGGATAGCCGGGGTAGGGGCCGGGAGGGCCCCCTGGCTGCTGTGCATAGGGTGGGTACGGGGCAGTGGGGCCCGGGCCGGGGTACGGTGGAGGATTATCGTAGCTCATGTGGGAGGCAGAATCTGACCTGCAAAAGAGGGAAGCAAACAGAACTGGTTTGACTTTTGTCTGCTCATCCACGACCACATGAGTTCCGTTTCAGGCTGCTCTCCAGAGGGCCCAATGTTATGTGAGAAACAGACTTCAAAATACCTAGTCAAGCAGCAAATTTATTTTTAACCCAATCACAGGGGCAGGGATGGAGTTGAAGTGATTTCTCTAAGTTACATCAGTTTAGGTCAGCAGGAGTAACAGTGCTTTCCAGTCATGCATCAGCTATTCACCCTATGATCTGAGTCTCGCAGCAGCAAAGCAAAATCCTCTGCTTCCTCTCATGATTAAAATGCTTTTAAGAGAGATTTAGAAGTGATTACTTCATGTTTCTGTCAATACCAGAAAGGAAAACCATGCAGGTTCCAGGCATATTTGATAGCTTTGACAGGAGCAAGAGTGAACACAAGTGTCCATTACGCTTCTGCTAATTGTTAAAGCCTCCAGACCAGGACTCTGGAGCAAGGCTGCATGTGAATAATTTCCTAATGTCACTGTAACCCAGCACGTCGTGTAATCTTCCAGTCATACACAACTGAATCACTAAGCAGCCACAAGGATTTAGGGCCTTGGGTTCAACCTCATTCAAACAACAACACTGAAGACAGTTCAGAGAGTTGATGCTCATAAAACCCATGTCATGTATGACTCATGGCACAGCCATCGAAGACAAGACTGTCACAATATTGCAACTTTAATGAACCTCTGAGCAGCATGACTAAGCAAACCATTTGCTTCTGGAGCTTCTCCCTGTCTGAGAAACAGAAGTGTATATTATTATCCTACATGTTCATGAACCTTCCTGCCTGAAGCAGCCATAGCCTGCTATTTCCTTCCCCTATTACAGGGCGCACACGGGTCACCAGTTCCCCTTTGCTACACACCTCCTCCCACAGCCACAGGGAAAAATACCAGGAGCACAATTTGAGTAACAACCGAAGCTCGATGCAGTGGGAGAGGCTGGCCAGCAGGATCCCCTCTGGATGGCATCGGGATGGGCACGCAGCCGGGCTGGGCTGAGCGCTCGGCACTGCGCTCTCGGGGACGGGCAGCAGAAACCAGCGGCACATGCAGCGAGCTCCGGCCGACGCCGCCCGAAGAATTTCACCTTTGCACCGCTAGCGGAGCCCAGCTCGGTGTGCGGGGCAGAGGCCAGGCGGGCCCAGCCCCTGGGGCTATGTTTAGCTGCCGCAGTCCCTGGCAGGGCTGAGCGAGCTGTTTGTTTACAGCCGGCTGTTTCACCGCCTCAAAGCGCCGGCTGTCCCTCCCCGAGGAAGGATCCCAAGGCTCTCGCTTGTTTACGCGTCGCTCCTGCCCGAAGGTCGCCAGCTCGATGCCAAGTGGCACCGCGGGGCTCTGCCACGCACACAGCCCGGCTGAGCCCACGCAGTGCCTGCGATCCGGGGCTGCTCCAAGGGGACAGGGCTGAGTCCCGCCCAGGAGGACACCGAGAAGCCCTTGAGGCTCGCAGGCTGCAGCTGTCTCTCACCTGAATTCATCCTAGCGCTTCTCCCGGCGTGCGAGCCAGGCACAGTCACAGAATCACAAACAGCTGAGCTGGACAAGGATCATCCAAGTCCAGTCCCTGGCCCTGCACAGACACCTCAACAATCCCACCCTGTGCCTGAGAGCGTTGCCCACACACCCCTGGAGCTCTGGCAGCCTCGGGGCCGTGCCCATTCCCTGGGGAGCCTCTTCAGTGCCCAGCACCCTCTGGGGGAAGAATCTTTTCCTGATATCCAACCTAACTCAGCTCCAGCCATTCCCTCGTGTCCTGTCACTGGTCACCAGAGTGAGGGATCAGTGTCTGTCCCTCCTCTTCCCCTCACAAAGAATTTGTCCCAGCCAACTGCTAAGGCATTGCTGTACCCTGCAGATGATGTCTTTTAATGGCTTTGTCAAGAGTTTTAACTGCCTTAACCAATGCCAGGGATTACAGGAATTTTATTTATGGTTTGTTTTTTTTTCCCCACTGCTAGGCCAGCCAGACCACTTAACTGCTCACTTTAAAACTGACAAGCACAACATACACTTAACTCAAGGCTCTTTAACCACTGCACTGCATTGCAACGCCCCCACCAAGTCTCCGGCAAGGAAATTCTTCCTTCAGGGAGGCAGGGAAAGGCAGGCAGCAAGCCCTTCAACTCACTTCAATGCAATTAATTACAGAACTGGGACACACCAGGCCACTAATGCTCATCTAACCCAGAAAATTGTCCCAAAATAACATCCAAAAGCAAATTTCCAGGGAAGAACAAGGCCAGGGTGAATGTGTGTATATACCTACAGACCACTGCATGTGGCAGAGGAACCATCTGGAGCCCAGACACGGCCCAAGCAACCCTGTGAAGCCCCTGGTTTGCTCAGCCCCCCTGGCCCAATGTCCAGCTGCTGTGCCTGCTCCTGGCACAGGGGGATCCAGGGCACTGCTGCTTGTGGCAAACTGCCTCGTGCCCCATCAGGGTGACCCTGCTCAGTTTAGGGATGCACCAAACCAGGGAGGTGACATGTGGGAATGCCCTGCTCCAAATCAAAGAGCCCCAGCCCAATGTCTGCTCCTTGGGCAGGGGACAACCTCTCCATCCATGTCCCCCTTCTCTGTTCAAGGGTGTAAATTTGCACCCTAGGTACAAATGTATGTGTTTATACACACACACAAGGCATTCAAAGGCAGCAAACAACAGATCATGTTTTGTTCATAAACCTTAAGCCCCCTGGGCTTAGCTTGCTTTGATGAGCACTGTCCAGCTCCAGCAGACTCACATGAGTTACTTCAGTTTTTCAAAGTCCTTCTGCCCAAGAGGATGATCAACTCAGCCCAATCTTTCCAGGGAAGGTCAGTCTTCCCTCCTGTCCCTTCATACACATCAATTCATTTATCTGCATTCAGTATCACTGAAATTTTAGTGCTGAAGCAAGGTTAAACAGATGCTGTGATTCTTCAGTTGACTGTGATCTCAAATTCAGTCAGGGGATAACAAACTCAGCCATCCCACTGCTCCCTTGCCATGGGGACTCGTGCTGGGACTGGCCATTTACTCCCTTTTGTAGCCAAGCAGGGAGCCTGCCTGGCCTCTCTGCAAGCACCCAGCATGGGAACACGCCAAAATCCTTTTGGAGCCACTGGAACCACACAGAAAGGGCTGAGATGGGGATCAGGTACCTGGTAAAGCTCAGAAACTCCTGAAAGAGTGTGGTAAGATGAGAGCCTGGTTAAAACCAACAGCCATGGGGGTGAACAAAAAAACCCCTGCACATCAGCAGCTCTGCAGAAATGTCTGTGAAACCATCAGAAAGAGTTAAAAAACCAGTGGCTTGAGCAAACAGGGAAGTGGCAGCATAGGGGAACAAGAAAGAAATACTAGTGCTCTTTGTTTACCAGCTCTGTGTTAAGCTGTGTCAAAACAGTTTTTGAAGAGGAGGCAGATTTGGAGTGGAGGCAGTAACTGAGATTCCACCTGCTGATATGGGAGAGGGACTGAGGGGAAAACTGGCCAGAGCCTACTCCCAGCTGTACACATGCTGGACAGAGACAGCAGAACAACAGAACAGAGGAAAAGATGGAGATTAAGAAGAGCATATTCCAGGCTGAGGGTAAAGTAACATAACTGAGATTTGACAAGAGATAAAAGAGAGTGTCCAGCATGAACACCTTCAGCAGCCACTGAGGATTGCCTGTGATGAGTGAGGAAACTCCTGAAGAATTCGCCAAGGCATTCAGCAAACCCAAGTGGTAGTTGTGGAACCTAAATTCTCAGAAAGAATCTTTCCTTGTCCCCCACTTTCACAGCCAGTCATTGCTACACATACACACATCCTACTCGCCCTTTTTGAGCTGTGTGACAACACTGAGATTTCCTTCACTCTCATGATCTCATACATTATTTTACATACCTCCTATCCCTATTTACTCACATGGGTATGTGTTTGCATGGCAGAGCTTTGAATCATGAAGCAGATACTTTTCAGAGACATACCTGAGCTCTTAGTCAAACATCACCAAGCTTTGCTGCGGATTCTCACCCCAGCTAGTAATTCTGTGTGAGCTGCAACCAGGACCAACCCCAGCGAGGCTGCATCAGAACTCAGATCTGTGGCTTTTCTGGTGAGCACCTCTCAGAGGCAAAGCTCAAAAGAAAGAAGCCAACCACCAGTGAAGCCCTTTGTTTTCCATGGCGCTGCAGGAGGTTCAGCAGGAAGAGCCAGTACAGAGATCAATGGTCCCTGCACAGCCTCACAAAGAGACTTCCTTGCAAACAAAGAGATTTCCTTGACTGTCACTAAGCATTTGCCATGTCTGTTGCTGCTTGACAACAGAGAAATTGCTAATCCATCTGAAGAGAATGGCAAACCACGGTTCCTATTCCTCCTCCCCACCACATCAGTACTTTTGCTAAGGGGCAAGTTCATTAGTACATCATTGTTTCCTTAAGTTATGTTCAAACTCCTTTGTTCCACACTGCTGAGTAAACATTATTTCCCCCTCCCCAACAGCAGGGTTTCGTTTTGAAACAAGCTGCTTATCATAAACCAGAAGGCTGCACTGTTGCTCAGAAAGTCTGCAAACCAAAAGCTACTGATGATGTACAGAAAATGCACACGGCACCAGATGTGCATGTACACACAGAGGTACCAACAGGCAAGAACCACCATCCTGTGGGAGAATATCAGAGTATTACCCTCGACAGCTGTAACCTGGCTCTGGCTAAGGCTTAGCAAAAGGTGCAAGTACAGAACTAGAATGCTTTGCATTCACTACACACATGTATTTTTTTTAACCTGTCTACTAATATAGATTTAACCCATCCATTTTGGCAACCAATCCCTAGAGAAACAAATTTCACCACTAGGCTCTGTAAAAACTTCTGATTGCTTCACACTTACTGCCTTGTACAAGGACAGCAAACCAAGGCAGCTGAAACAGAACTAGCCACTCACTGCTCCTGATCCTCCTCTTCCAGCACACTCATTAATTTATTATAGTTTTTTTCTTCCAGGCATCTCTCCTGAGCTGAAGACTGCTTCAACAGAGCCTGCACCATTCCTTGATTATTCTTTCCAGCCATCACTGTGCCTTTTAGTGTCACCATTTGTCTAGGAGGAAGCAGGCAGACTCTCTCTGCACAGTGCCACAGCTGTCTCCTGCTTCCCACCCCTTTCCCAGCCCACTCCCAGGGCAGCTCTTGCCATCCATCAAGCTAAAAACAGAGCTCAAGCTGCACTGCATGTAATTGCAACTGCAAGATGCTTCCAAGTGGGAATAGCTGCTGTAGAGCCTGTCACTGCACACGTACAGCTCCCCACATTGCTCACCCAAGTGACAACACACAGTCTCTTCCACCATTTCACTGGCTCTTCCACAAGTCTCTGAAAATAGCCTTGGTTTCAACCTCGGAAAGTCTCACCATCCACAAGTTATCACCTCTAAAACTAGGAAAAAAGAACAGGAAGCCTAATTTAGATGGCTGCTGGCCGTGTCACTCCACAAGTGAAGCCTGGGGGCCTGGACAGGGAGGACTTTTGGTTAGAAGGTAACATGATGCAGGAAAACAACCAAGAACGAAGAGAATAAGGGAAAGTGTGATGGAAGAATGCTCTTCTGTCAGCATAAGACAAAGACCCTTCAGAGCCTGCCAAGATGACCCAGTTTCAGCCTTTTCCCTCCTCCAAAAGGCCACGTACAAGGCTGGTGCTCCCAAACATCTCTTGAGGTCAGACTAATTATGGCCACTATAATTACTGCCCAAATGACTGGAGAGCAGGAGGAATCTGCTTCTACCTGTTGGCACCCTGTTACCTTGGCAAAACTGAGGAGAGCACGCATAAAACCATCTGCATTTTTACACAGTAGGTGTTCACAGCTACTAATCTACCTGCAAAGAAATGCCAATCCCTACGGACAGCTGCCTGCAAGTCAGGTTCTTGAAATGCAATCTTCAGTGCAAGTGAATTCATTAAACCAAGAGCTGTGCATGTGGGGTGAGAGGACAATCTAACCAGGGTGCTGAAACAGGGTGAAATGCCTTCTCTTGTGCAGGGAACAGGGCAAGAAACAACCCTATGAAAACAAATGGGGGATTAGTAAATTAAAGCAAAACAATGACGACAACAACAACAAAACAAACCCAAAGGAAATCAGCAGTCTGGAACACATTAAAAAAAAAAAAAAAGCCCAAAACAACACAAAAGCAATTAGTAGATTATTGGAATTTAAAGGCAAGAAGCTGCTTGGTTTTAGGACAGCAGATCCTCCTGCTGCTGTAGTCAGGAGGAACCACGTTTTGGCTATGGCAGGTATTGATTCAGCTGGTCTTTGCACAGATGAAGATGGAGGGCACGGTGAGAGGCCAGACCCTGAGAAGGACAACTGGGGCACCCTGATGTAACCCACCCCTTCCAATGCCTGCAGCGCTAGGAAGTAGTTTTCCAATACAGAGCTCTAATGGAAAGTACATTTAACATCAACAATCCAGCTCCTGGCAACCAGCCTAGCATTTAAATTACATTTCATATGAACAGTATCCAAATGAAAAAGAGCACAAGTGGCTTTTAAATGGCACTGGCCCTGTGTTTCCCTCTTACCAGCTTATTTGTCAGCTCCATTTAGTGATTGTATGAAAGGTACGTTAAGGATAAATTGTAAGAGATTCCATTCTCACTCAGTTCACTTCCAGGAAAAGCTTCCTCCCTGGTTTGCCCTCCCACTTCACCAGGTAGCTCCATCAGCCTACAGTAATAGCTGCCCCCACCTTTTCTGACGAAAGCTGTCCAAAACGACTTTAATTTCCAAAGCGCAGGTATGGGCAGAAGCAAAAAGTCCAACTTTGTGCTGTAAAAGGAAAAGCTAAAACCCACTCCTCTGTTCAAGCCCATTTCCTTAAGAGGTGCCCCAGACTCCAGCACAGACACAGTCCTTGGGAAGAGGGGCATTTCCTCATGTTCAGTTGAGTGGCTGCCAGGCACCTCCTGCACAGAACAGGCTGAAGCCACCAGACCAGGCAGCTCTGTGCACTGAACACTGGTTTGGATGAACAAGCATTTAACCTTGCTGAGCCAGGTATTCCCTCCTCCTGGTACCCTCTGTGCCCTCCAGAGGTCTAAAGTCTGCCCATGTGTGAAAATGGAAAGTGCAGCTGACGTTTGAGGCTGACACTGGTGCTCCTACAAACTGTACCAGCTCACCAGTCCCACTGTCTGCCCTGCCTTCTTGACAAAACCACGATGGGTATGCACATTTCCAGGTGATTTTTGGTTCCAGAAACCAGGATTTGATCAGCTCTAAAGGGCTGTAGTGATGCTGACAGTTTTTGCCTCAGAGGCAACATCCCTTGTGGAGCTTCACAGCCACAGATCTCTGCAGAACTCTTACCACTGCACCCTCACACCCACACAGGACTGCATGCCAGGATTTTCCTTCTTCTGACAAATTCCAATGTCTCATCAATTGTTACCAACACACAAACCTCTTCAGAAACACTGCTCATCACTTACTGCCTGCCCACTGTCTACCTACATGTCCTGCATGGCAGAAGGAAAGTATGAAGCTGACACAGCTCCTACAATAAAAGCATTAGTGGAAAAAAACCCCAAATCCAATGCCCTGCTATTGTTATTACATGAACTGCATCCTTATGGGGAAAAACTGTCAAGCTTTTCAGACATTGATGAAAGGTTTTAGAAACATAAACACCAAGAACTAACAATTACGAAGATGGAAAGCATCACTTCACAGCCCCTCAGATGCCATCAGCCATGGCACTTCCTGCTGACACACCAGGTGAGACTCTGCCCAGGTACAGCAGTGTCTGTGGCAAAACAGACCAAAAAGCAAAGTCCTTTACACAGAAATAATTACAGAGAGAAGCATCTTGATTTCAGCTTCTGAACGCTTTTGCATGCACTGCTCTTGTTCAAATCTCTGTGTAATGTGTTGCCTTAGATAATTCCAGAAATACATGACTAGAGTTTGCTGTTAAAGTGGTGTACTGACTGTTTTAAGGTGCAACAAATGCCAAAACAACAAAAAACTCAGTGAAAACATCTGATTGTCAGGTAAAACCAGACCTGCAAATAATAGTTAAAGCAAGCAGCTTTGTTGGTCTAACTGAGAAGAGAATGTGAAACAAACAGTGTGACTGGCAAGAAAATTAAGAAGCACAGATAATACATTCATATGTTATTCAGATGGTGTTCTGGCAGCATTCCAGCCCTGGAACAGCAGCAGTCTTTCAGGATAACTTCCCCAGCTCAGAAACACTGGTGGATTAAGTGGAAGATACCACCCAGAGCCCATGATGATTTTCTAGCAGCTCAAGCAGAAGCACACACAGCTCCCAAGGCACGGTTCTGTTGCTGTGTGCAGACAGAAACCCAGGCATTTTCTACAGCTGAGATCTCATTACTCAGAAAGAGATTTCCATGATAGGCTGGAAAATGGACTGAGACTGAGATTTCTCCACCCCCTTCATGTTTTGTCACTTTTTCTGCTTTTCCATATCCTTCATGTGGCTCTAGCATGATGCTTTGCTTTGCCTGTAGGGCATATACAAGAATCCTCTTTCATGTCTGCTTGTCATGGGCTACAAGCCAGTTTCTCCCATACCAGTAGTCACCAAACCAAGAAAGCCTTTGCCTTACCCTGTCAGGGGCCAAAAAACTTTTACACTTCAGGGGACTGCCCTCAATAGCTGGTAAGATCTCAATAATATGTTATAACCCTAGGGTGGAAATTTCTCTCTCTGATATATAAGTGACAGAAACAGCAGTGGTGGTGCCTGGCATAAGGAATACAACAGACCAGATGCTTCCAGGAGGTCCATTCCCCAAAGTCTTCTGCAATCCCAGCCAGCTGTGGGCAGGCACTGGAGCACAGCACAGCTCCATCCCAGGGCAGCACTTCCACACATGGGGATCTCAGCTGGGAAAAGCTCCCAGGGAGAGCATATGCCTGCCCCTCAGCATGGATGTGAGGCCAAGCACTTCACCCCAAATCCTGGGGAAGGCAGCCTGTCCCACGCTGGGCTGAGCAGGCTCAGAGGCTCCCGGGCTGCTGTCGGCAGGATGCCAGGCCTGGCAATGCTGACCGTCTGCTTGAATGACTCGGGCTCCTTCCTATCTCTCCCTATTCCCAGAAATGACGGTGCTATTTTCTACTCATTGAGCCACTGGGTTTGAGGTCAGCAGCAGGAAGTTGAGAAAGACAGTATACACAACCCAGAGAGTAGAAAATATCAATACTGACGGCAAGGAATGAGCAAACCTGCTCATTCAAGGATCCAGCTCCCATGAGAAGTTTTCAGGGACCCCGGATAAGCTTCCAGCTGTGCCACAGAGAGATCACAAACAGGGGACAGGAGAAATGCAGACCTGTTTCTTGGAAATCCAGAGTTACACCGTCGTAGAAAAAGAAATCAGGTAGCATACTCATCCTGCATAGAACTACCCTGAGAACAGGCAGCTCCTCTGTTACATGCACACAAAGCCCTCCACGTACTTCTCCATCGTCCCAGTGCAATGCTGTGAGCAGGAGAATCTCTGTCCACACTCCCAGAACACCTCTGGCTTTCTGAGCAGCAAACCAAATTTTAAATGTGACAGGGACCTGGGGGGACACACACAACAGCAGAGCTCTCTGCTCTGAGTGACACCAGTGACACCCTCGCAGGGTCTGCTCAGCCCCCACCCACGTCAGAGCCACTCCTTCACAGGACAGCCTCCTCTTCGACCTCTGCTGCAAGGACACCTACCAGCCTCTGCAGATTATCAGTTACAGCTCTCACACCATTCGGGGAATGACAAATCAGTATTTAACAAAGATGGCCTTTACAGTACATGAGCAAGGGGCAGAGCACAGCAGACTTGGTGCTGCAGAAGTTTCTGTGCTTGGTAAAACCACTGTTCTGCGCAACAGAAGATTATCTAACGCGCACATTAATCCCTGACTGTCCCCAAAAAGCACCGAAATACGATCAGTAAAATTTACAAAGTCTCAGTGTTTTCAGCCTCCTCCTCAGCCTACCTGATATAGTAATATTATTATTATCATCATCAAAAAAATTTCTAGGAAGAGTCACTTATTATTTAAGCAACTGATGAGAAATACCCCTTTCCTAGCACAGCAGCACTTCCCACACCTTGTATCCTACCACTGTATTTACACAGCACAAGGAGAAGGTAGCTGCTCAGCACAGTCATTATAACTCACCCACACTCACTACCTTACCCAGGCTTACCCTATTTACAATCAGGTTGTTCACACACGTCTCATGGTACGGGCATCAAAAGCAAAAAGCACCTCTTTTTTTTGCCTTTCAGATAAAGCTAAACATGAATCTGGGATGGGTGGGACAGCTCTTGACACCAGCCCGGACAGAGAGAGGCTGCCCAAGGCTATCAGAAGGGGTGGCAGAGGACAGGAGACAAGTCCTCTCCTTCCCTCATTCTCCTGTTTCACCGTGACATTTAATTATCCAAATGAGGTCTCCTCAGCTATTGGAACGAGAAACACAAATCCAGGAGACCCACAATGGCTTTTAAACACACGATGCAGCACTATTACCTTCACTCCGAGTGCCGCCATACCTCTTGCTCTATACTCAATAAGCCTCAGCATCGGCACCACCCGTGCCCAGGCGCTCTGGGTGCCCGCAGAGCCCGAGGCGAGCAGCACCGCGCACAGGGCAGCGCCGGGAGCCGCAGCCCCGCTCCAGCCCGGGCACCTTTCGGGCAGCCCCCGCACGGCCGGCGCTGCCAGGCAGGGCGGGACCCCCGGCCTGGGGGGTTCACCTGGGGGGCCCCTCCTGCCTCGACCCTTCCGGAGCGCTGTCCGCGGGGCGGGCACCCCCGCGGCTCCCGGGGACGGGACGGGACGGGACGGGACGGGACGGGTTCGGCCCCTCACCCCGGGGACCGTTCCCCTCATCCTCCTCCTGTCCTCATCAGTCCTGCGCGGCCCCGCGCCCGGCCCCGCTCCCCCCCGCCCGCCGCCGCTCCCACCCGCACCGAGCCGAGACGAGCCGAGCCGAGCCGAGCGGAGCGCGGCCCAGCCGTGCCGAGCCCAGCCCAGCCCAGCCGAGCCCGGCCCAGCCCCGGCCCCTGACGGAGCCCCGGTACCTGCGCCCTGCGCGTCTCGCGCCGCCGCCCGCACCTGCTGCGCACCCCGCGGGACGGTGACGTCACGGGAGACACAGGCCACGCCCCCACAGCGGGGCGGACACGTCACCCCGGCCCCGCCCAGGGGGCGTGGCCACGAGGGGGCGTGGCTGGAGGCGTGGCCACGATGGCTCCGGGCCCCGTCCGCGCTCCTGTCCCGGCCACTGCCACTGTCCCTGTCATTGTCCCTGTCCCTGTCCCAGCTGCTGCTCTTGTCTCTGTCCCCGCTCCTGTCCCAGCTACTGCCACTGTCCCTGTCATTGTCCCTGTCCCTGTCCCCGCTCCTGTCCCAGCTACTGCCACTGTCCCTGTCATTGTCCCTGTCCCTGTCCCCGCTCCTGTCCCAGCTACTGCCACTGTCCCTGTCATTGTCCCTGTCCCTGTCCCAGCTGCTGCTCTTGTCTCTGTCCCCCCTCCTGTCCCAGCTACTGCTCTGTCCCTGTCATTGTCCCTGTCATTGTCCCTGTTCCAGCTGCTGCTCCTGTCTCTGTCCCCGCTCCTGTCCCAGCTGTTGCTCTGTCCCTGTCATTGTCCCTGTCCCAGCTGCTGCTCTTGTCTCTGTCCCCGCTCCTGTCCCAGCTACTGCCACTGTCCCTGTCCCAGCCCCGTCCCCGTCCCAACTACTGCCCTTGTCTCTATCCGTGCCCTGTCCCTCTCCCTGTCCCAACTACTGCCACTGTCCCTATCCCTGTCCCTGTCTCCATTCCTGCCCCCGCTCCTGTCCCTGACCCAGCTACTGCCACTGCCCCTGTTCCTCTCCGTGTCCCTGTCCCTGTCACTGCAATTGCCCCGGCTGGGCAGCGCAGTCTGAGCAGCCTGGGGTTGGACAGGACCCTCGTGGCGCGGGGGGCTCCGGGCGGTGCCCGTGGGGAAGGGGCGTCCCTGCGGTGCCGCCGAGCGGGGCTGAGGCCGGGTTAAGGCAGGGAAGGACCCCGGGGTCAGGGTGGGCGCGGGGGCTCAGGGCGCAGCCTCGGGGCCGGGCCAGCAGCGGGACCCGGAGAGCCTCGGCCCCACCAGGGACCCCCGGGCATGGCAGGGGCTGGGCTGGGCCCCGCAGCCCCCCCGGCCGCCGCTGTCACTCCCCTTCCCCGCGGGGGCCGGACGGGACACCTGGCTGGTGACCGGGACCTTTGCACGGGCGCTGTCGCCTTGTGCTGATAACGGGACACGTGCGTAGGAGAAGGTGCAAGCACAGAGCCTGGGAAAGCAGTTACGGGTTTGCCCAGATAAAATAGGTCAAGGACGCAGGTTGGAGTGTTCAGTCACCATCCCTGCCCCTGGCACATGACCGTGACTCACGGTGGTGGCCAGCGGCGAGGGGACAGCAGTGGCCGCCTGTGGAGTGGCGCTGTGCCCGGGGGGTGTGAGGTGGGCTTGGGGGCTGCTGTGGGGATGTGGCTGGGGACAGCGGTGGTCCCCAGGGAGTGGAGCAGCACGATCCTGCCCCTGTGCTGCCGTGCGTGCTGAAACCAGCTTCCTTTTCCCCACCATCGATTAGCAGATCTAATCAGGCCAGCTTAATGCTGGCTCCCTAATGAGGCTCAACCAGGAAGAAATTATTTGAATTGGTTACATGACATGCTGTGTTCTTGGGCAAGAGGAAAACAGGATGCACAGCCACCCCTGCTCTGTCTGAAGAACTCGGGCAGCACCCAAAGTGTCTCCCCAATGAAACCTGCTGGCTGATGGGAGGTGTGGGAGACACTCGAGAGCCCTTCCAGGGCACCAAGCAGAGGCTGTGGTTCCCTGGATGCTGGCAGTGAAGCATCATTTCTCCCCAGCCCTGTCTGCCCTCCATGCTGCCCTCCTCACACAGAGTCACGGAATCATTTCAGCTGGAAAAGCCCTCTAAATTCATTGAATTCAATCGTTCCTCCAGCACTGTCAAGGACATTAAACCATGTCCCCAAATGCCACATCTACAGGTCTGTTAAACCCCTCCAAGGAGGGTGACCCCACCACTGCTGTGGGCAGCCTGTTCCAATGCCTGAACACCCTTTTGGTGGAGAGATTTTCCCCAATATCCAACCTAAACCTCCCCTGGTGCAGCTTGAAACCATTCCCTCTCATCCTGTCACTTGCCTGGGAGAAGAGGCCAGCTCCCACCTGGGTACAATCTCCTTTCAGGGAGCTGTAGAGTGGGAGAAGGTTCCCCCTTCAGCTTCCTTTTCTCCAGGCTGAGCCCCCTGAGCTCCCTCAGCTGCTTCCGACCCTTCCCCAGCTCCATTCCCTTCTCTCAACATGCTGCAGCACCCCAACATCTGGCACAGCCTCCCAGGAGGCAATTTGCTCCACAGAATGGGAAAAAAACCTAACCAAACAACCAAAGAAAAAACATCCTCTGGATCATTTTGTGCCACGCTTGTGGGTCCACGTGGCTCATGAGAAGGGTGTGAGGAAGGGGAGGGCTGGCATGGAGGGGCTGGGGAAGGCACTGCCCATGTGGGCACGAGCTGGGGCTGCTGCTCCCCTGCCCTGGAGCTGCAGACAATTCTCTCCCGCTGAGTTTCCTTGCCCCAAGATGTCATTTCCATGAGCCTTAGGAAATGAAACTGCCCAGCCAGGACCTTGCAGGAGATGCAATATACATTATTCTGCTGAGCAGCACTGAACTTGTCCTGGTGCTTTACTCCAGTGCCAGTGGGCACACACTGTTGTCCTGTTAAACATTAACAGGGAAAGCAGCTTGGGAAACGTTGCTTGGCTTCGTTAAAATCTTCAAATGACACTTGAGACTTACATATCCTTATTAGCAGTTTGCACATTCTTTAAATACTGATGCAGGCCAGGCTTTATGGCTCTTATGGCCCCTCCAGCAGAAATTATACATTAATTTCTAGGTGCAGCTGTCTTTACCCTGGGAACGAGGCTGGTAGAGAATGCCCTACAACAAATTGGAATTTAGCTCCTACAAAGAGAAGACAAACCAGCTCTCCCCTGGAAAAAGGAGAGGCAGGACACTGAGCAAGGACACGTGGAGGTTACAGTCACCCAATTTCCATCAGGTGTGTTAGCACATCCCCAGAAGGCACCTGAGAGGTGTGGGAGAGCCCTGGAGGTGTCGCACATGTTGAAGTGATGGGCTCGCATCAGCCCCCTCGCAGCCTTCACTGCAGTGTGTGGCTGCAGCTGAGGGCAGGGAACTCCTGAGACACAGCAATGGAGCTGTTTGAAAGTGCTGTCTGAGATGCTGGAGGACACACCAGGCTTTGGTGGCTTTTTCCCCTCCTTTCTCCTATTCCCTGACATGACCCACTGTTATTAGCAGATGTGGGAAGGGAGGTGTGAATCCTGTTCACTGGGAAGCCTGTGCTGCCTGGAAACTCTGGTTTAGCAACTTTTATCTCCCCCCAAGCCCTCCCCGTGCCTGGCAAACTCAGCAGCTCCATAATCAAAGCTTTTGTCTTTGCTGTTTGCTTTTTTCTTTCTGATTGCCTGAACAACCCCAGCCAGAGGGAAGGAGCTGACCTTGCCAAGGACGAGGACAAGGACCTAGACAGCACAACAGGCTGTGGAGAGCAGGTGAGCAGGAGCAGCAGAGTGCAAGGCCATTGTGGTGGCTGCTGCCCCCATTCCTGTTGGTTTCACACCTCTTTCCACACAGCAATGTGGTAAAGCCCGTTGCAAAAGCCTTGTGAAACACCCCACTGTCTTTGCAAGAGTGTTCTGTGAGACTCCAGGCTGCAGGCAGGGTGATGTGCTGGTTTTGGTGGAGGTATCTACAGGGCAGAAGGGATCAGGGAGGAGATGTCCTTGTCCTTGTCTCTGTGACAGTGCAGCTGAAGAGATCCTGCTCCACCCCCAGACTCCCACCAGCCTGTGCCTTCCTTTCTTCTGCGTGCCAGTGCCTCTGGAAAACACTATTTAGGACTTTGTGAGCAGATCCAGGATCAATGTAACACCTCAAAAGTTGCTGGATCTGCACTCTCTGTGCTGAAACCACAAGCCCTGCCTGGGACAAAGGTCTTTCTTACCCATCACCTCATCACCTTCACTATTGGGAAATTTTCCTGACTTGCTTGATCAAAATTCATAGTTTGAAAGTTCAGATCCACGGTGATCTGTGGCACGGATCTGTCGAACAGATTCAATGTGCCTTCACATCTCTCCAAGCTCATCTGGGTGAACCTAAGCCCTGCACTCTCAAAACTGGCTCTGTGAGAGAGAAGTGGTGGCTGTTCTTCCCTCCTCACTCAGGATGGGCTCTGCTGTGCCTCCCACTGACTCACAAACCCCTCCAGGTGCTCCTGGTCTCAGCTGTCCTGTCTGCAGCTGAAATGGGGTGTTACTGGCAGCATCTCCCTCTCTGCCCTCCCCTCTGCACAGGGCTGGGAAGCTCCGTGTGCTGGAGCAGTGCAGACAGCTCTCACACGGCTCCCTGTGCCCAACCCTGTGCAGGATGGTCCTGAAGCTCATCTGCTCTTCTGCTCAAAGGTCCCAGGGCCTTGGTGCTGGGTCATTCTGAAGGCTTGGGTTTCTGCTCCTCATAACACCCAGTGTCCTTTGATCTCTGCCTGCTTCACCCTTATCTCCCACTCCCACTCAGCAAAGGAAGATTTATGCTGGTAGATAAGATAGGAAGGCTGTTACATCTGGGTATGGGAAAACAAAACATCATCAAGAGCCAGGCTGACCATGAATGGGAAGAGAAGAGATCACCTGGCAAGGTCCAAGGCTCAAGGACCCCCTTGGGAAGGTGCCTGCTGCAGGGGAGGCTGGAGCCATTGCTCTCCTCCTGCTGTACCAGGCTGGGAGAGGCTTGGGATGTATCTCAAACCCACAGATGCTCCCTGCACTCCAGTGAGGCTGCTAGAATTGGGATGAGCTCTGTTGAATTTTCAGCTGTAAGTGCTCTTTAGCTGGTACTGAGCAGCTCCTGGGCAGGCCATGGAGGTCACTTTCCTGACTGTATATCAGAGTCTAGAGCTCGTCAGTGGCTGCTCTTTGCTTTCAGTGCTGCTGCAGTGCTTATCACCCCTCTGGATCGTGCCTGAGAGCACTTTGATAACAGCCACAGCAATGGGCCTGGGCTGGCAGGGGGCCAGGGCAGTGCTGCTGTGGCTGTGCTGGGCAGGCTGGAGCTCCAGTCTGAGCCTGAGCTGAAGGTGTGAACGAGTCCAGGATGGAGCACAGATCCACCTGCAGGCCGTGGGGGAGCCCACGGATGCCTGAAGCAGAATGGCTGCTGTGGGGCCTGTGCTGGAGCAGGTTTGCTGCAGGACCTGTGACCTATGGGAGAGCTGTGCTGGAACAGCTGCTGAAGATGTGCAGCCTGTGGGAAGGACCCAGCTGGAGAAATCCAGGGAGAGCTGTCTGCTGTGGGTCAGACAGAGGCAGCTCAGATTCCCTGCAGCCCATGTCCTGCAGCCCGTGGAAGGCTGGGATGGGACCACAGGAACGGGGACTCTGGCAGGAGCCCCTCGGGGCAGCCAGGCTGGGGACAAAGGCAGGAGCTCAATGTGATGTTAAATCAGATAACCCGGCCCAAAAGGACCACAGGTGGAGACTGCAATGGATCTGTAAATAGTTGCAAGCCATGATTCGAGATGTGTGTTTCAGGAATTGCTGTAACAGGCACCATTCAAGCCTGTTCTTGGGAGAAGCCTCCCAAGAAGCAGCAGCAAGGCAGCAGTGACCTGAGCTGAGCTGAGCTGAGCTGCCTTTGGTGCCCAATAACTCCCCCTACACAGCACCTCTGCTGCCCTGAGTGACCACCAGGACAGATGGAGCCCAAAGTCATGGACTAAATGAGTCCAACAGGCATTTTGTTGATGTTTTATAAACCCTTTCCAGAGTGGTTCATAGACTGAGGGAATGATATCTGTGTCTTATCAAAGAATGGGAAGGGAGTGGGTACTGAATACTGTGGGACCTGGAATGGTGTAAATGGTGTGGAATATGCTGTGGAATGTGTTGGGGTAGTGTTGTTTTCTTCCCAGTGGCTGCTCTGTGCTGTATTTTGGATCTGTGCTGAGCACAGGGCTGATAACATGGAGGTGGTTTTGTTATTGCTGAGCAGAGCTTGCACAGAGCCAAGGCCTTTTCTGCTCCTCACACTGCCAAGGAAGCTGGGTGTGTGGGGGAGGTGGGGAGGAAACACAGGCAGGACAGGTGACCCTGACTGACCAAAGGGATATTCCACAGCATCAGGGCTTGGGATGGCCTGGGATGGCCTGGGTGGCCACTGCACAGTGGGATGTGCGTGGAGGATGACACGTGTCTGTGTGGACACAGTGCTCCACTGGCAGGTCAGGGGAGGGGAGGTGGTGCTGGATGAGGCTTCAGCAGGGGTTTTACCAAGGTCCTGCACGATGGCTGGGAAGGGGGACAGATGAGGCTGCACAGAGGGAATTGTATCTTGGTGTTTGCAGTTTGCAAATCACCACCCTTACAGGAACTTCCAGGAAAGATGGGGCAAGACTACTTGCAAGAGCATGTAGAGACAAGACAAGGGGGAATGGGTTCAGATTCAAAGAGATTGGGTTTAGATTAGATATTGGGAAAATATTCTTCCCTGTGAGGGTGGGGAGGCCCTGGCACAGGGTGCCCAGAGAACCTGTGGCAGCCCCATCCCTGAAAGTGTCCAAGGCCAGGTTGGATGGGGCCTGGAGCAAGCTGGTTTAGTGGAAGGGTCCCTGCCCCTGAATGAGATGATCTTCAAGGTCTCCTTCCAGCTCAAACCCCTCTGTGATTCTATGACCCTTCAGAGCAGACAGCTGCAGGTGTCGTGTGGAACCCAGGAGCCCTTGGCTCCTGCAGAGCAGATTGAAGAGTGTTAGAGAGAAGGCAGAAACATTAATGCTTTCATAACAGTGCCTTGGGCTTCCTACAAAGCATTTTATCCCAAGAATGCCAAGTGTTTTGCAAGATCTTAAATGATTAAGCCTTAGAGCAGTACCATGGAAGACAGCAATATCTCCCTCCCTCCTCAAATTCATCTGTCAGGGATGGCTCCCACTGGGAGCTGATGGGCAGGACAGGAGAGGAACAAATCCCCAAAGCCCCACTGCTCAATGTGCTCAGAGCAAATCCTGAGCTGGGGTTTCTCTGGGACACCCTCAGTTCTGCAGGGGGGATTTGAGGCTCTTCAACAGCAGTTCCCTTCGGGCTTTAGTTTTATGCAGGGTTTTGCTGGAATGATCCTGGGTTCTGGCCCTGCTCCTGGAAGAGCTGGGCATGGCCCATACCTGGAGAAGAGTCCTGCTCTGTCCAAGGGCTCCAAACTGCGTGTGTGAGCTGCCTCGAGCCCTGTGGCTGCTGTTGGAAGCTCCCTGTGTCATTAACCAAGGGACTCAAGCAATCCCAAACTCCCCAGGGCACCCACATGATCCACCTAGAGCCCTTGTGCAGGCACTGCCCCACGGCCAGCCCTGCTCCACGGGACCTGCTGAAATCAGACCCTTGTGGAATTGCACCCTGGGCACTGACAGAGCCCCTCCCTTGCCCTTGGGAATCCCATTCCTGGGCTGTATTTGCCATGGGACAGCATGTGGGCATTGCTCCCTGTGACCAGGGCTGTGCCAGCCCCCACTGCTGCAGGCTGACCTCCTCTCCACATGCCTCAGCAGCAATTTGGCAGCTCGAGAGCCCAGGACGAGCCCACCTCTCCCTTTGTGGGGGTTCAGGTTTGTTTCCAACACTGACTTTCCACCTCCCATCAGCGGGACCCAGGTGATTTCAGCCTTGTCTGTGCTGGAGGGATCTGGCACAGCAAAATTCCCCTTTGTGCTTGAATTCCCCTTTTCTGGTGGGAGCAGCATTGCTGCCGTGCTGCCACACAGCTCTGGAAAAATCTCCTGCTGCTTAGGACACAGGCACAGGAAGCTGCTGGAGGGAGGGAGGGAGGGAGGTGAAGGCTGAAATCACTCTAGGATGTATTGTAAGAGCAGCTGAGCTTTGCATCTGCTGCTCCAGTCCTGTGACTCCACAGCCAGGCAGGCTCTGGAGTTTAAACTTCCCGAGAAGGAATTTGGATGTGCAGTGCTGACAGCATCCCGCAGCTGCAGGACCCTGCTGGGACAGGTAAAGGGACAGGCCCGTTCTGCTGCAATGCACTGGCACCCTCTAATGACACACTTATGAATATCCAGGGGGGCCTGGGTCTCTCCTGCAGCCTGTCCTGCCGTGCTGGTGCTGCCTGGAGCTCTGCTCACAGCAATTCTGGAGCCTTCCATGGGGCAGGGCTCCCCCTTCTCCCCCAGACCCACATCTCAGCTGCCCTTTGGTGCTGCAGGTTCCCAGGGTGCAGACACCAGGCAGGCAGCAGGGAGGGCTTGGCTGTGCATTGCTCTGCCAGGTGAGCTGCCAGCGAGCCCTCTGCTGCCATCCCTCAGCCCCAGGAGCAAAGCCAGCTGTGGTTGCCCCCACACCACTGCAACAGGAGGCTGCTGAGCCTGTGGCTGGCTCCTGTCACCCCAGTTTTGGCCACACTGCCCAGGCTGGCTCAGGAAGGCCCCTTACTCCCATCTGTGCTGCCTCAGAGGCACTGGCACAGCTTGCCAGCCTGGTTACACAGGCTGCAGTCTCTCCTTGCCAGCCCACTCGGTGGCAAAGCCGGAGAATATGGCACTGAAATGGGACCACAGAATCAAGGAGTGGTTGGGACTGAAAGCAGCATTAAAGCTCATCTTGTTCCCATGGCAGGGACACCTTCCACTGTCCCAGGCTGCTCCAAGCCCTGTCCAGTGTCACCTTGGACACTGCCAGGGATGGGGCAGCCACAGCTTCTCTAGGGCTCACCACCCTCACAGGGGAGAATTTTTTCCCAGTATCTAATCTAAGTCTCTCCTCTGTTAGTTTAAAAGCATTTCCCTGTGTTCTATCACTCTGTGCCTGTGTAAAAAGTCACTCTCCTTCTTTTTTCTGTCACTGAAAGGTGACAATGAGGCCTCAGCTCGCTCAACTTCATCCCAAATGATGCTGAACCTGATAAGAACCTGAGCTGCACAATTTTCTTCTTGGTAACATCGTGGCCAACAGTCTGGGTGTGCAGCATGAGCTTTGGACATGCAGAGCAGGGCAAGGAAGCTCAGGGGAGGGGAGGCTCCTCTCCAGCTGTCCCACCGAGCCCCTGCTGCCTGACTCTGGGAGCCCAATGGGGTCCAGTTTGCTCAGCAAGGATGGTTCAGCCATGCCCAGCCATCTGGCAGGACCTGTCAGGCAGGCAGCAGCTCTCTCAGCACAGAGTGGACAAACACAGTCAGCTCTTCCCTGGGTGTTGTGTTGGTTGACAAAAGGCTTTGGTTCCCTGGAACTGAGTTTGGCCACCAGGAGCAGTCCCAGTGCTGTCCTGCCAAACTCGTGGCCAAAGTCAGCATCCTTCTACCTCATCTGGGAGAAAGGGGAAAAGCTGGGGAATGGCCCAAGCAAAACCAGGGTTGTGGATCCTTGTACAAACAGGCCAACAGGATCCTGGACAGTGAATCAACAGCCTGAGCAGGGCCAGGGCCAAGGGCTCCTTTTGTCTCCTCTGACAGACACGAGGACTGAGCTCTGGTCCATGTGCCAGGGCATCCCTCCCCTCCTGCAGGAGCTGCCCAGCACTGTCATCCTCCCAGGAAATGTGCCCAGAATCCTCTCCCTTCGAGAGTGGGAGGCTGGGCAAGGCTTTGGGGATCCTGTACAAACAGGAGCAGAGGGGTAGGATGGGATGGGAATGGGGAGGGGATAGGAACAGAATGGGTATGGGATGGGGTGAGGGATAGGGAGCAGGATGTGAAGAGTGGAGTGGGACAGGAATGGGGTGGGGGTGAAAGGGAGGGGCATTGAGGTGGAATTAGATGGGGTGGGGAAAGGGATGAGATAAAGATGGGGAGGGGGATCAGGATGGAGAGGAAAGGGGAAAGGAGTGGGATAGAGATGGGGAGGGGAAGGACCAGGGCTGAGATGGATCCTATAGATAGGGCTGAGGAATGGGGCTGTGATAGAGCTGGGGAGAAAAAAGGGATGGGAAAGGAGAAAGGAGAGAATCAGCTCTTGTTCAGAGAGCACACGTTCAGGCAGCAGCTCGCACTGGCTCAGCCACGTTGGCCACAGCAGCTTTGGAGAGCACTGAATGCCTTTCTCTTCTGCTGCTGTCCCAAGGGGCTGTGCTGCTCTGCCAGCCAACTGTACCAGCAGGTTTTTATTTTACATTTATTTTCCTAATGGCTTGGGTGGCCTGAAAACTCGAGCAGTGAATTGTGACTGCTCAAGATTGGGTAAAAATCCACACAATGGCTGTGCACTGCAGTGTGGCACCAGGGATGAGTCACTGAAATTGCAATTAGGGAAGAAAATAACAGTGAGTTTACAAGCTCCTTTCCAGGAGCATTGCGTTTCTCTGGAATTACAATGGCTCCTTAGAGTGGCTTATGAGACATTGCTCCACGTCAAAAAGTACATGGAACTGGGAGAAGTGGGAGCTGATGTAAAACAGTTAAACCATGAAGGGAGGAAGGAAAAACAGCGTTGATTTTTACTGTGACAGCGTAGGAGCTTTGGGAGGGGCTGTGGGGTGAGCAGAGGGAACCCCAGCAAACCCCAGGGATGTGGGGCAGTCGAGTTGTGCCCTGATATGGAGCCCAAGGTGATTCAGAAAGGGCACACAGGGAAGGAAGGAGGCCCTGGGAGTGACAGGGGTCCCATGAGTGTCCCCTCCTCAGCTTGCAGCACCTTGCTGGAGAGAACCTCAGCAGAGCAAGCAAGCAAGGAAGATGCATCACCTTTCCTTGCTGGAGTCCTGGAAAGTAAAAGTCAATGTTTTGTTGGTCTCCCAATAGCTTTATTTTGTCTTTGCAGAAAGGTACAGACTGCTCTGCAGTGAGCAGGAGTGTGAAGCACTGAGCAAAGAAGCACAGATAGAATCTTTGTGGCCTTGCACCAGCATCAGCTGTCAGCAAGTCCTGGGGAGAGGCTGAGCACAGCCCTCCAGTCCATACAGTGCCAGGGACACTTCTGACTTCTGTCCCCTCTTTTTCCAGCCGCCCCAACTCCAGGAGGAAAGGCCAGCAGCTCCTGGGGGCTCGGCAGGGCTTGGGCACTCAGGAACTCTGTGTGCATCCATCGGGCTTGGCTCCACTCCCAGGTCCGCAGCTGCACAAGGAACTCTGCAAAACCAGGGCCTTGGGGATCCCAATCATCACCTCCTCCCCAGTGCAGAGACACAGCTGTGCCACCCAGCCTGGCACCAGGGCAGGGGAGAGCTGCTCCTCACCCTCTCCAGGCTGGCAGCAGGCATCAGCCAGCTCTGGCCTGTGGGCTCTGAACAGCCCTCATCTGCTTGGATTGCCATGTTTTTAATTATTTTAATTAAACACAGAGACGTTCCAAGGTGGAGACCAGACAGATGCTGCTGCTGCTGCTGCTGGGAAGCAGGACCCTGCCTGCTTGCTGTGGCTGCTCTCCTGCACTGTCACTGTCCCCAGAAGGACAGGACACAGCACCAAGAGGGAGCCCATGGTCCACGTGCCATTTCCCTGTGCCCTGATGCTCCTGAGCCATCAGGCACAGCTTCACTGTGTCAGTGCAAGGTGTCATCAATCCTGCCTGGCCCAGGACTCCCAGGAGTGCTAGACCTGTCCCTTGTTCCATCCTGGCTTCTTGGGGAGCAAGGCAAATACGCTCGGTCTCTTCAGCTTCGCTGACACAAGGGAAGACTCAGTCCTGGTCAGCACGGGGTGAGATTCTGGAAACTGCTGCCATTTGGCTTTGGGAGGTGCAAGCACGCAGGGTCTCCAGCTGGTTAGACAGGCTTGGGCTGAAAACAGCCTGTGTGGCTGCTGAGTGCTGGTGGAGATGCAGTGTCAGGTGCCTCATCCTGAAGGTCATGAGCGAGACAGGGACTGTAGACTTCAGAATCCTGAAGGGAAAGAGGGTGAAAAGCAAAAGCACAACCCTGGACTCTGTGAGAGCAGAATTCAGCCTCTTCATAGATCTGCCTGTAAGAGCCCCATTGGATAAGGTAGAGAAGTACCCAAATCCTGCAGGAAAGCAAATGTCACTCCTGTCTTTAAGAAGGGCAAGGAGGAGGATCTGGGGATCTACAGGCTGGTCTGCCTCACCTCCATCCCTGGAATGGGAACAGCTAATCCTGGATATCATTTCCAGGTGCATGAAGAACAAGAAATTCATCAGTGTGTGATTCTCCATGTGGAAGGCCACACCTGGAGCACTGTGCCCAATGTCGGTCCCTCCAGCACAAAGAGAGACTGGAGACACTGGAGACAGTCCAGTGGAGAGCCACAGAGTTGGTGAGGAACTGCAGAGTGTCTCATGAGAGAGCTGGGACTGTCCAGGCTGGAGAAGGGAAGGCTCAGGGGGACCTTACCTGTGTGTATAAATACCTGAGGGGAACGTGGGAAGAGGAAGGATCCAGGCTCTTGTCATGGTGCCCAGTGACAGGACAAGAGACAATGGGCACAAATGGAAACACTGGAGGATCCCTGTAAACACAAAGAAAAACTTTTCCCCTGTTAGGATGACCAAGAACTGGCACAGGTTGCCCAGGAGTTGTGGGTCTCCATTCTTGGAGGCACTCAAAGCCAGCTGGACAAAGTTGTGGTCAAGGGGCTCTCATGGTTGAGTGGGGGTCAGACCAGGTGGCCTGCAAAGGTCCCTGCCAGCCCACCCAGGCTGTGGGTGTGTGATTCTGTGACGTGGCACAGAATGGTGAGCTCGGGGCAGGTGGGACAAGGTGGGCTGGAGCAGCTGCTGCCGGGTGTCCAGGTAAAGGACAGACACCCTACAGATGTTCCCAGCTGTCCCTGGAGGTGGCACAGCCACAGAGCTGCTCCCTTTGCTGGTTTTGGTGTTGAGCCAGGACTCACATGTGTGTTTCTCCTGTCACACTATGAACATTCAGCACATGGGCACCAAGGGATGTCCTGTCTCCATCACCTGCACAGTGAACACCAGGACAGAGCCCAGCCAGGGAAGAGCAAGGTAAGCACAGCACAGTTTGCAGAATAAGCTGATTTATTGTACGGGCCAGAAGAAATGATAAGCACTTAAAAAACTGCTTTAGCCTATATTTATACAGCTACACAGCTCCTTTGAATTTTCAGAACTGCTGTGAGCTGAGCTGCTCCTGTGGGACACAGGGAGTTTGTTGAGCTGGCTGAAAGACAAATTAGAGGTCAGCTTCGGGCAGCTTTATTTTGCAGTCCTGGGCTGGTACTTCACACACACACACATTTCATGTGAGCATCTCATCTGAGTGCCAGGAGCAGCACACAGAAACGAAGCATTGTCAGCCTTGACCCTAATTTATGAGGCTTTCAGGCAGCCAATTCCTTCCTGCAGAATGAAAGCTCCTGGCAGAGCAAAGGCAGACAGGAAAGGTCACTCCTCCTTTTGCTGTCGAACCAACCCACAGTAATGTGTGACCTGCAGGGGACAGCTCTGTGCTTTCCTGAGTGGAGGCTCGGGTGGCCGCTGCCACCTAGGGGGCTGAGCTGGGGAGGTGAGAACATTTCCCACAGGGATTGATGTGAGAGAGGAGGGATGAGCACAGGGCTTGGATTGAGCAGCTCGAAGGTGTGCAGCCCAACACGTGGGCTGAGTGAAGAGGCCGGTGGGTTGCCACCCTCTGTGCCCCTCTGCCCCGGGGCAGGAGGCAGCCCCCGGGGTGCTCCATCCCACCAGCACATCTCCAACATCTGCCCAGGGTCTGCAGGACCCCAGACTGGGGGCATATTCCCCCTTAGCCTCACTTTTGCTTTGTGTTTCCTCTTTCTGCCTCTCTTGTGAAGCGGAGCAGGAAGAGTCACTGTAGATGTGCCAGGAGAGCTGAGTGGCACAACCTCATCACTGAGGTTGCCATCATTTCATGCTTCAGGAAATGTCCAGACTGGATTTTGATCCAGCTGTGGGAATGGCAGATATTTTCTGTCATATTCCCCTTCTGCTCCCCAGCAGCTGAAGCCACTGCACAGGTATTTCCAATGTTTTTTTTCTAAGGGAAATATAATGGCACTTTAAGGTATTTTATAGCAATTAAATAGAGCAGTGAGCTGCAGAAGGAGTTTCAGGAAAAGCCGTGTTATTACACCGGTTTTCCGCGGCGCCTCTGGGGGCTCGTACCTCGGCTGAGCTGTCCCTGCAGCCTCTCCGTGCTGGGGGAGCAGCTTTGGGCTCCTTCTCCTGCCTGGCCGCCACTTTTCACAGGGGAACTGAATCACCGTGATATCTCTACAGATTTTTACTGAAATCGGCTGAAATACAAACGCCGGTGGGAAGAACAGGAGCTGTGACAGTGGCCGAGCATCCTCAGTTGCGCTGCTGGATGGGGCCGGGCAGTTCGGCTGGGCTGACACGTGGGCAGCGAACCAGGCCAAGTGCTGAGCTCCGGGGCTGTCCTGGCTGCAGCAGGGACGGAATCAGGGACACGCCGAGGGCTCTGCCGCAGAGCCCGGCAGCGGAGCGGGATGGGGAACGCTGGGAGTGAGAGGGGCTGGCAGAGCAGGGATGCTCCTGCCACCGGCATTGATGCCCCGGGAAGATCCCCGGGGTATGTCGGGCAGAAGGGAGAGGAGGAAATCCCAGCACCGGCACAGGGAGTTACCACCAGAGGGCACTTAAATATTGCTCTTGCCGAACAAATGGTGTTTCCTAGCGAGACGCCAGCTCCGGATTGCCTGACAATGCACATCTAAGCCTGAGTCATTGCTGGCACAGAAAGCAAAGGAAAGCACTCAAAAGGCATTTGAGAAGTCATGCATGAATGGGAGTTTACTAGCAGGACACAGAGGGTTGAACTTTTCTTTCAGACCCTTTCAGAGGGGTCTGCCAAGGGGTCTCACCCTGCCTGGTCCAGCGAGGAGAGCAGTGCATCACCAGCCCCTGACCCGTGTGGTACCCACAGGGCCTGGCACAGAGCAAAGCAGGCTGGTCACACTCCCTCCTGCTCGCTGCAGATGTGTCCTGTCTGCTCCTCATGGCAAGTGCTGAGACAAGAGTTACAGCCCCAGCAGGATCCTGGCTCAGCACCTGCTGTGCTGCTCACCTGGTGCACCTGTGCCCTGCTTTGTATTCCAGAGCTGGGCAGAGATAGGAAAATTATGTGTCTTTTGGGAAAATTTGCAGGGAACGGTGTAGGATTTGGGTGGGTGCCAAATGAAGCCTGCAAGAGTGAAGAGAGGCATGGACTGTGGGTGTGAGGACAGCCAGGCAATGGAGAACCACTTCATGAGGATGGAGGAGAACAACTTCCATCCTGGTGTTGAGAGCAAGCCACAGCACCCTGTGCATGACCCAGGATGTCTCAGAGAGGCACCCTGGGAGTGGAGGAGGATGTGGGAGGTGGGGGCTTCTCCAGGGTCATAGTGCAGCTGCAGGTCTTGGAGATCTGCTCTGAGCACAAAGAGCTTCGTGAGGTCCCAAAGCAGTGAGAGCTGGGAGTGCTGCAGCTGTAGGTGATGGAGAACTGAAGGAGAGAGGCCTCTAGAGAGGAAAAGCTGACTGCAGACAACAGAAAGCTGGTGCTGTGCTGGCAATGTTAGTGACCCCTGCAAGTATCTAGAGAACATGGGTTTGACCCTGCAGGGAGAAATGGGGCCCCAAGGCCACACAGGAGGGACTGAGAACCTCACCTGGGTGAGCCCAGGGAGGACAGGAACAAGGCTTGCTTTGTGATGTGGCATCTCCCAGCATCTCCTGGGATCATCTTCCCAGTGATTCTCCTGCCTTTGGAGTAGCCAGAGGCCCATCCTGGGCTGTGCAGCAGGATTTCCCAAGATGAGTAATATGAGTCCTTGGGAATTGCTTCCAGGGGACACGGGAGAGCAGTTTGAGGATCCCTGTGTGTGCTGCAGCATGTGGGCACTTCTGGCTGGGGGGGATATGGGACATCATGGGGTGGGGAGGCAGTGGGGTCCCCATTTATGGGATTCTCCCATCACAACCTGCCTGGCACGTGCCCTCCTCACTCCAGCCAGGGCTATTGCCTGTGCCAGGACTGGGTTCCCTCGTGCTCTTTGGTCTGGCTGATTATTTGCAATTAGCACTAATTAGTGTCTCTTTTGACAGTGCCTTGTCTCTGCTTTCCCCTGCCTTGTCCTTGCCCCATCCCACTGTGTGCTGGGCCCATTTCCTCCTGAGGCACCTCCACCAGTCTGGGCAGAGGCAGCAGAGGGTGATTCTGGGGCTCCAACCTGCTATCCTGGAGCATCTGCCCACGGGGGCTTCAATTTAGGGGGTGTCTGGTTTGCTCCAGGTGTCCTGCCCAGGCAGTTGTGGCTGTTCCCCAGACCCAGATATTGAGAGGGATATTTTGGAGTCTTTGGCCACTGCTGGCAGAAGGGGACTGTGGGGGCACTGCTGGGCAGCCCTGCCCTTTGCCAGCTCCCCAGAGCCATCCCAAGCCCTGCCAGGGGGCTGAAGCCATAAAAGTGGTGGGCACAGAGTGGCTGGGGGGCACAGAGTGACTGGGGGGCACAGGGTGGCTGGGGGGCACAGAGTGGCTGGGGGCACAGGGTGGCTGGGTGGCACAGGGTGGCTGATGGGGCACAGAGTGGCTGATGGGGCACAGAGTGGCTGATGGGGCACAGAGTGGCTGGGGGGCACAGAGTGGCTGGGGGGCACAGGGTGGCTGGGGGGCACAGGGTAGCTGGCACTGCCTGCCCCTGCTCCTGGCTCTGCAGGTCCTCAGGTCCTGCTGGGAATTGGTGCAAGAGGGGTCTCAGCAGACAGGCACATTTAAAGCTGTCCTGCCCTCTGGAAGGGTGAGCTGGGGTGGCAGTGAGAGGGACAGGGTGCTCCTGGGAGAGATGCCCTGCTCCCCTGGAGGCAAGCCCAGGAGGGACAGAGAGGGACCCTCAGCCAGGGAAGATGTAAAAAATAATTGTGGAAATAATACATCAGGGAATCATAGAATCACAGAACAAACTGAGCTGGAAGGGACCCGTGAGGATCACCAAATCCAGCTCCTGGCCTTGCACAGGACACATCAATAATGCCACCCTGTCTCTGAGAGTGTTGTCCCAGAGCTCCTGGAGCTCTGGCAGCCTTGGGGTTGTGACCACTGCCCTGGGGAGCCTGTTCAGTGCTCCACCACCCTCTGGGAGAAGAACCTGTTTTGTGAATGCCAATGCAACCCCTAGAGAATTGTCCACTAAACCCACAGTGTTTTATAGCTGATTGATCTAACAGGCTGCACAGGAAAGTATTATCACCTCCACCTCCCCAGGCTTGGAGCCTGATTGCACCAAACATAAATCTTGTAAATGGATTTGTACTTTTCTCTGGGATTTATTTTAAAAAATCAGCATTTTATTTAATCTCACAGCCATTCGATGTGTCAGGGAGAGGTGGAAGCTCTGGGCAGAATTAAAGTGCATCTCATTTGGGCTGGGGTCATTTCGATGGGCTGAAGCCTTCGCAGCACGTGTGGTCTTCATGCACCGATGAGAAACCTCTGTGCCAGCCAAAAATCAGCTGGGAAACAAAAGGAAGGCCCCATTCCTGTCAGGAGGTGTTGGGAAACCAGACTCAGGGAAGGCGTGGTGATGGTTTCATTTGGGTGTTGAGTCTGGACACAACTTTGATGGATCTTTGCGCTCATGGTTTCGTCTGTCTGGTTGGAAGAAGAGCTCAGGACTGCTCAGGAACTGCTGAAATCCCCAAATCCTTTGTGCTTGGCTGGATTAGAGACCTGAAAAGCTGTGATAGGTATTTTTTTCAATACTCACAACAGTGTGGTTTGGTGCTTAGTAAATAGCTGTTTGACAGCAGAACTCACAGCAGTTGGCTTCACTCATCCTTTAGAGATGCTGAAATTGGAGAAAAAGATTTTAAAGGCAGAAAAAAGAAAAGGATTAAAGAAAAGCTGAAAGGGGGCAGAGTCAGAAACGACACAGGAGAGCCTTAGGAAAGCCAAATTCAGCTGCCAAAGGTCAGGAGGTGAGGGCAGGGAACCCTGCAGGTTGTCAGGGGTTGGAGGGCACGACCTGCTGCTCATCCCTTCCCTTCTCTGATGTTTGGGAGAACCAAAGCCCTGGGTTGCCTCCATCTCCTCCTAACCCCAAACCCAGACCTTTCCTTTCCTCTCCACATCTTCCTGGGGCACCCTGTGCTGAGGTTAGGAGTGCTGGGTTTGCACATGGCTTGCTCAGGATTACCTGATAAAGCAAGTGGAAAACCAGCTTTTTACCTCATTTCAAAACTATTTAAACCAAATGTTCCTGTGGGGACATTAGGTGAGAATCACCACATTGTTTTGAGCAGGAAACCAGCTTTTCCAGAATAGACCAAGAAGCATTTTGTGGCCAAGTTTCTTTGTCAGATATTGGGACATGGTTCCACCCAGGGAAAATGGGCTTCCTACAGCCTCATGGAGGGATGGTCCCTGAGCCCCAGGAAGGCCCTGGAGACCTCTTAGGTGAAGGAAAGGTGCTGAGCAAAGGCTTGGCTGGTGAAATAAAGGTGTGGAGAGACAGGGCAGAGGCAGAGCCTGCTGCCCCAGGCTGACACCAGTGGGTGTCCCCTCCTGGCACTGGCTGCTGTCAGAGGGGCTGTAATTAATCACTATTAATATTCCACTTGAGCTCAAAGCCCGCGTGCTGGGCACGCACAGGAAGCAATTATTATTATTATTATTATTATTATTATTATTATTATTATTATTATTATTATTATTATTATTGTATGAGTTATTCCTTTCAAAACAGCAGTGTCATTAAAGAGAATTGCAGCTAAGCTGTGCTTCCCCCCGAGGAGCAGGTCTGTCGAGGGCTCACACGTGTGGAGTGGTCTCTGCTGTGATGCTGCTCTGCAGATGGTTTGTGCTTTTCTGAATCACTGATTCCTGCTTTGTGTCAAGGATCTGTCTGGGCAGAGACCTCAGGGGGCACAACTGGAAGGTGAAAAAGGCAAAAAGCCAGTTCTGTTCTGACTGAAGCAGGCCCCCAAACCAGATCTACACCTTAGGGGCCCAGCATTGCACTGCCTTCCTCATCCTCCTCTTCCTGAGAGGCTGAGAGGTGCATCCAGCTCCACCCAGCAATGGTGGTCTGGGTCTCCTCACTGAGATCCAGCAGTCCCAGTCCCCAGGCAGTGTCTGTGTGTGTCTGCCCATCTCCAGGGCTCAGGCTGCACCTTTTCCAACTACCTGCAAGGGAATTGGGGAGCCACCCACTCTGCCCATTGGGCAAGGACCTGACCTGCACGTGTTCCTGGCAGGACTGGGCTAAGGCTTAGAGGTGAGCTGGGGTGCTGGCCCAGGAGTCCATGAGAAGCCTCACTGGGCATGTTTGTGGTATGAAGTAAAAAAGAGAATCGCATCCCTGGGAGACTGAGATTTCCCTTTCAGTAGGGGCTGAACACTGGGAGACACACAGGTCACCAGTTCCACAGTCTGAGGTTCATCTCCCCCTCCCCAGAGGGGCTTGAGTAGCAGGTGAGATCTCCTAAGAAGTTCATCAGGCATCCCACTACCCATCATGGCCAAAACCAGAGGAGGAGACCATACTGTAGGGAGTGAGTGGGAGTGAAGGCCAGCACAGCTCAGGACACCCTGCCCAGCATGTTCCCAGTTCAGTGGCACTGGGAGCTGCTGGTCTGGAAGCAGACCAAGAGACATTGGGAGTTGAGATCTCTTTCCTGCCTGTTCCTCGTGGCATCTCCTGCTGGGCCCAAGGGTGGTGCCAGCTTTGTGCCAACACACAGGCAGCAAGGTTTGGTGGCCATAAAACTGACAAATGGGGCAGTGGTGGTGGCCACCAGCAGCTCCACATCTAGTGGCCATGTGCCCACAGCTGTTTTGGGGGATGGGCTGGGCAATCCCTCCTGCTTCCCAAAAAGCCATGGACAGGCTGCTCTTGCAGCCAGGGGCTGCACAGGCCATGCCAGGGATCCTTGTGTCCTGGCACTTGGACAGGGACACCACGGCCCATGGAGGCACCCAGGCTGTGACACCAGCAGGGCTCAAGGGTACCTGTCCTGGATCCTTCCTTCACTGAGACCCTTCCTGGGGCTGCTCTCTCCTTGATCACCTTTCCCGGGTGTTTTGCTGTTGCCCAAATGTTGGTGCTTCAGGAGCTTCTTTAGATTTGTGAATGTTCAGCCCTTAGTAGAGCCATGGGTTTTTAAAATCAAAAGGTCATTTCTAGGTCAGTGAATAATTCCTATTGCTGTCCCCACTGTCACTAATTCCCTCACAGAGAAGCAGCAGCTTGCTGAGCAATCCTCGAGCCGCAGGCTGAAAACGAAGGGAAATTCACTACAGAAAATGCAAGATTAGGGGCACTGAGTTCCGTGGGCTGTTGGGAGGAGAAGCAGGGCCAAGGCACAGGGAATCCCTCCATCCCTGCTGCTCCAATCCCTCCATCTCTGCTGCTCCAATCCCTCCATCTCTGCTGCTCCAATCCCTCCATCCCTGCTGCTCCAATCCCTCCATCCCTGCTGCTCCCTGCGTGGGACTCAGCCCATCCTACACACGATGTTACTACCAGAGTTCTTAGCAAAGTGAAGAGGTGCCTGCAGCCCCTTCATGCTGCACCTCCACCACAGGGCTGTGGGGTTTTGGGTGGGGTTTCTGTGGGGTTTTGGGTGCACACTCCTTTCCTGCAGCCTCTGGTCAAGGCACTGTGTTGGTCACAAAGTCTGTGGGGACATCAGTGTTTGCTGTGAGCCAGGGCAAACCCTCACAGGAACCACCAACTGGAGGGAAAGCTGTTGCTATTCATGGAATCATGGAATGGTTTGGGTGTGGAATGGACCTTAAACTCATCTTACTCCACCTCCCTGCCATGGGCAGGGACGTCCTTCTGTAGATCAGGTTTCTCCAAGCCCCATCCAAGCTGGCTGGGAACACTCCCAGGGATGGGGCAGCCACAGCTGCTCTATTGCTGCTAGAGGTGATTTTTTGAGGAGCAACAGGATCTTTCAGCTGCATGGGATCATCTTGGGATAGATTCACTGATTGGCAAAGTGAGGGGGAGCATCACCAGCTGGTGGGGGCAAATCTGACCTCCCTCATTCATAAAAGTTTTAGGGACTCTCTAAGAGCAGGAATTGCTCTCTCTGGGGTGGAGCAGCTCCTCCTGTGCTTATGGGAGCCCAGCAGCTACACTGGGCCACCCACTGCCCTTGTGATGGTCAGGATGTCACTCCACCCCTCAGCCAGTGCAGCATGCAGAGCGTGCCAAGGTGCTTTTCCATGACCACTCGTGGGAGATGCACTGCGGGTTCATTCCATGACCAAGATGAACAGCCTCAGCTGGGAATCCTTGCGGGCTGTGAGCTGTGCTGGAGGTTGCAGCCTTTGTTACTGTCTGTCTCACACGGCAGGGCAGGGAGAGGCACTGCTTCAGTTTTAATTCAGTCCTTTTGGTCAGTCTTGGAAAGGTTTGCTCTGGCTTTGATGGATGCAGGCTGGCTCAGGGCGACACTTCTGGGAGGAAGAGCGAAGGGAGGAGTGGGGAAGCAGTGCCTGTTGTAGGGCCAGCAGGGCTGAGCTGGGTTCTGCTGTTCAAAACCAGCCCCCTCCTCCTTCCCACTGTGTTTAGAGCTCAGCCAGGGCATTCTTGTCAGGGTGTCCCAGACATCCCTTGGCACCAAGCTTTGGCTGCCTCATGGACACAGTCTCCCCAGCAGTCCCTGCCTGATGGCAGCTCGGGGACAGGCAGCTGCCTCCGAAGGCTCTGGAGCAGCTGGCCCTGTCTGTGTCCCAGCTTGCCCAGGGGTACAGAGCAATGGTTCCCCAAGAGTTGCTCTATTTCTTCCTTGCCTGGCAGCAGAAATCACCCTCTGTCCTTGCCTCAGCTCTTGATTCCCAGGCCAACTTGAATGCTGGGTCGATTATAAAATTCCCCACTTTCAGCATCTTGGTATTTTAGACTTGGAGAAACAAATCCAGGACAAAATAATTCAAGTATTCCTTTCACAGTTCCCATGCTCTGCTGGGTTGAAAGGGAAGATCTTAGGAGATGGAGCAAGTTCATGTCTCTGCCTCTTCATTGCAAATATGCATTCCTGGAAATCCAGAGCTGTCTCTATTCCCAACACCTGCATGGCAGGACTGGGAAGGATTGGGCAGCAACCAGTTGGCTTTTGAGTCACTTCTCCATGTGAGCAGCAGTGACGGAAGCAGCAAAAATACCTTGCCTGTTTCCCTAGGTCAGGAATGCCACCCTGGGGCATTTCTTTTTATCTTGAGTAACCTGCTTTAGCCAATTCCCAGGAAAGTCACAGGTTCTCTGTGATGCCAAGCAAACCAGCATGGAAGGAATTGCTTTGGTTGGGAGCCATCCTGTGAGGCAAGGCAAGCTGAGGATGCTCCATATCTGAGTTACTGGAGCATTTCCCCATCCATTACAAACAAATCTGAGCAATTACTAACTCCAAAACTTTGTGACCAGTGTTTTTGTTCGAGTTTGGTTTTTGCTTTAAGCGTTAAAATGAGCAGTGGAGACGTGAGAGGCAGTGGGATCAATGCTGAGGGTCGTTCCCATGTGCTATAAAGAGAATGTTGGGTTTGGAGTGGGGAATTAAGCTAAAGAGGAAATATTTTCTTCCAAAATAAGGGCTTTTCATGGCTTGGCAAGGTGTAGAGCAGCTGTTTCCTGCTTCTTCTCAAGCAGCAAGCATTGGCCAGTGGGTATCAGCTTGGAGAAGCATCTGGCCCAGATAAGTTTTCTGATGTTACTCAGACAAATGGAGCCATTTCATCAGCGTGCTCAATTCCCCCCAAAGCAGAAAGCAAATTTCTAGGAATCTACTGCTCATAACCATGGGCTAGCTCACAGAGGAGATAGAGATGTGTGTAAACATGCTATTCAGAGGAGTAAGTGAAAGCAGAATAATTTCCAGTGGAAACAGTGTGGTCTAATGGATGAGCTGCTGCAGTGAAAGGCTCAGGGAGAGCTGGGCTGGTGCTGCAGGGCCTGGGGATGAAAATCTCAAACCTTTCCAAACCAGTGAGGGCGAGAGGAGGGGGAAGGGGCAGGGGAAGGCTGAGGGAGATGTTCATGGACCAGAGTCCCTCCCCAGCCAGCAGAGCCAGCGTGGGGTGGGGCGGGAACCCTGCCCTGAACACAAAGCGTGAAATCCGTGTCCAACAAAAATTTCAGCTAGTGCATAATGTAAGCACTGGATGCGTTTGTAGCCAGGGCTCTGGCGCTGAGAGCATTGAATTAAACATGGGGTGACTCAGCGCTCGTCCGCGGCAGCCTGGGAGCGGGGAATGCGGGGACAGGTGCATTATTGATAGTTTCATTTTGCCCAGGTTTCAGAGCCCGGCAGAGAAGCAGCGTCTGCGGCGCTTAGAGGGGGACACGGTGTGGCCAGACCCGGCATTTGCAACGCCTGCCTGCTCTTGCTGCTGCTCCTGGCCCAGGGATTTCTGCATCCATCCTCTCCCTCCTGCCGCGCTCCACCTGCAGCCCCTCCACCCAAGGCAGGGCAGCACCTGCCCCATCCTCCAGCCCCGGAGCTCCAGGGAGCTTTGGGGGCTGCACAGCCGGGTCCCCCACCCTTCCTTGGGGCTTGGAAGGGGTGGCAGCCCCTGAATTTGCCTTTGGCCTTGCTGATGATCCAAAATCTCCTTCAGCCTCTGGTGAGTGCCCGCGGGCCCTGAGCAGGGGACAGGGCTGGGAGCACTGGGTGCTCCAGCAGCCTTGGAACAGCAGGGAGCAGGACCAAACCTCGCTGGAACTGAGTGTGACAACTCATTACCTCACAGGATGATGTTTTACTGCTATCCCAAAGCTTTCTGCTAAAAAACCCCATCCTGTCTGCAGGCCCCAGGTTTCAGCCCGGTGAGAGCCGCAGGGCTTTGGGCTCAGAGCATCCTGCTCCCTCTCAGCTGTTTGGGATGTGAAGGGGCTGGAAAACGTGAGCTAGCACTCCTGTCAGGCCTCGCAGGGAGAGGCATGCTCTGCCTCTTCCTCAGAACCTAATTTGAACCACAAGGATGCAGTGAAAAAAAACAAAACCTGCTTTGGAAGATTTTAAAGAACAGCACGAACTAAAAAGGCAGCTGCCAAAAGGGATTTTCATTATTAAAAATCAGCACTGATAAGAGCCATCTTAGATCAAATAATTTATTTAGTAATTCCATGTAAACACTTCAGATTTACTAGCAAATACAATGCTTGCTGTTCTTTTAAATAGATCATTCAAAAAATAAGAATCTATTATTAATGGCAGGTTGACTAGAGATCTCCATACTACTGTACAATAAGGAATTGGTTTTCTAATGGATTTAACATCTCATTTTTTCTTGTTCTGCATTTGCTTTACACAAAGCCCAAAGGACACAGGTTTGGACTGCTCCCTGACGATGCCACTGCGGCCCGGGGTGTTTTGGGGAAGGTACGCAGGCAACTCCTCCCATCCTGGCATTGGTGTGAGCTGATGTGAGGGTGGGATGGCAGAGCTGGCGTGAACACTGTTCACAAACACACGCCTTTTCGGTCAGAAAACAGACAGTGAACGGTGGAGAACTTCTCTTTGGGATGTATAAAAGCAACGAACTCCATCGTTGGCATTTACTTATCAACACAGCAGTACACATACACGTATCCACAGTCTGGAAAAGCATCCTATGAGCTGGAGAAAGCAGTGGTTCTGAGGCTTGGTACACCAGTGCACTAAAACCAAAAGAATGATACCTTCTTACATAGTCAAATGAAAAATAAATATCTTTATTTTCTGCCTACTTTATTTCAGTTTTCAAATAAATTTTTAAATAAATCTGTACAAAGTATACTGTTACAGTATATATTTGTAAGTGAACTGAAATGCCTAAGTGTAACAACACTACAGGAAAGCAGTAAAGATTGGCACATCTCTAATCAAGATTAACTTTTACACTCAAAAAATACCAACGCCTGTGAAAACCCTCAAGATATTTTTGGTATTTTTATGCAAGTTGCGTTGCAAACACATGACAGAACAATTCTCCCCTGCCTTGAAAAGCAAATCACTTCTCATGGTTTTCAGAGAACGTGAACATCTTTATGATGCTAAAGGGACACCATCAGGTGAAAAGAGAGAGAGAGATTTCAATTTTTAAAAAGCAAACACTTTGGTCAAAAAATTGTCAAGTTTGAGGCTTTGTGCACTTTTGTGCCCATCTCCCCGAGCTCCGATTGCCTGGCTGCAGGGATGAAGCTGCTCTGGCCAGGGATCCAAACCCTCAGGAGAGGAGCTGTTCCCCTTGAAATCCAAAAGGAATTAATGCCACAGGGCTGAGTTTTGTGGTTTCTTTTTCCCCCCAAAAGCAAGAAACTAAAATTGATCTGACAGTGTCCCTTTGCTCAAAATAAAGACTTCCGTGCTAGAGAGGTCAGGTACTGAGACAAACTTGTTCACAGGGTCAAAGAGCCAGGTACATCTCAAAATTCAAGTTTTCAAATCCAACTGCAGTTATTAGATTCATGAGCTCTCAAAACCTCCTATTATTTCGTTAAATAATTCCCAACTGGGAATTGGGGATAAATACTACAGATTAAGAGTGAGAGTTTTCTCTCTTAATCTTTCCAAAGATATATTCACTCCAAGTTTACATGCTGAAAGTTAATCTTACATTAGAATGTAATTGGCTGCAACATAAACCTATAAATAAATCAACTACCATAGATTAAACTCTGTTAAATATTTCTAAGTTAATAAAATATTGACAGTATTATAAAATTACAGTATTTACAATAAGAAAAATCTAGACTAATATATACCTTTAACAGATCTCTTCTCCAATTTGGGATTGCAACGGAATTATGAATATATGAACAATTTATTAGAAAGTTGCATTGCAATTATCAGGTTTTCCATTAGAGCTAGAGAGGGTGAGCTATCACTGCCTTTGGAATAAAACAAAAAGTGACTTCTGATGGTGGGGTGTAGCTTTTGAGTACCAAACTGGTAACAGGAGTCCTCCGCAAGACGTCTGAAGATAAGGTAGGACCAGCCTCAACTGCTCAGATTAAGGTTGTATTACAGAACTGCCAGCAATCAGAACCACCCAGGCTGCAAAAGGGGAGGAAAGGTAGTTTTCAGCTCAAAGTGCACAGCTGGAAGGGCTCCCCTGATTCTGGACTCCAACTAAGGCTGCAGGAGCTTCGATCTGCTCTCAGGAACGGCCAAACCCTCAGCTCGGGGTTGGTGAGGAGGAAGCGAGCCACGGTGCTCCTTAAAGGGACATGGTTGGGCTGCAGCTATGCCAGAAACACCCTCGTCAACCACATACAGCAAAACCAGGCTGGGCATTTGAGATCCTCTTTGACTTGCTTTTTTAGGAGGTTATTTTTAGGAGGGGGTCAGGGATGGGTTTTGGTTTGGGGATTTTTTTTTTTTTTGCATTTTGTTCGCTTGGGAGAAAAATATTGGCCAGGATTGTGAAGTCAACTCATTTTCTATCCCTCACCAGGTTCTCTGTTTCTGGGGTATTAAAACGTGCAGTGTTTGGGTCGCAAATACTTGTGGGGGAAAAGGAGGCTTCAACACTCTCAAGTCAATTTGTCTTGGGAATAAAGCAAAAGCAATTTGAGTCCTTAAGAATTGCCAATCGCTTTTGGGGTCTCAGACACCCAGTGATGTCCTTTTAAGGATCAGATCTTTCACTTGCCCTTTTTCCCAGCCTCGGAGGAAGAGTTTACAATGAGTTTAGGAAGGGCCACGTTCACATTCTCTCCCTCCTCCCCATGTCACATTTGCTTTCTAGAAAAAAATGGTGGGGGGGAAAAGTAAGTTTCAAGCTCCTTTCCCGCCCTTCCCTCCCCCAGTCCTGCTCGCTGTAAACCAGAAATGGCAGTTTTTAGTGTATATTTTGGGAGGAATTATTTTCTCAGCCCCAAGCCTGAAGATGCTAGTGAGAGAACTACCCTCAGGCTTCGGAGAGGAGGAGCAATTTTAGGGGTTTCTGGGAGTTCCCGTGGTGGGCAGGTGGGAACACCTCTGTTCTTAAAAGCAGGATTTAAAATGGTAAAAGAATAATTTGTAAACTCGGATCTACATTACCAACAGAAGGCTCTAGGTCCTGCGGGCTCCAGTTCCCAGAGATGCAGAGCAGGAAAACTAGAAAGAGAACTCGGTACCTTTCAACCACCTGCTGGGTTGTACTGGGGGGGAGTGGGGAATGAGAGAGACAAAATGCCAACTGACCTTATAAACAAAGGTATGTTTAGGGCTTCTGGTTTCAGGAATAAACCGATATTTACTGGTAAAAGTCTGCCAAAAAACAAAAACAGAAACACAGGATTACTGGTAAATATTGGTTTATATGGAGAATTTAAAAAAAAATAAAATAGAAAAAGAGATGTCATCGTGCTCCTGATCTCCACGTGCTCCCAGGCAGGAGCTGAGAACCGACCCATGGCATCCCTGCACCCAGCAGTGCCTCTGGCACCCGGACACCTCAAACCAGAAGCCTTGTGTTGAGAGAAAAGTCATGTTTGCTTCCTTTACTCCCCTTAAACTACGTGTTCCTGGATCCCCCCCTCCCTCCTCCGCAAGGCTGGTCCTACGGGGGTTTGGCTCAGGAGATGGGAAGTCTGCTTCCAAAAGCACGTGGAAGTGAATTTGTACATAATATGGTATCTCAGCACCAGGCTGCTGGGGCCTGAGCCTTGGCTTCTCCCTGAGATACCATAAAATATACAAGACTGAGTGTATATTTTAAATAAAGCATTTTCTTGTAAGTGGCATAAACCCATTCATTTTATTTACATGCTTATTTATTTCCAAAAATAGAGTTGGTCCACATTGGACAAGAGAAATCAAGAAGCCATACAGTAGAAGAGTTAAAAGTCCAACATTTAACCAAAGTACAATGAAATTCCAGAAGTCTGTGGCTGACTTGAACCACAGAAACATACACATGAGCCACACAGACATTTGTACATAGAGCATTATATTACCAATAATATTTGCAAACATGAGGTCAAGATGGCTAAAAACCCAGCAGGACTGACCCGGGAGGCCTGGCTGAACGGAAGTGGGTGCTGAGGGGCCGTCACTGCTGTGGGGAAACACAATTCTCCAGAGATTTTGCTTCACTTTTGGTTTTTTCTTTAACTCAGAAAGTCCTAATTTTTCTGCCCTGGGGATCCAAATTGAGGACACGGTGAAAGCCAACCCCATGGAGCTCCCTAAATGCCGGGGTGCCAGGGGCTCAGACCTGCGGGACAGCGCGGGTGCCACGCGGCACCGGAACCCCACCGGAGGGCAAACCTGCCCTCTGCTACTTGGCCTTAAAGATCACCTTGAAAAGAAAAAATCGGGATTTATACCCTTGTGGTGTGCTGCAGGGGGTCTGAAAAAAGCCTGGATGGGGTTTGTCTTGAAAACAAGGATTTCCCTCCCTTGCACTGGGCAATTTTTGGCATTAGTTATTCCAGTCCTGTCTACCTTTCCTGGAAGACCACAAATATCCTAGAGGATGTTGCACCGACAGATGAGGGAATAACTTTTTCACATTAAAAAGAAAAACAAAAAAAACTTGGAGGATGGACAGCAGAAAAAAAAAAGCCACAAACCAACAAATGGAAAAGATGCCTTATCTCTGCGTGAGGGCCCAGCTTGTCTGGATATTTCCATGGACCTCACAACGATAATATCTCAGTGTCTCCAAAGGATGGAAAAACAGAATAAATCTGTATGTTCTCCTGCAGAGAATCACAGCAAGTAAAAGGGGGAAGACAGTTGTAGCACTTCTGGTACTTCTACAAACCACCCACTGCAAGGGGTAGAACCACACGAGAAGGGTATAAATTAATTTTCCTTTTTCAAGTCATCTTTGACACTCACGCTATGAAGCCTAGTCCAATGTGGATGCTAGTACAGAGCTAATGTACAGAATACCAGCGAGAATTATCGGTACCTAACAGGATTTAAAGGCGAGTATACTCAGTACATTGATTAACAAACACTATGACCAGAATGCCAGAGCTCTGACAGCAGTTACACAAAGCAGCCGTGCAGGTCTCTATGAGGATGGAGCCTCTAGCACAAGTTGCTATGATCATCTGAGCCTGTGACACACAACTCGATCTTCTAATTGGTTTCCTAGAACATTTCTAATCGCAGATGTGAAATACATTTTAAAACAGAGATGGGCCTGATCCTGTGCAGTTGGGTTTGTACAACACACCCCAGTAGAACTCAAAGCCCAAATTCCTAAAGAGAGAGCACAAGAAATTGTTGTCTTACATCGAGTAACTATCATGCAAGCATACCACGACGGTTTTATATTGAGTACTTAAAATCAGCTGGTATAATTTAACTAGAAGTGAGCAATCTAATGGATTTCTAGGGGTAGGGACAAAGGTTGTGCCAGTGACAACCACCTGATTACCAGGGAGAGGAGCACAGGGACACTGTGGGGGTCTAAGGAGCTGTGGTACAGAGGAGCTCCTGCTCAGCAGCCTCATAGACCTGCACCTCCACCTGGAATGTGCAGGATTCCTGTGGCAGGCTGCACACCTTCACTTCATTTGCTCTGCTACCAGAGTCTGAGTTCTTCTTCCTGAATGAGCAATTCACTTACAGCCTGGCACACTGATGGAGCATTAAAAATCGCTTTTTTCCCCCCACTGCCTGTTGCCTCACATGTCCCCATGCTCACAGAAACAGATCTTACCATGCTCTTCTCAACTTTCCAGCCATAGCCAGGCTGGGGTCACGTCTTCAGTACAACCCAACCACTCTGCTCCTTGTCTTTAAACATAAACTCTGACTGGAAGCCTCACGGTGCCTGCAGTTATCCTGCTTCTGTTGCAAACTCCCACGACTTATCAAAGCGCTCACTCTTTGGTACCATGGTCTACTGGAGACAGGGAAGGTGGGAGAAGCCAGGGTATTTGCCATGACTCCTAGACTTTTAAGAAGCTTAAAACTAAGCCAGAACAGCAAAAGGTTGCTCTGGCTGACACCAGTGACCTGTGGGTCCTCCTGGGTCTCTTGAGAAGAGAGGTGACACAGGTCTGCACGTGCACACACACCAAAAACCCTCCCTCAAGGACAGACCAAGACAAGGGCTGGAAGATGCTGCCCAGATCTCTGTCCCTACACCTTCCCTTTCTGCCCATTGTCAAAATCAAGAGATTATTCTTGGTACAAATAAAAGAAAACAGAACATACCCACAATATCAGCGGCCGAGGCACACTCTGGGATCTGGCAGACCTGCAAGCCCAGCTCAAGGCAGGAATTTGAACCGGGGGTGTTGCTTTACAGGAGAAATCTAGATGCCATATTACCCAGTGTTCTGGGCTTGTTTCTCCCCTCAGACCAGACTTTGCAACCTGGACCTGGTGGTGTCCACCAGAAAAGTTCCATGAAAATCAACCCTTCTCCACCCAGCAACTTTGGGTTTAATGAAACCATTGAGTGGAACTCCTTTGCTCAAAGACTGAAGATGCAGACTTGGAAGGCTTTAATCACCTTCCCTAACTAGACTTTAGTCTACCTGTTGCTCCCCAAGTGACAAATATCAACTGCAACCAAGGGAGGACTCTGTGATATTTCTCTTCTCATTGCAAGCCTATTTTTCATCCTGCTGTTTGTCAAAGTGTTCAGACATTCTGGTAGATGCTCCAGCCAACCAGACTGATCCTAGAATCAAAGAATGGACTGGGTTGGAAGGGATCACTGGGTCCCACCCCTTTTCTTTGCAGAAAGTATGTTACTTTCCACCTCTCACACACTGAAGGGCTACAGCACTTCAGCTTCTCCTTCTCAATCTGGAGTTCAGGGTTGCTGATCTGCAATTCCCAGTGCCTCGATTAATACTTTAATTAAAAAAAATAATAACCTGACATTAGGACATTATCTAGTCATGGAAAATACTAAGCTTTTTTTTTTTTTTTTTTTTACAGCCCTGTTTTTGCTAATACCTTTAGTGTTTCAGTCCCAAGCTTTTTTAAAGCCCCTTGATACACCTGTTGCTCCTCCACCTGAATTTCCTACTTGCTCCAGCATCTCTGCCTCACTTGAGTTTCAGAGTGAGGCTCCTTATCTCAAACATGCCCTGTGCTCCAGAATGACATGGAGGAGTCACTTCAGTGGCATGAAGTAGTGCAGGAAATGAATTCTGCTTTCAGTCCTGCACCCCCAGATTTTCTCCTCAGCCCTGTCTCTGATGTCCCTCAGACAGCATTGGCCCCCCAAGGCCCCCAGCTCTGCAAAGCCCCTCCTAAACTGCTTCATTTCCCAATCATGGTTACCTGCCCTACCACAGGGTTCTTCCAGTCTGCTCCTCAAGAGTTGGACTTCTGTCCTTTGATAGAATTTTCCTGAACTCCAGAAGTTCCTTCCTTTATAACTATTTTTAACAACAGTTTTAGAGTTGTTCGCTTTTTCATGACAGAGTTCTGCCTCACATGGATGTCTGTAACCTTCCCAGGTATCTATGGTAAGTTTAAGGACTTCATTTTTCTGATCTGCTCCCCTGCAATATTTTGTAACACAAGGCTCACTTTTAGTCCAGCACCTTCCACCCCTGAGAATGCTGAACCTGCAATTCAGTGACCCCCGGCTGGTCACTGCTACTTAACAACTCAACAATAATTGTATCTTGAATCAGTTCTTATGTTTTAGTCCTAAACAAAGGCTAAGTCTAGACCAGGCTGTTACAAGAAATGATCCTTTAAGTAAATCAAGTTGTTTGCTCACCAGAATGTTAGCCAGTTCCTCCCAAACAATCTGGCCAGATAGCATGGTCATAATGGAACTTACTTTTTCTAACAGGTTTATGAAGATGCATGAGCCTGGTTTTTTTTCCCCCAAGGCTCATGAAATCCACAACTTTCCTCTTGTCTGGAATAGAAAACTTCCTAATATCTCCATGTCATTAAAATACAGAATTTATATCTAACATAAATGCGGCTGTTTGGTTGTCAGTACTCCAATTTCCTCAGATTTTACAGCAACCTTTTAGATGTAGTGTTCCTGTTTATGACCTAACATACCTGCTACAATGGCAGGTAATGCAGTCTCTTATTGATTTCCATCACCCCCACCATGTTTCAATCAGACCAGCTGTGCTGAGGTCTTTTTTCATCACCAAGGAGTCTGCAACAACTATTTTTGTCTCCTGTTTCCACCCTGTTGTGCAGATTCCTTACTCCAGCCCGCAGCCTGCAGCTGGTTGTCCCTCCCAGCTCTGCTCCAAACCTCTGTGTACCCCCCAGCCATGCTCAGTCTGTCCTCCCCAAACCCTGCCCACTTCCTGTGCCACCAGTCTGGGGACGCCTGGGCTGAAGTGAAAACGCTCTGGTCACGGTTCCCCACTTCACCTCCCTGCCACAGGCTTTTCCCAGACACACACACTGACTCTAGGAAGAGGTACTGCCACATCCTGAATTCTATCCCCTTCCCAGACACCCAAATTTAGCTTCCCAAGTATCTCAGCCCCAAGTACTCTGATACCTTTCAAGGTCTATGTGTTCAATCAACAGGCAAATAGTCTGATGGGTCTCCTAATCATTGGGAGCTTCCAAATCCTCTGCCATTCAAACCTCCCACAGCTGCTCCTCCAGCTCCTGGAGGCATCTCCAGAGCACAAATCAACTCCTCAAGCAAGGCTTTGGTTATAAATCACCCCTTTAATCCCATTCAATTTCAAGTCTCCAAGATACGAGGCAAGGCAGCCAGTGCTGTGGTGGGAATGAACCCCAACCATCTACAGAGGATTTGATGCCATCTCTCCTCCACCAGCTCAGCAGTTCTGGCCTCAGGATGCTTCCTGGTGCCTGAAATGCCCCCACTTGTTGCTTCACGTAGTATTTCATCAGCAGATAATCACTCGTAAAGCGTGTCCTCCCTGCACTCTTGTGTGCAGTTCTTTGTGCAATTAAGCCAATGTACTTCAATTCCCATAATTAAGCTAGGAATTTTACTTTATGACCATATAAAGTCCATCTTTAAACTAAAAATAGACTGACCGTTAACAGATTCTTTTTCTTTAATTACTTTAAACCGCCAATTAGAGACTTGCATTGGACAAGATAAGTTACATATGGCCTTGCAGAAGCCTGCAAGGACTCATTTTCCAGGACTTTTATTGACAGGTGAAGCTCAGAAGCCAACTTTTTTTTTTTTTTTTAAAGATGGAATGAGCCTGTGAACACAGCAGACCTATCCACAAACCAAACTGTTCACATGCATGAAAGCAGAGATGGCTTTTACGTGAATTTGCAGTGCTTAGTTCAGAGTTATTAATGACAGAAAATAATTCAAAGCCTTTCGTCCCTGCTTCTCTCAGACCTGCCTGGTTGCCCTTCAGCAGCCCCTGGCAGTGGTGAAGCTACTGTCATTTATTATTTAAATAAAACAATCTTTTGAATAAAAAGAAATCCTGACCCCATTTAAACTCTGTACCTGATAAGATACTGGCTTCTTTGCTTCACCTCTGGTGCTGCTCACACAATATTTTTTTTAAGCTGACCTGCCCACACAGCTCCTGATAAGCCAATGCTACATTGCCAGCTCTCCTCAGCATCACTCGAGTGGGAGGTTTAAATACCAGATTTCACAAAACCCTTTCTCCATGATTCCTAGCCCTGGCATTTCTTGAAGTATTGACAGCTTTGTTAGCCTTCCCAGCTCGCCCAAAAGTGAGACAGCTGGACCTGCTTCTGCTGGACTGCCACAGAGAGAAGAGCTGGTTCCTGAAATCCCAGTGCTCAGCTCTTGACCCCCAGGTGAGTTCTGAGGAGCCTGGACCGGCTGACACTGATGTGCCGATACAGACTCACTCCCCAGGAGCTGCTGGTCTGAGCTCCCCTGCCCATATGAGATGCCTGGGCAAAAGGTGAGCCCAGGCAAGTTCCAAACCTCAGGAGACTGCGGGCAATAAAGCCAGCAGCCTGCATTGTGCTCATTATTGTGCAACCAGGACTGAGCACAGAGAAATAAAATGCGTTCCCCAGGGAGACACTGGAGCAAGCCCGAGCTGGGGGACAGAGACACCCAAACCAAGGTGGCTGCCTTTCAAAGGACAGTGCTGCTCCCAGACATCCCAACAGGCAGGTCCTGCCCTCTGGCAGCCTCCTTTCTACCCAGAGTGAGAACAAAACCCCCCCAACCTCTAATGTCCCAACCTCGATGGGCACATGGCAGTTTGAGCCCAGGTCACACATCCAGACATTCACCAGTAACAGAAAAAACGACCACTGCTCGTTTACTGACCCTCAACTGCCAGCAACAGAAACTCTCCAGGCCTGTCTGATATGGCACAGCCTCCTCCAGCCTCATCTCAGCACTGGCCACATCAGCACAAACCATGCTGGGGGGGTCAGCCCCACAGCAGAGCCCCTGCAGCCACCCCGAAACACCCCAAGCCAGTGCTGGCCCGAGCATGATGATGATGATGATGATAATGATGATGATCTCTGAGAGCCCAGGCTCAGCTCCCAGACCTTCCTGCAAGCATGACAATAACACCTCCTGGCCAAAATCACTGATGTGTGTCAGTAAGACAGGATCTCTTGCACCAAGGGCTCACCCACGGGGCTGCTGCACGGTCTCTGCACCATGTTCGGTGACAAAGCCAAACCCTCTGGGGTCAGCATGGTCACAGGGCTTCAGATGCAGCTTGCAAGCCACTTTCACAAGCAATTCTCCATTGAAATCAACATCATGACTGGGATGACATTTCAACACAAGGAGGTTTTTCCCAAAAAGCTGTCTAAATCTCTCCAAGTCATGCACTTGCCGTCCCAGCGGCATGCACTGGAGCAGCTCCCACAGCAGTCACCTCCCTCCAAGGTCTCTCCAGCCAAGAGGGGCACATCCTTCCTTGCTGCAGATGTAAATCCACACCTCTCACCTCTCCCATCTCGAACAGAAAGAATGAAGCTGGTTTTTCTTGCTTCCTGCATATTTCAAGATAGTGTTTCAAGAAAAAAAATGCTTCAATGCCACAGCCAGGGAGACTCAGCAGAAACTCCCACTGCCAGTGTTGCAGCCAATCCTCTTTGCACTTCAGTCTGCTATGTGGGCCAAGACTCAGAAAGGGCTAAGGTGTGTATTTTTGAGAAGTTAATATCAGGATGGACAGCAAGCCAACTGATCACCAGCAAAGTCAAGGAATTGTCTGAGTTAAGACCCAATTCCCTGCTGGGGAGATCCAGCAGATTGCCATTCAAACCAAGCACCCTCCCAGCTGACGGCTGATCCAGAAAGGAGCAGAGGTTCACCACATGTCATGAACCCAAGCCTCAAGATGAGGTGTGGAAATGGCCAGGGTCACCAAATTCAACAGCAAAATAGTCCCTGCTCAGGACCTGACAGCTACGTTGTCTGTGCTTTGGATATTTCCCTCTCCTGCAAGCTCTAGCTTGGTCTGATAAACCTAACACCCACTGGTTGGTAAAACTTGTCTTAGTTGAACCCAAACTGTATCAGGTCTTGTACTCTTAGATTGCTCTAAGGTACATAACACAGAGACAGCAGAACTTCCCTACTGAACCACACACCCGACTCGAGCTGTAGAGATATTGCCACAGCCCAGGTGATGTCTGGGCACCCAAAATGAGACAACACCCACATCCAGGCAAAATCTACAGCCAGCCTGAGCAGGCTCCATCTTGGCTGGCCATGGTGCCTTCTAGAGCAAAAAGCTCAGCACCAGATCCCCTCTCTGGGGGAAGGAGCGCCAGCAGTATCGATCTGGAGAGGGACAGTGAAGCATTGTTTGGGGATCTCCAGGCATTCATTCTGTCTTGTTTTAATCAGTCAACATTCAAAAGACAGATAGTGGGGCCAAAAGTCCTCTGTCTTTATCTTTTTTCACTTAATCTCCAGCTGACATTTTTCCGTGAAAAGACGCCTCGTTTCTTGCTGTATGACTTCAACTCTCCCTCTTCTGTGATATTTTGCCTCAAACAGGCTACACAACCAATTACTACTTTTATAGAGGTGGGAGTAACATGCTTTGAGTCTTGCAAAAAACAAAATGCTCCTCTGGCTTCAGCCACCAAACTGCAACAATGGGGACCAGCAGAGGTACCCCAGCTGGGGAGCTCAGCCCTTGCTGCTCCATGATCCCTTGGATCAGCTGTCTGACATCCCTCAGCTGCTTGTGGCAAAGAGCCACTGTCATCAGGCTCTCATGGGTTTCTCTAAGTGCCATCCCTATGCTGATGCTGAAGCACTTGCATGGCAGCCCAGGTGTACCTTGGCCATCCATCTCTGCCACATTCAATCTCCCACCTTGCTCTGAAAGCCTTTTCCCACCCTCCAGACAGGCACCACCTTTGATGTGACTGCTGGCAGTTCCTCCCCTGGACAAACTCTTTTCACCCAGCCTGAGATTGCCGGCTCAGGAAATGCCTTCATTGGTGACAGCACCACCAAACACCAACCTGCTCATCCTTTCCCTTCCAATGTACTCCATCAGCAACTTCTGTGCCATCCAAATTGCAGTAAAATATCCAGAAGTAACACCGGGAACCCCTGCAAATGGATGATTTGGCCTTCACTTCCCTCTGCTATCTGCAGCTGTTCTGCACTAACAACAAGCAACACACAGCCCAGCAAAGCCTGGTGGCCCACTTGTAATTCACAAGAAGTGGGATGGTTGCAGACCCTGATGTGAGCTGCCTTTCTCCCAGCCCGCAGTGCTGCTAACACACAGTCCCATCAGGAACTGAAATGCTTTGGAAAGACAACAAGCAAAGAAGAAGGACAGGCAGGCTAAGAGAAACTCCCAGAACAGAGCCAGGACCATCTGGCACGGACGGGAGCGGGAAGGCAGCCTCTCCTCTGCTGGGAGCAGAGCAGGCAGCCCGGCCCCAGCTGCGGAGCTTCCGGAGAGCTGCCACACGAGAGGAGCATCCTTCCTGCACCATCACCCTCAGCCATCCCAACACAACACACGCCACTTCAGAGAAGAAAAAAAATGCCATGAACTTCAGGCCCAAAGATTAGGCTCTGGGTAATAGGAGCTTTTAAAAAAGGTTATAATTTTGGAAGTCCATTTAAATTAACCTTAACTAGCTTTAAACTCTATATACGTATCTCCTTGCCACGCTCACAACCCACGCACGTTTTGTGGTGCCAGCGAGCTAAATCATGTGCAAGTGAGCAGAGTAAAAGGAACCACAAAAAAAATAAAAAAAGCTCTGGGCAGAAACTCTCTTTCATTGTTGCAAGCGGCAAAGGAGATGGCAACAGCAGAAGGAATCAGGAATAAAAATGGAACTCGCTTGTTTACCTTGTCGGTTTTGTCAAAACATTGTGACAACGCTTTGCGTGCAGCCCGTTTCTCTGTTCTGCCACCAAAAATTCAGAGCCCTTCACCTATCTTCACACATTACAGGAGAAAGCCAAGAAGAGTAAAACTTCTAGGGAGAGAAATGAGTGTGCAAGATACAAAAACGCCCAGCATGAGAATTTCAAACTGCTGGGCTCCTCTTCCAGATAGTCCAAACACCACCGGGAACAGTGACCCTCCAGCTGCACAAGCTGAGTTAACAAGGAGCAGGCAGCCAACGAAGGAGGAGAGTAAGACAATAAAGGGAAAGTTTGGGTAAGCCTGACAAAAAGCAAAAGGAAAAAAAAAAAGAAGAAGAAGAAGAAAAAAAAAAGCCAGAAAAAAAGCGCTGCAAACTGAGTTTCTAAAAATGAAAAATTCTTGACAGTGTCTTTTTAAAAGAGAAACTCACAGTGCTTCAGGCAGAGCCCTACCTCTCCAAAAGCCACCCAATCCAGTAGGAAGCAGCAGGTTTTTGAAGGAGCAAATTGCACAGCTGTGGAAGAATTTGCCTTCACTGCCTTCTTTCCAACTCACCTAAGAGAGACTCACTTTCTACCTGGAGGACTAGCAAAACCGAGGAAATTGGTTGGTTCTAGTTATACTTTTGAGTTTTCATGCTTGACGAGATCCCCTAAAATGTAAACCTGTTTTAGCATTCTTGTACATTAATGTCATCGTTCTCCCTGCTGACTCCCACAACTTCTGCCACAGACAAGTCAATCAGATTTGGTATATGCCCTGGGACAGGGAAGGGGAGGGCTGGGTTTAAAGCAAACAAGCAACCAAAAAATAATTATGTCAGTGCTCTGCAAGGTGTTGGATCCAAGCTCGGTGGATCTGCTGAAGTCTTCGATCCAAAACACTTGGCAATTTTACTTAAAAAAAAATGAAACAAAAAAAACTTCGACCTGTTGAACTTAGAGAAAAGCAAAGTGGCAGACCTTGGAGGAACGGAGACAGCATGTGAGGGTGCAAAAAACATCATGTGCTGTAGTTCACCACTTTAGAAGAAATCAGAGTTTTGCTTTGGTTGGTTTTCCTTTTTCTGAAGTGCCGGGGAAAGGCGCTTCCCAAAGGGCGACTTTAGAGTTTACGGGCGCCAAGGTGGGAGCGTGAAGTGAGGACATGCCAAAAACATCAGGTTTGCACAAACCCTTCTGGAAAAAGTGCACCGTGTTTTTAGGAAAAATGCATATCTACCAAATCTCCACTGACCAGGGGCCACTTGTGCACACAAAATTGCATCAATTGGCAGCATCAATGCTGACATTTTTGCCTTCTCCTTCCACCCCCCTCCCCAATTTTTTTTTTCTTGGGAGACATACAGCGCCACTGCATTAGAACGTACAAGAAATGAAAACAGTGAGTACAACTGATATAGATCCATTGACTTTTTATTACAAATGTACTTGATCACTTGGCTTCAAAAAAGTTTAAATCAACCCCTATTTTCTGTACGCCAGTACAAAGTAAAATCTATTTTACAAATTAAATACCTAAAAATTTGACAAAAATATTAAAGTTTGATGGAAAAAACAGTTATAAAAATCTTAAATCCCCTTTTAAGAAGATAAGAGATAACATTCCCTCCCAACCCCCACAGTCCTGTTATACAATATTAATAGTCATTTTTTTAGAATAGGTAGGTATGTTATATCTTGCTGTTAGCATACAAGTCACTCTAATAGCTTTATCTGTATATACTCCAGTTAGTGCATGAATGTCATCTGATTGAATATAATCAACTATCTTTAACTGATCCCTAATTTACATTTCATAGCTTGCATAGTTTGAAGGGACAAAGGTTACACTACAGCTAATCATAAAAAAAGGTGGTTACAGTGCTATTTTTAAAGGCAACAAAGTAATTGCTCCCCAAAAAAAAGAAAAACCAAACCCAAAACAAAACAAAACAAAAAACAAGAAGTTACCGGTCGGCTCTGAGCAGGGGTTAAATCCCCGGCAGCAGCTCTGCCTGGCTCACGGGGTGGGCTCAGCGCCCGCCCGCCGCCCCTGGGGCAGCCCCTGTGCGCTTCCCCCAGTCCCGGGACAGGTTGGGAACCGCTCTCCCGGCAGCGCTACGCCCAGCGCCTTTCAACCCCTGCGAGGGATACGCACAAAGTGACACTGTCAAGTATTTCTTTCCTTTTTTTCCCAATTGAATTTTCAAAAAAACGAAAAGCTGTCCGCCTACGGGCGCGCCAGGCTGCGAGCTCGGCGCGCTCCCGGCACCCGCGGCCGGGCGCTGCTGCCCGCCCGCCGATCCCGCCCGGCCCGAGCCGGGCGCTCCCGGTACCGGGGCTCGGGGGGAACCCCGGAGGGTCGGGCCAAGCCCCCCGGGAAGCTGCGGTTTTGCCTCCCGCCGCAGCATCGTAAGCGGGACCGCAAAGAAGAGGCAGGAATCAACAGCGGCTCGTGCTGTTTCTTTTTTTTCTTTTTTTTATTTAAATTCTCAAAGACAGAGCAATTTCACTTTTTTTTTTTTTCTTTTTAACAAAAAAATAGAATCTGAATTTGGAGGACATTTCCCCGTTAGCATAAAACCACTTAAAAGGTGGTTGTATTTTTACCTTGCATGAATTAAATTACTTGACAGTGTCCCTTTAACTTAAAAATAAAATAATGTCAGTATTGCAATGAATTTCAAGTTTTCTTGCACGTAGTCATTATAAAGTAGCTTTTATCATGCTCTTGGACCTATTCTACAAGACATTTAAAAGCATATCATCAAGGAAAATATAAGGCATACTTCTCAGGAATTAGGTATCTTGGCACATTTGAGCATACTGTCTTTTTTTTTAAAACAACACATATGGTCAAATATACCTTTCTTCTTCTAACATTAAACAGGGTTTTCTGTATTTTGTTTTAAATACTGAGATATTAGAGCCTTGGTAAAGTACCGAGCACCTCCGGGAAAACAAAAACTAAAACAAAAAAAGCAAAACAATAAATCGAAAGAAAACCAAAACAACCAGGAGCAAAATCCCACGAAATCTTTACAGTCATTTTAGTCTTTCGTTATCATCATTCATCAAGTCCTTGAACATACAGAACGTGCATTAGAAGAAAAAAATAAACAAAACAAAACAAAACAAAACGAAAAAAACCCCAAGGAAACACGCAGAAGAAACCCAAAAAACGAGACAAAAACTGACCACAAGTTCTCGGCCACTGTTCACAGAACTGCCCGCGGGCTGTCCCAGGCTGTACTGGTTTGACTGGAACCGCGCGGCCCGTGCGCTCCTCGGGTCAGCCGGATCCTGGGCAGGATCCGGGCGGCGCGGGCGAGGAAGACCACGGGAGGAGCCTGCCTCGATAGCGATGCTCCCAGGAGCCGGGAGGGACGGAAGGACACTCTGCCGTGCTCTCCTCGCCTCCCGCTACTTATTGCTGGGAACGCACCGCGGCGGCGTGGAACTACGGGCGCCGGAGCGCGTCCGTCGGCAGCGCGACAACTTTGGGGAGGGCAGCGAACAGCAGGACCGAGACAATCAATCAAGTAGCAAAAAACCAAAGCAAATTAAATTCCTAACTACGTCTAGCAGCATGGAGAGTGCAGTCCCGACACATCACAGTTGAAGTACAATAATCGCTGGAACTGCCCATCCAGAGCCTCCGATTCAGAAGCAGACACATGTTTACATGCAATTGAGAACCATTTCAAATGTCACATTACGCACTCTGAAAAGCTTATTTCACTACTGGGAAATAGGAAAAGTGCACATTAAAGCAATTTTAAACATTTCCAGTGATTGTTTAAAAAGAAACAGAAACACCTCGCTACCAGCGTCTCGTGTTTAACTTTCTGTGAACACTAACAGCAAACTTCTTTCAAGGGCAATAATGCATGGTACAATGGAAACAGCTTGTTTTGACACTTACAGTACATCTCAAAAAAAAAAAACCGAAAAAAAAAAAACCAAACCAAGAAGAAAAAGGGAGTTATAATTTCAACCGGGAATAAAACAACAGCAGGAAATCAAATTCTTTAAAACAAGCTTTTTTTTTGTTTTCTCCCCACCCTTCCAAAACTCCATCCTTGCCCCTCGGTAAAGAAGCGCTGGCAGCTCCTGCTCGCACAGGAGCAGCTCAGCTCTACCTGACCCCTAACTCAGCCAAGACCATTCAGCAAAATGATTGCATTCCCAAAAAACTTCCGAGTGGAACAAGATTCTAGTTTCTCTGAAATGCTCTCTCTACTGAATTCCAGCCAAGAAAAGAAAAGAAAAGAAAAAACAAAAAATAAAGTTTTGTTTTCACTGTTTAAGGCATCTTTTTTTTTATAACATTTTCTCTTCACTCGCAATGATGATAGTCATGCAGCAGTTTAATGATAAAAATATATTAATATTTTACTATACAGCAGCAAGAAGTTAGTCAATTAAAAGCACACCAATTTTTTTTTTAAAAGAAAAAAAAAAAACCAAAAACATAACCGAAAACAACAAAGACAACCTGTAAAAGTCTATTATTATTCTTATTATTATTACAAACAATTTCAATTTGGAGAACACACCTGGACAAAGATTAGTGTTCTGACAAAATCTGTGTTTCCCTAGCCTAGGCTTGGAGCTGGGACGGGGAGGGCAGGGCTCGCCAGGTATGTAGCCAGTAATAATAACTAGCACCACAGCTACATGGAAATCCTTTACGGACACACACCGGCTCGGCTTTCACTGTCCAACCACACTCCGACCCCCATGGCTCAGTGGGATCACGCTGCCCTCGGGTTCCTAACAGGCCTACGGAAGTTATCAGGGATCAAAGCATCGGTGCGGACCTCTCAGAGTTCAGGAGATAGTGCTAGTGCCAGTGGCGACACGGAAAGACTCGCTACCTGCTGTCCAAAAACAGGTGCACTGGAAACCGCTGCACGTCAGGTTAAGTACTTTAAGTACACAGAATAAAAAAAATATATTATGAACAATACAAGTACATCTCATATACACAATAATGACAATACGCCTACTCAGTTGTAAACCAAACAGGTGCAGAAAAAAAAATATTATGGGAGGAAATTCTTTACTTTTCGTTTCTTTTTTTCTCTCTCTCTCTCTCTTTTTTTTTTTTTTCTTTTCCTCTTTTCTTTTTTTTTTTTTTTTACTATTTGAATAACTTTGGTTCAAACGTAAAAATCACAAGTTAGCAAATTTCATTTAAATGCCTTTTTTAATAATTTTTCTTCATGTTCACAGAAGTTTCACTGACCATTTTTATATGTTTAAGGTCCAGATGCAATGCATATTGTATAAAAGAGAGCACTTATTGTTTACCTTGCATGAATTAAACCTACGTACCTTTTAACTCTACAAACTTCTGCATAACATTTAGACAAAGCTCAGACACACAGCATGCCTAGCCCTCATATATATATACACATCTCTAATCACAGGTATATAGGGTGTCAAATATACTATAGTAACCTCCATGTAAGGTTCGAAATTTGGTAACAAAATGAGAAGAAAAAACTAAAAATATTATTTTACGTGTTCTAAAATATCTCTTTTTTTTTTTGTGCTAAAGTCAAATGTTAGCTCAACATGAAAAGGACTTTTTTTATATAATTCAGCAATATTATAATCTTGACCATTTTTGCAAACACTTTTAATAATAATAGCTTAAACGTGTACAAAAGTTCTCGGTTAATTAGGGAAATAAACACTCAGTTCTTTATATTTTTAATCAAGTAGGAAACACAGTTCATATATAATGTTATTACTTTTTTTTTTTTTGACTCTTTTTTTTTTTTTGTGTGTTTTGTTTTTTTTTTTTTCTCCTGTTTTGTTTTTTTTTTTTGTTTTTTTTGTTTTTTTTTTTTTTGTTTTAGCAGCTGCTTACTGTTTGATACGGTGGGTAAAGTGGAGGAACATCCAGCGATGGGTGGCGGGTCTGAGGCGCTGCTGCTGCCGGGCGGCGGGGGGGGCGCCGGGCGGGCGGCGCGGCCGGGGGGGCTCCGGGCGGAGGGGGGGCTCCGGGCCGCCGCCCCCGCGCCCCGCCGCCCGCCCGCCCTCCCGCCGGCGGCGGGGCCAGTCCGCGTCCCGGGGGGCGGGCGGTCAGTCCTCCTCGGGCTCCTCGGCCTGCAGCAGCGCGCCGGGCGGCCCGGCGGCGGCCGCCTCGGCCTCGGGGGGCGGCTCGGCGCCCACGGCGGGGGCGGCGGCGGCGGCGGCGCGCTTGTCCCGCTGCTTCTCCTGGATCTTCTTCATCTCGTCCGAGTACTTGCAGAAGGTGTGGCCGAACTTGGCCCAGACCTTGTAGGGGACGGTGATGGAGTTGCGGTAGGTGGGCTTCACCTCGCTCACCCGCATGAACACGCCGTACTTGTTGGAACCCACGTCGAAGAAGAAACGCTTGTTGTCCACAGTCAAGGAGGTGCCCTCGGGCAGCTCGGCCGGCTCCTCCTCCACGCCGTAGTCGTCGATGAGCTTGGCCAGGGCGTCGCGGAACTCGATGAGGCCCTGCGCGGGCAGCGCGATGGTCTGGCCCTGCGTGGAGCCCAGCCCCGGGCCGCGGTTCACGGTCTGGCGGACGCGCAGGAAGCGCCCGCGCTGGTTCTCCTTCAGATCCATGTAGTACTTGCGGTTCTCCCGCACCAGGAACTCGCTCTTCAGCGCCCGCCGGGGCTCGTCGGCCGCCTGCGCCAGCTCGGGGGGCTGGCTGGGCCCCAGCTGCGCGTAGTGCTCGATGAAGTCGCCCAGGTAGTCGCGGAACTCGACGGCCACCGACATGGAGAGGGTCAGGCGGCTCTTGTTGCCGCCCGCGCCCACCTCGGCGATCTTGAGGAAGCGGCCCTTGGCGTTCTGCTTCACGTCCAGGTAGAAGCGCTTGTTCTGGATGTCCACCCGCTTGGAGGCCAGCTCCTGCGTCTCGTGCTGCAGCCCGCCGCCCGGGCCCCCGCCGCCGCCGCCGCCGCCGCCCGGGCCGCCGCCGCCCGCGCCCGGCCCCCCGGCGCCCGCGCCCCGCGCGCCGCCCTGCCGCTGCCGCTGTCTCTGTCCGCCATGATGCCGCCGCCGCTCCGCCGCCGCCGCCGCTCGGGCCTCGCCCGCCGCTGCTCGCCCGGCGCGGCCGCCCCGCCGCCGCCGCCGCCTCCTCGCCGCCGCCGCCTGGCCGCCCCCGGCCGCCGCCGCCGCCGCCGCCGCCTCCTCCTCCCGCCGCCGCCGCCGCCGCCGCCGCTGCTGCAACAGCCCCCGCGGCCACCAGCCGGCCGCGCTCTCGCGAGATCTGCCGGAGCGAGGAGAGGGCGCGGGAAGGCGGCAGAGAGCGGCCCCCGCCGCCGGCCGCCCCGGCGAGCACGGCGGCAGCGCCGCGCCGCCGAGCGGCCAACAGGGGTACTGCAGCTACGCGCACACCCCGCGCACCGGCGGCGCGTCCGAGTCCGCGTCCCGCTCCGGGCGGCACCGGCACCGACACCGGCACTGACACCGACACCGGCACCGCACCGGCACCACACCGGCACTGACACCGACACCGGCACTGACACCGACACCGACACCGACACCGACACCGACACCGACACCGACACCGACACCGACACCGACACCGCACCGACACCGGCACTGACACTGACACCGGCACCGGCACTGACACCGACACCGGCACTGACACCGACACCGACACGGCACCGACAGCGGCACCGCGCCGCACCGACACCGCACCGACACCGGCACTGACACCGACACTGGCACCGACAGCGGCACCGCACCGACACCGGCCTGGCACAGGCACCGCGCCGCACCGACAGCGGCACCTCACCGGCACCGCCACCGGCCCTGCACCGACACCGGCACCGCTGCTGTCCCCGCGGCGACCGCACTCCCGCAGCCCGCGGGCAGCTGGCGGGGCCGGGGAGAGCCGCCGCGTTCGTGCTCCCCGCAGGGAACCGTACGGAAGAACCGGGAGAACGCTCAGCAGCGGGCCCTCCGCCCGGGTGGGATGTGTGTGTTTATTCGGGGTTGATAATGAAGTTAATTAATAGGCCTGTGGCGTGGCGCGGGGCGTGCAGGCTCGGGAGCGCGGCGGGGATGGGGACCGGGGGGACCGGGCATTCCCCCGCAGCGGGGGTTTGGAGGTGGGGCTTGGAGGTGGGATTTTGGAGGCTTGGAGGTGGATTTTGGAGGTTTGGGGGTGGGTTTTGGAGGTTTGGGGGTGGGTTTTGGAGGAGATGCTTTAGCTTCTGGTCCTTGTTTCCAAACCCTCAATTTTAAGCCGGCTCCAGCCAAAGTGAGGATGTTTTCTGATGCTGCAGGTCAGGAAGCAAAGTGGAAGGATTGCTCTGGGTAAAAGTCGCTTCCCTGCCTGCTGCTTCCAGCACTGCTGACTTCTGCGGAAGGCATGGATGTACCCCTAGCATCCCAAAAAGCCTGCGAGTGGCGCACAAGGAGTGGTGCTATGAGGTGAATTTTGGGGTGGCCTCTGGAATGTCCTTGGCGCACAAACAGCTTTCTCGAGGAGACAGGGCGTGAACTGCTGAGACATCTTGTTGCGTTAGAGGATGCTCAGATACCAGAGGAGGAACCCCCAGCCTGCCCCGTGGCTGTGGTTAAAGCCGTGGTGATGGCGACTCCGTGGGTAATAAAAACAAAAAACAGAGAAACAGTTTCCTTTTGCCACAGAAACAATATTTCAGCACTGGGGCTGCAGGAAAGCCCGGAGTGCCGGGGATGTGCGGTGCTCTCCGTGGATGCTGTTTGATTTTCAGCCCACCTGAACTGTCCCGGGTATTTCCCAGTGTGGGATCTGCATGTCCAGGTCGGCATCACCACGCTGCACCCACAGCACGCTGGGGGCTGCTGCTTTGGCAACCCCTCTCTCTTGATTTGCTCCTTTTAGCCTCAAGACAAACGACATTAAACCACCTAATCGAGACCTTTCCATGCAGCCTGTTGCTATCACCACCAGGTTTCCTTGTGGACGAACCACTACTTTATCCAAGTAGAACTGGGAAATGCATAAGGAATCGAGTTTGTGCCCTGGAGGCGCGTGCCCTGTCTGTCTCTGACCGGGGTGCAGTGAAAATCGCTGGTGCTGAGGATGCTGGCCAGCAGCAGAGGTTATTTTTCCTCCCCAGCACAGGCCAGTGGTGCTGTTTTGGGAGTGGATGTGCTCCAAGTGGATACCAGCAATCCCAGGAACCACCTGCCGATGTTGGTGCTTTGGTTAGAGGATGTTTTGTGGGATTCTGCTTGCCCAGCACCATTCTGTGCTGGAAGTCACAGCCGCTACCCAATGCTCTGATTTTGTGCCTGAATTTGGCTTGACTAAGGCATTTGCTTATTGAAGTAAACAGAACAAAGGAAAAAAGTGGTCTTCTTCCCAAAAGATAAGCTTTTCAATGGGAGCTCTACCACAGCAGCCCATCCTGGGGACCCACAGGAACCTAAATTGGTCTGCCCAGTGCTAAAACAAGATCAAGGCAAGCCTGGGATGGCTGCTGAATGAGGCAGGCTGCAAAGCAGAATGGACCAGGGTGATGGATAAGTGCAGGAGCCAGGGGAGTCTCGTCATACGTTGTCCAGGTTTGGCTTAGTACAAGCCAAAGTCTGGATTGGGGCCTTGCAGGGCACTCCTGGTCATGTACTGCCCATCCTGGCTCTTGCAGCCTTATCAGTGCCTCCCATGTGGTTATCAGGCTGCACACTGTGGCTTCTCCTGAAACCCATCCCACACCTCTTTGCTCTGGAAATCAGAAATCTTTTCATCTCCAGCCCCACAACTCTCAGCTTGGGAGATTTCACAAGATTTTCTAACAGTTTCTCCACTTCCATGCGTCTCTCAGTTGCAATTATATCCCCTTCAGCCCTGTTCTGGTAGCCTTAATGAGACCAAATTTAGGTAGCTCCGTCTCATAAGATAATCCTCCTTTCTTTGACTGTTGTAGTTATCTTTCACACCAGTTTCAGCTCCTCGGAAAGACAAGGGAAGAGGTTTTCAGAGCCGTGGCTGGGATTTCAGGCTTAAGATCAATGGGCCTTTTGTTTTGAAATCCAATTCAGTGGGCTTTTAAGAACATATCTGATCATTACTGCGAGCATCCTGAAGTTTGGAGCCCAAGCCTGTTATTCAGCTATGAAACAACAACTCCGCTGACTCCAAGAACTTGTACAAACATTTATAATCAACGGGAGGGGAGCTAAGAGCCATTCAAACAACAGATAAGATTAGTAAGTGAAGTGGCTGGGCTGCAATTGTTATTGTGCAAGTCAAAGAAAAGGCTGTCACACACGGAGGATGTTGCCAAGCAAGATTCATTTGAGTCGCCGAGTCATTCTTCTCTCATCTGCTGTCCGAATCCTGCTGCAGTCTTCCCAGATCTGCTCACGCTGAGTTGAGTGATCTGCTGGGTTAGGAGGTGACTGAGTTTAGACTTTTATGCAGGTTGTGTCAGATATTTCCCTTGGTCCTGTTCTTGTCCAGCACCCCCACAATGGAAAAGGGAGCATATTCTGGTTCAGAGAACTTCCTGTGCCGTGACGGGACTTGGAGCACTGAAGCAACCAAAGCCGAGTCAGATGCAGAGCACTCAGAACGCAGTTACAGCCACGGGGGGATGCCTGAGGCTGGGGGAAGGCTCAGACCAGCCCCTGAACCAGAACGCGTTGCAGGATGGTGAAATCTCCCTTTGCTTTCCATCTGGGTCCTCCTCAGAGCGTGCCATTGGAGAGGGGAGTCCAGCATGGCTCGTCCACTGTCGCGAGGCGTTGGTCACCCCGTGAACAAGCCCCATCGTGTGCAGCAAACAAGGGACCAGCACACAACATATGAAAGTCATTTAGGAAGACGGGAACGATGAGCGGCGCACACAATAGCGTTGCTATTAGGGTCTGTCGATCCTAATTAAAAAAATACTTCTCAATGAAAATTATTTATAAAAAGAAATCGCAGTGACCCTAAATCAAATTATTTGTGAATGGTTTTTAGTCTCCCAGATCAGTTAAAACTCCTGTGTTAGTCACTGGACATCATCCAAGCTACATGCTGAATGAATAACATCCCTGCCAAATTTCATTTTTTTTTCACCCTCACCCAGTTTGGCACAGGACAGTTAAAGTCATTTTTCTAAATATCTTTCAGAACATCAAGCAACTGTAAAATAACAATGGGAAAGCTTGGCCACGGACAACTGCAGCCCTCCAGTTGGAACTGCTTCTCTCCAAGAAAGCAACTCCATTTCCTTTGATGATCTGTTTTGGGGGAGCACTGAGGCAAGGATTTCTCCACGGCGGTACTGGAGGGTCACTGCCCGAGGGGTGACCCTGCCAGAGAGCCTTCCAGGTGTTCCAGAGCAGGGCACAGCTGGATCCAGACTGGCCCTGGGTACAGGGTTTGTGTCTTTTTGGCCACCTGCTGGAGAGTGACATCCTGAGGACACATCAGCCACTCCTTGTCCACAGCGGCAGTTTCCATGGTGAGCTGTAACGACGCCTCTTTTGCTCACTCTTCAAAACCAAAAAAAACCAAAAAAAACCAAAAAGAAAGAAAGAAAGAAAGAGAGAGGGAGGGAGGGAGGGAGGGAGGAAGGAAGGAAGGAAGGAAGGAAGGAAGGAAGGAAGGAAGGAAGGAAGGAAGGAAGGAAGGAAGGAAGGAAGGAATCGGTGACTGCACAATGGCGGAACAAGTTCTTGCCTCTTGTGTCTGCAAAGATAAAGTGCTAATTCTTCTAAGTGCTACGTGATGTCCTATGCAAGTGAATTAAGTTTGGGATTGTTTTCATGGTTGCTTGTTCCAACTCCAGCGTGCTTTCTCTTCTCTGACTGGCCTGCCAGTCCCCCACTGCCCTTTTCTCAACTGGCTTCCCCCTCATCAGTTCTTTCTGACCATGGAGGACCCTCCCCAGTCCTTGGTTCTCAGAGACATTGAGAGGGAGCATGGTTCTCCAGCTCTCACATAATCCAGGAAGTGCTGGCTGCTCTTCTGTTGAAAACTAGCAACAAATGGCCACCAAATTCCAATCTTGCTGGTTTACAGGGAGAATAATTTATAAACCCAGGGCTCCTTTCCTCATAAGGAGTAAGGACTAGAGCCCAGCATCATGTGCAGCAGGTAGCAAGGACTGTGTCACCCGTGTATCTGCCTGCCTGTTTCCCGCTATCCAGGTGCCTCCAGTTGAACTGGTGTGGTGCCTGGGTAGACCTCCTGCTTCCCTTCCCCCTTCCCATGCCCATGGCATTGGCTGGGAAGGTGTTCTGTCCTCAGGGATGTGCAGGAAGGTGGGCATAGCTGGCTCACAGGGACAGCTGCTGTGCTCCTGGTGACCAAGTGGTTCATCCTTTTGTTAAGATGACAGCACCTCCTGTGTTTTTGCTGTTCGATTCCTCTTGTTTTCATGCTGCCTTGCTGCTGTCTCCAGAGCTGTGCCCAGATGGTCCTGTTGTTCCTCCAGTCACGACTCCTAGTTCTGGACTTGCACAGCCATGCAGCAAGGCAGCTGACAGCCTCTCTGGTCTTGCTTTTCCTTCTGGGCTTATGGACACGCTGGGGGTTGTGAATCCCTCCCCTCAAGGCACGTTTTTGGGGGCTGTGCTTTACAAAGCACTGGCTGGCATTGCCTGCATCGTTCTGAGTTTTCCAGCTTTTCCTGATAGAGGTGCATCCCCCTCCCATGCCTCAATGCCTGCTTTATCCTGGCATTAATTTGCAGCCTCTTAAGCTGTTGGATCACACCAGGTGGGGTTCCTAACACGTCCAAGAGCAGTCCAACTGGTGCAGGCTCCCAGAGGAGAAAAGGGTGGGAGAAGGCAGAGAGGAGTCTTGGCACTACAGACTCCCAGGTGTGAGTGTGCCTTGGACCTCTACACCTCCTCCTCCAGCCAGGGGAGCTTTCTGGCCATTTGTAACTCCTGGTTTTGAGGTTAATACTCCAGCCCCTCCCCAGTGCAGCTTTTTGCAGGCTGTGATCCTTTCTCAGATTACTTTAAACCCCCTTTCCTTAAAAAGTACGTGAGGATGTTGGCAATTCCCAACCCATAACAATCTGTTCACAGGGGGCAAGGTTGCTCACAGAGCTGCGGTGAAATGGGCTGACTACTTCCATGTGGGGCCAAAGGAACCCCAAACATTTGTGAGGATGAGAAAGAAGATACAGAACAAATCCCAGTTTTGAAATGAGTTTTAGAACAAATCACAGTTTAGCAGTTTTGCATCCAAGGAAGGGATGCTTTGACTTCTTCTTTTCCTCAGAAGTTTTTCTCTGAAGATGCTGAGCGTTGCCACTCTGAGAGGACAGAGCAAGTTCTCAGCTCTCAGGTGGGCTGGCTGCTGCCAGCATGACACAATGCTGTGGTATGACCCCAGATGGCAGCTCAGCACCATCAGCACTCACTCACTCTTCTCTGATGGGATGGGAGAGAGAATCATGTAGTGGTTCCAGTTCGCCTATTCGAGTTTCTGGCCAAATGCCAGCACACTTACCAAAATTTACCTGATGTTTGCTGTGAGATGAGGATTGGGAGTAGGCAAAGCAGGCTCAAACTTTATAGAGTATAAAGAAAGTTTATTAATACACCTAAGACAAAGAAAAAAAACAAGAAAAAAACCAGAATAAACTCCTCAGACCACCTCTCCTTCCCCCCCCTCTCCATTTCTTTCTCCCTGACAACACACAAAAAGACAACACTTCGACCTCCAGTCAGTTTACCACCTCTGGAATAGTTCTTGTTTCAGTTCATTTAGGGAGAAAAGTCTCTTTTGTTTACACCATGGATTTTCTGTAAGAAAAATACAGTTTTTATGGGTCTTCTGCCTCACCATCAGCCGCCGCCCGGAAGAAAGACCAGCTTAATGGTGGATCCCTCCCATAGCAGTAGCCTTCCCACAGCCACTCTGGTGGGTTATGAACAGTCCACAGGGTACCCGTTTTAAGGATGCACAGTTCAAGTGCAGCAACAAAGAAAAGCCCTTCTTCTGTGCGTAGCAACACAGGTTCTCCTGACAACTCAGGTTCTCTAGCATTCCCCCCGGGACCAGGGCTCTGGGTCACAGCCTCTCCTCTCTCTTGGTTCAAGTTTCTCATCAGGCTGTACTTTTTCAACACCTACTTGTCTTTACCCAGGGATTTCAGTTCATTGGCTGCAATGAGAACCTCACATCCCCCTTTTGGACTATATCTTCATCTATCACAGGGAATTTGTTAGCTCAGTCCCCAACCATGGTTCCCCAAAAGAGTTTTCAGCTTCCCTCTTGAAGCACTTCTCATGCTCCTCCTTCTAGCTATCAGTTCTGTTTTCCTCACTGACTGGAAAGTCTCTATGCTGCATTTCTGTAGATGTCCTCACTCGTTCCTCTCTCTGCCAGGAAGGATGGGTGTCTGTAAGTTTAGTCCAGGCATGGGGAGAGTTAATCTCAGTCTCTCTCTCTCTGGCAGTGTGAGGATCCCGTGCTCCCTGCCGGGCTGTTTGAACAGGTCCCAGCTGCATGGCAGAAGCTCTCAGAGTCTCTGTGCCCGGCTCTGCGCAGCTGGCTCAGCCTGCTGGGGCCATCTGGGCCCGGGGTGACAGGGCAGGGCCTGGCCCGAGCTGGATGGAGCTGGCCCGGTCCTTGCCTGGCCCGGAGCAGGGGCCTGGCCCTGTCTGGTGTAGCTGACACAGCGGCTGAGCTGGATCTGCTGAGAGCCCAGGCCGATTCCTCCCCCATGCCCGGCTGCAGCTGCACGGCCGCCCTAAACCTCCCTTCCCCTTCTCCCTCCTTTGGAAGGGGGAGAAGAGAAGCAGGAGATGCTCCTCTCTACACAGCAGCAGGCCAAAAGAGGCAGAAGCTCGGAGGGTCTCTGCTTATATATGGTTTTTTCCTTGAAGGCAGATCAACTTTTTAATTGGTTCACCTACACATCAATCCTTAAAACTACCTAGCTACTGGCTCTCTCTCCCAGGAAGGAAGTTCTATCCCTTCCTGCAACACAGGTCAGTTCCTAGATTTTGACCCCTCCTGACTAACCCAGGACAGAAAAAAAGTGAGAAAAACTGGCAGCTGAGATAAAGACAGTTTAGTAGGGAAAGCAAAAGCTACATGCACCAGCAAAGCAAAGCAAGGAATCTGTTCCCCACCTGCCATTGCAGGCAGGTGTTCAGCCACCCCCAGGACAGCAGGGCTGTAAGGTCTGGGATGTCCCTTGGGTCACTGGGGGCCAGCTGTCCTGGCTGTGTCCCCTCCCAGCTCCTTGTGCACCCCCAACCTGCTCACTGGTGGGGTGCTGTGGGAAGCAGGAAAGGCCTTGGCTCTGTGTAAGCCCTGCTCAGCAATAACAAAAATATCTCCATCTTATCACCCACGTTTTCAGCACAAATCCAAAGCACAGCCCCATGGCAGCTACTGGGAAGAAAATTAACTACCCCAGCCACAACTAGCACACAGAATCCCGGCCCCCCATCCTCTGTGGGATTTGGTTTACCTGTCTCAGAAAGGAAAACTCTGCCAAAACTCACACAGCGAAGAGCAAAGTCCAGCTGGGCAGATGGAGCTGTGCAGTGCAGACAAGTGCTCAGATCCATTGCTGGATTGCAAGCAGCTGATGTTCCTGTGCTGGAACCTCTTGCTGCATCCATACAATTGTCCCCCTGGACCCTGCACCCCCCTAGTGATGTCAGTGCCCCTGGTTTTGAATCTTTTGTTCCTGTGGAGGTAAACTGCAGCCGCAAGGCTAATGAGTGTATTCCAGGCTTGTTCTAGCAGTGTAAGCTCCTTGCAGAAGCTCAGGACCTGCCTTGTGGCTCCTGGGGGCAAATGTGTGAGTGAGTGAATGCAGTCCTGCAGGCACAGCTGATATCTAAAGCAGTAATTTAAAGGATGCTACATAAACCCAGGAATAGAGCAATACCTACCTGGAGGAGAGAAGAGACACTGGAGCTTAATTTAAACTCTTCCAGCTCCCCTCCCTCCCGATTTTAAGGTAAATGGTCAAAAACATGCCCTGCAAGCTCTTGTGGAGCCCAGCCAGAGATGAGCAGGGAGGAGCCAAAGGCATTTCCACAGCTCATCTTGCTGTGCAGGAGGCTTGGAGAGGTGTTTATAAACACCTTTTCTGCTCACAGTGCTCTTGGCCCCTCTCTGGCTCATGGCCAGCTGTGGCCCTGGTCCCAGCTTGTTTTGGAGTGTTTCATTCCCCGTGCTTTGCAGAGCTGCCTTGGTGCTGAGGCTGAGCAGGGATTTGTCCTGGGAGCAGGTCCGTGCTCTCCAGGGAGGGTGGGAGCTGCTGTGCAGATCCAGGAGACAGGAATTGCCCCCTCCAAAGCTGCTCCTGGAGCTGGATCTGAGTTTTCACACCAGCCCTGTGCTTGCTCCTGCTCTGTCTGAGAGACGTGATGTGTCCCATGAGCTTGATCTTTCTCCAGGTGGGACATGGATCCCACAGCCCTGTGGGATGGGCACAGATCCAAGCAGGGCACCCACTGCTCTGCCCGGGGCTGGTGGAGCTGGTGCTGAGGCAGTTTGGCAGTCACATCATCAGGACAGGAATCTGGATGGATCTCTGGCATGAAAACACTTGGTTGACTGTAAACAAACCTTTTCACACAGGCATTTCTTGGCCTGGCTTGAAGAATGTGGTAGCTTTGGTCCAGAAGAATTTATAGCTTGTAACTTCTAAACTCCTCATTATGCAAACATGAGAACAACCAAGGCATCTCATTAGGGGCTGTTCACAGCAACTGGCTGTGGTGGCAAACAAAGCCTGTTTAGAGGAGATAAAGGATGATCTCTGAGTATGATTTTGTGGAGTGAGGGATAACAGGATGAGTGTTTGAAGCCATTCTACAAGTCTTGCAGCACTGCCTGTTGCCCTGTCCTTCAGTGGCCCAGCCAGGTGTCCTGCCCCACACTTGGGAGGAGGCATCCACCAAACCACAGTCCCTGTCTTTTCCAGGAGGATAAAGCTCCAGTGTCTTCCCTGGGATGAAGTCACAGCTGTCCTTCAAGGAAGAGGAGGAAGATCCCAGCTGTGCTGACACACAGAGGTATGGCCAGCTCTGCAATCCTCCTGTCAGAGGTGAGAGGGGGCTACCACTGGTGGGAGGGAGGTGTGGTACCTCCCTTTAAAGGTCCATAGGTTTCTGGACCTTGAGGAAGAAAAAAGCCAACTCAGTTTCTCATTTGAAGCTTTGCCAAGAAGAAAAGGGGCTGTGGTGAGGGGGTTATCAAAAGCAGCAGAGTCACTTGTGATTCACAAGGGGATGGGGTCAATTCCTTCCAGCCCTGAGGTGATGAGAGGCCTGAGGTGGTGAGCTTGACCTGAATGCTGTGATGAGGAAGAGTCAGGCATTATTCCTTTTCTGTGAGTGACTTCCCGTGGGCAGCATTAAGAAATGTTGCACTGTAGCAGGGGAATGTCTCAAAGTTTAATTGGTAATTATTTAACAATTGCCTACCTCTCTTTCCGAGCTGCTCTGGGGGTATTTTCTGGAGCATCATCGTGGCCCTGGGTGGGATTCCTTTCTGTCCCTTAGAGACCTATCTGGGATTTCAAAACCTGGGATTCCTGGTCTCTGTGGCTTATCCAGAGACTTCCATCTCAAAAATGTTGTCCCATAACTCATCTCCGTGTTTTGGATTTGCTGAAGAGGTGATGGACTGAAAACCTCTTAGTCCATAAGCCAGACCCTTATCATGGGTCTTTCCTTGAAAGATGCCATAAGTAAAATGATGAAGGCACTGAATTTTTCCATGCTCTGGCTTCTCACAGAGCAAATTGGCTGCAGAGTCCACTCTGGCTTGGTGTCAGAGGGGAAACAGCTTCACTTTTATGAGGAAATTCCTTGTAGGAGGACAGAGTAGGATAGGGTGGCATTTGCTGGGCTGGCTCTTAGAGAAGGGGACATTTCTGTGGCCCAGGCCTGAGGGGTGATGACAGCTCTCTGCCCTGGCAGCTCCCATAGCACCTGGCTGGGTTTGGATCAGCTGTGGGTCTCCAGGTTATCTGCTTTTAGACCCACAAGTCCCAGCTGGGGCTGTGCAATAGCCCTGCAGCAGACTGAAGGAGAACAGTAGAGACTGAATCAAACCAGGAGGAGGAGAAAAACACAGCTCCCCTAAATCCTTCTGTTCTGGGGAGCAGGAATTGCCTGGTGCCAGTACAGAATGCACCCAGCACAGCAAAAAGTCCTTCTCCGTCCCCAGGGGCCATTGGGATGGTTTCAGTCTCTCACAGTGTCTAGATAGAGGAGCTGGTTTGAGGATATTGCTTATGGGAATATTTTGGGAACTCATTAAAAAGAGAATTATAGACCAGCCCTGGTGTGATTGAGATAACGTGGTGTGTAAGCGTGCAGGAAACATGAACATCCTCTCAATAATTAAATTCAATTAATTGTTTTACAGCTGCTCAGCAAATACCATCAGGTCCAGGTGGGGAGATGCTGTGCTGGGATTCCACAGGGTCTGGATGGAACGGGTAAGAGACTGTGGTGTGTGGAGCACCTGGTCTGTGTTAGAGAGGAAAACTGTTTACGAAACAGAAGCTTTGGCAAACTGGCTTTGCTGGAGAGTTGTGGGACAGTCTGCAGCCAGCACAGCAGCCACAGACCCTTCTGGGGAAAGCAGTGCAGGGGGCTGGGAAGGAAAAGGGCTCTCGCAGCTGTGGGGGAATCCTGGTTCCACACCAGGGGTGAGGTGGGAGAGGGGCTTCATTCTGCATCTCAGTGTGAAAGGCCTGACAGCAAATGGCATAATAAACCAGCTGCCTTAATAAGACAGAATAAAAAGAAGGATATATAATAGCTTGAGAAACCTAAAATGAAGAACTTCTCTCCAGGGAAGGGATATGTGCAGCACTGGGGAAAATCCATCCTGGGTCCATCCAATGCTGCACAAACTCAGGATGCTCTGCATCTGAAGGGGCATAAGGCTGACTTCCCCTTGATATTTCTCTTTTTTACTCTGCCTTGTTAAAACAGCGATTTTAGGAAGCCTTTTGCTATTGGGCATTTCTCACTGAGACTGGAGAGACCCCCACATCACCTCCTCCCCCAGCCAGCCCAGGGAGCATCTCTGAGGAAAGGGGTGTGCAGGGGGCTTGGTGGGGCACTAGGGACAGACTGCTGCCCTCAGATCAGAGCCAAGGCTCCTGCTGGCTCCCTGGCCATCCCCAGCCTGGGGAAGATGGAGGGCTGTGCCAGACCCCTACTCTGAAGTGCCTCACTCAGATCCCCCTCCCTTCCCTGCATGAAGAAGCAGTGACTCCTGAGAGGGATCAGACACTGCTGTGTGTTGTGTCTTGGGCAGTCAGCATTTTCCCACTTGGGGGCTCAGAAACAGCCATGCCAGACTGGTTAGAACTCAGATATCCCAGAGTCTCAGGGTCCTGGAAGGGGCAGTGGGATGGGAGCCCTGGGATGCTCCTGGCCGGTGCCTGCTTGCACTGTGACTGGGGTCAGCACTAGGTGAGGATGAGCACGGCCTCACTGGGCTCAGCCTCATCAACCCCCGACAATGAAGGACCCCTGTCCCCATGCTGTGTGTTCTCCTAGGGATACACCCCCTCCTGGGAAAGAAAGATCACCTGGATATTCACTCTCAGCATCCCAAGCTGCACTATAGGGACACTGCCCTGTGTGACATGCCCCACTGAGGAGGCTTTGGCTCTGTTGCCTCTGTACCTGCCCTCCAGGTAGTTTCTGGCCATTAACTTAGCCCTAAACTTCCTCTCAGACAGACTAAGTGAGACCACCTCCCATCATCCCTCCCGTGTCCCTGCCCCAGTGAGTCTGTGTGTGTGATCCAGCCTTCAAGAGAGGAGAGAGAGGCAGGAGCAGCATCCCCTGGGGTCCCCTGGGGCAGGTGAGTGTTGGTGTCAGTGCCCCATCCCTCCTGTAGCAAGCAGATGCTCCCACTGAAGCCTCTGTCTTGGCAGAGCTGGCCTGGCAGCCTTCCCAGGCAGTGAATTTTGGATGAGGAAATACAAATTGCTGTGCCTGGCTCTGCAGGGTTAATCTCAGTGCAGATGCATGTGGTGCTGTCTGTGCCCTCAGCTCCAGCCAGGACGTGCACAGCAAAGGGCTAAGGAGGGAGCTACAGACCGGGAAAGACGCCTTGTGGCCTTGGAAATGTTGGGAGAGTCTTGAAGTGCCCGAGGAGGGAGGATCCAGCACATGCACGTGCATGCCCACGGATCACACGAGTGAGATGCAGCAGATGAGCTCTGTTTGTAACCTCCTACTGCTGTTGCACAGGCTTTGCAAGGAGGAGAAGGAGCTGAAAATGGAGCTGGAAATTGAAACTTGAGGCTCAGATACTTGGAGGGGCTCAGGAGCCCGATTCAACCCACCACTCCCCAGGGAAGCAGGAGCTTCTGCTCCTCCTGGCCCCTGTGTCTTGCTCTCAAGCTCAGCACAGAGTGAGACATTCATGCTCCACCTTGGAGCAAAAATCATTTTCATTAACTTGTTGAGGAAAGGAGACATAAAGACACAATTTAATTGCAAACCACAAGATTACAGTGTGAGATGAAGCGAGGAAAGAATGAGGGAGGAAAAGGAAAAACAACTTGGTCTTATTTTTTAATTTGCATCCCTTTCAGCTGGCTGAAGGAGAGCTGGGTGAGGACATGGTAGTGCCCTGGTGGGGGGATCCAGCCTCCCTACCTGGCCATCACAGCTGGGATGTTGCATTCAGCACCTGCTGCCCTGGGTGTTGTCTTTGGAGAGTGCAGGATGTTCTTGGGATAGTGCATGGTAACAGGAGAGCACAAGGAGAAAATCAGGGCTCCTCTTCAGCCCCTGACATGCAGCAGCCTGGGCCAGCCCATCCCTCCTCTGATCCCAGCTCTCCTTGCAAAGGGCAAGAAGGAAAGGTGAGGTTTGAGGCTCCAGAACCCCTCCAATCCTCCTGGCTTCCTGCTGAAACTGCTAATTAAAGAGCCCATTTCATCAAGCGATTTTTTTCTGATGTGAAAACTTTTCCATAAGGAACTAGTCCCAAATCCACCAACTCATTTCACATTTATTTTAAATCTGAGCTTTATATTGTGTAGTTTCCTCCAGGGCTTGATTATCTTCTCAGTAAAAGCTCTGTTGTTCTGGTTTGTGGGTCCTATATTTAGCCTTGCCGTAAGGTCTGTGCACCTCCCAGCACAGGGCTCAGATGCTGCCACCCAAGCTCCTGGGCTTTCCTATTTATTTGGATCTATTAAACAAGTTACCATTTCTGTAATATCAAGGGCATTTTCCAGCCACAGGCTGCCCACAAGCAGTGACTTGTTGCTGCAGAAATGGTCTCCTGGATCCCAGAAGTCATTTGGAGATGGTCTCTTGCCTAACAGTGGCAAATTATATTTAAACAGGGAATCAAGGGCAAAGCCAAAGAGCCTTGTGCCTCTCTGCTGTTGTGGTGGTACCTCAAGTCCTCATTCCCTGTGTTTCCTACACATGTAATAAGGCATATACCCACTCAGCATATTTTTGCATAAAAATACACAAAATAGGCAGAAGTGGGAGGGGACTTTACCTATGAAGGGAATTCAGAGGTGCACGGATGTATCTGATGCCCTGGTATGACTGCAATTGTTGTTTAATACACACGGGGGTGTAAGGAGGTTGTGTGGAGAGAAGAGAGAGAGAGAGAGAGAGAGAAACGTCAGAGTGGCTGGCAGTGAAATCCAGTCCAGGGAAAATCTCTGGGATGGAGGAGTCTCTTGCTGGTAGGCTGGAGATTGGGATACACCATCCTGTGGGGAGCATTGCTCTCACTGGTGCCATTTTGCACCTTGTGTCATCTTTCTGGTGACAATTCTCAGTGCCTGGGCACCACCGTCCTGGGGGACGAGCAGTGCTGCCTCGCAGATCATCAGCTCCCTGCCAGTGTCCCACCACAGGAACCCTCTGGCTCTGGGCAGTGGTGCCCTGCAGAGGCTCCCATCTCCTCCACCCTGAGTGGTGTGAAGCCCTCCTGGAGCCAGAGCTGCTGACAAATGTGTTGGATGCAGCTGTCTGTATCCAGGGAACGGAGCGTGTGAGTGGCACGGCGAGCCAAGGCACGCGGTCGGAATGATCAACGGGCAAAATCTGGGTGCTAAGGCTCGGGCTGGAACATCTGACTGGAAGGCTGGGAGGGAAAAAGGGGAAGGCTGAATTGTTTATGGTTTGTTTTTCATTCATCATTCCTGCTCGTGTGGGTGGACAAGGAGTGAATGAGTTTCTCGGGGAGGGCAGCAAATAAAAGAGGCACACATTTCCTTGAAGGATGAGTAGCTTTTTTTTCCTCCCTAGGTGAATATGTCACAAAGGGGCTGGAGGAAACCCTAAGAGCTTCTCTCCCAGCTGGAGGAAGCTACTTGCTCTTGATTTTTTTCCCTTTGATCACCATGTGCCAAGAGATAAAAGGTTTTTTTGGGTGGGTTTCATCATAATAAAGTACTGTTCTTTCTCCTTACAGCAAATGTTCTCAGTTTTTCTTTGGACTGTTGAGCTTCTCATGGAATGAAAGTGGGTTGATGCTCTCCCAGCTCAGGGAAGGATGGGTAGCTGGATCAGGCCTCTTTGCCAGGATGGTCCATTTCTGGGAGAGACAGCCCTGGTGCCTACAGCTACAGCCCTCAGTTCTGCCTTCCCCTGGTCTGGAAGTTGACATTAACAGGCAGGAGATTTGGGAACACTGCGGGACAGGGGGAAGCCAACAGACCACTGGGCCCATGGCTGCATTGCTGCTGGAGGACTTCTGAGACTGGTCTTGATTTCCTTTGCTGCAGCCGTGCTGCTCAGTGGAGCCTGGGACAGGCAAGTGGAACAGGAGATTTTGGAGGTCACTCTATTTTGATTCTTTACTGCCTGAAGGAACTGACAGATATGGCTCATTTGACCATGGTCCCCTGAGCAGCCTGGAGCAGTGGAAGGTGCCCCTGCTATGACAGGGGTGTAGAATTAAATGATCTTTAAGCTCTCTTCCAACCCAAGCCACTCGCTGATTCTGTGGTTAGTCAGTGTCCAGGCTGGAGTCTCAGACTGAATTCTGGGCTTTGCTTTTTCCATATAATTCCTGTGTCCATCATTTGTCCCCTGCTTTTCTCATTTCACCTGAGGCTGTGGTGGTGCCAGGAGTTTGGTGTGCCCTGGTGAAGGGCTGGCTCCTGCCCCACATGGCAGGCACTGATGCTCTCCCTGGCCATCCCCAAATTGAACATGCCAAATCCTTGCAGAGAAGACATGGAGGTGGGAAAAAATGGCTGCAATGTATTTGTTGGCATTGGTGGTGCTTCTGTGAAACACCAGACTGTTGCAGGGAAGGAGGGAAAGCAATGTTCCCTTGGCTGGGATATGGGATGGTGTCTCCTGTGTTTGCTGTCCTCACACCAGCAGGGCTTCAGGGTCCCTGCAGGGAGCCAGGATAGAGCTGGAGCTGGGAAGGGCTGTGGGAAGTGGGGGGACACCCTTGCAATGCATGCATGGTTCTGAGACTGGCCTGAAAGGGGCAAGAGCTCAGCACAGCCCCATCCTGGATAACACCAGGGAATGGCTGGAGCGGGGTTAGGTTGGATTTCAGGAAAAGATTCTTCCCCCAGAGGGTGGTGGAGCACTGCTCAGGCTCCCCAGGGAATGGACACAGCCCCAAGGCTGCCAGAGCTCCAGGAGGCTTTGGACAGTGTTCTCAGGCAAAGGGTGGGATTGTTGGGATGTCTGTGCAGGGCCAGGCATTGAACTCGATGATCCTTGTGGGTCCCTTCCAGCTCAGCGTGTTCTGTGACCCTGTGCTCTGCTCCTCCTTACACCAAAAGCCCCACGTGGGATTTGCAGGAGCACATCTTCAACCGACATCTTCAACCCACTGGCATTTCACAAGGATCTACAGCCTGTGAGGCATGCTGAAGAAGGACAGTCCACCTGCCTGTGCTGCTGGAGGTCAACATCTGTCCTTGCAGAGGAGCTGCAGGACTCCCTGAAGAAGGGAGGGACACTGGGACCCTGCCCTGTGTGGCATCTGCACCAGGCAGGGCTCTGTGCCAGGAGCTCCCTTGGCAGAGGGGAAGACTGACCTGAGAGGTGCTTTGTTTTCAGGCATCTCTGGGAAATTGCAGGAACAAAATTCAAGGAGGTAAAAGGAAAACCAGCCCCCACAGCATCTGCCTGAGGAATGAAAACCTCTGATGGTGCTGCTGAGCTCTGGGGTCCTGCAGACAGGGTGGAATCTAGGCTGAGCTCAGATTCTCCATCTCTCTACCAGGACGGCAAATATGATGGGTTTACACAGCAGGGGGTTAGGGGAGAGATGGGCTTTGGATAAATTAAAGCAGAACACAGACCTCCTGGGTTCCCTGCCAACAGTTACCCTCAATTGAAGGAAAATATTTTTAAAATATGCTATTTAGGCTTCATTCCCTCAAAGCCAGTGTTCAGGTTGGTCTGGTGACTGCACTGAGGGCCTTGCCTTATTTATTTCATATGTCAAAATGCCCAAGGACCTATAGAAAATAGTGATTTTCCATTTATATGGGAAAAACAGCAAAAAGGGGGATAGGGATTTAGTCCTAAACCATTTCTGAAATGATAAGAGGAAAGCAAGTGTCTCAAGTAGTGAAAACCTGGTGCAGTCAATTTCACAAGAGTAAGGCTGAACAGCAGGAAAAATACTGCTCCGAGATGTGACCAGTGCCCTTTTTTGAGGCTAAGTGTTCTGGACTCCAAAATGCCCCAGAGACAAAGAAAACCCTCATTTTTCAAAATTGCCCCAGAGGCCTCACAGGTATCTTGCACTGAATTTCTCAGCAGGACAACCACTGTGATTTCAGCCTGCAAAAACAGACGAGGATTAGCAATTCAGCTGCCTGGGCATGAAAGTGCCCTTTCTGCTGAGGGGCAGGGTAGAGCTCCAGATCAGGTTATGCCATCGGATATCTCCTTCCTTCTCAGGCAGAACCTCAGTTGCTGTCTGAGCAAAATGATAGGGAAAGGGGAAATTCCACAGAGATTTATGTCAAAAGAAGAGAGAAGTCAGGTGGTTTCCCTGCTCCTCCGAGCAGCTTCCTGAATCTAAAATGCTGTTCTTCCCTCTGCCGTGGGAAACACTTCTGGCCCCTTCTACCTCCACCTGCATTCCTCTGCAGTTCTGCATGGTCACCGATCAGGGGAAAAGAGGAAGCCTTGGGAAACATCTGAGACCAAAAAGAAAATCACGGTTAGCAAGAGGAAATGTGTGCAAGGAGTGAATGGTCCCTGAGCCCTGCTGTGTGCACACTGCGGGGCACCACGGCCCTGCAATGGCAACGCTGCTCTGAGAGCTGCCAGCATTCCCAGAGAGGGGCACAGCAGCGGTCCTGGCTGGCAGCAGGAACCACGGCTGCAGAGCTCTGGGTGCGTGTGCCCCGGCTGTGCCCTCGTGTGCCAGCGATGGGACAACGCTGGGGAAACACGAGGAGAGGCTACGCCCGTGCCTGTGCTGGGCTGGGCACAGCGGCTCTGCTCCCTTCCCGTTTTTCCTCACGCTTCTGGCTGTGCTCCGTTAAACGGAAAGCAAATCCCGATCCTGCCATCTGTGCTCCTTTGCTCTCACTGATGGTCTCAAACACCCGGCTCTTGTCATCTCTTAAGGTTTGCTGAGGGGTTTCCCTGGGGCTCTAAAGGCCCTGGGGCGGCTGCAGTCGGTGTCCAGAGCCATCGGCCGGCAGCAGGCTGAGCCCAGCCCTCCCGCCTCCAGGTCACCTCCGTGGGATGGGACTATGGCCGCTCCCCTTCAATGCAGAATCCAGTGCAACAACAGCCACAAAATCCTCTGCTGCTGCTGCTAATTGAGCATCTCAGCTCCCCCTCCGCACTGTCAGGGCAGCGAGGCTCTGGGAGTGCAGATGCTTCAGGATCGGCTTTGAAAATAAACCCAAACAAACACCTTTTGGAGCTTAAAGCGACTCCTCTTGGAAGCCACTGCAGGGAAAAGCATTTGTTTATTAACGAGAGGCAGCAGGAACAGGGCATGAAAGGCGGCTTTGTCTCCCCGGCCGCTGCGCGCTCCGTTTGTCTCTATGTTAATGCCTTTCCTTCAGGTGTGCACGGAATCTCGGGCACAAATCTCCCAGCTCCATAAAACCATCGGGCAAAGAGGAATCCCCGGCTCCCGAGCCCTGCGCATCGCGGAACCCCCGTGTCACCCGCAGCCGCCCCCAAATGAGCGCATCTTTGCTTGCCTCTGCGGGGAAAAGGGGGGTTCTGCGAAAGCCCGGGGGCCTGCCGAGGGGCTGGCTCCGTGGCCGGATGGAGGCAACGAGCTCTGCCTCCATCCCCGAGGACCCCCAGGGACGCGGGGATCCCCGCCGCAGCGGGCATCCCCGGTGGGGGGAGTCCCCGGGCAGGGAATCACCGGAGGGGGGTGCGAGGGTCAGCATCCCGGGGGCAGGGGCAGCTGAGGGAGCATCCCGCCTCCCCCCCGCGCCGCGTCGTGCCCGTGCCCGTGCCCGTGCCCGTGCCCGTGGCTGTGCCCGTGGCCGTGCCCGTGCCTGTGCCGGTGCCGGTGCCGGTGCCGTGCCGCGCCGCGCCGCGCCAGGCCGTGCCGGTGGCGTGCTCTGCCGTGCCGCTCCGTGCCGTGCCGTGCCAGGCCGTGCCGCTCAGTGCCGTGCCGTGCCGGTGCCGTGCCGCCCCGCGCCGTGCCGTGCCGTGCCGTGCCGTGCCGTGCCGTGCCGTGCCGCCCCGCGTCGCGCCGCTCCGCTCCGCCCCGCCGCGCCCGCCGCGCCGCAGCCCCGCAGCCCGGCCCCGCAGCCCGGCCGCCGCCGCAGGGCCGGCGGGCAGCGAGCGGCAGCCGGCGGCATGAGGCGCGACCCGGCGCCCGGCTTCTCCATGCTTCTCTTCGGCGTCTCCCTCGCCTGCTACTCGCCCAGCCTCAAGTCGGTGCAGGACCAGGCGTACACGGCGGCGGTGGTGCTGGAGGGCAAGGTGCAGTCCGTGGGCCCCCCCGCCGGCGGCAATGACAGCCGCGGCGCCGGGCCCGCCGGGGGGGTCCTGGTCAAGGTGCTCGACCTGTGGCCCCTCAACAGCGGGGGGCTGCAGCGGGAGCAGCTCATCAGCGTGGGCTCCAAGGCGCCCTGCTTCAAAGTGAAGCGCAACCACCGCTACATCTTCTTCCTCGAGCCCACCGAGGAGCCGCTCGTTTTCCGCACCGCCTTCGCTCCGCTCGACACCAGCGGCAAGAACCTCAAGCGGGACGTGGCGCGGATCCTCTGCGCCGACTGCGGTACGGGCCGCGCCGCGGCGGCGGGGGGCGGCGGGGGGCGATGGCGGAGCGGCGGCGGGGGGCGGCGGGGGGCGATGGCGGAGAGGCGGCGGGGAGAGCTGGCCCGCGTCCCGGGCTGCCGCGGGGCGACAGGTCCGTACTCCTCGGACCTGGGGGGGGACAGGTGCCTGGCGATCGGCCCCCCACTTCACCCTCGGTGGGCCCCGGGAACCGCGCCTGCACCGGGGGAGATGCGATGTGATGAGATGCGATACGATGCGATGCGATGCGGTGCGATGCGATGCGATGCAATGGGATGCGATGCGATACGATGCGATACGATGCACTCCGCGCGGCCCGGCCGCCGCAGCCGCGCTCCCCCCATCCCCCGGCCCCGGGGCTCCTCGCTCGCTCGGCTCAAGGTCCCGCAGCCACGGCCCGGCGCCGCGCCAGCAGCGCAGCCCCGAGCCCGGTGCGGGGAGTGCCCGCAGCCCGCGGCCGCCCGGCGGTGCCGCGCGGGAGCCCCCGGTCTCAGCGCGGTCCCGGTGCCGCTCCCCGCGGGGGCCTCGGCCGCGGCAGCCGTGGCCGGGAGAGCCGCCGGCCTGCGGGGGCTCCGGGGACTCCGGCCGCGACCCCCGCCCCGGGCGCGTTCCTTGCTGCGGAGGGGGCCGGGCCCGGGATGGGGGCTGGGACAGGGGCAGCGCTCCAGGTGTGCCCTAAGAGCCGGGAAGTTTTGCGTCTTCCAAAATAACGGCCTCGCGGGGGGGAAGTTGGTTTTTCTTTTGTTCGTTCCGCGCATTTCGGTGTCTCCGATCGCGGCTCTCGTGCGCTGGCTTGTGCTGTTCTTCCAACACCTCTGGAAACGCGGTTATGAAATGACTTCAACGGGAAGCGCCCGCCGGAGCGTCCCTGCTTTTATTCCTGGATTTTCCTTGCTGTCCTCTGGCAGGTGAACACCTGCGAAGGGCTGGGCGGTGGGGACCGGCCGAGGACAATGCCTGCATTTTCCCAGGGTTTGGATCTGAGCTGACAAAAATGCACGGCTGGCCCTTCATCCAGCCTGAATGCTGGATACTGTGTCACAAAATCTGGGGAAGGCTGGCTTTAACCCGGGGAGCTCTGAGTGCCACACCGTGCCCTCAGGAACAGTTCGAATCCCTTGTGTTTGGTGTGTTACGAGGATATACAGGGTGTGTACCCCCAGGGAATCCAGGCTCCCCACTCAATGTCTGTTCACCACATCCTCATCAGGTTAATTGGCCTTTTGCCTCATTAAAAGCAAGGTACTTTGTCAAGTTATACTTAGCTCTGTAATGACCATATGTGTACTGCTCCGTGGTGGTGTTGTTGTGTTATTAACTGGGTGTTTCTGGGGCAAATACTCTGCCATTCGGGACTGCTGACCCCGCATTGTGAAAGCCAGACCTGTCTCTTTTTTTAGTTGTCCAGAAGATAAATTTAGAAGCTTGCGTTTCCTCGGAGAAAGGTGGAACCTTGCATATCATAATATGTTGTTGAGGAAAATGGGCTAGGACTGCGTGCGAGAAAACTAATTTGGGAGGCACTAATTTCATGTGCATCTGTATGTGGGCCATCGTGGACAGAGAGGATTTAGTGAAAGAGCTGTGGCAGAGACAAGAGGAAGGTAAATGGGGGAATTTCTCAGGACTGTGGTCTCATTGTCAGGGGAAAACACAGCACAAGGTACGTGGCTTTCATAATTTTTAAAATTATTTTTTAATCGAAAAGGATTCTGAACTTGTGCATCTCCGAGCAGCAGGGTTTGACTTGAAGGGGAACGGAGGCTGCTCCGTGGCATCCTGGCTCAGGCCCAAAGCGTTAATGTGTGGGCTGATGTAACAACAAGTTAAGGGCTGTCATTCCATCGTGACACCTTCTTGGAGCTGATGCTTTTGTGTCTGTGTGGCTCGGAGGGGCTGATTCGGCTCCTTGGCTGAGGGACGCTGCAGGGTGGTGGGAACCTTGTCTTAGCAGGGCTCAATGGCAGATTCCAGAGGAAAAATAAAACCTGGTGGTCGGGAACTGTGGTAGCTGTAGTTTGGTTTGGTGGTGAAGATGAAATGGGAGTCTCAGCTTGCTGAACTGGTGGTTCCCTGAGCACCTCATGCTCTTGGTTCAGCTGGGAGGTTACTTCTGAAGGTGACTTTCCGGACTCATAGCACCCGAACTGCTGGGAAGGTGTGTGAACTGGGAAACCAGGTCATAGTTTGCCTTCCTGCTCTGTGGTTTGTGCTGGGAGGGAAGATCCGAAGGGATGCAGGGGTATTTCTCATTTTTGCTGCTGATGGGGGTGCTGAGGACTCCAGAGCTGGCAGGGGGTGAATGTCCAGGCATGAGGAGCACTCTGAGGGACAGCTGGGCTGCAGCTGTGTGAGGGATGTCACAGAGCTGGGGGACAGATGCTGGGGTCACTTCTGAGTGGGAAGGGAGATCTTGTGGCTCTGATCACTCCAATCCCCGCACTCCCAAAGATGGAGGCCTCACAGGACCATCTTCTCCCTGCTCTGGCTCTGTGCCTGGGTCTGTTTTCCAGTGATTCATCCCCTCCTCACCGGCTAAGATGCTGTGTGTCTCCTGCTCTTGCTGCTTGCTGAGGTCCAGGATACAATGCAGGATTAGACCTGTGATGGGAGCATCCATGTCTCTCTCCAAGGAGCAGTCTCTGCTGGTTGCACAGCTCAGAGGAGAGAAAGTGGGTGCTGAGACTCTGCATGGGCCAAGAGGACTGAGGTGAGAGAAGGATGGCACGGGGTGTGGGGGACAGAACAGGGATGCTGGTTTGTGAGCCTGGTGTGTGTGTGGGGTATGAACTGGGCTGCTTCGTGTGTGCCCCCTGATCCAGGGAGGAGCATCCTCACTTTGGCAATCTCACTGCTGGGCAGGCTCCGAAGGCTGGAACTTCCCCACCTGCAAACCCCAGAGGGGTGCAGCCTCTGCAGCTCTGCCCAGCCATGGGTTTTCGTCCCCCTGGCACACAGGGAGCAGCTGATCCTGGGGCCCAGCATCCTGCAGGTCTCACCACCCACTTGTCCATCTTAAAACCTCTTCTGCACTGGGAGTATTATTGTTTTTTTCATACTGTTATATAACGATTCCTGTTATTGCTTCTCCTCCTGTCTTTTCTTTGTATCTTCTAGCTCCTTAATTTTGGATGGTCTCATATCTCCTTTGTGCCCACACACACAGATCAAGGAGGAGGAAATAGGTGCAAGACACAGTGCTGGCTCTCGCTGGTGAAGGAGCTGGTGGCATTATCCCCATTGGAATGGTTCCTGATCTGAATCCACAAAGGGGTTTGTGGTCCTCATCCTCCTGGTCTTCAGGGGTAGCTGGTGTCAGCATCAGCTTCCCACTCTGTATGAGTTCCCTCTTTCTGTGCCAAAGATTTACCTGCAGATATTTGGTACTCAGGAGAGCGGGGATTTAACCTGTCCAGACTGATTTCTGATTTCACAGAGGAACAAATATCTTCCTGCCTCCATATGCAGTGAGTTGCAAAGTAGCTTTAATTAGAGCTTGTACATCTCCTGAAGCACCTCACCGAAAATGCTGCTGAGCTCCAGGACGAGGTCTGCGACTCGCCTGTAGGATTAGCTAGCTTAGCCTGGGCAGGTAATCTGGTGGTGGCAGATCCCTGGGAGGATTTGCAGGCAGAGGACCTGTTGTTGTAGCTGGTACTTCTTGTGAGATGAGGTATTTATTTTTTTTCCAGTCTGAAGGTGTCCTGGTCCCAGTGGGAATCAGGAACGTGCTGGGGCTGTGGCATTGGCCTCAGTGGCCACATAATGCTGGGAGCTGTTAACCCTGGAGCCAGGTTGGTTAGAGCTGGCCTGTGAGGGGAGGAGGGAGGTCGGATTTTGAAGTGGCCGCTGGAAAATACAGCCCTCTGGATTACAGTGTAGGTGTTGCTGCCTGAAATAGCACTGGCAACTTTGGACCAGCAGCTCACGCAAAAATATCCCTCTTCACTATCCTGCAGATCATCGGAGTCACTCCCAGCCAGGCAGGCACAGGGCAGGGGTGTGGGTGGGCTCCAGCTGCTGGTGATGGTCCTCTCCCTTCATCCAGGACAGCTGTGGAGCACAGAGCAGTAAAGCTGGATTTTCTCACACCCCACCTTGCTAATTAGAGCTGTCTGAAACTATTTCTCACCACCTTCAGAAAATCACACTTCCTTGGGTTTGCAGAAGAGCAAAAACTTGCTTCCTTCTTGCCTTGGGTTTCTGCAGATGGGGAAGGGTCACTGCACTGCAGACAGCTTTGACCCCTCCTTGCAAGGGTGGCACATTGCTCAAGTCCTCTCATGCAGGATTTGGTCTGGAGTGGACCTGGGGTGGCTGGGTCCCAGGTCAGCTGCTTGTCTCCCAAAAGAGCCATCCAGGAACTGGCAACTGGAATTTTGCTCGGCTGATGCTGCAGGTCCAAGGGACTCCAGTGGTGCCTGACACAATGGAGCTTTTCCCCTCCCAGGCGTGTGCCGTGCGTGGAGCAAAGCCTGGTGAGTTTCTCAGTCCCCCTTTCAGAAATGTTTGACTAAATAAAGCATCTCCCCAAGGAACTCCATGAGTAAGACGAGACTAAAACAGCTCCTGAGTGATCCCAGCAGTGCTGATTTCTCTGTCTAGGGCCACTCCATGCCCAGCCACTGGCCCCAGCTGCTGCTTGGTGGCTCTTCGTGCTCTGCCAGCTGACAGCCCTTAGATATGGGTCCTGAGGCAGAACGCCCTTTCTAAATCACAGGCAACACCTTGACTTGGGTTTGGATCTGGATCAGAAACTGGTGCACGCTTGGGGGAGAACAGAGGCAATAAACTGCATCACCAGGCAAAAAGGGAGCCATGCACTGCTGCTGCTGAGCTTGCCTCTTCATCTGGGCTGTGTAAGATGCACCATGGGCACCTGGGCCTGGAGCCTTCAAGCACTTGGCACACCCCAAAATCTGCTGCAAAGTGCTGCAAGGGCTGGGTTTTGGTACCGAGCTGCCGGCCTGAGGGTGCCCCTCCCAGCGGGCTGGAGGGGGTGGCCAGCTCCCCTGCGCATGTGACACGGCTCCCACGCAGAGTGGCTGCTGCTCTGCCAGCTTTGGGGCACTGGATGCTGCTGCTGAAGTCGCCTCATCTCCATTCCCCTCCTGAGTCGATGTGTGACGCTGCTGAGTGTGAACGAGAGCTGTGCTTGCCCTGGCATGGCACCCGGGCTTCCCCAGGTCAGCTGTGCTGGCCCAGGGCAGGTGACGGAGCGGATGCAGGGAGAAACACGGAGCAGAGTGACGCACTGGGCCAGGAGGAGCTCCAGGAGACTGATCGTGGGGGGCAGCAGGCTTGGGAGGCTGCGAGCCCGTGGGCGACTCTGGTCGTCTGAGGAATTCTCACTGCAGAGGAGCCTGAGCGACAAAGTGCTGGGAGGTGAGGAAGTGCCTCCGCTGAGCCGGGAGGCGCCGGGGCTGTCTGGCAGCTCCCATCGGCGCTCCCGTGCCCGCTCCGTGCCCTGTGCGCAGCCTGGTCAGCGCTGCCGGTGCTGGGCTGGGTGCAGCAGAGCTGTCAGTACACCCTGCCCCTCTCTGCAGCTCACAGGAGGCTGCCAGGATGCTTTCAGCCCCTCCCCAAGTGGCGGACCGCCCTGTGGTGCCCAAAAGGTGCCGCTGGAAGGCTCAGGCTCTGCCCCGCTGCCCGGTAAGGTTTCTCCGCGCTGTGAGCTGCTCTGCCCGGTGCGGATGGCGGAGGACGACTGTCCTCGGCGGGGGCTCGGTGGATGCGTGCGGCGAGGGGAGGCTCTGGAGGAAGCTCATCTCCCTGGAAACTTTGGCAACCAGGCGTCTGCTTGCCTTCCGAATTGGGTGTGCGGCGATCGAAGCCCTGAAGGCGCCAGCACCTCTTAGCACTTCCCGTCTCCGCCTTGGGGGGAGGTGGAGAGGTCTGCCAGCTGCTCAAAATTTTGGGTCTGAGTCTGCAAGGGTAGGCTACAGATCAAAAGGAAGATGAATCACCGAGCTGCTCTTTCTCTGCTGAATGACCATGCTCCCAGAGCTTGGCTGCTGCAGCTTGGGGCTGCGCTGCGTGCTGCAAAGCTTGGGCTGAAGGGCCACTAAAAAGTGCGCTGTTGAATCCCCATGGTCCAGTTCTCCACCCTGGATAAGATCCTGACCAGTCTGGTGGATGGAAAATATAAGGTACCCCAGAAGTTGGGTCCTAGAGGGGAGCAGATAATTGACATCTTGAATGAAAATAATTTGTCCAACTCCAGGCAGAGAAGGCTCAGATGTCATCAGGCAGGGGGAGGTTCACCTCTGTGCTGGAGGATTTGGAGACAAGTTTTGTATGGAAGTCATACAAAACACATTCAGCAAACAGCTCTGAAACTGTTTCGAGAGGGGAGAGTTCATGCTAGGGAAATGAGAAAATAAGAGATGCAGTGGGTTGGAGGAGGACAGGAGATGCTGCCTTGGAGACCCAGGGCGCTGCTCGTGCCGAGGCTGTAGCCATGGTTGGCATAGCTGGATGATTGCCTGTGTCAGGAAATCCCCTCTGGTCCTGGTTTTCCTGGCCCAAGAAATCCCTCCCTTAAGATCCCTCTGCAGTGCCAACCACACCAAGGGTGATCTTCTAGAAATGCTCCTCAGTCTGAACCAAGGGCTGGAACTGGGTTGGGACTCATGGTGCTGGCATGGGCTAAGCATGATCCCAGCTGGTGTGGCACTTGGGGATGGAGCTGGGTGGGCTGATGGGACAGTGTCGTGTGCAGGAAAGAGGCCAGAAGATGACAGTGGTCCTGACAAGGCTGTGGGAAGTGCAAACTGATGGTATCTGCCATGCCCTTGTCCCTGGTGGCCTGGCCTGGAGCTGGGTGAGAGCTTCCAGCAGAGTGATTTGGCAGCAGGTTGGGCAGACACCCATGAGGAATGATCCTGGTGTAGGTGACCCCTTGCAGGCAGGCAGGAGAGCCTGCCCAGAGGGTCTGAGGCCAGGGACTAGATGGGCCCATTCCCACTCTGCTGTCTGATGTTGTAGCTCAGGGACAAGGTTCTTCTGCCCACAGCAACTCTCCCTGGCCTGGACAGTCCTTGAAGTTCTCCTTGCTGGAGTTGGTGGCCACAGTGGTTCTCTCTGGTCCCCCTGCCTGCCCCACACCCATTGCCTGCAGCAGGACAGTGCCCTCCTTTCCTGTATTCCTGTCACTGTGCTGGCCCCTGGAGGGCATCTGAGTTCATCCTTGCAGGCTGTAGCAAGTGTTCTGGTTTTGCAGGAGCGAACTTCATCTTTGGTGACCTCCTGGAGCAGAGCTGGCTGTGCTCTGGGCACAGCATCTCTCTGGGATGGGACACACGTGCCTGACGAGTAGGGATGTGTCACACTTGTGACAGAGCACTCAGCTCCCACCCTGCTGTGCCCCTCTCTCTCCCTGTCCTGACATGAGGGAACTGTCCTTTGCCCTCTTGATGAAGGTGAGAACTCTGGGAAAGCCTTCCCAATGTGTCCAGGTGCTGGAAATGAGCCTGCAGGATCTGTGGGTGAGAGCAGAGCCTCGGGGCTGATGGAAAGCAGATCTTGGATGTGATGGTTTTCTAGGGCAGGTCTGGATGGGCAGTGCTGTGCCTGATGGCTTGTGGAAAGGCTGAGGAGGATGGGAGTGCTGTGGAAGGACATGCTGTACTACTTAGTGGGAGAGCTAGTCAGGCCCTGCCAATTTGGGGTCGGAAGGCAGGTATTTGCATTAATTATAATCAATCACTGCTCTGCCACTTTCTGTAATGGCTCAGTAATGATGAAACGCTGCTCAGGAGCCTCTCGGTGGTCTCAGGGCAGGCAGATGGCTTGGCAGGAGGGTGGGGACTGGAATTAGGTCTGCTTTCTGGGCTGCCTCAAAGTTGGCAGCGATGCACGAGCCCTGGCTGCTGCCCTGGCTGGAGCCTGTCCCCGCTGGACCTTGGCTCCCGCTGCCACACCGGCCACTCCTGCAGCCCGGGTTGGGCAGCCCTGGGCCAAGCCAAGGGGAGGTCACATCAGGCACAGCCTCTGCTGCTGGCCTGTGCAGTGGGATGTGGCCTTTCCCATCATGCAGAGGTGTGTGGGTGTGTGATTAGCAGAACACTCATTAGCCCTGGGAGTGTGACAGGGAGCACGATCCGCAGGTCAGGATGCCTTGCTTGGGGCTCGGATCTTCCACGTGGGTCTGTGGGATGGTAGTGACAGCAAGGGTAGGAGTGAATGCTTCTGGCCCTTGTCTGGACCTGCTGCTCCAGGTGTTCCCCTTCCACCCCTCCAGTCTTCCTCAGCTGCCCTTCCGTGTGTCTCAGTGCAGAGAAGGAGTGTGGATGTGTTTGTCTGGGTCTCCCCATGGCTGCTGTCAGCCTTCAGCCGGGCTGGCACATGCTGGGAGTCCAGCTGAAGTCACCACTACCCCTGGGACAATCCTCTGCCATGTGGGGTCTCAGGCACCTTCTCCCTGTATCTCTGCTGGGAGAAGGCTCTGTCTTCCCATCCTGGCTGCTGGGTTGGCTCAGCCCCAGCCCTGAACTCCACGGGGAGCTGCCGCAGGCTAGTGGGATCTGGGGAACATCATGGACTCTTCTCATGGGGTGATGGGACACTCGCTCCCTGCCTGGGCTGGAAAGATGCAGAAATTCCTGTCCTTGGGGGACCTGGCATGGCCAGCTTTGAGAAGACCTGGAGACCCTTTCTTGCAGCACTGGAGAGCCTGAAGCCCACACATACATCCCCAAATACACAGAGCTGAGGCAGCAAGAAGGAGCTGGAGGAGTTTGCCTGGCAGGTCCTTCCTGCAGCTCCTGGCTTGTCTTGGCACTGTCCGTGTGCACAAGGGGGGGCCCATCCCAACAGCCAGACATCAAACCAGTGTTCCACCACCCAGTGATGCCCTGACCTTGAGCGTTCCCAGAAGATGCCTGGGTGTCAGTAAATGGAGCTGAAGCTGGGGTGGAGGTTTGGGGTACACCAGGATTGCTCTGCTCTGGCACTTTCTGCCTAGGCTGGTGATTTAAGCTGGTCCTCCTGCTGTGGGGGACACAAGAGGCTGGATGGCTGTTGGTTTGTAGGATGGCTGTTGTTCTTTCTTGGACATTCAGGCACAACAGCAAGTGCAAGTTCTGGCAAATGCTGCAGGACCCACAGGCCAGATGATGCCCAAATAGGATTACAGGGAATGAGGAGAAAACCCAGTAGGGGTCAGGTATTCTGGTGGGTTTGGGAGGCTCAGATGCAGCTGAGATTCTGGAAAAGGCCTTGAGGGTTTTGAACATTGGGTAGGACATAGTGGTGGATGTAGGATTGTTTGGATGGGAATTAGGATTTTTTTCTATACCTACAAGAAAATGGTGATGATGGGAGACAGCAGGCACAAAGGTCCTTCTTCACACAGAGCCTTGCACAGAGAACCTCACTGCAGGGTGCTGTGGGGCACAGAGGGGAAGGATCAGGGGCTCCCTGAGGCCATGCCTGTGTGCACAGCAGGGTTGGGACACAGCTGCTCTTTCTGCAGCTCCCCAAATGCCTCGATGCCAGGAGGGATGGGCTGCAGTAGGAGAGGCACAGCATGGGCTGAAGCAGTGCTGGGTGCTGGCCCCAGGAGAGGAGTGCTGTGGTCAGTAATTCCTCTGTGGAACCTGATGTCCATTGCTTGGACCGTGCTCCAGAGAAGGAGCTTTGAGGCACATCCAGCCCATTCCAGTGTAGGATGTTCTGGGTGGGGGCTGCTCTCAGTGCGGGGGTGCTGGGCACACTCTCTGCACTCAGGGCTGTTTGTGTGGCTCCATGCTCTGGAGGGAACCAGTGCAGGCAAGGGGGCTGTGCTTGGAGACTTGGTTCAGGTCCCATCTTGTGCCACTGATCACAGGAAAGCTTCTCAGCCTCCCCACACTGTGATTCCCTGCCTGGCAAGCAGGGAGGGTGCTGCTTTGCATGCTCTTCTAGGGAGCAGGCAGAAACTGCTGGTGTGCTGGGTTCCCAACAGCGTGTCAGCACCAGAAATAACCAGAAATGGAAACAAAACCCTCCCCTCCTCCAGTGCCTGTCACTGATGCACCTCAGCAGTCCACGCCCCTGGGTACAGGGCTGTCCCCTGCGGGGCTGGCAGACCCTGCTGGAGAGGAAGCAGACCCTGCAGGGGTTCTCTATGCAGCTGGGAGCATCTGAGTTGGTTTTTGGGGTTGGAGGGCATCTGCCTTGTCCCTGAGAAGGGTCTGCAAGAGACCTGCAAAGTATCGGCCGGCAGAGCATTGCCTCTCCTTGGGTGGCCACCTCGTTCCCAATGTTTCCCAGCCAAGCCCAGCTCCCGGCAGAGGTGTCAGATCCACAAGGACAGCAACTGGCGGTGCCCAGCCCTGCCTCTGATCTGCAGCAGCACACTCCATCTGTGTGGGGGAGCTGTGACGTGTGAGGAGACGATTTCTGTCAGTCCGTTCCTGGTGACACGCAGGCTTCTGGCATCCGGGCTGATTTCCTGGTGCTCAGCACTAGCTGGGAGTACTGGCGGCAAGCACGGATCCCCGAGGGCACTTGATGCTGTGTGATGGTGTGCAGAGAGGATTTCCCAAGCTGCTGGAGAGCCGAGCAGCTCTGTGGTGCTCGCTGTGATGAAGGATGCTCGGGTGAGGCAGGCGGAGCGGCTGCTCTGCCCATGCCTGCCAACTTCTGTAGCTGCTGCACGGAGCTGAGAGATCGGGGGTGTGTTTTGTGGCTTGGAATGACCCCCAGAGCTGCCACCAGGACCCATTCCCCAGTCCTCTGGGATGCCACGTGTCACTGGCAGGTGATCCAAACCCATCCAGGCGGGGGTTTCCTTCTGCAGGCTCTTCCCAGCGAGAGGACAGACACCTGCTCTGCCTGCCCGTGCTGAGGCAGCGAATCCGGGAGCCCTCCTGCCTTGGGGCACAGACGGCTCCAGGCCTCTCCTTCCTCCCCAAGCACTGCAGGCCGGGTCACCTTCTGCTCCGTGTCGTCAGGGCAGGGGCAGGGAGTCCAGAGCTGTCACTCCAGGGCAGCACAGGTGCGAGGGAATCCTGCCTGAGCTGGGATGCACCTGTAGAGAAAACAGCTGAATTTGCCAAGAACACACATGACATCACTGTAACCGGACAGGTAACTGGGAATAAAATCACTGCTCCTGCAGGAAGGAGGCTCTGGATGTTTCTTTGAGCAAGGAGAGGAAATGCCTTCCTGTGGTGAAGTTCGATGAGACCAGCAAACCTCATATTTAGATGTTAAAGCATCCAGGAGAGGAGGTGGTAACTCCCAAATCTTAAATACACGAGGAAGGTTCTGGCTTCAGAAGGGCAGATGGGCACACTGAAAGGTGCACTGGGAAGCTGTGACCTTTTGAAAGCTTCCTGCTGGGATAATGGCAGTGGTTTTCCCTCACTGGCTGCCTGTTGTCCATGTTGGATGTTGGCTGCACGGGCTGCAGCTGTGCTGCAGGAGCTCCTGGGGCTGCAGGTGGCTCCTCAAGCCATGGTGCCAGCCAGCTCTGAGCTGGGGAGAGGGGCCTTGTGCTCTCCTCTGCTCTGGATGCCAGGGAGGTGTGTGCTGTGTGTGCCCTGGTGTAGGGTGGCACCTCTGAGAGAGGTCGCTCAGTCCCTGTCCCTGCACAGATTCCTGCAGGCCGTGTGTTTGGGAAGGGGGATGCTGAGGCCTCGTGGGTAGAGCAGTTCTCCAGCTGGGATGTTTCCTTATGTTGCACAAGATTTACTGAAAGCACCGGGTGAACCTGCTGGGAAGGGGGTGCATCGATGAGTTCCTTTTCCCATCATCTCTTCTGTAACTCAGTGCCCTTTCCCATCATTCGGCCTCCAGGGAATTTCCCACCCCTCAGGCTGTGTCCCAGAGCCAGGAGAGCAGCAGGAGCCCTTCCCTCCCCTGGGCAGGCAGCACAACCCTTGCTGCTTCACCTCTTGGGCTTGTGGGGTGTCAGATTAGGCCTGACCTGGAGCACAGCAGAGCTGAGCTCTGCCCAGGCCCTGATTCTGGCCTGCAGAGCCCGAGGGGTCTCATTCCAGTGTTCAGTGGGTCAGTGCAGGGGCCTTTCCAGAGATCCCAGCAGGGTGGTCAGAGCTGGCAGTGGAGCTGCTGCTGTGCCTCCTTCGGGCTGAGGGTGTGAGGAGCAGGGTCAGTGATGTCCCACTCTGCCAGCTCTGCTGCCTGCTGTCCCCAGAGGCAAAACCTGGTGCCCTGGCACAGCTCCAGGCATGGCACACCTGCAGCCAGGCTGGAGGAGGGATGAGTGCTTGTGGGGTGGGCAGTGCCTGTGTGAGAGGAGCATGCACTGGGCATCTCCTGTCAAAAACCAAGTGGTACCAGGCACGTGGTGTTCCCAGGAGGGTTATCAGATCAGTGTGGAGCCTGTGGCAGAGAGATCTGTGTCCCTGGGGCAAAAACCTGCCCAGCAGTGGCGCTTGGAGGTTTGGAGATGTTTGCTGTGGCAGACACACACCTGGCAGCAGGTGAGGCTGGGAGCAGGATTTTACATGGAGCAGTTTTATGGCTGGGCTGAGCTCATCTTCTGTTGGAGAGTGGGGGAACAGCAGAAAGGGGGGTGGCTTCTGGCTGCTGCACCTGAGGAGAGCCCTCTTCCTTGAAGTCTTATTTTCATGGACAATGTTCTTCAAAATAATGGGGTTTTTTTCTCCTCTGTAACAGATGACACGAGAAACCCTTCTGCAAGGAAGTAAATTCTGCCTGTCACGGTGGCTTTCATTTGGCAGTGTTGAATTTCCTTCCATGCTGCTGTTGTCTTTCTCTTTCCCCCCTTCTCTCCCGCCCACACACACTCTTTTCCATCGTACATCCTCAGCTTTCAGAATGATAATTGCAGCTGAGTGAAGAAAACCCTAACATGTTTTGAAGGATGGCTTCGGTGCCTTTTTCTGCAGTGTTCTCTGAGTCTGCACCCTGTTTGAAAATGTGAAGGCGTTTCAATGACCTTTTTTTTCCATTTAGACCTATTTATTGGGAGGAAATTTCCTACAAGTTCCTGGAAAGATCTTTCTTTCCTTTTCCAAAAGCAGCTGAGTGAGCTGTGGGGACCCAGCCAGGAGAAAAGGAGGCTCAGGGGGGACCTTCTGGCTCCCTGCAAATCCCTGACAGGAGGGTGGAGCTGGAGCGTGTTGGTCCCTTCTTCCAGGTAACAAGCAGCCTCAGTTTATCCCATGGGAGGTTTAAATTGGATATTGGGGAAATTTTCTTCACTGAAAGGATGGTCAGGCATTGAAAGAGGCTGCTCAGGACAGTGGTGAAGTCACCATCACTGGAAATGTTTAAAAAATGTGTAGATGTGGCACCTGGGGACATGGTTTAGAGGTGAACACGGTGGTGCTGGGTTAAGGGTTGAACTTGATGATCTCAGAGCTCTTTTCACACCTTAACAATTCTATGATTCTACTCGTGGTGGGACTGTGAGCACAGTGATGCTTCTGCCCATGCACCATGTCCTGGGCCAAGCAGGACAGAAGAGTCCAACAGCCCTGCCTGGGGCTCCTGCTCCAGCCTAAAGCTGCTGCTCAGACCTCTGAGAGCAGCTGCTGGACCAAGGAGGTTTGTGCAGAGGGGCTGTGCCCTGCTGACCACCCCTGCCAGCCTCTGAGCTCTTTCCCCAGATGCTCCTTTGGCCCAAGCCCTGGCCCATGGGCTGTCTGTGCTGTGTTGTGGCCAGAGCAGCCCTTCCCAGTCCAGCACACTGGATGTGCTTTGGAGAGCTGCCAGCCCAGCAAACCCACGCTGGCCGTGGCCATCCTGAACTCAGCAGCTGAGTGTGGCTTGGCAAAAGGGGCAGGATGGCTCAGAGAAGAGTTGGAGAGGGAGCAGTGGGAGGGGAGAGGCCGTGCCGGGCAGGTGGCTGTGGTGTCTCAGGACCTGAGGGCTGCCCTCCCCTGCCACTGACCCTTCTGTGCCTCAGCTGGAGCAGTGTGAGCTTCCTGGGGCTGCTGGCAGTACTGCTGTGGCTGCTGCTTTGGCTTCACTTCCCTCTCAGAGGAGATCAGAGTCCTTGGAGAAGCCTTCAGAGTCACATCAGTGTCACTCTCCTGGCAGCTGAGACAGCTCTGTGCTTCAGGGTGAGACGCACTCAAAGGAAAAACACCCTGGGGCAACCTGGGGAACAGAAGCCTCCATCAGCTGGAGCTGTGCAGTGTCGGGTGACCTTTTTTCTCCCTTGAGCAGTCTCGCTGCGAGGGAAGTGGAGGACCCTTGATGCTGAGAAGCTGCACGGAGACACCCAGCAGCGTGTTCTGTGTGTCAGGAGCCGCCTGCAGCGTGCGCGGGTGTTTATGGCAGGGAACCGAGGCAGCTTTGCCACAACCTGTTCCCAAACCATTCCGAGTTCCACCTGGCTGCTCACCCAGCCGGCAGAGGCGAGGGAACCGTGCCTCCTGCCCGTGGATGCGGGGATATTTCCCTCCCCTCCCCCTGCAATCAGATGCTTGCAGAGCAGAGCTTGCAGCAAGCCCAGCATCGCCTGCACTCCATCAGCCGTGGGTGTCTATAAAAAGCCTCCCTGGGGTTGCGATTGGGTGGGCTGCCTGTGCCACGTGGTCTCTCGTAAGGCCCGTGTTGCTGAGCAAGTGGCATTCCGCTTATTTTTGGCATTAATAGTCTTTAGTTAATACATAAATTCAGCTTAAATTCTGGATGGAAAATAAATCCCAAGTGGAGGCTCTGCTAATAAGACGACAGACGCTTCAGGGAGCTTGGGACGCCTGAGATCCGAGAGCAGCAACACACACAGGCACGAGGTCCTGAAAAGTTACCACGAGTTGTCCAGCTGAATTACAGAAGGATTAGGCAGGTGGCTGAGGTGAGCTCTAGCTTTAACTGCTGGAGCTGAACTCATTACAGCAAATGCCCCGGTGAGATCCCCAGTCCCACCTGGCATGTGAAGGAAAGGCAGCCAAAGCCTCAGTTTAGGGCTGACCCCTGCAGAACACCCTCGTCTCTGGCAGTCCTGGCCCGAGGTCCCCTGCTCTGCTTCACTCTTACTGATCCCCTGTCAGTCCTCCCAGGATGCTGCCCCACATCCTGGTTTACCCCAGGGAACCTTCACCCCAGGCCTGGGTGTGTTGAGGGCTGCATCCCCATGGCTGTGTCCTTCCAGAGTCATACATCCCGTGAGAATCTGGCTGGGAAAACCATGGCCAAGCCATGGAGAACATGGGACTCAGAGCTCTGACCTTGGGCTTTGCTCCATGGCTTCATACTGTCACCTGGAGAAGGGTCTGGCAGGGAGAGCAGATCCCAGCAGGCTGTCCCAGGTTTTTGTGGCATTGTGCTCCCCAGGGGCTCTGCAAATGTGGCAGAATGGAGGGTCCCAAGCCTGAATTCACCATGCCCACAATGGTTTTGAGGGCTGAGGTTGGAGCTGACTTTTGTCCCTGCCCCAGCAGGCCCTGCTCAGCAGCACTAGTGCTTGGTGCCTTGCTCAGCCTCGTGTTGCCCACCACACCCACACAGGGGGCTGCCGATGGCTCTGCAGCCCAGCAGGGGAACAAACCCCACCTCAAGTCCTTCACATGACCATGCTGGAGCTGTTTTGTGCCTGTGTGCCAGACTGACAGGCCAAGAGGGATGTGCTCACTCCCATCTCCAGCTGCCTCCTGAGCTTCTCCCCACTTTTATCTGACTGCTGTGAGATGAAACCCAGAATATGTTGGATGCTTTTTGAGAAATGCCCTTGTGAAGAAGCAGCTTTCCAGGAACCTTTCCAGGGTGATGCTGCACTGATGGTCTGCCAGCCTGTCCCAGTCCAGCTCTTCCCTGCCCCGTCCCTTCCCTCGGAGTGGGGTGCAGGGTGTGTGCCACTCTTAAGGGGAGGTGTCTGGGTGATTGGGCCACAAACCCCATGGCTAAGGGGTGTCTTGCCAGCTCCTGACAGGGTCCTCATTGTGTTTTCATGAATTTCAACCCTTACCAGAGCTGAAAATGGAGGTTATCCAGGGTTTAGAAGAACACTGGTACATCCCAGTCTCTCCTGCCTCACCCTGTGCATGAGGTCAGCCCCTACATGCTCAAAACTTTAACCCCTTGCAAGGAAGCAAAGAGTTTAAAGTCATTTTCAAGCCTCAGATCTGGGGGGCTTCAGGTCTCAGTTGCAGCCAGGACAGAAGTTCCAGCACTGGCCTCATGAAGTGGGGACAGACTGAGGGAATTCCTTTCCCCACGTTCCTTACTGTGGATTTCCACCTGGCCCTGCTTCTTTCATCTGCATTTCCCATCTGGAGCAGTGACAAGGGAAGCCTCAGTTGTTCTGTTTTTGTGGACAAGGGTTTGCAGCCACGTTGTTTTCCCGTGTTTTTGGTGCAGGGAAGGTGGGGCTCGTTTCAAAGCCCAGGTGTTGCAGTTGGGAAAGCCCTGGCAGGTGGGACTGATGTCCTCATTCACAATGTGAGGGGGTGAAGTCCCAGCTACAGCCTCTGGGCAAGGAGCAACAACCGGGAGGCTCTGTGCAGGAGCTGTAGGTGGATGCAGCTATTCCTCTCCTCTCCTCTCTTCCCCCACATCTGTGTTCCCATCTGGGACCTGCCCTGGGGATGCATCACTCTGCAGTAGAAGCTGCAGCATGAGAAGATGCGGGGGCGGCCCTGGGATGCTCCTCTCTTGGAGAGGGGCCTCAGGGAAGTAAGAGAGTGTGTCCCTGTGCTTGTGCCAGAGGCTTCCTTTGGAGCCAGAAACGATCAATGCTGGAGGCTGGGGGGTGCGAGGGAGGAATCCCAGCATCTTCCTACCCGGTAGCCAGCAAATCGACTCTTGGGATTGGCCGTTGCTAGGCACAGGGCTGGCCAATGAGGGCACAGTGGTCCAGGCACGGCCGGGACATCCTGGCCGGGAGCGGTGCCTGTGTCCCGGGAGGACAAAGCGCGGCGAGGGACAGCAGTGCACGGGAGGGAGCACTTGGCATGCGGAGTGAGCCCGGGCTGACTGAGCAGAGCTGCGGGGTTTGGTACCTCAGTTTCTTGCCCCCACAGCTGCTCCCCTCCCTGCTGCCCTTCTGGCCTCTTTTAATCTGAATTCCTCTGTCGCTACCCCGTGTATGCTGAGCCTTTGGAAAGCTGAGTGCCCTCCCTACCCCTCTGTTCTGCCCCAGAGAGAGCTGACAGTGAGGTGGTTCTCACCTGGAAAAGCCCAACAACAACTCTCTCAATAAGCCAGCACTTCGAATAAGGCAGAATAAAGAAAGTATCTAGTGAGTAAATCAAACGTCCTTCCAGCTGTTGGGCACTCACATGTGTGCAGCATCAGACAGACCCAGGACAGATTTCTCCCATATCTCAGAGCAGATCCAAGGGAAAGTTCTCTCTTTTGGTCATTAATGATATATTTTTCTTCCAAGAAAACAGCTCTCAAGGATGTTCTCACAAGGACTCCTTGCTGCACTGTTAGGAACAGGCAAGGCTACACAGGTGGCTCAACTGCTGTGCTTGAGTGGGAGCTGCCATGGGCTGCAACATCCTACTGAGCTTTTCCCATGGGCCAGGGATGTGTGTGGCACAGCCCAGCCTGGAATGTGCTCAGTATGTCCAGCACAGCCCGGGCATGGGTGTACTCAGCTTGTAGGTGCAGTGTAACTCCTCAAGCCACAGTGGTCTCCTGCTCGGGATCAATACACTCCTGTGGCTGGAGCACTCCTGAAATGTGGGATGCCTTCTGATAAACGCTGGAGAGGGACTTTGGGCAAGGGCATGGAGTGACAGGACAAAGGGGAATGGTGATTGGGATGGGGTAGAAGACAAGCAAAGGATGGGGAAACAGCTGATAGCACTGGGAGAGAGCAGTGGCAGCCCCACTCCCAGCGTGATGGGTTTGGATTAGCCATGGAATCAGGGCAGGGGCACAGGGATGTGCACAGGCAGGGCCAGCCAGCCCTGCTCTGCCTGTGCTCTGTCACTGTCCCTGCTCCGTGGGGCTGCACTAATCCCCGCCAGGAAAAGCAGGGAGGGAGCTGCGCTTTGATGGAGACAAGGAACGGTTTAGAGGGAATTAGAAGGGATTTATGTTGGTGGAAGAAAACACAGTAAGCGTGGCTGGCCTGGCCTGGGTCAGGGCACTGGGCTGTGTGGGGGGCAGGCCCCTGAGGAGCTGCTGTGATGGCAAGGGGGCTGCTCAGCAGCGTTTCCATAAGGCCACAGTTCCCAGAGTTGTGTGACTGCATCTTAATTTTCTTGTAGAAGTTTTATGGTGACTGGAAGAAGACTGAGAGAATGAACAAGCAAAGCTCATTTCATTTGGAGATGAGTGAAAATGTCCCAGCATTTATTTAGAATCTTTTCTGTGTGCTTGAAATTCACCTCCAAGCTTTAGGTTGTCCGTCTCTCAGTTCTGCACTGTTTTGAGTTAGCTACAAGAAGAACCCAAAAATGTCTGCTTGCAGGTCTCACTGAAGGTTTCTCCTAGTGAAAGCCTGGTTCCAGTTAGGCCATGGAATTGTTGCTTTGGGTACCAGCAGCTCCCAGTCTGTTGTCCCAAGGATTTGTTGTGCAGCATTGTCCCTCCTGGCTGGCTGCTGGCTCTGCTGCGTGTGATGAGGCAGGGTGTGGGATGGCCAGGCTGCAATCCACCATCCTGGGAGCCTCCAGGGGCTCACAGACAGCGTCTGTTCCTCTTGACTTGCCTGAACAGGAGGCAGAGGTGGTGCTGATGGTTATGGAAAACATCCTGCTGGCCCGGCAGGTCCTGGCTGTCACCCCCAGCTGTGTCTCTGCACCAGCAGCTGGGCTGAGTTGTGGGAGCAGTTTTGCTTCACGGCTCCGAGAATGCCAGGACGCGGCAGTGTCTGGAAAAACACAGGCAGCCTTCTCCTGAGGATCCAGGGAGCTGACAGCATCTCAGCTGCCCTCAGCCTGCTGCAGAGACCACTGGCACCTTCCAGGGCACAGAACTCCCAGCCTGGCAGTGAGACGTGTCTGAGCTCCCCACGGTGTCTGGCAGGACTCGCTCACTCGCAGATCACAGGGCTTGTTGCTCTTGGCAGGCAGGGATTTGGGATGCAGCTGGACTGTCCTCTGGGCTGGCACCTCAGTTGTGGGGTGCAGGGGCAGAGTCTGGGGGTGCCCCGTGTCCCAGCTGCTGGACAGTGCTTCACTGAATGGTTTTCCTCATGCACAGTAAGGGATGGAGAGGGGAAGGGCAGGAACCTGCTGTCCCCAGGGGGGTCTGCAGTGAAAGCTCTGACAAGGTGCTTGGAGGTGGCCCCGTGCTCTGCCCTGAGCACTGGGAATGTCCCTGCTCTGCTTCCTGCTGCTCTTCAGGCAGGACCTTTGGGAAGAGGTGGCAGGACGGGAAGGAAGAGAATAAGGGACAGCACATGTGAGGAAACAGCAGAGAGAAAAATTGGTGGAGATGAGATGGGGGAAGACGTGGGAACCCAATGATTATTTTGTTCATGAAAATGATTTCCCCTGATTCCACAGAAGGATCAGCCAGGCAGAATCCTGGCATGGCTCAGCTCAAGGTCATGAAGCCAAGGCTCCTTTGGAGGAAGGGCTGGAGCCAGTGCAGTCCTGAATGCTGCTGGGCACATTTGGCTGAGCCCAGGGCAGAGGGGCCTCTGCCTCCCTGTGCAGCCTCCTCTGAACACTCGTGTCCAGCACAGCCTCTGACAGAGCTCCAAGGTGACAGAGTGATTTGTCAGTGGCCCTGTCAGATGCTGAGGCCTCGTTGCACTGAGAAAGGATTTTAGGCTGTGATGTACACTCAGATACTCATTTAGCTGCCAGCTCCAGCTGGCTGTTGTTTTCCTGCTGTTGGAGAATGGGGTGAGGGATGGACTGACCTGTGTTTTATTGCACCTACTTAATTTTTTTAATGCTTTATTTGCTGGAGATAAAAAAACTGGGGCAGGAATTGGGCTGCTCCGGTAGACACTTTTCATTTTTATTGCAGACTGGGCCTGCTGGGGTTCTCTGTGCTGCAGGATGACAGGAAAAACTTGGCTCTCCTGTCCCACTGGGTGCTGGGCATGTCTTGCCGTGGCTTATCTCAGAATCCCTCAGCTGCACTGCCGTGGGATTGCTCTCTGGCACAGACACCAACACACAGCTGTGGAACAGAACCACTGAAACAGGGCTACCTGCAGACAAGGGTTCTTAGTCCTGTCAGCTCTTGAACTGTGACCAGGTGTTTTTTCAGCCCAGATAAAACGGTGTCAAGGCATCTGCAACACTGTGAGATTGCAGATGCTCTTATTCTCATGCAGTTTAATTTACTGGTATTGCTGTGTCTGGATGTCTGGCTGTCAAAAGATCACAGCCAAGAGCAGCAGCAAGACTGCCCTGGGAGATGATGGGCACTGGGAAGGAGCAACAGCCTCTTCCAGCACAATTTTCTGGACTCCCTTCTGTGGGAAGGCTGTGCAAACCCCAGACTGGGTCTTCTCTCTGCCCTCATGGCACAGGGCTGCAGGGGGTTGGGAAGCTGTGGCAGATCAAGGTGCATGGACAGGTTTTCATGGAATGGCTTCTCTGTGGTGAGGACTTCAGAGTCCTTCCCTTCCACAGGATCTGATGGAGGAAAAGCATCCCTGGGAGGGACCAAATTCTGCCAACAGGCTCCACAGGAGTGGTTTGCTGTGGCCAAGACAGAGCAGGAGCCTAAAGCTGAGTTTGGGGGTGCTGCCAGCTGCCCCCAAGGAGGAGCTGGATCTCCATGCCATTGAACGTGCTCTGAGGAGCTCACAGCTGGAACACGCCGTCCTAGAAAACGGCGCACGTTAGTCCCAGAGTCTCCAAGGCTTCACTCCTGTGTAGTGACATCCAGTCACAGTAAAGTGGGACAGGAGAGACCTGGTGACAGCTCTGACGTGGTGCCAGCTCGGCTGGGAGGAAATGACGGGTCTGCCAGCTCCTGTTTGCCTGCTGGTCTGAGCCTGATGTGGGTTTCCCCCATGGACTTGGGAAAACATGGAGGGGAAACCAAGGTAGAGAGAATGAAGGCCAGGCTCTCAAGCTCGGCCAAATAGTTTATTTTTCTATGCTTAAAATTTTTTCAGATCCTAATTAAGGACCAATTAAGTGATTAGTGTCACTGTGTCTTAATTAAGGTTAAATAGGCTGTGACTGTTGCTAATGGGGGGCCATGATGGTCTTCTAAAGTGACCTGTGTCACCTCCAACCTGTTTGGGGTGGAGCCACGGTGCTGGGAGGAATAATCTGCCTGAGATGGGATGTTCATCTGTCACACAACTGCCACTTGGTGTGGGAGGGGACTCTTGGATTAAAACCATACCTGGCAATAATGACACGTTGCTTTGCACTTGGTTTGAGCAGCCCAGGGGATGCAGTGAAATCCGGGACTCCCAGCCCATGGAACTCCCTGTGGAGTCCCTCAGGAACAAATCTCCCAGACTTGCTCTGCTCCACATGTCCTGCTCTTGTTCTGCAAACCACTAGGATGCATTTCAGCTGGGGTAAAACTATACAGCCCTAGCACTTCTTATCATTAAAGGACTGTTTGAGTTTTGTGAATTTGAGGGAAACTGAAACAGCCCTTCTGCTATTTTTGTGAACAGGACTGTTCATTCCATCACTTTGAGCCCAGCTGACACCAAGAATGCAGTGCTGGTGTTTTGGTTTGCCCCAGGAAGTGGCTGGACACAGGACACACAGCTGCCTGCTCTGTGCTCATGCCACTGCAGACCCCATAAATCTATATATTTTAATTACCATAAGCAATGCCTTCAGGGAATGCAGCTAACACTTTTCCTTCTAAAACTACATTTTCTGCTCTTTGTGTGGTTCCAAGGATTTTCCCATGGGATGGTTTTCCACGGGAGGGAAAGCCTATGATGGGCAACTAATGTATTGTTAAGAGCTTGCTGCGATGCCCAGCTGATTTCCCGTTGCCCTTCTGAACAAAGTGGCCTTTGCTTGCTTGATCTTCAGAGATATCCCATGCAGGGATGCTGATGAGTGTTTTGGTAAAAGACAGTGCTCAAATAAGTTGTGAAAACAGAGGGTCTGGAGGCCTGAGAGGGCCCTGCCACAGCAGAGCAGAGCTGCAGCTCTCCTGATCCCCACTTTCACCCGGATACATGGAGGCTCCTTAGGCTTTAAGCTGCTACGAGATGAGGAACCCATTTCAAAGCCAATTGTATCCTCTTACACAAACACCAATGCTGGGAACTGCAAGGGATCATGGAGGACTGAGGGTGACCAACTGAGGGAAGCATTGAGCTGGGACAGGGACCTGCAGGGACAAGGGGCTGGAGGGACCTGGAGTGGCAGTGTCTGTTGCAAGGGACCTCCCTGGAAGCAGTCCTGTGAGATATGCTGGGAGATTTTGGATGGAATTCAAGAATAGCATGCGTGGAAGTGTTAAAAAGGCATGTGGATGTGGCACTTGGAGATATGGTTTAGTGGTGAACATGGTGGTGCTGGGTTACCAGTTGGACTTGATGTCTTTTCCAGCCTTAATGATTCTACGATTCTGTCTCCTAGCAGGCAAGAGACCTCTCCTAAACTCAAGTTCAGTGGGGAAATAATCCGCAAAATAGGTGTCCAAAGGGATTGAAGGGCTCCAATCCAGCCTCCCATCCATAGGTGCCTGGTGCAAGGTGCAGCATCAGCTGTATTTCAGGAGAAACTCACGTGAAAACATTCACATTGCCTGCCACAGTTATAGTGCTTGTGCAAAGCCATTTGTACAGCCTGAGGATTTGGTCTGATAAGTCAGGGGAGACTTTGGGCATGGAGTAACAGCAAGTTCTGACCTGGGTGGAGCATTTTCCTGGGCTCTGGGATCAGCTGGAAGCTGCCAGGTGGGCTGGAAGTGTTTTGAGGTGTGGGGTGGTGATGGTGCTGTTGCCTGGGACACCTTCTCTCCCCTGCAGGGGTGGGAGAAGGTTTGCAGATAGCTGTGTCTGAGGCCTGCATGCCTCCTTTCTGCTCACCAGCAGCAGCTTTAACACCCAAGCTGGGGCAGGGCTGCAGGACCCCAAGTGGGAAGGCAAAGCGCTTGGCTCCAGCACCCTGACAGGAGGTAAACCCAGAGCCTTAGCAGACTGACACCCTTTGGAGGCACAGCCCCTCACCAGTGCCTCTTGTAGGGCGTCTGCTGAGTCTTGGATTGAAAGGTCTCAGCTCTCTGGAACTGCTTGGACTGATTCTGCTGCCACATTCCAGCCCTGTGCTGGAGGATGGGCTCCATGCTCCCTCGTTCCCCTGGCTGCTGGCAGTGCCCCCGGCCAGCGTTGCCCTGCTCTGGCTGCCCAGGCCGTGCTGGGCTGGACGTGGCAGCCAGCCCTGCCCTCTGCCTGCCCAGAGCTGCCAGACACGGAGCAGATGGTTCCATCCACACCCAGACACGGCCCCGTCTCGGGGCTGACATGGGACACAGGAGGGATGTGTGATGTGTGAGCAGCTCCAGTTCCCTCTGCTGCTGCCTGCCTTCCCACCGCTGTGCTGCAGCCCCTTCAGGCTCCTGGGATAAAGTCAGGGGGAAACCTGTGGGATGGCTGAGCAAACGGAGCCCCTTGAGCCCAGTCCAGGCCCGTGGAGGCCCGGCAGGGGCAGGGGAAGGAGGACTCAGTGTGGTGTTTAGCAGGGACTCTGTTTGCAGGGGTTGCTGGTCACACACTGCTCCCGAGGGAGGCTGCAATCTGTGTCATCTCGCAGCGGGCTCCCTTAAATCTCGGCCTGATTAAGCAATGGCAATATGGGCCTGATATGAAAGAGCCTTCCCTGAAAAGGGCCGATTGTGTGTGCAGAAATAGCCTGTTTAATTGTTCGCAGGGCCCTGCAGTCGCAGGCACACCAAGCCATGGATCCTGCCTTCAGCTGAGCAGGAATCTGGAGATGAATCGCGTCCATCAGTGCTGGTTTGGGTACAGACCGACCCTGCTGGCCATGCACCTGAGAAAGCTGTGTTTCAACACTCAGAGTTTTGTTTTCAACCTCAAGATGTCTGAGGGATTTTGGGAATATCCACTCAGCTTTTGACCTTTTGTTTGTCCTTGAAAAAGCAGTGTGTGGCTTTCCACGCTGAGGCTATCGACTCACACATCTGTGGGGCACAGGGGGTGCTGGGCCTTGCAGGGGGACACTGCAGGAGGAAGGGGAGCTGGTGTTGATAGGTCTTGGGAACAGTTCCTCCTGGATTCCTGTGCTAGATTTTAGACCCACTTGTGAACGTGGCCAGTGGTTTTCCATCGACACATTTGCCGAGAGCTGTGTCAGAGCAGGTCTGGAAAGAGTTTGATACTGAGACATCTGATGAAAAACTGCTGTGTGTAGTTACGTCAGAGTTATTTATTCATTGCATAGAGATAAAAGCTTTTTTGATGGAGTGCAGTCATCTTAGCTTGTGGCTGTTGTTTTTCTTAGTTTCTTGTGTATTTTAGGAATCTAATTAATTATAGGGAGTGATTGATGCTCAGAAAAAAAATACATTTCAAGCTGAGCTGCAGTTTCCTTCATGATTTCTTTGACTTCATACTCAGAAAGCAGTGAGCCAGGACCTACCTTGGTAGCAGGTCTTCAGAATTCAACAGGCAAGAATAAAATATTGTCAATTGCAAGCTGAGCAAGAGAGGGAGCAAAGCCGTGGGGGAGTGCAGGTGTATCCAGAGGGAGCTCAGCAATGCCTCAGGACATGTCAGAGGGGGTTGTTTGAGCCCCTCTTAGCTTTACTCTTGCCTCACTGAGGAGCATTGCCCTGAAGTGCTCGGGCATGTAGGTCTGAGGAGCCCTCAGTGTCCATGGAGGGGTCTAATTTGAGACCCCAAACTCATTTTGATGCAGGGACAAGGATCTGCTGTCTGCCAGGGGGCAAGCTCCTTCTCCTTTTGAGTTATGTTGGGCTCACCTGCTTCATTCCCCTAGACCCTTAAAGCATCTCTAGAGCCAGATGGACAATTTTGACACCTTTTTTGGGATTTAGATGATGATGTGTCATGCTGAGGGACCCTGCATGCCATGCAGATACCAGCTGTCACATTCAGGCATGGTGGCCCAGCCCTCTGGGCTTTTGCTGAGCTTGCAGCCCTGGAGGCCAGCTGGGCTACCTGGCCTGGAGGTGCTGCAAAGCCACTCTGGCCTCATACTTCTCTTGATTCCTTCTGCCCTGGAGACAGGCTGTGCACAGCAGGGCTCGACTGCTGTGACCATTTGGGCTGCTCAGAATCTGGTGTGTCTCACAATCCCTGGGCATTTTCGGACCTGATAATCCCACCCCAAACACACCTTGCTGACAGTGTAAGCCCTGTTATGGTCGTGTCTTCCCAGTCTCCTCCATCCTTCCCCACACATCCTGACCATCCCTGCCTGCACCGAGCCCACCTGCCCTCCCTGCCTGCCCAAATCTCTCTGCAGCTCATCACCAACCAGCATCTCCTGACAGATTGGCAAAATCTTCAAAATGAAAATATCCTCTACCACATTTTTCAGTTTTGCCACCAAATTCTGACAGAGCCAAGAGCCTGGAGCTGCTTCTGCTGCCCTGTGTGTGCTCAGTGACCTGGAGGGGACCTTGCCAAGTGTCTCCTTGGCAGCTCCCAAGCTGTTCATTCTCTCATGTAAGTGCTCTTACAAGAAAAACCTGGTCCTGAGCAGCTGGAAGAGTTCAGCTGTGAGATTGATGTCTGCCCCCATCTCTTGTCTTTCTTTCAGACTGTGCTGCTCTGGGAGGAGAGGGCAGCTCTTGGAGGACACTAGTCCTGAGGGAGCCTGTTGAATAAGCACAGCTCCAATGGACAATGGAATTGGACAGCCCCAATCCCAAATCCTCCTATTTTTAAAACATGCAGCAGGCTGGCAGCTGGGATGTGTGAGAGGGAGGAGGTGAGTTCATGGGAGGAGGACAGCCAGCAGCTCAAGGACCTAGGAACCAGCTGGTGTTTCCTTGGGACCCTGTGGGGTTTTGCTGTAGGTGAGAAGGAGCTGCCCCAGGGAGCAGGGGCTCAGGGCACAGTGAGCCCATGAATCTGTGGGGTTGTCATTTGCCTTTCTGGACCATACCTGAGCTGCTCATCTGGTGTCTCAGCTTTGCACTGGGTTCATGTTTGGAAAGATGTGCCCAACCTGATTGCTTGCCGAGGCCCTGGACTGTACCAATAGCCTTAATGTCAGGTTTTGGTAGCCCCTTCCTTCCTATTTCTCTAAACTCGGTGCCAACCTCTTTTGCGTTTATTTCCTCTCCCCATTTCTAGACTTGTCTCATGTATCACTGCCTAGCTGAGATCACCACCATGATGGGCCTTTGCCTTGATTTCAGGGTGGAAATAGAACATCCAGCATCTGATTTAATTTTTGCAGGGATTTGAGTTCCCTGGGAAAACTCCCTGGAGAGATGCTCAGCTTAATCATGATTAAGGCCAACAAAAATCTGGTGGCTGATCCTCTGAGAAAAGAGGGGCTGTGCTTGATCAATAGGTGAACCTGGGGCATCTGCTGGAAACTGAGAGGTTTTGGGGGCCTTACTTGGTCTGCTTTCACCACCTGGGCTGTCCTACACTGGGAGACCTGCTGGGAATGCCAGTGTTCATGGGGGTGCTTCCATCTGCAGAAGGCTCCATCTATTCCACAAGGTGTCATGGTTTTCTCTTTAATATCCCAGGGATTGTTTTCAGGCTGGGGATGTGTGTAGAAGGAAGAGCCCGAGGATGCAGATGGAGTGGAAGAAAATCTAAGTGATTAAACGGCTGTAAATGAGGGGAGATATGGCTTAAGAGATTGATGGCCGCCCGCTGGGTGGAGAGATGGAAGCAAAGATTGGATTCACGTGCGGCAGGATTGCAAATCTGCCCCCGCCCTTCCCATGTTAAATTGCATTTGTTACTGGTTTTTAGCCTCCCTCTGGGTAAACTTCCAGAGAGCTCTGTACAACACCTTTATGGCCACATCTCCTCGCAGACCCTCTGGTCTGTTTTGGGAAGAAAGGCTGTAGAATAAACCTCGTGCAGCCACACAAGTGTTTTTGTGCTGGTGTTTCCTTTGGCTGATGTGAGTGCGAAGTGTTCTGGAATGTGCATGACTGCCTGCCTCAGTTAATGTGCACAGGGGAGGGAAAGTTGCAGGTAAAAAATGCACTGAGCATCGGATGCAGATGCAACACTTTTGACTTCCTTACAAGAGTGGCTTCAGTGGTTTCTGGAGGCTCCTGCAGAGCTGTGGGTCTCCGACCAGCTCTCTGCGCTCACCCCGCGCAGGGTGAACACCCAGTGACTCGACAGGACTGGACTTGATGTGATTAACGAGCTGTACCTGGAGTAAATTCCTCTGTCCCTGCCTTGGTGGTGCTTTACGCAATCTCCAGGGATGAGCGAGCGTGGGAGGGGAGCTGGCAGGACGTGCCGGGCTGCTGCAGGGATCTCTGGGGATGGATGGGGGCTGCTGGGGGCAGGGCGCTGGGGGCAGAGGCTGGCCGGGCTGGGACGGTCTGCGCCCCGACAGCACCCGGGGATGGGGGACAAGTGACCCCCGAGCTCTCGCTGTCCCCCGCTAGGTGGCACTGGGAGCCCTGCGATGGTGTCCCCGTCCCCCAGCACAGCCTGGCCGGCCCCAGCCCCTCTCCAGGAGCAGAGCACAGAGGGATCCCTGCGCTGCGCTCCATCCCGTTCCCCCGGGAGCCGAGTGTCAGCTGGGAGCTGGGGTGACACAGTGCCAGTCATCCCAGGAACGAGGGATTCACACGTGTCCTGTGCTTCACATGCTGGCCTGGCCACCCCGGGAGTCACTGCAGGACGTGTGTCTCCCGCGGAACCGGTGCCCTCAAGAACCTGGTGGGAGTCAGAGCCTGGCATGTGCAAGAGCCAGGGCATCACTGGGAGCTGGGGAGTGCCACAGGGGGAGCCACGGCACTGCTCATCTCCTGCTGGGAGCCACTGCATCCCAGCGTCCTGCTGGGATTTGGAGTGTCATCCCCAGTGTCCTGCTGGGATTTGGAGTGTCATCCCCGGTGTGCTGCTGGGTGCTAGGGTGTCCCTGACAGGTCTTGTCCTGCTGGGAGCTGGTGCATTCCCTGTGTCCTGATGGATCACCATGCACCCTCTGCTCTGCCTTGCTGGGGTCGGTGCCTTTCGCACATGTTCTGCTGGCAGGTGGGATGTCACACGCTGGCTGTGCCCTGCTGGGAGCTGGGGTGTCACTGAGAGCCTTGGCACTGTGTGTATCCTGCTGGGAATCTCTCGTGTTTTACTGGGAGCAGGTGCACGTTATGGGGCTCAGCCCCACTGGGAGCTGGGGTCAGTTCATCACATCACCCCATGGACAGCCGGGGCTGGGAGCTGGTCCATGCCACACCAGCCCTGTCTGGCTGGGAGTCAGCATGTCACATGCTGGCCCTGGCACATTGTCCCCTCCTCTCTGTCACACAGAGCCCATTCCCCCTCCTGCCACCCAGCCCAGCAGCTCTCCAGCTCCCAGGACAAGGATCAGGGACACCTGAGCACAGCTTGCTCTGCTGCAGGTCCCTGTCTGCAGCGGGCACCGGGATGTCGTGGCACTGTTATTTTAATTAATTTATTTTAAATATCATCTGTAGTGCTGAGAATGAAATGGCATTAAATGAGCACTTCCCACATCCCCACCATCCTCTGCCACCATTCCCAGAAGCAGCATCAGGATTTCAGATCTCTCCATGCCTGTCCCAGTGCTGGTCTCTCTCCCACCCACCCAGGATGTCCTGTCTCTGGATCCTGCCCTGACAGCTTTGCTGGCTCGGCACTTCGGCTGCATCCTGCTGTGCCCGGGGCTTCCCCAGCCTCGGGGGATCCTCTTTGTCTCACCCTGGGCCCAGCACTGCCTGCAGTGTGGGTGGGAAGGGAGGGTGAGTGTTTTACTGTGGGCAGGGAAGGCTGAGTGCTTCAGGTTGGTGTTTGCAAGGCTGTGACCTCGGGCTGATGAGAGGGGCTGGCAGGATTGCAGGCAGCTCGGTGAGCTGCATTTGTGTGCTCCAGGCAGCTCTGCAAGGGGCTGCCAGGCGTTGCTCTGCCACACGTGGCTAAGCTTCTGGGCCAGGGGAGTCTGGTACCTTGGCAGGTTATTTGTTTGCAGTGGGAGAGACAGGTGAAGCAGGGATCTGGGTCCTCAGCACTGACAGCTGCTGGGTGACTGCCCACAGTGGGATGGGGGCAGAATTGAAGGTAAAAGTGTGGTAACTTGAGGGCTGGGATAAAGGCTGTAGTAGTGAAAGCAAAAGCCACGCATGAGAGCAAAGCAAAGTAAGGAATTCATTCACTGCTTCCCATTGCTGGCAGGTGTTCAGCCATCCCCGGGAGGGCAGGGCTCCATCACACCTAACAGTGCCTTAGGAATACAAATGCTGTAACTGTGAACATCACCCTCTTCCTTCTTCTTCACCCTGCTTCATATGCTGAGAGTGATGCTCTATGCTTTGGGATATCCCTTGTGCCAGTTGGGATTGCCTGACCTGGCTGTGTCCTCTCCCAAGCTCCTGTGCACCCTCAGCCTGCTCAGTGCGCGAGAAATGCCTCGACACTGTCAGCACTGCTCAGCATTATCTATCCAAAACACCCCAGCACAGAACTGTTTCCAGCACAAACCCAAAGCACAGCCCCATAATAACTATGGTGGAGAAAATTAACTCTACCCCAGCCAAAACCAGCACACTGGGGAACATCAAGAAATAAATGACCTCCCTCCTCTGACCCCTCCAGATGTCAGATGTGAAGTGGTTGCAGTCTCTCTGTTCAGCTGGAGCCCTGGATATTCACCTGTGTCACCTGATGGCCTAGACTGAATAGAAAAATGTTGATTATGTTAACTTCAACATTCTTTCTGTTGTTTCTTTGCCCAGTTAATTAGATTTTTCCCCATGAAGCTGTACTATCCATTTTTGTTTCTAGCTTACACTGACCAGACCTGAGTGTAACAATCTTCTGCTGTCCCTGGAATGAATTCAGGAGCTGGAATGCTGCTTTGAGCTCAGTTTTCTGTTGCATAGCTGTTTCCAGTTCTCCAGTGTGCTTTTATTTGCTCAACGAGCACCAGTTGCAGAGTGCACACGTGATGACCTCGCTCAGGTGACCGCAGCCTGCCCGGTGCTTTTACCTTGAGGTCACTCTCAGCTCAGACTAGATTTTCAGTGGTGCCTGGTGAAGCTCTGCAGATCCTATTAGCAGCCTCTTGAGCTTGGTGAGACCTGTGTGTGCAGAGCAGCAGCCTCTGAGAGAGCAGCTCAGGTAGGTTCTGATGTGCCTGAGGCAGGAGAGGAAGACTAAGGTGACAGAGAGTGGGTGCTCTGTGAAAATGCTGCCTGCTGTGCCTAAAACCAGCTCTTGGAGGGATGTTGCAAGTCACGGCCAGGCTGCTTCAACGTGCTCAGGTTGTCACTAGAGGGAGCAGCATGTGATTTTTAATTTTTTTTCCCTAAATCTTGAAAAAATGACAGGATGCAGACACTGAGCTGGTGGAGCAGTTTGGCAGGAGGGATGCTGCAGTACCTTTGGATTAAAAACATATATGTTTCTGTAATGCAAGGGGATCTCCTGTGCCACTCAGCCAAAGGGGTCTGGGGGGAGAGGCAGGAGAGAAACACTTCAAAAAGCTCAGTTTGGTAAGTGGGAATGACTTCCTGACTCTCCTTTTGGCTCTTGGGAGTGCCAAGTTTTGAAGGTGGACAGGGCCCTGCCAAGTGCAGGCACTGTGTGCTCTGCAGGGGAGAGGGCTGGAGTGGCAGGGATGTGGGATGTAGTTGGCTGTGCTGCTCCTGTGAATTAACTGGGTTTGCTGAGGGGCCTGATGTGATGCAAGCAGCTGCTGGAGTTCTTCACCAGCTCTCTGTTCCCAGATCCTGGTAGCACTGCAGGGCTGAGCAGGGCCAGGCTGTGTCTCTGTGCCCATCAGAGGTACCCCCCAGGCCCAGGGTCTAAACACAAGATGAGGAGCAAGGGATTAAGAGACAAAGCAAGGAAACAAAGAGCCCATAATGGTATCCTGCCTTGCCTTGAATTGGACAATTCCCCTATGAGTAGTTGGTGGGCAGTGGATTGCTCAGTGGGTGGAAAGGGGTCTGGAGTCAGTCCTGTGGACTCCATTCCCTCATTTGGGAAATGATGTTGTGAACATCTGGCTCACACATGGAGCGTGACACTTGGCTCACAGAGGCACATAAATGCTTTCAGATCCTTGAATGGCTGTTGCTGAAATGCGAAGGATCATCGCTAATGAAGTCTGCAATAACACTGACGGAGTGCCTGTGTTTGCTGCAATTTGTAACCATGTTCTAACACTTGCTAACGAATGCTATTGTGGCTTGCAGTGCCACCAAGGAACACTTGAGGATAAACATGGTTGTTCCTGGTTTGTGCTGCTGTTTGTCACTGCAGGTGTTGAAACGTGTCATGTTGTGCAGCAGGGCTTTAAATGGGTGAGCACGGTGAGAGGGGAGACTCGGCTACCGTGGCTTCCTTTGTGGTTTTTCCATCTGCTCCACTCACACAGCACACACAGGCAAATGCCCTCACTGCCTGGTAGAAGTAGAGTGGTGGGGAGCTGAATATCCATGTGACATCAGGAAAATCCAGCTGGTGGGCTGGAGGTTTGTTTTAGACAACACGGCTTGGAGTAGTGACACTCTCAGGCACGTGCTGTGATTGTTGGGGCTGTCCTGGGCAGGATCAGGAGCTGAACTTGCTAATCCTTGTGGGTCCCTCCCGATGCAGGATGTTCCATGATTGTGTGAATGCAGCTACTCTGCTTCAAGAGACCTAGGTGAGGACATGAAGAAGCAGCAAATGTGCAAAGTCAAAGGCATAGAGCTGAGATTAATGAAAGGCTGCATGGATGAGCAGTTTGTAGCTGAACTAGACACATAAAGGAAGCAGACAAGAGGTGGAAGCAGAGGCAGGTGATCTAGAAGGAGAACAGAGCTGCTGTCTGATTTTGCAGGGATCAGATGACCTGGAGTTGAATCTGGTGAGGAGAGTGAAGGGTGACAGAGATGATTCTGCAAGTACTTAAATGGCAAAGGGTAGAGTGGGCTCAGTGTGAGCCTGCTGCTGAACAATGCAGGGACCTGGTGACCGCAGATGTGGAAAAGCTGAGCTACTTGGTGCCTTTCTGCTTTTGTTAAGATCAGACTTCAGCAATCACAAACCCCCCAAGTCCAGGGGAAGAGTCTGGAGCAAGGAGGACTAATCCTCAGGCTCTTAAGCAAACTGGACTCCTGAGTGTTTAGAAGACCTCTCTTATGAGAAAGGCTGAGAAGCTGGGGCTGCTCAGCTTGGGGGAGAGAAGGCTCAGGGGCACTCCATCTCTATTATGAATATCTGATGGGAGAAACGAAGAGGAGGGAGTTGGACTCTTCTCAGCAGTGTCCAGTGGCAGGACCAGAGGCAATGGGCACACAGGAGGTTCCATCTGAACAGAATGAAAGCCTTTTCTATTGTGAGAGTGATCAAACTCTGGCAGAGAGGATGTGGAGTCTCCATCTGCAGTTATTTAAAACCCATGGGGTCTCCTGCCCCTCCTCTGCTGTGTCCATCAGTGGACATGGATCCTGTGCAGGCTGTGACCCACAATTCCTTCTGGACCCTTCTCTGCCCATGGGGATGACTGCCCTGACTTGTTTCTTATTTCTTTTCCTGACTGCATCTCCCAAGTCCTTGAGATTGGTCTGAATCCAGCGCCTGTCCTGTGATATCCTGGCAGCTTCTTCTGTGCTGGCATCATCTGTGTGGTGAACCAGGCTGCCTCCTTGTCTGTTATCTGGCTGTGAGGGGAAAGGCCAGTTAGGATTGACCCAAACTTCATCCTGTGATCCCTCACTTCCATCGGACACCAAGCCATTTATGTCTGCTCTTCGTACATGTCTTTTCTAGACGTTTTCCCATCACATGGATCCCTTAACTACCCTAGGAGACTGTCACCAAACAAATGTCAACAGTCTTACTAACATCAAGAAGTGATAAATGTTGTTTTTCTTCATCTACAAAGTTCTTTTGCCTGGCTGTCCAGCGAGCTGGGTTGTCTGAAGGAGTTGTGTTTGTTCCTGCACCCTTCCTAGCGTGCATCTCATGCTTATGGTAATGAAAGCTGGTCTAATGGCTCTGTATAGGCCCAGATTTTATTTCCTTCCATCCTCTTCCTATTTTCCACTTCATTTGCCCTCTCTGTGGCCTTCTAAGCCTACTTGGTTGTCTCTGGAGCCCAAAATTCAGAAACTTGCATCAGTGCCTTGAGACAGGCTTGTCAGGCACATCTCACTGGAAACCCTTCCCACAGAAGAGCACTCCTTACTCTGCTCTTGCTGTATCTGAGGGTTAAATCTCTTCTTCTTGTAGACACTAATAAATAGCTGTGCTGCACCAGCTGCTGCTGTTGTCCCACAGTGGTCTTTGTGACCTTTTCCATGTATCCAAGACAGCTGATCTGAGCTTTCCAGCTCTGACAGGAAGACTTTTCATGTCTTTCTCTCTCACCTGATGGACCAGTTTTCCACCCTCACTGTTCCTCCAGAGCTCAGTGTCTTGCTGTTTCAGTTTTGTCCTTTTGTGCTGCTGAGATTGCTTTTAGCTGTTGGTGGTTGTAACCCAGCCTGGTGTTGACTCCTCCTTCTGCACTCCACAAGCATCTCATGGTTCAGCCCATTGGTCCCTTCCTTTCCCTCCTGCCTTGCCCTGGCAGTCAGAGAGTTTGTTCAAGGCCCTGTTTGTCACCAAACTAGCAGATCTGTCGCTGCTCTTTGTTCCTGTAGTTCAGCCTTCCAAGACATTCGTAACAAAGCTCAGGGCTTATGGCGGTTTGCCTTTCTGAAACCAGCATTTTAACTTTCCTGGTGCCCCTCTGAAGGCTCCCCAGTCCTTTTGGCTCAGTCAGCCTCACCCATGTTGCCTCTCATGTTTGTGTTCCCCCCAGTCCTCCACACTGAGTCACTGCTGAGCGTGGGTCTGCAGTGTTCCTGTCCCAGCAGATCCTCCTCAGCGTGTTCCAGATTGTCCTTTTGTCCCCAGAGCTGCTTCTCTGCACTGCTGGGGCTTTCTGTAGCTCTGAGTTTTCTGTTCTCCCTGCAGCCCCTGCCCATGTGCTCACAGCACACAAACAGCGTCCCTTGTTCCTCCAGAACAGGCTGATGCTTTCCTGGGTTCAGTCTGAGTTCTCCCAGACAATCTGTTGCCCCTCATAAATCATAATTCTGATCACTTATAAAGCTCTCCTGTTTATTTTTAGCTGGCATCTCCAGGGCATGTGGCGAAGTGATGCAAGGTTTCTTCTGCTCCTTCTGTGGCAAGTGGGACTCCTCCATCAGCCTTTTCCTGTTGTCTGGACCTGTTGAACTACAGCCACAGCCACCTGTGCAAAATCCTTAGGCTGTTTTTTCGCAAGAAAACCCTTCAATTTTATTTATTTATTTATTTATTTATTTAGGGATCCCATTATCCCTTGTATGAGGAATGCTTGACAGTTCTCCCCTTCCATGTTTACCCTGTGGAATGCAGTGGCTGCTGTGGAGCTGACACACATCACTCCACCAAACCATGGTCCTTCCAATGTGCTGACCACATGACCTGCAGGATATTCAAGCTCCCTGTGTGTATCTTCTCAGGGCCCAAGAGGATGCTGACAGCTGGCTTGTGGCACTGAGAACTGCTCAGGGTCCCTCTAACTGAGCTGGGGGATTGCTGGACACTTGACATGAAGATGTCTGGATCATGTGGCACAATCATGGACCCTGGCTGGCACGGGAGGGCTGTGGTGAAACCCTTTATCCAAGAAATCCATTCAAAGATAACTGTTTGTTTGTTTTTTTTTTTTTCTTTTTCTGGTATTGGTGCTCTTGTTTTTCATTCAGTGCTGTGGATATGAGGCTGAAGTGATGCTCAGCTCTGTGGGATTAGCAAAGACACGAGCTGCTGTGCTGGTGTTAGTGGATCAGAAAGGCTGCTCTATTGTGTGTGGAGGGAGTAGAGAGAATAAAAATCCCTCTTTTTCTCCTGTATTTTCTCTTTGAAAACCTGCTGGGCCAGGCTGGGATACACTGTGAGAGGATATCCAGACCAGCATCCTAGAGAGTGGTGATTACAGGGCATCTAGTAATTCTCATCTTGGATACAGTGGAGACTGGAATATTGCTGGGGACCCTTGTGCTACCAGGATGTTTCTACGTGCAGTTCTTGTGTGCCAGCAACTGGATTTAGAAGTCCAGTCTCTGTCACCATAGCAAAAGCCTCACAGGAGATGGAACTGCCTGTCCCAGGGATGTCCATCTTCGTGCCACTGCCTTGTTTTGCCAGGATTTCCTTCCTCTGAAGTCATTCCTCCCTTGAAGCAGAACTCATCTACTTGCTCTGAGTTTCCTCTTATTTCATGAGCACTCTATATATTCTCCTTCCAGGATGCCAAGCAAATTAAAAGTATGCCCATTTAGCTTGCTAGGATGACTTGATCCAATAGATTTCCTCTTGTTCCATTAGACCATTTCACCCCTGCCCTTTTCCTTTTCCTTGATTGAAAGCTTCTGAACCCTTCTTGCAGTTTTCAGCCCATCACTTGCTTTGTCTCTGTGTGGCATCCTGTTCTCTGTGAAGGTGCTAAGCACTAGGAATGCCATCCCTCAGACCCACAGACTCCAGGCTGGTGAATCTGACCCCGACCTGATTCCAAATAAAGAGAATTTCTGCCCTTTTATTGGTTGCTCTCCCTCTAAGGGACTCAGTTACTTTCAGTGCCACTTTGGCTGCACACATCACAAAGTTCCTGGGTATGAGACCATCTAATAATGACAATAAATGTGTAAAAGAGGACTGGTATTTTAGTGTAGGTGTAGGTGATGAACTTTTGCTTGGCTTTTAAGGTGGTGGGAGATGTGGCTTGTGTTCCACCACAAGCCATGGAAGTCTAGAGGAATCACTGCCTGGGGCCAGGGAGGAGGATGAAGCTGCAGAGGAGATTCTGTGATGAAAAGAGACCTCTGGGCTGTAATGCCCAGGCTGGGAGAGAGATAGAACAGGCCCTTCCCAGCATCTCCACAGCTCCTCACTGCACACTGCAGGGCTGATGCTCTGTGCAGCATGAGCTGGAGGGGTTAACACCCTACCCTGAGCTGCTCCGAAGCAGTGTGAGTGAGAATGCAGCTCTCCTGACATCCCTAACCATAGACCTGAGATCAGGGCACCTTCCCTTCAGTCAGACCTAGGGATTGCTGGTACCAGCCACAGGTTATAAACTAATTCTGGCAGTTGGCCATAAAACTGCTCCTTCCCGTGAGACACGGAGGCGTCTGGTGTCAGCCTGACACAAACCATTTGACCAGGGAAAGGCCTCTCTCCTGGTGGGATTGCAGAAGGGCTGATGCTCTTAGTGAAGCTAGAAGTGTAGAGAGAGGGGCTCATAACCCTGCACTAATAAATATTAAATGCCTGTTATCAGGCCTGGCGTTTGCTTTGTGGCTCCAGCTTTTTTTGCCTGCTTTGGAGGTTATCCACTGAAGGCAACAGGTTTATCAGCAAGTTCAAGCATGTTTGGACTGCAAGGTCTCTCCTGGTGTCTGGCACGTGAAATTATCCTAATCTGCCTTTACTATCCCAGCCTGGGTGCCATGACACACAATCTCTGCCCTGCACCTCTGGTTTGGGTTACTGCAGCTCACAAAGGGCTTTAATCCTCTCTCCATCTCTAAACACCACACTGTGCTCAGTCCCCCATCACTGCAGGGTGCCTGAGCCTGGGGCTCACATGGCAGCAGAGACTGTTCTGGGGAGCAGTGGGGGCTGTGCTTTCAGGGTGAATGGCAGCCCAGAGATGATCGTGGTGATGTTTCATCCCTGTGCTGCCCATGCTGCCCCAGTGCTGGTGACAGAGATGTGTGGAGCTGTGACCCTCCAGCCTGAAGGCTCCTTCCCCAGCAGGGTGGGATGGGGGTCAGCAAGGGCCCCAGGGATGTGGGGGATCTCCATCATGGGGGTGCAGGAGGTGCAACAAGGCTGCTGCAACGTGAGGAATCTGAAATTCAGTGAGCAGTTGTAGAATCCTCTCTGGAACAGCCTCTCCTGATCCCTGAATCACCGTGAGCTTGTGGATAACAACAGGAGGTTTGCCAGAATAGAAAATGAAGGATCAGGCTCCTTCTGACCCCTTGGCTCTGAGATGATGAGCAGCACCCTGCTCAGGCAGTTCATTTACCTGTCTGCTCCCAGGGAATGCAGCTTCACTTTCCATTTCCAAAGCAGGGACTGAGACCAGAGTGGTGGTGGCTGTTGGTCTTCATCATTTCAATAGCTTTAAAAAGGAAACCAGAGGGGAAAGATCGTATTTTTGATGAAGTTTTGTTATTTGGGTTTAGGATTTTTTTCCCCCCTGGTTTACTGGCACAAGAAGGCAAAACAAACCAGTCTGGAGAGAGGCAAGGTGGCTTTTTAAAACCCAAACAAAATCACAGAACCCCACCAAAGCTAACAGGTCACTGGTGCAGCTTCCTGTCTGAACGTGACTGTGCTTGTCTGTGGCAGGGCACCTGGGAAGGATTTTCATTGTTTCCCCTTCTACCTGCTGTCAAGGAAGATGGTATTCTTATTCCTCTCCATCTCAGGGCGTGAAGCTCTAGGAATGCTTGGGAGAGCTCTCCCCTCACTGCTAAGGCAGCAGTGGTGGTTCCCATCTCAGCCCAGAGCTGCTGAATGTGCTCCTGTTGAGAGCATCAGTGGCTCCTAGGACAGCCCCACCAGGAGCAAATGCTCCCAGATAGGGAGCCCTGGGAACAGACAGAGCCAGTTCAGAAATGACTCTGTGCTCTGCCAGAATGGTTCCGTTGGGATAATTGCTGCAGATCGTTAGAGAACAATGGGAGTGGAGAGCACAGATTAAACCATCTCCATTTCTACCGTGTGTGTTATGCACAGAGGGGAGATAACAGTGTCAGAGGGACTCTGACAGAAAATGCTTTGCAGACTGGCTGTAGGCAGCAGAATATTTGGACAGAAGTGCTCAGAGATCCAGACTGGTCTGAGCCCAGCAAAGGGCTCTTTGAAGCTGGTGAGGTGGGTAGGGGCTTCATCCTTTTCTCCCAAGGCTGGCACTTTACTGTTGCTGTTTATTCCAGGAGGTGAACAACCCAAACTTGAGTTGTTTGAAGCACTCCAGATCTGGTTTCTTGTTTGTTTGCTAGACATCCCTCCCCACCTGGTAGAACAGAGTGAGATGTCTCCAGCTGGCTGTCAAGGTGCTCTCAGTACTTGCTTTAGTCCCTTCCCACGAGCTCCTCCTCCCCAACATGATCTGGGACCTTCACTCTGTGTGTGAGGATGTGAGGAAGGATTTTGGGTTCTGTGTCTCTCCCTAGGGAAGAACCTTAACTGTGTGGAACAAAAAAGGATCTGTTTGTCTTAACAGAAAATGGCTGGACCATCATTAAGCACTTTATAGTCCTCCTGCAAGGAAGCCTGGAGTTATCTCAAGCTAAAGCATAGCTCAGCCATTAAATTACATACCAGAAACAGAGCCAAGGGCCTGCAGAACATGTTTGTATGTGCTTTGGTTGGAGGGACGTGGCACTGGTGCTCAGATATGTAGGCTGACACCTGAGTTTCACCCCTTTATACAAGACACAGCACCTGCAATGGTGTAAAATACTTTGATTGTCCTTAGTCCCCATTTCCAGGCCTGTCTTCTGTTCCTGGCTTCTCCTCATATCCCAAATGCAGCAGCTTAGAGGAGGACACACAGCTGCTTGCCTTTTGTGCTGAATCCAGTAGAGTTTGGAGTCCTGCCTGCTTGTTGGGCCTCCTGCAACATTCCCATGCCCAGCCTTCATCTTCTTGCAATGCCTCTTTAGCCTTGTCTGCTGCCCAGCACTTCCTGAGCCCGTGGTGGCATCTCCCAGGGCCACTGCTGGCAGATCCCAGTGCTCAGGTTGCCTCTTCCCATCGGATTTTCCAGGCATTCTGCAGAGACCTGTGCACAGGATGAGTCCTTGTTTGCTCTCAGAGACAAAAAGAAAACCCTGTGCATGTCCTGCCCAGCTGGGAGATGTCTCAGGGCTCTGTCTGTTGCCTCAGATGCTGAGCTGTGCCTGCTCCTCGGGTACCACATGAGAGCACAGTGAGAAGGGACAGTGATAGGAATTACTGCAGGATGTGTCCCTCCAGGCCACTCCAAAGGGCACCAGGAGTTCCAGAATCCCCCAGGGCATTACAGTGGGGGGAATCTGTACTCCTGAGGGCTGGATAAATGATTTCTGCTTTAGCTCAGCTCAGGAGTTGATTGCTCAGACCAAAAGTTGTGTCCCATACAAGCAGGCTTTGACCAATCTCTTATTCCAAGGCAAATCAGGAATCAGCTGTGAAGAGGGAATATCTGGTGATCTGGAATTCAGTATGGCATGGACAGCTGAGGCCTGGCCAGCCAGCAAGGAGCAGCACAGGGAAAACTAAACCCAGCTTTCCAGGGCCAGATTCTCTGGATTGACAAACTGACAGCAGAAAGGTCACAAACTCTTCTCCGTTGACTCCTCTGTCCATGTGGTCCTGAGATTTTTACCTGCTTTCAGTTGGCCTATGAGCACAAGAATTATGTCAGGGTAAAGGAATTGCTAGACCAGAACTGCCGCCTCATGTGAAGTTATTTAAGTGTATCTTATGATATATTTTTATGCGCTGGTAATTATCATCCATCCCCAGATTGCCCTACTTACACTTTCCTCTTGCGTCGTTACTTGTTCATGCAGGAGTGTTTTTTACCCCAGGGGGTGTCATCAAATACATTATAAAAGTAGAAAACACTGAATTGTGTTGTAGAGAACATTTTGCTTTTTTTTTAATAACTTGCTTGTATGCAATTAGTGTAAAGTACTTCATAATCAGAGGTTTCCTGGTGGAAGAGATCAAGTGGATTTGAACAGTCCCACTGTCCCAGGCAGAGGTTTCACCAGGGGAGATCACCCCAAACAGCCCCATTCTGCACAAAGCTGGCATGGTTGAAGTGCCTGGCCCTGGACAGTGCTCCCTGAACTGGGCAGAAGATACAGGTGTCAGAAGAGATGCTCCCATTGAGAACAGAACCAGAAAGATGCAGAGGACACCATGGGGGAGGAGATGGTGTGCCCTGGGCACTGCAGGTCCCCCAGGGTCCAGGAGAGGCTGTTACCTGTCCAGCAGCCCCATGGAGGCTCTCAACAGACAGATGTGGCTTGGGCAGAGATGCTTTTATACTGCAGGTCTCTGCTCTGTCAGGATGCAGGTCTGGAAACCCATTCCCCAGCCACCAGCTTGGCTGGAGAGGGTGATGGAGCATGTGGGGACCCTGCAGAGGCCAGTCCTGAGGAAAACAACACAGCTGGGAGCTGTCCCGAGGAGTGGCAGAGTGGACAATCTCATTTTGCCGCAATTCTGGGCTGACAGGGCAGTCCACACATTAATATCTCTGTCATCCGGCTGTGAGTCCAATCCAACATCTCCATGGCATTCTGTCTATTCCTGGCCTCAGCATCCCTCTGCCCATGTCTGCATGGCAGAGAGACTTTTCACAGGGGCAGGGAGTGACAGGACAAGGGGGAATGGCTTGACACTGACAGAGGGCCAGTTTGGATTAGAGACTGGGAGGAAATTCTTCCCTGTGAGGGTGGGGAGGACCTGGCACAGGCTGCACAGAGAAGCTGTGGCTGCCCCATCCTTGGAAGTGTCCAAGGCCAGGCTGGATGGGACTTGAAGCAACCTGGGACAGTGGAAGGTGTCCCTGCCCATGGCAGGGGCTGGGACTGGATGAGTTTTAAGGTCTCTTCCAATCCAAACCATTCTGGGATTCTGGGACCTCCCAGATGCCTGCACAGGGCTGCAATGGGTACACCAGCAGCTGGGAGACCGAGAAATTGTTCTGTGGGGTTGGGCACAGGTCCCTCTTTCAGTGGCTCTGTTGACTTTGAGGTGCTGTGTGGGTGGTGGGTGTGGGAAGAAAGTCACCTAGAAATTTGTCCTGGAAGGAACTGTTAATGAGCACTGGGGCCAGTGGAGCCTGGCTTGCTTCAGGGAGGTCTGATCTGGGATGAGCATTGCAATTGGTCTTCAAGAATGTTTCCCCATCAGGTGGAGAGTTGTTACAGGCTTTACTGGACAGCGGTGTCATGGTGAATAGCTGCAGCACATTCTATCTCTCTGCTCTCCCTTGGTCCTCTCCAGAATGCTCTCTATAAACTCCTTCTGCATTAGTGAATTCCATGGATTGGGTGCAGGTTTCTGGCTGAATTTGAGTCAGGAACTCAGAGATGAGAATGGGTGAGGGTGTGTCACCTCTGGGGAGAGCTCGTCACTGACAGCAGACCCTGCTGGTTTGGCACACGCAGCCTTTGCCTCCGCACCCTCCAGCAAACCCCATGCCATAGGATGAGTTGGAAAACCTCCTCTGATTGTTTTTTCTTCGTCCAGTTCAGGTGGTAACTCTGAGCCTATGCAAACCCCCAGAAATGGGAGGAGAATGTTCACCACTGGCTCTCCTGTGATGGTTTTTTTACTCATAAAAAGTGCCTGATGCACTTTGGGAGTTCTCACCTGTGGGAGGTACAGAGGGAAGAGAACAACATTCCTTGGCTTCCTATACCAGCTTAGGAGGAAAAAGATGGCAGGAGGGCACTTGCCCAGGTTTCTGACTGGGTGGGATCACTCAAGGTGTCCTAACCCACATGGGCTGGGGACATGCCAGGTCCCCACCCCACAGCACAGGGAGAGTGTGGGGAGAGTGTGAAGAGCTGCAGTGTGTGGTGGGACCACAGGCTGCTCCTCTGAGTGGGACTGGCTTGTTAGACACTCCTGTGGGCGACCTCTGAGGGCCCTTAGAAGGGGAAGGCGCGAGTGGAAAAGACAGGAGAGGTGCCAGAAGAGATTCTGGAGTAAATTGGCTGGCACAGAGGGAAGCTCATGATGTGGAGAAAGGGATGTGACTGCACTTTTCCCAGGTTTCTGGACAGTAAATGGAGTGAACTGAAGGGGGCAAGCTTAGAGCTTGACTGCACAGTGTGAAGAGAAATCAAAGTCCTGGGTGGAGAAGGGGCCTGGGAAAGAGCCTTCTAGGAAGAGGGGGAGAAACTTTCCACGGTGAGTTGTGTCGTGGATGAGAGCCAAGGTTTTGAGGAGATGTTTAACTCGTTTCCCATTTGATAATTCAAAATATTTTTTTCCAAATTGAAATTTTAGATTGTTCACATTTAAATATCCAAGGCTTGGATAATCTCTTTCCTGAGTTTTTGCAAGCACTAAGGCCTGTGTGGTTTTTATCAAATCTCTCTTTCATACCAGCACCTGGAAACTTTGCTTCTCAAATCCCTTTCTGGAGATTCCCAATCGAGTCTAGAACACCTCCAAAGAGTCCAAATGTGTAACCCTGGCTCTCCTCAGAGAGGATCTACAGCTTGGGGCTCTGGGACGTCAACAAAGGTGCTGAGGGTGGGTTCTGGGCTCGTGTTACAGGATGCTGTTGAACCAAGCAGAGCTGACATCTGGGGCAGAGCTGACTCTTTCTGTGTCTGGGCCATTGCAGGAACCTCAAGGTTACAGGGCCATGAGATGTAATCCTGCCATGCTCACTGCAGGAACAGGACCTCGTCCCTACAGCTGCTGACCTGAGGGAAAAGGATTTGCTGGTGCCTCCACTTACCACTGACTAGGCTTTTCAAGGCACCTGTTAAAGAGGGTCACTAACACCTTAAGAATTCCTTTAGTTCATAAATCTCTCTCTATAGAACCCACTAAGAGAAGGGGAAAACTACAAACAAGTAATTAAAGCTGAGGAGAGAGCTGTAAAACAGGAAAAGGTTTAAGCTAAAGGGCATGTTCTCTCCTTACCATAACAGAATTTTGTGCCACCAACCTCTAAAAGTTTAATACAGGACTCTCAAACTTCTGCAGGAGCATCTTAATGGATAAGTACAGCTGCTCATCCTGTACACACAAATACATTGAGGTATTTTTATTGGATGATTGGGAAAATCCAGTCCTAAGCCATTTGAGAGCTAGGGAGGGATCTTGCTTCTATGGTCTGTGTGTGGGTAACTGGGATGGAAGCAGTGGGACAAAATCCAGTGGGAACCTGGCAGAGGAAAGAGAGGTCTCAGCATGCCAATGACCAATGGATGCATCACAGTGCTAACGGTTGTGCCTAATGTCTCTGCACACCTGGACCACGTTCAGCAGCAAATTTGGAGAGCAGAAAATGTATCCTGGCAACTTGCTTTATTTAGCTGCAGTGTGCAAACGTGAGGCTGTTCCTGCCTTTCACTCCTCACATGTCAGCGTGACTTTGAAGTGACAGATCTCTCCGAGATATGGAAGTGTCAGCATGCCACGAGCAGCAGCCCAGAGCTCAGATGAAGCTGTGGGTGGTGATTTTTCTCAGTGTGGATTTATCTCACTGCAGAGAAACATTTCTTATCCTGTTCTACACATGCCTTTGGAACAAGAGGCTGAGCATGATGTTACGGGAAATCCCCTCACAGACCTCTCCTATGCAGGTAATATTCTCTTCTCTTTTGTTTTTAAATCTCCCATGCCAGAGGTTTTTTCTGTCTTTCAGTGTCTCCAAACAGTGCTGCTTGCAGTTATGAACACTCAGCTTTGCTACTCCAAGGTTACAAATCCTGTGCTTGGGGGTCCTTGCTAATGGAGACAAAGAGGTTTTAGCCTCGCTGCTTCAGCCAGAGGGGCAAGGGAGCAAAGAGCCAGAGCTCCCCGAGGTGCAGCTTTGGGAGGTTTCTCCCCCCAGCTGGTGCTCACCCATCCCTTGGGCTGTGCTGTGCGTGGGAGCCCCAGGCACGCTCCGCTGGCAGGGCAGGCTGGACGGGACACGCGCTCCCAGGCACAAGCTCCTGCTTGCTCCGAGGCACGGGAATGCTGCTCTGCGTGGAAATGGCCCTTCTTTGATTTTCTAGCCCTCCCCTGGTGCTGTCACAGTGGCTGCCAGCTCGTCCCGGCCGGGAGGAGGCAGCCCGGGCAGCCTGGCACCGAGCAGCGGGGCTGGCACTCGCTGTGCCAAGTGCTTTTGTCTCCACGGCTTGGGGAGGTGGTGTGATTTGTGCTCTCGGTCACTGACAGGTCTCAGCTGACAGCTCCCTCCTCCTTTTGTAGAAATTACTTGCAGAGCAGCTAGTTGAGACATGACAAAGTTTTGAAAGAGGGAATTTCTTTTCCCATACGGTTCCATGGGAAAGGTCACCGTTCCACCCCCTGTGCCACTCTGGGTGAACTAAACACACACAGCTGTGCTCAGGGAGGGAGCCTGGCACAGGCAGGGGGTGCAGGGCTGCGGACACAGGGCAGGGGGCTCAGGACAGGGCAGGGGATGCAGGCCAGGGATGGGTTTGGGCTGGCACCGGGGGCTGGGGAGGGCAGCTGGGCTGGTGCTGCTGCACATCAGGGTGGGCCTTGTGTGGCAGCCCTGGGCAGGACTCCAGCAGCACATCAGCCCTGGATGGCACTGTGCACCTCTGGAAAGGCTCCTAAATGGCACCAGGTCCATGTGGTGCCCTGGCTGTGTGCAATGAAGACTTTACCTGTACAGTATCTGAGCATCAACAAAGAGCCTTGAAGCTTCTCTCAGCTGGCTCAGCATCTCCATGAAAGCACAGCTGTTTTGAATGGTTGTAACCAAAGAAGGGAAATGGTCTCTGATGGCATTTGACCCCCGTGCCTGGCTTGTTTCCTGAGTCTGTACCTGAGCAGAAGTCTGTCAGTGTAAATCACAAAGTGCCTTCAGCTTACATGTGTAAATGGTTCCACTTGTGGGCTCTTTGTGGGGCAGCTGGTCCTGCTCTGCCCCACTGTGACTCTCAGTGAGCAATTCTTGTCCTTCATGGCTGAACTGGCTCCCAGAGATCGATTGGACATCAGTAGTTGTTACTCACAATGACTCTGGCATGGAGTGAGTGACGGCTGCAGCCCAGGGCTCAGTGGCCAGGTGGGAGGATTCCCCTTCTCCAGCAGAGGTGGTGCCAGCATCCCTGACACCCCTGGATACAACAAGGGCATCCACCCAAGGCAGCAGAGAGACTTTGGGCCAAGGTGCTTTCTGGCCAGAAGGGCATTGCTTGAAACCCTGCTTGAGTGGGGAGTTTGGACCTGATGGCCCAGCCATGGTCCCTTGCAACCTTTCACCACAATTCTGTGATGGCAGAATCTGTGATTCGGTCACCCTTGGGTCTGGGGAACCCTGCTTGGGGGAGGAGGGCTCTTTTCATAGCTGCTGCCTCCATGGCAAACCTGCAGTGCCCTGTGCTGGTTTTGAAGTTGCTGCTTTTTCTGGTGGTGGCACCAAGAAAACCACATTAACTCCAAAATGTGTCTGTCTGCCAAGCCCCCTCCTCTAATACTCTGCTACAAGCCTGTGGTCTCTGAGGTGGGGTGGTTTGGGGCCTGTGGTGCCTCTGTGTTCATTGTACTCAGAAGCTTTAGATTCTGTTTGGCTGATGGGGGATAACACCACACACTCTGCTTGCAGTTTTGGTTCAAATGGCTCTCAGATGCTCCTGTGCTCACCACTGCCAGCTCCCTCTTGCTTCCAGTTGCTTTAGTTGCCTAAAAAGGCAGCAGAAAATCCTCAGTGCTTTCCCAGTGGCACATTTTCCAGGCAAGGTGTGCCCAGAGGGCTGTTAGCCTTCTGTGAATGAAAGCAAAGGGACCTGCTCCGATAGGAGGCAGATGTTCTGGGAAGTCCCATTGATTAGAGGGAGGCTGATGTGAGAGCCTGTCCCTGCTGTGTGTGTGCCCTTGGCACGGCTCACTCTGCTAGCAAGGAGCAGCAGCTGAGATGAGCATCAAGGCTCCAACACCTTGAGTTTTAGTCTTGTTCCACAGCTGAATGTGACGACAAATCTTTGTCTTGTGTGCCTTGGTGATGCACAGTCGAGTGAAAACAGCTGTGTCTCGCTGGCTGACCCCAACCCAGGTTAGCCAAGGTGATTTCTGCCTTTGGTGAGTGGAGCAGCTCAGCTTCCCTTGTGGGGGAATTCTTGTAAGGAGGTGAAATGTGAGCAAAGTGTGGCTCGGCTGCCTCAGCAGGACTGGAGCAAAGGGATCGCAGCGCTTGGAGAGCCGTGAGTGCAAAGGGGATGTGGGTGAATCAGAGCTCTGCCCCGGATGTCAGGATTAGAAGGGACTTTTACGCAAAGGAGAGAATGACTCAGATATATTTGAATGATCAGTTAAAAATTGTTTTTTTCTTCCTTATTGAGTGCTGGTGTTAAAACACAGCAGGATTTTAATGCTGTCACTCCTTTGTGGGCTGTACAAATATGCAACCCATACTTGGTTTTTGTCCTTCTCACTGGAAAAAACTCTCAGTTTACGTGTTCTTAGGACCCAGGGTTGTTAGAATTCAAAAGAAACCATGTCTGAGACTGACATTGGCTTCCTCTGGGAGGAAAAGGCTTTGTTAAGACTTCAGAGCCAGAGCAGTGCAACTGTGGTGTCCAGTTTGGAGAGACAGCTCCCAGTGTGGAGAGGCTGCCCAGTGGCTCTGCTGGGCATCCTGGGCTGGTGAAACTGCTCTTGTCATTGTTAGGCCTGGACAAATGAGATCAAACCTGGCTTCATGCATCTGTCTTTCTCACTCTCAGTGTTGAGTAAAGCAAATACCCTCAGAAAGGGTGTCTGCTTTGGGCAGTGGAGAGAGATAGAACCATAGAATCCTGGAGTCATATAGTCACTGGTTTGGGTTAGGAGGGACCTTAAAGCTCATCTCATTCCAATCCCCCTGCCATGGACAGGGACACCTTCCACGAGTCCCAACTGGCCCTGAACATTTCCAGGGATGGGGCAGCCACAGCTCCTCTGGGCAACCTGTGCCAGAGCCTCTGCACCCTCACAGGGAAGAATTTCTTCTCGATATTTAATCCAGGTGCCCAGGAATGATCCAGCTGAGCTCTGCAGTGCAGGGCTATGCTGGGGGGAGCTGGGGGAGCGATGCCCACTGGACTGGGGCAGGGCTTGGTGCTCTGAGCTTGCCCCTGGTCACCCCTGCCCACACAAACCTGGGAGCAGAGGCAATGGTCCATCGGCCACTGGCAGCTGCTTGGGAGCAGGATGGGAGGTGGCTGGGCAGGGCTCTGGCTATTGTCACTCAGGTGTAACGTTACAAGAACTGTGTGGGCATCCTCGCATCCCGCTGGGCATGTTTGGGCAGATGGAAAATTCAACCAAGGACAAATGAAATTCCAAGAGAACATATAAATCCCTGCACGAGCCTCATAAAATGAGCTCAGCAGTGCCTGTCAGAAATGCCCCGGACCCAGCTGGGCACGGCTGGCTACGTTTGGGTTTTGTGCTGGGAGCCCTGCAGAAGACATTGTCTTGGAGGAGTCAGTGATCTTGAACGTGCCATGTATGCTCTACTGCGCCTCGTCCTCAGGGCTCGGGAAACCTGTATGTTATTAACATAATCTGTAACTTATCATTCCTTTGGACAGGAAAAGTGCATGTGGATCAAGGGGTGAATGCAGTGATCCTGATCGGGAGCCAGTGTGCGTGGAGAGTCAGTGATCCACGACAGAGTGACCCGTGCTGGGCTGTGTGGGGTGGCCAGCATGGCCCCGGGCTGGGCTGTGCCACACAGATCCCGTGGCTGCAGGACAGCCAGGTCATGGTAACGGAGGAGCTCCCACAGGGAACCTCTGATCACCCTGCCTGCGTGGCAGTGAACATCCCTTCTGCTTGGCAATACATGTGGGGAATGGTTTTCCTGTAGGAAAATGTAGCTCAGATGACCAAAAAGGAGATTTCCTCCAGGGACAGGATCTGTACAGCCTTGTAGGAACATCCACCTGGGCTCTGTTGAATGCTGCACAAGTGCAGGGCTCCCAGCACCTGATTATCAATATTTCTCTTTAATTCTATCTTATTAAAGCAGCTGTTTAATTAAGGGTTTTACTGTTGGACTTTTCTTATTGAGCTTTAGACAGAGCCCTGTGTCAGCTCTCCATCTCACACCTCACCTGGTGCAGAACAGGTTTTATAAGCCCCAAACATAGCTTTGATGTCAAGCTGAGAGGGTTTGCAGGCACAGAGGGTTTGGGGGTGGCTCAGCAAAGTATGTGTTTCAGAGGATTTGGCCATGCAAAAAGAAGAAAGGAAAATGAGACAAGTTTGAGTGAATTTGGGCCTGGCTTTGTACTTTGCATACAGTGAAGGTCATGTGGCTGGAGAAGACACAGGACCAGGAGTGTTTGGCAGCCCAGGTGAGAGAGGACAGCCAAGTTCTGATTCCCTGCAGAAGGGAGAGGGAATGCTCTCCTGGTTGTCTGCCGAACTGAGTGGGAGCTTCTGAACTGGATGGGAGGACAGATGGGACCCTTGCAGGCTGTAGGAAGCCCTCACTGGCACAAGGAAGGTCCTTAGAAAGGGGCTGTTCTCAGGATCCGTTCACTCGCGTTCCTGCCTGGGCCACGCAGCCTGCCCACCCTCCTGTGGTATTCAGCAATTCCTCTGCCCCTTCAGCTGTGCCCTGCTTTGGTGGGGTTTCACTCTCCCTTATTGGAACAGCTGAGAGCTTGTAACCAGCAGAGAGACACAGTGAGGGCTCTGGAGAGCTCTGGTCACCAAACTGCAGCCACTCCTGGCTCTGTGTCACTCCCTCCCTCTCTTCTGTGTGCCTGGGGAAGTGACACAGGTGCAGAGAAGCAATTTAAAGCAACCCCTGGACAACCAACCAACCCACCCCCATGTGCCCCAGACTTGTGACAGTCACACCTGCAGCTCACAACATGAATAGAAGTGTTTGGAACAGGCACCCAGGTC